>CM028129.1:1242390000-1243105000 GCA_016271365.2 Neoceratodus forsteri
GCCCCCATCCATGCCAGAGAGGATGGAGTCAGTGAGCCTTAATAAGGAGGAAGTAGTGGAGTGGTTCTGTCTGAACCCAGACTGAACGGTGTGAAGAAGTTCAAATCAGAGAGGAAGGAGGTAAGTTGGGTGAGTACTAGGTGCCCCTGTAGCTTGGCCAGGGCCGGGAGTAGAGAGATAGGGGGATAGTTTGCAATGAGGGAGGGGGATGACAACAGCATGTTTCCAGGCCCGGGGGACAGTAGCAGTGGTGAAAGAGAGGTTTAGGAGATCAGCTAGAGGTAATGCTATGACTGGTGTGGAGAGGAGAAGGAGTTTGGTGTCCAGCCCATTGGAGAAATTGCTTTTAGAAGGGTTTAGGGTCAGGAGGGCCTGAAGAGCTTCTGATTGTGTAATAGGGTGGAAGGAGAAGGTGCAAGGCCTAAGTGAGTGTGAGGTATTGTCTAGAGTGGTGACTAGAGGAGTAGTAAGGGGCTAGGAGGAGAGGAGAGTCGAGGCACAAGAGGTAAAGTATGAGTTGAACTCAGCAGCCACTGCCCCAGGATCAGAGAGGACAGAGTTGTTTGTAATTAGGTGCGGCATGGGATTTGACACCCGGGGGGAGAAGAGAGAGTGGATAACCTTCCAGAATTTGGATGGGTGATTTAAGTTAGACTGGAGGGAGGAGTTGAAGTATTCTGCTTTAGTGAGTCTAGTTGCTGTGGTATGCTTGTTACATAGCACACGGTATCTTGTGTAGTCTTGTGAGAAGTGTGAGGTTTTATGCTGCCGCCAGACTTTGTCACAAGCGTATTGGCAGGCTATGAGTTCTTGGGTGATCCAAGGCAGGTGGTTACCGAAAACCCTGGAAAGACGCAGTGGGGCGTGTCTGTTCCACACAGTGAGAAATGTGTCTTGAAAGTGAGCTAAGGTGTCATCGATGATTGGGACAGGGATGGGTGAGGACCAGTTAGCGTGGGCTAGGTCTTCGTGCATGGAGGCTAGATTGAGGGATTTGTATGAACATTGGAATATGAACTTGGGGCAGATTTGGGGCGGTGAATTTTCTTGATAAGGTAGATGATGTGGTGGTCACTGAGGGAGTCAGGGAGCAGCCCAGCTTGGATAACCTGGTGGGGGTGGGAGGTGAGTGCCCAATCTATGAGTGTGTGTTTGGTAGATTTGGCGTTTAGTCGGGTGGGTTCAGTGATGGATTGAGACAGGTTTAGAGCAGCAATGTCTATTCTGGTTTTGCTGAGCGAATGGGACAACCAGTTGTGGTTAAAATCCCCCATGATATATAATTCACCCTTAGATGATAGAGAGGCGATTTGTGCGAGTAGGTCAGTGACAGTTGATGCTGGAGTGCCCGGCTGGCAGTAAACACCAGCTATGAAAATGGGGAGTGAGTGGGGTAGTTCCAGTTGAATCGTTATGAGTTCATGGGCTTTTGGTGCGGACTTAGTCAAAACTACAGTGAAGTGCGTGTTGGCATTTATATATATGGCGATGCCACCACCTCTGCTAGCCCTGTCTTGGTGGGTCATGGTATAACTCCGGATTGAGACAGAGGTCTCATTGATATTTTTGTTTAGCCATGTCTCAGTCAGGATGATGATGTTAGAGGCATAGTGGGTGGCAAGTACCTGGAGAGAGTCAATTTTTGGGGTGAGGCTACATATGTTTAGGTGCAAGAGGTGCAGGCCACAGGGGAGGGAGGGGCCACAGGGGTTTGGGGTGATGAGTGGGTTTGGAGAGGGTCCAGGCAAATTTGGCAGGGAAGGGGAGTGGAGGGGGCCTGGGTTAGGATGTATGTCACCAGATGCAAGAAGCAGGAGGGTGACAGTGAGGCAGTGCCCAGAGAACTGAAACCACCAATATGTGTTTGAGTGATGTCTTGTATAGGTGCACTGGGTGGGTGTGTTGGAGGTTCAAAGGGGGGGTGAATAATGTTAGAATTGTCCATATCTGAGAGGGATGGAAGAGGGAGGGACAGGGACATATGAAAGAATGGACCCACGTATGGCTAAGGTGAGTGGTCATTGGGGAGTATGGGGGGAGGTGTGATCTTATAGGATCAGGTAGTAAAGGGGGTTGAATTTGAGGGTAGATTTGGGGTGAGTTGGGGGAGAGTAGGATGGCAGAAGCTAATGAAAGTAAGGAGTGGCAGATAGCCGAACTGAAGAGACATTGCTAGATCCATGCAGCAATGTATTTAGGGGATCATAATCCTATATTATGTATAATAACAGACATGCTTAATTGTAGAATAGTAGGAAAAGCTAGTATTAGAAGGGACTACTGTATACTAATTACCATCCTGACCTTTTCACTAAGGATTTGAGTTCAGAGAAATAGGATAGGTTAAAATTAATACCCGGATGTAAATCTGTGGGTTGAGGATTTCACTAAGACCTTCTTATACATTGGTAATCAACATGCACCCCTTAAAACTAGTACGTTAAGGAAAAAACATTTACCCTGGGTAAACAAATCCCTAAGGAAAATGATACATGTTAAAGACAGCATGGAAAAAAATGGGGCTGACTGGGATCAGTATAAAAACATTGTAACAAATATAAAAAGTTAATTAAACAAGCTAGGAGGACATTCTACAATAACAAAATTAAAAATGCAACCCATCCAAAACAGTACTGGGGTATAATAAAAAATTTGGATAAGCCTATTAAAGCTAATCAGGGGATAAAAATGTCAGATAATAAAGGGGAACCTTTAGACTCAAAGGCTGCGGTCCAAGTACTGAATCACTATTTCATTACATTGCCTGACATTGACACTCCACATGGTGTAGTTAAACAAATAGAAATAAATGGGAGAGGAGGTGAAGAATTAAAACTCCCCCCATTCTATTTTAGAAAAATAAGGGTAAAAGAGGTAGAAAAGGAAATTAAAAAACTCAATCCTAAAAAATCTTATGGACTAGATAAAATATAAATAAAGTTCCTGAAGAACGCAAGGGACATATTGTCACCAGTATTGACAGGTTTGTTCAGTCAAAGCCTAATGGAGACTACACTTCCAGAAATAAGGAAAATGGCGAAAACTGTCCCTGTCTTTAAAGGAGGTGATTCAAATCACCCTTCTAAGTATAGGCCGATCGCAATCCTTTCCATTCTCTCTAAGTCGATGGAGCAGATGGTATATAATCAGCTTTATGAATATTTGGAAAAATATTCTTAACTTATAAAATACCAACATGGCTTCAGGGCTGGGCACTTGATAGGCACTGCTCTTGTGGACAAGGTAACAACTGCCTTGGACGCAAGGGAGTCCACAGGTGCGGTGTTCAGCGACCTGTCCAAAGCCTTTGATTTAGTAGGTTACCACATCCTTTTTGAGAGAATGGACAGGATCAGAATGGCATCAAGGACAATACAATGGTTTAAATCTTATTTAGGGGAGAAGAAACAGTGAGTAGAAATAGATAATCAATTATCATATTTAGGTTACTTAACAAGAGGTGTTCCTCAAGGGTTGATCTTGGGGCCACTTTATTCCTGATCTATGTGAATGAGTTGTCGAAAAATATTCAAAATTCATATATCAGACTTTACACAGGTGATGTTATATTGTTAGCAACAGCAAAAACTCAGAATCAAATGTTAATGAAACTTCAGTTCGATTTTGACATCCTTCAGGACTGGTTTTATGATTCAAAACTTGTAATGAGTGAGAAGAAAACACAAGTAATGTACTTCAATAAAAGAACGAAGAATAATAATAGTGTAATACTGGATAAAGGGATTATAACTAGAAGTAGCAAAAAATTGTCACAAATCAGTATAGATATTTGAGAGTGATCCTAGACAGTATACTCACATTTGGTGATCACATAGAATATATAACAAAGAAAGTAAATACTAGAATTGGGGCATTCCGTAGATCTTCTTCAATAGTGACTTATCAGATGTGGAAAACTATGACAACCCAGTTAAAAGTGCCAGTCCTGGAGTATGGAAATTTAGTCTACGGCTTAGCTGAACAAAAATACTTAGACAGGGTTAATAAATCTTATAATAGATTGGCAAGATTTATTTTGAGAGGCTCCTTTAAAACTCATCATTGTTTAATGTATGAAAATCTGGAGTGGGATAGTTTGGCCGTGAGGTTAAAAAAAACAATATTCAATGTTCATATTTAAAATTAATAGGGGGCTGATCAAGGGAAATCTTAATCCCCAACCGAGTTCCGAAACTCAGTGACATGAACTGAAGGAGGTAGTACACGGGACTAAAAATTCCAAAAATTAATTCAAGATATGGTTGTATGACATTCCATTATAAAGCAGCGAAAATTTGGAGTGAGATTTCATCAGCTATAAGGAACCTAACAGGAATATCTACTTTTAAATCCCAATTGGATAAGAGTTTTACCCAGAAATGTACTTGTATATAAGTATGTATAAAAGTGCATATATAAAATCCCAGTGTCTGTATTGTAATTTTGGTGAATTGTTATATGTAGTAATTTATACTGTTGTAATGAGTGCAAGTATATTGTGTAACAGGACAACTTTGTAAATAGGTCCTCAAATCTAAAGTTTCCTCCTGTATAGAAATAAACTTTTAACTAACTAACTATACATTGCTTGTGGTCAAACAGAGGGTTTGGGGTGCCCAGGAAGGAGCAATAGTAACAGAAATTGTGGGTAGAGGAGTGAATACTGGGAGTTACAAGCCCTCTCCCATCCTGGGAGTTGCGGAATTAAAGTATAGGCACCAGCAGGCATTTTATTTCTCCATTATGCCATTGGAAAAGTGGGTTAGCTGTCCATCATTGCCACCTGGATAAGCCTAGCCAGGAACTCTTATTGGGATGGTATGTCCTGGGTACACCATCTGCATAGGAGAAGCCTCTTGACCCGCATACTAAGTAAGGCTTGCCATCTATGCCCAGTGGTGAGCAAGGGATCTGAGTGTGAAGTACCTCTTGTTCTATGGCACAGACCTTGTCCCAGAGGGAAACTGGATGAGGGGACAGGACTTCAGTAGATGAAAGGTATTTCCTGTGGTGCACCATAGCACCACCAGACATCCAAGGGTAGGAACTTAAGTTTGTGTATGGCTGTGGGAGTTCTGTACCAGGAGTGTAATGTTTTGTTTTGTATTAGTCTGCTGTGAGCAACTTTAAAGGTTATGTGGAAGGAAGTCTAACATGCAATCCAGTCCTGTTCCGAGATCTGGGTGCAAAATAAGGCTTTCCATTTAGCCTTGGACTGAATTGACTAACTAGGGATACAGGCCCTTATCTCACCATAAATTTTGCCAGCTAGTCCATTAGTAATGGAGAGCCACTGATGTAGTAGAAACCAAGGGGCTGATGACCAGGATTTGCTCCTTAGCAGGTTCTGTGCTGCACTGCGAAAGAAACTTCCAGAAATCAGCCTTAGGGATGTCCAACTGGGTCTGCAGTGTCTGAAAGGTGTTCACCACCTGAGTGTGCGGCATCAGGATTAGGAAAAACAACCCTTTCCTTTTTCATGATTACCAGCAGAAAAGCTTTCTGTCCACCCTAATCAGGGGGTTATCCCACAATGGGATGTAGCCCATCAGGAGGGGGGACTTCTCCAACCATTTACGTAGCTTGCTCCAAAAGGTCAAAGATGGAGATATGGTTGAATGAGCCCGAATAGCCTTCAGAGGAAGGGAGCACAAGAGTGAGGCCCATGATTGCTTTAGAGGTTGTGTAGCCTCCGTGTCCACCCATTGCAGGGAGGTGTGATCTGGAGGCTTGAACCAGTGAAGAGTCTGTGCCACGCAGTGTGCCCAGAGATAGCCCACTGCCCAGGGGTGATTCCAACCTCTGCCTTTCCAAGAGGAGTGAAGTTTGTTGCAACTGTAGTATAGGTGGGAAACTTCCCATATAAAGCCCCCCCATTAGTTTTTTTTATGGAAGTGCATCACTTAGGAGGGATGGCAAGAGAAAGATGTGACAGAACCTAAAAACGTATAGGTACTGTCACCAGCTTTAATGCAGAGATATTCCCTGTAACGGTGAGCTGTAGGGCCTTCCACCTATCGCACTCCGCTCTGAGATCAGACTTGAGTGGGGAGAGAGTGGCATCACATGATTTGGAACTTGTTAGGGTGATCTAAAGTCCCAGGTATGTTGTAGATTTAGGGAACCATTTGAGGCCAGCCTGTTGAAAAGTGGTGGCTTCAGAGCTCCTATTGAGTGGTAATACCTCCATCTCAGAATGGTACACTTTAAGTCCTGATAGGGAGGTAAACAGGTTAAGGAGATTTAGGACAGGCTTTATGGAGGAAGGGGCATCCCCTAAAGGACCATCAGGTTGTCTGCATAGAGTAGGGTGGAGTACATGCTGCTCCTAAGTTGGATGCCTTTTATCTGGGAAGGTTGGTGAATGGCTGCTGCTAAAGGCTCTATTGCCAACACAAAAAGGAGGGGGAGACAGGGCAGCCCTGTTCTGAATCCCTTTCACCAGAGGAAAAGGTTCCAAAAGAAGGGAGTTTGTGAGGACTCTAGTTGTGGGACAGGTGCAGTATATACGGTTTGGACCCAAGTCTAAAAACAGGGTCCCAGTTTCCAGGTGGGCTAACACCAAGTGCAGGTAACTCCTCTCAACAGAATCAAATGGCTTCTTAAAGTCGATGGCTTGAGCCGCAGCTGGTGTGCGAGATGATGAGGTAGTGTGCATGGGCTTGATTAGAGAGCAAATGTGGGTGAAGCTATGTCTGTCCTTGATGAAGTTCATCTGGGAGGGGTGCACGAGAAGAAGCAGAAGAGGGTCTAACCTGGCTGCCAGGGCTTTGGCATTTATTTTTCTGTCTACTGTTATAAGGTAAATGGGTTGGTATTTAATGGATAAGGTGGGATCGTTCCCTTTTTTAGTAGAACAGCTATTGTTGCTTCCCTAAGTGTGGGAGAGAGAGTGCCTTTCTTTTCTGTCTCCTTGTACACCAAACACAGAAGTGGAGAGATCTATGCAGATAGTGGCTTAAAAAGTTCTGCTGGGTGGCCATCTCCTCCTGGTGCCTTGCCAGAGTTTATGGAGAATAGGACTTTATGGATCTCCTCGGCAGTGAACGGGGTATCTAATGTCTCTGCCTGCTGCTGCGTCCATCTGGGTAGCTGTAAGGAATGAAGAAATGACTGAACAGCCACACCATTGTGGGGGATACGAGTCGAGCATTGAGTAAAAGTGGTCCATGATGGTGTTCACTTCCTATGGGGCAGTCTTGACCTGCCCTGAGGTGTCTTGGAGGCCTGCTATGTGCCTGCCTGTTAGCTGTTTGCAAAAGCAGTAGGCCAACAGCTTGTCCCTTTTCTATCCTGCTTCCCAGTATTTATGTTTAGTGATAGGATAGCAATTTCAGCCTTTTTGCCAGCAGAGTGTTCATTTCTAGCCTGAGTTTAATGATCTTTCTTGGGTGTCAGAGTTGCAGTCAGGGTGCAGGGTGGTTCTGCATTGGGTTTCTTGCTCTTGCAGGTCCTTCTTCAAGGTGGCAACAGATTTTTGCCTCTGGTGGTGTCTATGCACCACAAAGCTGATTATTTTGCTCCTGAGGATGGCTTTTAGGGAATCCCAGGTGGTGCCTGCGGACATAGCCTGTGGGTTGTTGAGCTCCAGGAACCATCATGTTTCTGCCTGGATACAGGATAGATACAGGGGCCAAACTCAGGGTCTTTTAAGAGGAGTGGATCTAGTCTCCAGGAGGGAGATTTGGTGGTCAGGGTCCCCAACATGAAATGCAGAGGGACAGGTGCATGGTCTGATTTGATCAGTGACATAATGTTGGCATTTATGGCAGCATGTGTTAGATGGCGGGGGGGGGGATGTCAGCCATAGGTCTATATGGCTGTTAGGGCTATGGGTTGCAGAGTGGCAGGAGTAGTCCCTGTCCCTCGGGTGAAAGAGGTACCATATGTTGGCAAGACCATGGTCTGCCATGAGTGATGAGACTGCCTGAGTGCCCCTGAGGTGGGGCTCAGTGCTTGAGTTGCTTTTGCCTATGCTGGGTACCAGTGTAAGGCTGAAGTCTCCATGAAGGAGGATTGGGGTCTAGTCAGAGATGATTCTCACTAATTTTGGGCAAGGCCATGAAAAAATGCAGGGCTGTCATCATTAGGGGCATATATGCTGGCCAGAGTGGGGGAACCCGAAGGAGTATCCATCTGAACAATGACCTATCAGCCTTGCAGATTGCTTTCTTCTTTAAGGGGTGTCCATCATAGAGCTTTGTGGACCAGAATGGCTATGCCCCTTTTATAAGAGGGAGCTGAAGCTCGCAAGGACTAACTTACCCAGTACCAAGTCAGGCAAGTTTGGTCTGTAGCAAGGAGTTTGGTTTCTTTTAGGAATGCCAGATCAGATTTAAGTTTCTTAAGATGGGAAAATAAAATGTTTTTCTTTTACCTGGTGAATTAAACTCATGGACATTCCATATATGGCAAATTATTTCACCCACTGTCAGTCAGCTGTGGAAGAGGGAGTCAGATTAAAAAGTTAATGCCAATGGAAAGGTGGACTGCCTGAGGGTGGGCATTCCATCCATGGGGCACACCAGGTCCCATGGAAGGAATGCCGCAGGGCATGAGAGATCCCACAGTAAATGTCTGGACTGATACATTGGAGGGACAGAGAGTAAGGATAAAAGATCCCTTCTTGGGGTATACAGGTCAAAGCATTAGAACAGTTTGTACCTCTGAAAATATCTGCAGACAGGAGAGCAATGCTAAACAAATATGTCAGAAAAAAACAAAACACTTTGTCATAGGGCAAAAGGAATTTGGGCCAGTTCAAAGAATGAGTACAAGGTCCACCGCAACCTTCCTGAAGGCGTGGGGTTAGTGAACTGGTGCTCCTGTAGAAATGGGAGCACAATACAACATTGCCTGGAGCAAAACATTCCAAAAGACAGCAACTGCAGAAATACCCCAATCCATAGCAACAACATAAGCATAAGGCTTGTGAGCACACTTCAGTACACTTTTCAGTACATTATTTGCCGCTTGGGGAAATGGCTGGCCTGGGTGAGTAGCTCTGGAGCTTGAAGTACGAATCAGTAAGAATGAATGGTAGCTTGGTTTTCAGAGCCCACTGCAAGGGAGGGTCACTGGACGGTTAATCACCCGGAGTCCACTGGGTTGGTGGGGAAGAACTGGGATGCTTCTGAGGTACTAGACTGTCGAAAGGGGTGCTAGCATCACAAATGGAAAAAAGGAGGGTTGGATGTTGATGGGGGGAGGTTCCCTGTGGTTTGCTGCTCAGAGCATTTGCTGCCATGGGCCATGTGAAACATTAGGAATCCATCTGGGCCTCTGGGGTGAAAAAAACGAAGGGGACCCCATTATGTGCTGTGGTCAATGGGTACCTTAATGAGAACTGTAGTTCAATTTTGTGCATGAGATGTCTGGCTTCAGTGTACTCCCATCTCTTAAAGGAGAGTTCCTTTGAAAAGTCCTGGTGTATGTGTACCTTGTTGTCCTGCCAGTATACCCATCCTAGCTCTTGGAATCTATGAAGGATAGCTTCTTTGATGGAAAAATTAAGGAAGCAAGCTAGGATTTGTCTGGAGAGCTCTACTTTTTGGGTGGGGGTGCCAGGGAACAGTGTGTCCACTCGATATTGAAGCAGTGGACTCCTTTTAGTTCTAACCCCTCTGGAAAGTCCACAAACCACAGATTGTTCCTGCAGCTACAGTTTTCAAGGTCCTCTACCTTGTCCTGGAGATGGTGGATCAAGCAAATCTGCTCACTGACTGTTGCTCCCAGTTCCGGAACTGCCACCTCATTAGAAGTTCCCACCATCTCAGGGCAGTGCACCCTGACATCCAGGTCTGCCACTGTCTTTGTGTTTTGGAGGGAGACAACCTTGACCTCCCCCAGTTCTTGCAGAATACAGCTAAACATCACTTCAATCCTCCTCTTTACATTGAGGTCCTCCTTCCCACCCATTGCCATCTTGAGTCATTGGTACTGAGTTGCTGTGGAGAAAGGTTTGCAAGCAATAACTTTGGCTAGGCAGCACCATTTTAAAAAATGTTTCCTTCAGACAGAAGCTGTCATGGTGTTGTTTGGCAGTGAAGTGCTCACAGTAAAGGGGAGATTAAGTCATATTGACTAGAAAGGAGTGAAGGATCTCAGATTAAGTGACTATCTTAGATTTGGCAACGTCACACCCTTCAATGTCCACCAGTTTTAGAAAGCATGGGTTTGCTTTTATTTTTTATTGTTGTTATTCCATTTTCTCCCTCTTCCTTGGCTGGCTTCTCTTCCCTCACTCCCACCCCCAGCCCCATCAACTGTCATCCCCCAGACTTATCAGCTCCAGATTCCCCCATGGCTTACCTCCTGTGACATCAGGGTGGTGGAAAGCTGAGCTCAATCCGCCATTCAGGATCTGGTTGGAGCCATGCCAGGTCTCCGATGTGGGGCCTGTGGGGGGATCAGAGAATTATCCTGCCGGTCAGGGTGATTTTTCATTTTCCTCTCTGTTTCCCTGTGGTGCAGAGGAGCTGGCATGCAATGGCATCAATGCCAGTGTTGTGCACGCATCTGTATGCAGCACACTGAATGTCTGCCATGCCTCCACACCCTATTTGCAGTCCGAGTGGTCTGTCCCCCAGTTGTTGCTAAGGGCCAGGCTAATGCTGGGCACCACTCCCTCCCTACCATGGAGTATGAGAGCAGTCCACTGGATGCTGAATCCTCCTCCCCCCCCCCCACTGACTCTCCGATGACCCAGACTCGGGGGGAAGGGGGAACCGAGGTCACCAGCATCACGAGTGATAGTGCTACCACTGCTCTGACAGGCCAGCATATGGGTCTGCTTTTAGATGGTCCATGTCAGAGGTGTTCTGACAAACATGTTTCTTTCATTGATACATTATGTCATTGTCTAATGATTACTCCGTGTGGAGAAGGACAATCAATACTGTTTCAAATATTCTCAATACCCAGTCATCTGGTGATCTAGGTCTATTTATTCTTGGTGATTTTACCTCCATAGTAAACATAAGCATTCCACAGATTTTGGCAACTGTGTTAGATTTTAAAAGATTGCTTTTGGACAAATTGAAGAACTCATACCCTCCTTAATTTATAGAATAGTTTGGTATATGATGCATGGGAAGACTAGCTACCAATGAGTGCCCACTACTTAATATTGATCAACCCTCCTCCTCCTCACAGTGATCACTAACTTCAACAATGTCTGAAAAATGCAGTAACAGTCAACACAGCTAAAGGAGACAGACAAGGCTATAAAGCCATACTCAGAGCAAGCAAGAAGTACTGGGCATCTGATGAGGGGGCTGATGCAAATGATAGCAAAAAAAATAAAAGAACTTCTGACCAGCTGTACAAGGTGACAGGTTCCTCTGTTAGAAAAAGAGCCAGAGCAACCAGTGGAGAAAATGGCTTTGCCCTCCTTAGAGGATATTAAAAGAACTTGGCTGTTCTTCCAAGCCATGCAGGCTATGGGGAATCTGGCCACTCCCCTTCTCCCTAGGTCCTGGCTCCACAATAGGTGCCTGTGCAAGAGGTGGAGGAAGAGAAAGAGCAACTAGAACCTGAGGTGTCCCTTGAACAGAACTGTGGTTCCCCTCTGAGGGTTAATGAAGCATTTTCCTCATACTTGCTTTTGTGTCCCAGTGGCTTTGGTGGACACTCTAAACCTTCCATCTACAGAAACAGAAATGGACATAAGGGAGGCAGAGTTCATGAGTACGTTGAGCTTAACACCTTCAAGAACAATATCAGTCCCCATACATAAATCCCTGAAAAGGCCACAGCCAGAGTGTTGGTAACACCTCACTCTGCCTTGGCTACAGATAACAAGGCGGGACCAGGTGGACAAGCTGGGATCCAAGTACCTGTACGCCCATTCTGAACACAAAGGTATAGTGTAAGTTGCTACATGTTCTGAACACAAAAGTGTAGTGCAAGCTGCTACATGTGAGAAGGCTAAGGTCTCTCTGTCATCCCTTTCCACAGACAAGAACTCCAGAAAGCTGGTCCATATGGTAAGGAAGGCTCATACAACAGCCATCTTTGGAACACAGTCCTGGCTTTGTGTGAGACTTTCTCCTTTGAAGAGCAGGCCAACCTGGTTAATACAGTCACAACTGGATTGGAAGCACCTAGATACCAGTTTCAGATGACCATAGATGCTAATGACACAGAATCTTGGGTCTTGGCACACTATGTGACCTTACAAAGGTTTGCCTGGTTAAGAGTGCATACTCTGACCCATGACACCCAAAGGGAAAACCATGGATTTTCCCTGTGAAGGATCATCCCTATTTGGTGACAAGATAGAAGCATGCATAAAAGAACTGGATGAGCAAAAGTCCACTTTAAAAAACATGACAGAAAAGTAAAATGGCCCCACCTCTTACAGCCTTATGGAAGGGGAAGTAAGAGGCCCTACATCCATTATGAATACCCAGTATAGAGAGGTGCTGGGAGAGGCAGAAAAGGAGCAAGGCAAAAGCCTGCACCAGCTCCTCAGCTACATGCAAAGACAAACCCCTGAAAATTTTGCCCAGGTCACCGTATACTTATTGCCATTTGGAGGGTGCTTGGACCACTATCTCAATGAGTGGCAAGAAATAATGACAGATGAGGGGGTCCTGGAGATAGTGGGCCATGGTTTATGCCCTCATTTTTTTTTAAATTTCCAAGGCTAACTAGATCAAGAGTTTTCCCAGCACACAGTCAAGAACAAAAAGTTCTCCTGGAGCTGAAAGTGGAAAAAGCAGTTCAGTTAAAGGCAGTGGAATAAGTTCCAGCCCCTCAAATTAGGAATAGCTGTTTTCCAGATATTTTCTCAGCCCCCCCCCAAAAAAAATGGAGAATGGTGACCCATTCCAGATCTAAGGTTCCTGAACAGGCTCCTAAAACAGAAAAAGTTCAGAATGGTGACACTGGGAACGGTAATCCCATATCTGAAAAAGGGAGAGTGGTCGGGGTCCCTGGATCTGAAAGATGCCTACTTTCGTATTTCAGTAAGACACAGCCACAGAAAATATCTGAAGTTCAGATGAGGTAATAGCCAGTACCAATTCTCAGCACTGCCATTTTGGCCTAATCTCAGAACCAACTCGTAAGAGGGAAAACAAAAGAGGGAACAGTCCACTCTATAACTGTGATAAGGAGTACTCTGGGAAATTTTGATTCCTTCTAAAATTGCAGAAATCATACCTAGAACCAAACCAAGTTAATAGGAGCACAGTTGAACACAGTAGAAGGAAGGGCATTTCTGCCAGATCACAAATAATCTGTGCAGCAATTTCTGAAGCTTTTAGGCCACATGGCATCAACAACAGCTGTTTTGCGATGGGATCCGCTACAATTAAGAGATGTCCAGTACCACTTAAGAAGGTACTGATGTTAGAGAACTGCCTCATTAGACCAGCCAGTATAAGTTAGTTAAAAGTCGGTTCAGGCTCTGGCATGGTGGAAGGGCATAGGTAATCTAAAAGAGGGTGTCCTCTTCCTCCAAGTGTCTCCCACAATGGTCCTCACAACAGATGCCTTACTATTGTAATGGGATAGACATCTAGTAGACAAAACAGTAAATGGGATCTGGAGGGCACAGGAGTGCATGGAGCACATCAATCTTTTGGAGCTCAGAGCAGTGCTCCTGTCAATGCAATCTTTCTCCTTCCTGTTTAGTGACTGTTACTGCATTTTTCAGCCATTGTTTCCTGCAGTTTTAGCAAAATTGCACCATTTTCACAAAATTTTGCACATTTTTGTGAATTGAACACAGTATAAGATATTTCGTACTTTCAAACGTGTGCATTTTTATAAACCTTAATCTCTATTGCACAATGTTGCTTATTTTGAGCAAACAGTTACATGGTACTGTATAATACAGTACCATATGGTGTTTTGCATAAAATAGGTACAACTGACCAATTTTCAGATTAGGGTTTGTAAGAATGAATAGTTTTGAAAGTGTGAAACATTTACATATGAATACTAGTGCAATGTAAACAAATAGTGCTTTTTGGAGGAAGGGGAAGGGTTCTCCTTTGATTCCTGGTTGGCTTACACTGACCATGCTCCAGTGGAGGGAGAGCTGTCAGAAGGCATAGACCTACAGAGCTGCAATCTGGAGCAATTCTCGATAAAGTAAACTTTAAAATCTATTTTCTTCTTTTGCAATCTAAAAGAAAATACCCGGCAATTCATTTTTAATGTTATTTTTGCAGTGCATTCAGTTGGTAGAGTGTATTTAGGAAGTTTTAATGTTGTCATGGCAAAGCAGTCAAGGAAGGTAGCTTTTTTTTCTGAGCTTTTAGCGTAGATACAAAAGGAAGTCCTGAGTCATGCATCTCAGTGCGGCAAATGTATAGTGTTGTAGTTCTTACACATCAACACTGAAATTTGCCATTTACAGTAGCAATACAGCTAGCAGAAATTCTTCTTTTTTTATTTAATTTTTATTAAGAGACAGAGGCCCAGATATTCAAACTGTGCCCAAAAAGTGCACAATAGCAGGAGCAAGCGCAAGTCCATTGAGCCCATGCGCAAGAGGCTCGATATTCAAAAATTGAGCCGGCCAAACTGCGCCTACAGCCGACGACTGAATATCGCACCACCTGCGCCATAGCGCAACAAGGGATGTGCAGCTGAGCAGTCCAGAGGCGCGATAGTGCAACCAGGGACACCCCCCAGCAGCAGGGCGGCAATGCAATTGCACAACCAAGGTAGTAGGGGCCCACCACCCATGCCACAGATGGGCAGAGGAACACACAGCAGAACAGACATCGTTCCCCACACCCCATGCACTGCACAACTGGGGAGGGCTGGAATAACCACTGGCCCATGGAGACCAGCAACCAACCCACAGCTGGGCCATGGTGCCCCCATCACCTGACAAGCTGTGACTGGTACACAAGGAGGGCTGACCACCCTGTGCCACACCATCCCCCCAATGCAGAGCATACCCTGCACCGTGACCCCTAGACATCCTGCCCAGGAGCAGTGTCCACCACTGCAGGAAACCCCATGCATGCCACCACCCCCACTGTGACAATGCAACCCTGTACACCACAGAACCATGCAAGGCAGCTCCACCATGAGCACCTATCAGCGGGTGGCAGCACAAAGCGATGCAACGACAGCATACACAGTGCCACCACGCACAGCCCCCCCGAGATACTGCTGAGAGACCAACCATTCATCGGCACACGAGGTACCCCACATGGGACAGGGCATGCCCCGGACCCCACCACCAGTGGTACAGCACCCTGTACACTCTCCCAATGACACACCCTGACCCAGCACTGGCCACAACAGCCAGCGCAGACACCCACAGTGGTGTGTGGAAGCATGTACCACATCGGATGCCACACAGTGCATGGACAGACACCCACCCATACCCAAGGGCACAACAACACAGGGATGCAGTAGCGGGGCAACCAAGCCCCCAGCGTGGGCCCATGTAAACTGTGTACACACAACCTGTAGTCCTCCATGGCACAGGAGTGCCAGCCACCCTGCGCAGGCACTGTGGACCTGTACGCCACCAGCATTTGCCTGGAGCACAAGTCACAGACAGTGGTGCACATCCCCTGCAACACACACAAGCCACAGCATGGAGGTGGGTCAACAACTGTGGAGGCCACAGTGTCACCCGAGGCAGACATGCACCACACCAGTGACAGGAGGCAACCCAGCATTGTGACGGGTATAGTGGCTGCCCTGCATGGACAGCCACCACTGACATGCCAGCAGACCGTGCAGGTCACATACATGCATGGGTGTCAGCTGCACAGGCCATGGACGAGCTGACAGGGGCACCATGGACACAGAGCATGCACCATGGACCACTGCACACAGTCATCCAGTGCACAGGGTACAACACACACACCACAGACACTGACTGATAGCTACCCCAACACCATAGTCACCTCCACACGGACACACACACATATCCATGACTGCACCACCCCTGGCGCCATGCACACCACTGCAGCTGAGCACCTATAGCCCGCTGCAAATCAGAGACCACCACAGTATTCATATCAAAAGATCTGTATTAAAACAAAATATAAAAGTTAACTATATACAAGAATATATACAAGGTGGGGGGGGAGGGTCACAAACAAGGTGGGGGTGGGTAAGGGGCAGGGGTGGACAAATGGGACAGGAAAGGAGGGGTGTGAGGGTGGGTCCAGGGGGGTAGGGGATATCAGGGGCAGAGAGACTTTCAATGGGAGCCCCGCTCCCCACTCTGATGTCTCCTTTGCCGGTGCCTCCTTCGGACCCCAATCCGATCTATGTGGCGAAGGATCTCCAGGGACGCCCTCACCACTTGCAGGATCTCCCACAATGCCTCCCAGATGTTGTTAAGCTGGCAGACACCTAGGACAAGGGAGCACAGTCAATAGGTGTGAATGCACAGCCCCATACAGCCCACCCACTGTGCATGGCATACGGCTGTGGGACATACCTCTGTGATGGTGTGTGACCACCCACAGTGATCACGTCCACATGACCTGCCCACCCAGGCGCATACGGCCATGCGGAATGCTGCACACACCAACTGGCCAAGTCACGCACAGCACCACCGTGGCCGTTTAGTGACATGGCTATGTGGTGCAAAGGCAGTGGCACAGCCATGTACCCGGTGCACGCATGGACCACCATCGACGCACTCCCAGTCATGCATTGCCACTGTACAGTGCTGACTGTAACAAGTTGCGTGCATGGCAATGGTGTCAATGGATGATGGCCATGCCCCGCTGCCCACCCTGTTACACAGCATGCAATAGTAATCATGGAGGTATGGCACTCACCATCATCGAGCTGGTCCCTTGGGCACTGTGGACTCTCGCCCCACCTTGCCTCCCTCTCTTCTTTGGTGCACTGCAGCTCATGTGCCAGGTGCTGTTCCACCGGCTCTGTGGTGCAAACATGGAAAGAGGAACATTAGTACAATCCCATAGCAAAGCCCCCCTGCCCCCAGGTGTGTGCCCTCCCACCCAGCCAGACCCACCCACTCCACACCCTGATAACACCACCACAGCCAACACCGGACAGTCCGTCCCCCATGTGCTGGACACATACAACCGTGATACCCATATGGAAGATAAAAGTGTGTTGATGTAACACCTACCTGGCCGTGGCACCGTGCCCCTCCTTGCAAGTGCCCACAGGTGGGCTAGCAGGTCTGGCTCCCTCTGCTGCAGGTCCCCATTCCTATGGCAGCACTGCTCAGCTGTCCTCCCCCGTCCAGTGGCCTCCTCCAGTGCAGTGGCTGCCTCCTCCCACACCTGGCTCCTGGACCTGTCCAGGGGTGCCTCCCCAAACAGTGGTCCATGGTGTGGCTCCACTATGGCCACTAGGTTGGCCAGTTCAACCTGTGTCCATTGAGCAGCCCTCCTGCGCACCATTCTCACAGCTCGGTCTGCAAATATGGCGCTCTGCAGCACGGCTCCCCACATGCAGATGCTGCATGGTACAGCACTGCCATTCCCTATCACACTGTCACCGAACAGCACGATAGTGGTGCACCCATGCCTGACGCATGGCGCCTAGGGGGCAAAGGTCGGGCACAGGGTCAAGGGTCTCTGGCACACGGACATGCACAGCGCCATTGGAACCCAATGCATGTAGCGCGATTGGCTGCCTGTGTGTTACCTCCAGTAGCGGCCTACCGCGCTGTTGCCCCAGTGCGCCTATGATGGCCAAGTGCCACAGCGCCATGTAGGTGAACATCGCTATAGCACCACTGGCACAATGGTGGCCGTGCCCTGCATTGCTTCCCGTGCACAGCACATCAGCAGCGCGGCAGACGCCTGCTTCAGCAACCTGGGCATGTGCAGTGAGGTGTAGTACTTCGCATGTCACAGAACTGCGCCTTTGGCTCACACGTTCAACACAATTGCGCAAAAGCGCCAACAGCGCGATATTCAGTCGTCATATGCAAAACAGCTAATCAGCCATGCAATGGCGCAGCACTGCAATTTGCATCCACTTAAAGTTGCGCCTCGTCTCATTTGCATGGGTTGCGCTATAAAAGTGCAACATTGGGCTGCAGTGGCCATAGTCGGTTACTGCAGTCTATTGGTGAGTTGCATGCTGTTTGGGAGTGTGGACTGTGGATTTAGGGACATGCATGGGACTGCACAGTCACAGGTAACAACTGTCATTCTTACAGGCTAAAAAATGACCGAGCAAGTTGTGGGAGAGGAGGAACACAGTGGTGGGAGGAGGAGGCCTAATTTTAGCAAGGCCGAGACCGAAGCCCTGTTTGAGGCCTACCTGGATCAGGAGCCGCTTCTCAGCGGATGGCAGGGAACACCTCAAGCCCGTGCTGCTGCATGGGAGGAGGTGGCACATGCTATGAACCTGCATGGCAGCCACCAGCGCTCCATGCAGGCATGCAAGAAGAAGATGGGCACAGACAGGAGGAGGATAAAGGAGAAGGTGGCTGCCATCAGGGCAGCACAAGCTGCGACAGGTTTGGGACAGCCGGAGGTGGTACACCTGACCCCACAGGAGGAGAGGATTGCTGGAAGCATGCAGCGTTGTGCCATTGAGGGTGTTCCGGGTGGTGGCTTCCAGATGGGTGGTGGCCCATCACTGCATGGTAAGTCATGGTCTGCCTATGGGGGGGTAGTGTAGGTCACATGCAGTAACGCGACTTTGTTTTCCCTTACAGATCCTGAGCATCTGCATGGGTCAGCGGTGGTGGGCCTATCCACTGAGGACAGTCAGCTGGAGATGGATGAGGGCCCATCCACCTCCACAGGTATACGTGGCTCAGTGCGACAGTGGGCCCGCCTGGCTGTCCACACTGATGTTGTTGGAACAGGTGCGGAGGAAGCCCTGCCCGTGTCTCAGTGTGCCAACGTCCACGGATGCCAGCATGCTGTGACTCAGGCCGGTGCCGAGTCTGTCACCGATGATGATGTCGTTAACCGCATGGGCAGTGACACGTGTGTGCCACGGGATGACCACACAGCAGGTAACATCACGGCCATGGCTGTGGGTGGTGCTGCCGTGGAGGCCTGCATGTCAGCACAGTCCCAGCCTGTGCCTGTCAGCACCAGTGGGGCAGCACTGGTGTTTATTCAGGACAGTGGGACTGTTGCGGCCACTGCAGTGGCACCACTGAGCCCTGGGGAGCAGCAGCCAGAGGGGCAGCAGCAGTCGGCCAATGGGCTTGGGGGTACAGGGTCCAGCGGCGGCGTCTATGCACCACCTGTAGATATGCCCAGACATGGTCCTGGTGCGCAGCGCCCACCCTCAAGGGGTGCTGAGCATCAGGGCCATGCACACCCTGAGGGACAGGATGCCGAGGAGGCAGATGACCTCTTGGACTAGCACATCCGCCTACTGCAAGCATCAGTCCAGCAGCAGATGCGGCTGGCGACGTCGGTGGATCCACTGCGTGCACTCTGGAGTGGGCAGAGGAGCATCGCAACAGAGACACCGCTCTGTTCCTGGCAGGGATGGACCGGTTGCGGGAGGATGTGACTGCTGCCATTGACAGGCATGCACCAGCATTCACTGCTGTCATGGCCACAATGGGCACACAGTCATGTGCCCATGTGTCACGGACACCACACAGTGCACTGTCCACTCCCCGTTCCCGGCATTGTGCGACACCCTCCCTGTCGACACCGGGTTCAGCTGTGGGCATCCAGAGCACGCCTGGCACAGGCATGTTCAGTGTGCTGCAGGCCCCTGCACGAGCACGGTCGTGTTCACGCAGTGGAACCCCTGGGGGACCATCGGTGCCACCCCATGAGGCCAGTGATTGGCCTGCCAGTGCTGGCGGGTCTCAGTGGGGCCACCCACACATCCGTGGTGGCCGGGGCACTGTGTCGCATGACTGACCTGTCTCCCAACTCGGCTACTGTCTGGTGCTGCCCTGTGTGCATTGTGTCTTTCAGTGGGCAGTGCACGGGTGGGTACCCGGCCCTGCACGTGGACACACAGTCCATCTGCACACCTCCAGGCTGCTGTCCGCAGTTGCATGTGCATGATGATGCCTGCATTGCGCTCTACACCAATGTGCAATGGTGCTCAGCATCTGACACACGCATGGACAGGCAGTGGAGTGGTGGTCTGTGGACATGTGTGGCTAGGGGTGGCATTCTGGGTCAGTGTGCCTCCTACCCTTGTGCATGTTTGGTGCGTTTGTGTGTGTGTGTGTGTGTGTCCATCCACGTGGCATGTTAGACCTCACCCATCCCTGGTTGTGTGTGTGGTTCCATGCCCTGCCACTTCCCTTGATGGCATGCACCCCTGGTGTGTGTCCATGCATGTTTGTGGGTTGTGTCTTAGCCACTGTTGGCTGCACATGGCCCCATGACTTACCTGGGTTGGCTGAAGTGCTCCTCCATGATGGTGTCCTGGTGCAGCTGTGCCAGCCAGAGCAGTCGGGGGTCCCGTTGCCCAAGGGGGCTGCCCATCACCATCATCACCGGCATCCTCATTGTCCCCATCGCTGTCCCCCTCTTTGACCTGTACGGCTATCCCACATTCGTTGGCCATGTTGTGCAGGATGCAACAGGCCAGGAATAGCCTGCAGGCCTTTGAGGGGCTGTACTGTAGGGCAACGCCGGAGGTGTCCAGGCAATGGAAATGTGCCTTCAGCATCCCGAACACCCGCTCGATGACATTACATGTGGTGGCGTGTGCTTCATTGTAGCATTGCTGCGATGGGGTCAGTGGGCCGGTAGGGTGTGAGCTGCCAGGGACGGAGAGTGGGTATCCACTGTTACCTGTGTGTAGAGGGTGGAGGTTAGTTTGGTGATCAGCATCGCCTGCCCCGGCCATGTAGGCCACTCCATGTCACCTCTGACCATGCCCCCAGGCCCTAAGGATTGTCCATGTGGTTTGCATACTCACCCACTAGGTGTCCAGTCGGATATCCCCACTCTCGAATCTGTGGCACAGTGCTGACTGGTGCCAGATGAAGGCATTGTGTGCTCCCCCAGGGTGCGTGGCACAGACATTGATTATGTGCTCCCTGGCATCGCACACCACCTGGCAGTTGATGCTGGCATAGCCCTTGCGATTGATGTATGTGGCCCCCTCGGGGCCAGGTGGTGTGCAGATGGCTACATGGGTGCAGTGTATTTCCCCTAGCTCGCCAGGCATACGTGCTACCCTGTGGAACTCCTGTATGTTTGCTGTGCGCTCCGCCGGTGTGCTGGGGAAATGGATGTACTCCGCAGCATGTGGCAGCAGTGTGCTGAGGAATTGGGTGAGGTGGCGTGACGTGGCCGACTGGGTTATGCCTGTGGTGTCCCCAGTTGGTCTCTGGAAGGTACCTGTGGTGAGCAAGCACATGCAAGCTGTCACTTTGGTCTCCACTGACAGGGCATGGCTTCATCGTGTGGGTGCCTGCATCACATCACTGCACAGCTCACAGAGCCACCTCAGAATTGCCCAATTCAGGTGGTACCAGACCACAATCTCAGTATCACTGTACAGCTCGAAGCTGGTGCGGGCTCGGTACTGCCTGTTGGGGGCATACCGCCTACGGGCCCTTTCACGGCCACGCCCCCTGCTGCCCACCTTCTCACCCCCCTCATAACGGCCTCCATCTGGAAGGTGGCACTGGCCATGTCCCTGGCTTGTGTTCACCCCCTGGCAGCTGTTACTGTATTCCCCGCTGTCCTCACTGCTACTTCCCTTGCACCGGGAACACCTGCCTGTGCTTGTCTCACTGCTGTGTGGTGTACCTCCCCCTTCTGCAATGTCTCCCCACACCTTGCCCTGTGGCTATTGCGTCCAGGTGCCCTTTCCTGCCTGGCCCTGTGTGTCCCTGATGCCCAGTGTGTCCTGCTGTATTTTGCTCTCATGTGGCTTCCCTGTAGCATTCTTGCACCTCTCTCTTGCTCCCTTTTATTTTGGCTCATTTCCGCCATGGCGCAATCTTCCGCTTGCTCCCCTAGACAAGTGCATGGCACAAGTTGTTGAATATCACACTGCGCCATTTATGCATGGTCCCTCCCCTTCAGTTGCACATGCCTTCATTATCATTGCGCTGTTGCTCAGCGTGATTTGGGGGGGCGCAACTGCCTCCTGCTGAATATCGCAGAATGGTGCATTTTCGTACTTGCGCAGGCGCAACCCTATTGCTCATGGCCCAACTCTTTTGAATATCTGGGCCAGAATACATACAATACACCTTTATGGCTTTCAAAGTACAGGAATAAAAATGGGGGTGAATAACTCATTTGTCCAGTTAAAAACCTGTATACAGTGTGTTTCTGTAAGCAATATAAGCATTATAGATATTTTCACCGTACTTCAGTTCATCTTGGCAAGACAATTAGATGACAGATCGATTAGAACGTTTGTATGGTTTTCCTTTCTTTATCGCCTCCCACAATGCTCCCTCATGGCCACTCTCTGCTAAGAGTTTATGGCATAAATGTTGGGTCAGTTTGTAACATATACCATATCCACCGCTGCCATTTCAATTAGAAGATGGTGGATTTATTTAATAAAGCTGCCATTAGTCTATCTACTTGGTAGATGGATGTTACAATTTGTTTCCACTCTAGTGTTGTGGGTTTTCTAGCTGTCATCCATCTCTTGGTAATTGCCTTTTTAGCGGGTAGTAGGAGAGTTGGGAGGAGAGTTTTATACTAGGGTGAAGCATGGGGGGGGGCATCACCATTAGTAGTACCATCTCCTCAATTAGTTCTATGTCTTCTCCCATACATTTGCTCAGTTTTATCTGAAGGGTACACCAGAAGGGGATTAAGATAGGGCATGACCAGAAAATGTGTCACAAATCAGATTTTGAACATATGCAGTCCGTCCAACAGTTTCCGTACCGAATTGGGAGATACTTTAATAGAGCTGCTGGTGCTCTAAAATATCTATTCCTGTGTTTCCAGGAAAACTCATGCCAAATGGTCGAGTAAGTGAGTTTGACCACTGGTAGTGCGGATTTCAACCAATCTTATTGGTCTACTGTGGTTCCCAATTCCCTATTCCAGCTCTCCAGAATGGAGAGGGAAGAGTATTCAGTTTTACTATTGATTATTTTATATAAAAGTCCTATTAGTCTAGAAGGTAGAGCCCCTCTTAGCTGGTTAATAATTTATTGTATAATTGTAAGCTGAGGGTCAGGGATCACTGGCGTCTCTCCTAGCAATTCTGAGAGGTATGCTCTTATCCTGTAGAATCTATTTATATCTCGAGCAGCGAGATCATAGTTTTGTTACATGGTTTCAAATGGCACTATTCCTTTTGGGGTCGTCAACTGGTAAATATAGTGCAGACCCAATTGGCACCATCTTTTATAAACTAGGTCTACTCGAATGGGTTGAAAATGTTTGTCTATTGAGAGCAGTCTTAGATATTTAAATTCGGTTTTGAAACCAGGGTGTTCTTTTTATTTTAAACCAAACTCTTAATGTCTGTTTGTTTTTTTAACCAGGAGAGACAGACTAAGCTGAAGCTTGTTTACAGGTATAACCTGGGAGCACAAGGAAGTTAAGTGACTTGCTCAGGGTCACACAGTATGCAAGTGGGGGCTGTGGAATTCAAACCCAGGTCTCCAGGTTTGCAGCTCAGAGTCTTAAACCACTGTGCTATACTGCCTCCTGTCTGGGCTGTGAATGGAGTAAAATGGTTGAGAGATGGGGAGGTTTTGTTGGTAGAGAACAAAATGGGACCAATGTCATGCAGGTCATTTAAAGTAGCCTCTATGTCTTTCCACGGTGCCTAGTATACTGGGGACAACCATAATAAGACTACTCATATAGTAGCAGCCCTTGCATATGATTCCAGGTTAAGCAAATTTACCCCTCCTTGGAATAATGGTAGTTGAAGTATTTAGAAATGAACTCTTGGCCTATCCCCTGCCCAAATAAAATTTAAAATAATTTTATTCCAAGATGTAAAGTAAAATTTAACTGGGGTATCTGGGAGGGTTTGGAAAAAATAAAGCAGCCTTGGTAGCACGTTTGTATGGATAATTTCAGTTCTCTGAAAAAAGGTGAACATTAATTTGTCCCATTTTTTAAGGTCGTCCTGGATTGTTTGTGTTATTGGTTCATAGTTAATTAATTCAAGGTGTGTTAGGTTTTTTGGTATATGTATTCCTAAATATTTTATTTTCATTTTAGACCATTTCAGTGGGAATCTTTTTTAGGAAGTTCGGCAGGGTAAAGTTAATGGGCAGAATTTCTGTTTTCAAGTTTAATTTGAAGCCAGCTAATGTTTCGAATTGGTCCATTAGCTCGAATATCTCTGGGATAGAGTTCTCAGGGGATAGTACTGTTAGTAAAACATTGTCAGCAAACAGACTAATTTTGTATTCCATCTGTCCCAATGGTATTCCCTGGATTCCCCCCCCCGTCCCTTCACCACTGTAGCTAGTGGCTCCATGTATAGCTCGAACAGCAGGGGGGAGAGGGGGCACCCCTGTCTTGTCCCCCTGTTTAGTGAGACCGGAGCTGATATGCCTCCATTTACTCTGATGTAGGCCCTGGAGTCAGCGTATATTTTTTTCAACCAGGTCATCAAAGCCAGCAGAAATTCTAAAGGGAAATTGTGCTAGCAGCTGTATATTAAAAGGAAACGGTGATTTTTTTTTTGATCAGCCAATAAAAGTACAATCATTCTACTTACAACATGGTCCTGCATTGTGTGGCACAGCACGGTGCCCATGCAGTGCTGTTATTCTCATGTATGAGCACTGAAATTCACTATATAGGAGGACCGCCATTAGAAATTGTATAGGCAAATTGTGCTAGCAGCTGTACATTAAAATTAAAACATTGTTTTTGTGCTCAGCCAATGACATTATTTGCTGAAATTGCACATTTTTAAGAATTCACATTATTAAAAAGTGCCATTTCGGGGTAACATTTTGCTATTGCCTTGAAATTGCACATTTTTAAGAACTCCCATTTTAAAAATGTGATTTGGCAGATAATTGTGCTATTTATTGAAACTGCACATTTTTAAGAACTCATTTAACAAAAATGTGCACTTTGGGGAAAATGTGCAATTTCAGGGAAAAAGACAGAAAGCAAACTTGGGCTGGATTTTGATGCAATTTTGTGAAAATTACACAAATGCGAAATCGGCAATTCTGCACAATTTTGCAAGAGTACTAGAAATGTCACCCAGCACTATTTCTATTACATGGACAAACAATTCAAATCAAGACATACAGTACAACAACACTGTATTACTTTAAACAAGCAGGGGGGCACCAGATCCACAAACTCTGCAAAGAGACAATGAGGATATGGAACCTTCTGTAGCATACTCTGTAGAAGCAAAAATAACTGCAGTTCATCTGCCAGTCAAAAACAGTGTGCTGGCGTACTCTGTAAGCGGGGTGAATCAGGGAACCCACAAGTAGTCATTAAATCAGCAAATACTGAACACAGTATTTAAACAAGCATTTGTCAATACGAAATGTGTGTCATGTGCACTGGTGTCATTTTGGGGGGGGGAAGGGGGTTATGAGCCGGCTTTGGCAAATTTCAACATGGGTTCATAACTTCATTGTTTTTTAATATTTTTACACCACATTTTCAACACAGCCATCTTATCATGCCACCTCATGAATAAAGGAAGAGTACAATTTCAACTCTTGTCCAAAAGGTATTTTCAAGCAGTGGCTGCGAAATCACCTTTTGGGATGCAAAACAAATCTTGGCCAGAATCTGAAAAATGGCAGCTGTCACATTCATGTAGTGCAGTGAAGAAATGGCTATGTTGAAAATTTGGGGTCAAAATATTGAAAAGTACCAAAGGTACAAGCCTGTATTTGCTAAATTAAGTGTAGGCTCGTAACTTTGTTTGCTAATATTTACACACCAGAGTTTCAATGTAGCATTCTTATGACTCCACCCTATGAACAAAGGTGAACATTTTCAACTCCTGTCCCAAAAGGTGATTTTGCGCAGTGACTGCGAAATCATGTTTCGGAATGCAAAAACAAGTTTTTGCCAGGATCTGAAAAATGTATTTATTTATTCAATTTTGGTGACCAGGTAGGCCCACTGGGCCCCGAAGGTCCCTTTTTCAGGGATGACCCAGAATTAGTTACATAAAGTAAGAAACATATTGCGTATACAGTACATGAAAGAGCAGGCCACATTTGAATACAATCAAGACATTTCACAGCAATGCAACAGACAGTTCCCAGTAGGTGAGTCCATTGTATTATCACATTGGGTCAGCTCCCTGTAGACAAGTCCAGTGTGCAAACCCATTAGGACTAGAGCTCTAGGCTGGGATGGGGTTAGTATAGAACAAGAGCAGGTGGTAGCAAGCTTACAGCTTAGGGTTGACAAGAGGATTCAGCAAGACAATTGTGGGTACAGGAAGACTAATTTTTAGGTTTGCAGTGCCGCTAGTAACTTTGTTGTGCTAAGCTCAGGTGCAGGAGCAAGTGCTCTTGTCTAGTAGGTGCTCATGGAGCCCTTTGCAAAAGGTGCCCAGGAAGGTAGCTCTCTGAAGGTGGTCAGGGAGTTTGTTCCACAGTGCAGGCATTGCGTGAGTAAAGGATTTGCTACCAGCTGCAGTCCTTACCCTGGGAACTTCCAAGAGACATCATCCAGAGGTGCGAAGCTGTCTACCAGAGTGCTTTGGGGCTAGTAGGCTGGCCAGTCTTGCTGGGGGCGGTGGTCAGTGATGAGTCTGAATGCATTACATAATAGGGGGTATTGGAGTCGGAGGCAGATAGATAGCCAGTTCAGAGAGGCCAACTCTTCGCAGTGATGTTGTCTTGGGTGGGACACTGTGGCAAAGCATGCTATTTTATTGTAAAGCTTTTGCATCCCGTTTTGTGATTCCCTGAATTACCGATGCGGCATAAGTCAGGGTTGGGAGGAGGATGCTTTTTGCCATGGCGATCCTGCTCTCGGGGATCAGTTGTGCATTCAGGCGATACTGTAGTCCAAGTTTTTGGCGTACATTTCTACTTACCTGGTCTACATGTGGTTTCAGTGTGAGGCCTTGATCAATCATCAAGCCCAGGAATTTAAAGGACTTCACTACTTCTATTGGAGTGCCTGACGAGAAGACCAGGGGGAGCAGAGGGCTCCTGTCATGGCCTAGGGTTCTCAGCCTGAAAAGCATGCCTTTGTTTTTTTTTTGGCATTTAGGACCAGCCTGTTATCTATGAACCATCTTTCCAGTGATGTGCTGTGAAGTTGAAGACCCAGGTCAGCAGGGTTAGATGAGGTTCTGTATATAACAGCATCGTCAGCATACTGGACCACTGAGCTGCCTCCGTGGTGACTGTTCGGGTCATTCATAAACAAAGAGAACAGGAGGGGACCCAGTCTTGATCCTTGTGGTACCCCCTCCTTGAGGGGAAGTGCTTCTGAGGTAGTCTCTCTCCATTTGACCTGTTGGGACTGGTTAGTCAGGTAGCTACGGAACCAGGATAAGGAGTGGTGATCAAGGCCAAGATTACTCAGCTTGTTTAGCAGGAGGCTGCGGTCTACTAACTCAAAGGCCTTGGTCAGGTCAATGAAGATGGCCCCAGTAGGGGTGCTGTCATCCAAGGCCATAAGGACATCAGTGGAGAATCTGATGAGTGCCGTGTCAGTCCCCTGCTTACGTCTGAACCTATGCTGGGTATCCACTAGCAGCTGGTTTGTCTCCAAATAGTCTTGGAGTTGGCAGTAGACCAGCCTGTCCTGTATTTTTTTTTCACTTACTGTTTATCCACCTACCCTATCCTCGACCATCCACTCCTTCAGACCGGTCAGCCTTCCCAGACCACTGTCACCGAGTCTGCCCCAGAGCCAGGCTTCTCCATTTTGCTTCCTTGATGCCTGGATAACCCCCCGGGTGGGGCCAGGAAGGACCCCCTTCCTCAACCTTCAGTGGAGAGCCTGCACAATGAGGTCTGCCCATGGGTTGGTGGCTGGGAGGCAAGTATTGGTCATCATCTAGGACCGATGAGGGTTTTTTCTGTTTTTCCATGATTTCCTTCTGCCCCTGAGGATGCTAGCTCAGGTAGGCAACGTGCTGATGCACATCATTACCAAGTGCCTAACAGCATCCTCCCTGCCCTCACTCCATCCCCATGGGAGCCACCAGAACCCCAAAAGTCGGTGCTCCCACCGACCCTCAGGGACGTCAGGTGCCTGAAGCACCCCTTGAAACCCACCCTGAAGGAGGAAGGCATCCATTGGAATGCTCAATCCTCCTTCCCCCTGCTGACCCCCAGTGACCTGAGCTCGTTCCTGAACCTAGGCCGCCGGTGTGGTGTGAGGTGTGGCGTCCAGCTCTTCAACCCTCAATACCACCAGGCTGAGCCCTTCCTGTATTTTTGAGAGGATGCATATGAGGGATATGGGCCTGTAGTTTTCTATTGGCTCCCCGGGGCTGCCCTTGTGGATTGGAATCACATAGGCCTGCTTCCATGTGTTAGGTACTGTTCCTTGTAGCAGGGCCCTGTTAGGGGTGGCCACCTTGGATAGTCTTGGGTCAAGGTCATCTGGCCCAGCTGAGCCTTTAGCTTTGATGGACTTCAGGAGGAGAAGTACTTCTTTTGGTCATACCAGCTGTAGGTGAAAAAGTGGGCATGGAGAACTCTGGTTCTCAGGACTAGGTTGATCAGGGGTACTGGAGGGAGGCTCGTCTTGTATTCTTCAAAGTCAGTGAAGAATCTATTAAAAGCAGCGGTGACTTCTTGGGCATCACTGAGAGTTTGACCACTGCAGTGTATATGGCCTTTGTTTGGTTTGTCACTGCCTGTTATCAAGGCACTGATGCTTGACAAGAAGGACCTAGGGTCAGTCAGGTTGGCCTGTTGGAGGTTTCTGATGTACTCCCACTTTCCATCCTTCGCAGTGCATTTGCACTGGTTCCTAAGGGTCCTGTATGTTACAAGGTCCTCAGGGAGGGCCGCCTTTTTGTATATTTTTCAGGCCTGGATTTTTGTCATGTTCATGAGATACTGTGAAGAAATGACTATATTGAATATTTGGGGTCAAAATATTGAAAATTGCCAAAGTTAAGAGCCTGTATTTCCAAATTTCAAGGCAGGCTTATAACTTCTTTATAGTGTATAATCGAGTATAGTAGAGAGTTGTTCTGTAGAGAACTCCATCCCTTTCAAAATGCAGCTGTACCGCAGTCCAAAGGTCATGGAATGTGATTCTACCCTTTTGGGGTAGAACAGCATTCTGGAACCTCTAGAGACTGCATGAGTCAGTTTCATTTTGAAAGCATAAGAACTCACACACACACATATTTCACACAATACTATACACTATAAAAAACACAGGATGAGCAATTCTATGCACAACCGGTGTGTTTTGCCACCTCGGGGTTCTGATTCCCATGGACCTCTCAAGCTTTGCTCTCGGTCAGAGGAATCAGAACCCCTGTGGCAGAAATGACGCTGGTTGTCATAGCTCCATCCAATATTCTCTCTATGTTCTTTAATAGTTTGTAGCACTCAAATTTTCAACATAGCCTTCTTAAGACCCCACCTCATGAACAATGGTGAAGAATTTGTTGTACTCCCCACCTGAAAGGTGATTTTGCACAGCGACCACGAAATCACCTTTCAGGACAGATTTACCTAACATCAGTTGCATTGTTCATGACTTGAGGTCCCCAAAAACATATGTTGAAGATTTGGGGCAAAAATATTTAAAAATGACCAAGTTATGCCACTAAGTAGAAACCCCCATTGAAATACATTGATGCTGAAACCCTGCCCGAACTATGTTTTGACAAGCTGTCATATTTTGGACAGGATTTGAATACAGTAGCTTGGATAATAAGAAGGCTAAGTTTAAAATTCAGGGTGCATCACTGGCCCGGTGATGCTGAGGGTTGAGGTGCTGGATACCACACCTTGTGCCATGCAGGCAGGGACAGCTCTCCTTCTCCGGGGAGAGGGGTGACCAATTGTAGGTGCATGCCTGGCCTCTAGCGGCAGCTTGGAGCTGACACACCGATGCTACAGACATCTGATCAGAGGCGGGGCAGATGCCTGATGGGGTGTATGCACAGGAGTGTGCGCAGCACCGTCGCTGGCATCCTTGCCCTGAACAGGAGAAACCAGGAGGAAAAAAGCTCACAGTGGATGATGGAGGGAGCTTGTAGGTCCCGCCACCAAACAGTTATGGCACCGACCCCTGTACTGGATCTGGTCTTGGTGGGTGGATCTGGTCTTGGTTGGGATCCAGCCGACCCCACCGGGGGGTAAACCCTGGGGGGTAGCTGGTCAGCGTCAGTTGGTGGATGTTGGGGGACAGGGCTGGGGCTCCCTCCAGATAGAGAATGCTGTGGAGCCAGAGTACAAATAATTAAAAAAATGTGGCGTGCAAATATTTAAGAGTTCTGCAGTTACTAGCTTGCATACCAAAATTGTAGCAAATGGCCATAACTTTGTCATTTTTCATATTTTGACACCAAATGTTGAACATAGTCTTATCACCTTACCTCATGAAATCTGTAGGTGAAAATTTTCAAATCCATAGGAAAATGGCATTCCATGCCACAGGTGTGAAAACTCATTATGGGCAGGATGTGAAAAATGAGTTATACTGACCATGAGGTGGTGTGATAAAAAGGCTATATTGAAAATTTAGAGTGAAAATATTGAAAATAATCAAAGTTACATGCATGCATAGAAAATATTGAACAACTGGGTGTAACTTGGCCACTGTTTGGAGTTGTTTCTACAAATTTTCAGCATGGCATTTTTGGCACCCATCCTCATGAAGGGTCACCCCAAAAAGTGATTTCACAGAATGACCATGCCATTCTGCACCACAGGTGTGAAAACATGTTTCAAGCAGGATATGAAAAATGACAGCTGTACTGTTCAGAAGGAGGTGTGAAAAAATGGCAATGTTGAAACTCTGAAATGAAAATATTAAAAACTGGAGAAGTTAGGAGCATGCATAGACACTGCATAACACACGGTCATAACGCAGTCATTTTTTGGATTTGTTTCACCAAATTTGCAACATGGGCTTTTTGGGACCCCACCTCATGATCAGTGGCACTATTGTTTCAATAATATGTCCTGAGAGGTGATTCTACGCAGAAACTGCAAAATCACCTCTTGGGACCAAGTAACGTAATGACAGTGACAGTGTTCAGGATGTGGGGTCACAGGAACCCATGTTGAAAATTTGGGGCCAAAATTCCTAAAAATGGCTGAGATATCAACCTAAGTTGAACCCACCCCCCATTGACTCCCATTATTCGGCTTATCTTGAAATCTTCGGTTTGCCGGTTAATTCTGAAGAGTGTAGACATGTCCCGGTCCACAGAAGATCACTGCTCCTGATCTTCAGAGGTAAGTATGGGTAAGGGGGGTGCGGGGAGGTGGGTGCACAGTGGGAGGGTCAGGATGGGGAGGGGGACGGAGGAGACAACGAAGGACAGTTTTCTTTTTTGCAGGTTTAAAAAAAGGCATCAGGGATCATTTTCTTTTTTAAACAGGGAACAATTTTGTTTACATTTCCGGACACTGGGAGTGGGCTCTCCAGTGTCTGGGGGGCCAGGGAATGGAGGGTGCAGGGAGGACAGCAGCAGTGGAAGGAAGTAGGAGGGGCTGATTTGCTGTTGGGGGCTCAAATATAATGGAGGGTGCGGGGAGGACAGAAGCAGTGGGAGGGAGTGGGAGGGATTGATTTGCTGGTGGCGGGGGGCTTGAACAGAATGGAGGGTACAGGGAGGGCAGCAGAAGTGGGAAGGAGTGGGATGGATTGATTTGCTGGGGGGGGCTCCAACAGGAATGGATGGAGTGAAAAATTACCGGCACAATGAGACTAACAGTGTCCCTCTAAATATGCGAAATGTAATCCCTTGCATGGCTGGCATGATGCTAAGACCGGCCCTATGTGTGTACACATCAAAGGACCGAACCGCACCACTATTGGTTCGACTCTATCCTTTGAAACCTTTGCCAACTCCACCCCAAAAACAGAAGGTGAGTCATCAGCAGCCTGCCTTCTGATTTGCTTGCCACAGACCTGCCACTTGAACAGAGCTCTCCAGTGGACGCACCCCCCTCACACCCCTCTATAGCAACTCTCATATTAACATGTTTGTCTGCACTTGCATGCATGACGAACATCAAAATTGGGCATTCTGGAAATGGATCTGTTTGCCTCATGGGAGAACAGACAGTTACACAAGTTTTGTTGCAGACCACCCTCCAGAGGGAAAGACCCAAGGGAGGTCCTATCCCTGTCCTGGAAGGGAAAGTTTCTGTATGCCTTCCCTCCATTTCCACTGGTAGAGAGAGAATCACTGGAACTTAGAGGGGAGTCAACAGCAACGATTCTGATACTACCAGACAGGGCCAAGCAGGCAGTACTCACTTATACTATCCCTGTCACACCGAGACCCAATCTCACAGCCCCTGAGACACAATTTATCAACAGTGTCCCAGAGTGGAGTGTCTCATCCAAATGTCAGAACACTGTGCCAGAAGGCTTGTTCTCAAAAAGCTCTGCGTATTCCAGACTAAATCTCACCTTTCAAATTTTGAAGGTTTTTAAAAGTATCTGGAAAAACAGCAATAAGGAAAACTTATTCCTTGAAGTGGAAAAGATTTTCACTCTGGTGTGCTTCACGTAATGTCTCCACACACAATGCTGGGGTGCACTGGTAGAGAGATTTCTAGTAGGAGGAGGAGGGAGGTGGTGTTGTCCCTGTATCATTCACTGGTGAGACCCCACCTGGAGTACTGAGTCCATTTCTGGATGCTGCACCTCCACAAAGCCATTGAAAGAGTAGAGGTAGTACGGAGGAGGGCAACCAAAATGATGAGGGGGTGGCACAAGATGCTGTATGAGAAAAGATTGCAGGAACTCAACATGTACTCCCTGTAAGAGAGGAGAGCAAGAGGGTGCATGATTGAAATCTACAAGTACCTCACAGGAGCAAACAAGGTGCAAGTGGAGGGTCTCGTTCAGAAAAAGGAAGGCACTAGAACGAGCGGGCATGCAATGAAGCTAAGAGGGGGAAAGCTTAGGAGAGATGTGTGAAAATATTTCTTCAAGGAAAGGGTGGGGGATTACTGGAACTGCCTGCCAGTGGAAGTAGTGGGGGTGAAGACTGTGGGGAGCATCAGGCATGCATGGAATAGGCACAGGGACATATTAGGTAGAGGAACAGGGGAGGGAGTGACACTATGACCAACTAGGGTCAGTGGTGATGGAACAGGCAGGGACAAAGGGCAGACTGGATGGGCCTAAAGATCCTTTTCTGTCAACAAAATCTGTTTCTATGGTTATGTTTGTATGAGATGTCTGTGGTTCTGGATTACTTGGTACACTTGCAGTCATTCAGGCTCAGGCCCTCTGAAAGTGCATTTGACAGCTATTTCAGCTTATAAGGCCGCAGGCAAGAAAAATCAGTTTCATGTCATAATAGTGAATGCAAAACAGCGATCGCTATTATGGCAAGTCTATATCACCGAAAAGCAAATAGGCAATATACACTTCAGGGCGACCTGACATCTGGAATTAAAAAAAGTGTTTTTCTCAACTCCAGGGGGGTGCATATTGAGGAGGGGGCAAAAATCTGGATCTCAGCAAAATTTAAGTGCCGCAGCTCGCAGCAAAATGTAACGTGCTCCCAGTCTTGAACCCAGTACCTGCTCTGCCAGAGCTAGCCTCCCACACCACCATGCCACGTGGCTAGCTCAGTGGCAGCAGAAACACCAGTGTCTGAAAACTCCTTCCCCTGTCCCTCCCCTTCCCCTTGCTATTCCTCCCTTCTGTTCACCTTTCCCCTTGGTCACTATCCCATACCCTTGCTATTCTACAGGATAGCCCTCTATAAAAGCACCCAAAATGAGTTGCTATATTTGTAGTCACTCATTTTGGTTCACTCTTATGACGTGATACCAAAAAATCACCTGCATCACAACCAAGAGACAGTCTGTTGTTAAAGTGCATGTGTGTGAAACATCGGGACATCAGTGCACACCTCCCACTATACCTGTAATATGTTTTGGATTGCTGTGTACCCTGTTTTGGGGGGATAAACCAGAAGCAACAGTAGCTTTTGTCTCCAGCATGATTCCTGCATTTAGTGAGTAGTGCCAGTTTTCCTTCCTCCTCAGGATCAGTGAAGTGTAAGCCTTCTGTATAGAACTGAACTTAATTATCTCACATAGAAATATAGTAGGTCTAAGGGCACAGGAAATTGTCCCCAAAATGGTGTCAGAATTCCACTTGAATCAGTCTGTTAGATTACCTGTGTTCTTCCCAAAGTGTTCAGACCTAGCCTCACTGTGAAGATGGATCAGAGTCATTATCTGGACTGAATAAAAGGAACCAGAACTAACAGTGCCCAGTTGTTTGTCACTTATAGTGAAGTAGGCAAAGGTAAGCCAGCAGCTAAGGAGACTATCTCTTGAAGGATAATTTCTTGCATGCAGTTCTGTTAGGAAAAAGTTGACAGGCACTTACATAAAGGCCTACAGGAACACTCTACAAAAACTGCTTCTGCCTCTGTGGCAATTATGAGGTCTATACCCCACCAAGAGATTTGTAAAGCAGCTGCCTAATCTACAGTACACACCTCTACAAAGCACTGTTTCCTGGACATCCAATCCAGAAGCGAAGCTAGGTTTAGGCTGCAGTCCTGTAGAACCTTTTTCCAAAGTAGGTTCTAGACCCAGTTCCTAAGGTACTTCATGGAATCTGCAGACTTATATGATATCACTATTAGACTCCTGTTGTTAGAAGAAAACATGGCATTTCTTCTTAAGGGTCTAATAGTGATTCATACAATCAATACCAAACTTCCCCTTCTAGAACCTTAGTAAAATAGTGCTCTGCACATAATCAGTTCAATACTTTGTGCTTTTACTGCTTGAGCATTTGTATTTTAAAACTTTACAGTTTTCACAATATTCAAAGTGTGAGAAGAAGCATTCTTAATTCACTTTGGTAAATTAAGAATATTACTGTAGGTTAATCTAGATAGGTGGTCACTGCTCTATTTGGCTCTTCAGCAACAAATCTGCCATTAGAATGTTACAGGGAGCATGACCAAAGTGTAGAGTTTGAATTAGCATAACATTCTAATTCTGTCTCCAGGGCAACCTCTCAGGTGCGAAATGATGCAGCAGACTTATATAAGTCACTACTAGATCCTTTAGAAGAAACATCATTACTATGGTGACTAATTTTTCTTCTTGGAAATTAGTGTGGAATATAGTCCAAGATCATTACGTTTTCTGAATTTGGAAATTACAAAGTAATCAAAAGGGGACTTACGTACTTGCATCTATAAGAAACCAGTTGAGTGCAACTCTGTCTTAAAAGTCTATAATTTCCATCTGTCAGCTGTGAGTAAAAATATACTAAAGGGACCATTTTTGAGAACTGAACAAAACTGTGGTACATATATGGTTTTTGATGTTGGTAGGAAAGGACTTTAGACATCCACATTTGGGCAAATTTTATAATATTAAACAATTAATCAATTGTAATGGAACACACAGTGTTTGCATTCTAATATGCCTCTGTGGTAAATACTATGTGGATAGGACTGAGAGTACCATAATCAATTGGGGGAACATAAAACTGCTATTAGAACAAATATTTCACAATATTCCATGGCAAGGCATTTCATTGAAAGTCACAGAAAGATTGTGCAGGCCTTCAGCTACTTGGGAATAAAAAAAGTTACATGCAGTCATAGAGGGGGAACCTCATTTAAAAGCTAGCACAACAAGAATGTTTTTGGATCATGGCAGGCATTAAAAGGACACGGTCAACCCTGTTTGGCCTCAAAGTGCCTCTAGTTTAAAAAACATGTGTTATGATTGTTCACATTCTGTAGAAGCTGTTGATATTGCTGGGAGTTTGTTTCTGATTCCTTTTTTTCTTTTTTAAAAAGTGAAAAACAGACTGCATGTTTGTTTACATTCCTTCATCTACTCCCACTGCATCTTGTCTGGACTTAGGAATGTCCCCATCACAGTCTAACCACTCATTATGCAGTAGGAGTAGAGGGCACAAGCAACATGAGTGTCTGCACTGTTTTTGGGGTGTTCCTAATGTTCAGGAAGTATGCAAAAAGAGTAGAGCAAGGATTTGCAACAAAACACAGTTGGGTACAACCATACCACTTCCATGCATTTAAGTTCCACTAAGAAAGCAAGCAGATACAACAATCAGCAACATCAGTGAATTTTAGAGAAGTTAAGAAATCAAAAAATGTGTTTGTTTTTTATTATAGCTTTTTGACCCCCATCGCCACCTCCCGCCTACTAGGCAACGGGGATAAAAGCTAGTTTTGCCATTTTTCCCCCATACACCCAGGGCCCCAGCACATGGTTGTGCATGTGCGTGGAGGTGCACACGCACCCTGTGGTGGCAGTTCAGCCCTTTCCGCCCCTCCCCTGGCAAGTGCCTTAGCCCGAACTGCCATCCATCCTCCTCCAGGTGGCAGCCAAGGGCCGGGGGAAACTCCAGCTCCCTCCCTGGGAGAAGAGAGCCACCTTATGGCAGCTTAATCCTGCTCCATGCCCTCCTCCCCAGGCTAATCCCGGCAACACAGGCTCGTTCCCAAACCCGGGTCACCAGCGTGGTGTGAGATGTGGCGTCCAGGACCTCAACCCTCAGCACCACCAGGACAGCTAAAATGTGGGGTTTTAACTAGAAATAATATGATGCAAAAAATGTTGACAGTGTCTCATTAATGTGGATATAGAATTTCGGGCTATTTTATAAATCTAAAATTGAATACGCTTCTATGTGTTTTAAGCACTTATTTTTAAATGATATCTTAAATCTGGAACAATATTAAGGATGAGTTTTAGGCAGTTTATTGCGTCTAGGTAAAATTTGTTTCGTATAATGTTGCTTATCTGTGCCTCTTCCCACCCTTATATTTTGTAACTTTATGTTGTAATGTTTATTTTGCCTGTACCGAATCTGATGTTTGTATCATTCAGCTGTATTGTCACAATCTAATGTATCTTGTTGCCAACATACTTTTTCGATCACCTTTGTTGTGCCATTTTAATGGCCTGGGTCGTGCCTGAAAACAGTCCTTAGGATCAGTATACCCTTCCAGTTAACAAACACAAACAAATAAACTAACAAACAAAGAAAGCAATACCATCATGATATCACTATTGTATTAATAGCTGTTTGGTCTAAAGTTTAGTGGAGCTGTTAGGCATTATACATTTTGAAATAGTGCCTCTGTAATTCTTTATTGATGATGACAGGATTATAAACTGCAGATTATGCTTGTATGAAAAAGACCTTGAGCCAGATATTGAGTAATGGGCAAAACCAGAGCTCAAAGGTTTGCGCTCTACTTGCCCTTGCCCACAAACTCAAGGATGCTGTGTTCAGTGGTATAGTGCACTGGCACTATCTGATTAAATATATGGTCTTATCAAGGCAGCACAAAGTTGAGTAGTGCTGCCCCAGCATGGATCTGGGCTGTATGCAGCTCATACCAAAGTGCATGAAACTGCACCCCCAGACCTATTAGCTGCTGGAGCCCCCTGCATGATATTCAGCTAGCATCATGCAAATGAGCCCACTGGGCACGCGGTGTGCCAAAGGGACATATTCATACCCATTATGGGTTAATTTGCATGGGAAGTGGTGGCAGGTTTGTGCCCTTCCTGTGGCCAGTTGCCACATGGTGACCACCACCCACTCCGATAGCCCATCCCCATAAATGTGTAGATTTTCCCTGGTATCTAGTGGCACCCCCTCCCAAATCTCTGTCTCCTTAATTCAATAATTATTCCCTGATGTCTAGCAGTCCTCCCCAACACCTCCCACACCAAGCAAACCACCTTGTCAACCCCCTTACCTCCATCACTACTGGTGCCATGCAGATCTGATACAGCGACTGGCACAACCCTCCTCTCACCATCTCAGCTGGCCACTGTATGAACTGACAGGGAGTGCACATCCTGTGTACTGTAAAGGGAGCACGCGTACTGTCTACAGTAGTACCATGATGATAGCCCTATCATATTAATAGTTGTTTTTGTGCACAGTTTAGTAGAGCTGTTAGGTATCATGCATTTTGAAATGGGGCCCCTATGACTCTTCCTATTTGTCTCTATGGCTGCTGGCTGAGGTGGTGAGAGGAGAGCTGTTCCAGTCACCATATCGGATCTGCATGTCACCAATGGCAATGAAGGTAAGGGGGTGGTAGGGTGGTTTGCTCAGTGCAGGTGGTGCAGGGGGCTGCTAGGTTAGAGGGAATAACTATTGAATTATGGGGATGGGGATCGGAGGGAAGGGAGGGGAGGGGTGCCACTAGACACCAGGGAATAATTATTGAATTATGGGGACAGGGATTGGAGGGCAGGTGGTGCCAATAGACACCATGGAGTTCATTTTTCTTACAGTAGCAGGTGATGGGGGTGACAACACACACCAGAGGATTATTTTTCTTTCAGTGGCAGGTGATCGGGGTGTGCCACTGGACACCAAGGAATTATTTTTTTCTTAGAGCAGCAGGAGATCAAAGGGTGGGGGTGCCACTGGACAACAGGGAAGTCAGTGTTTCAATGGGCCAGGGTGAACGACTGCAGTCCCTTTGCCTGCCACCAGGGCCTTAAGTTTGTGTTTGCAAAGCCAGTAACTTGCATCCATTTTGGTGACATTTACCACCTGTGCAAACCTCTTAATATGTCGCTGCACTCATATGCAGAGGTGGGCCCCCCCCCATTTACATGGGCACAGCGGTAACTTAGCATTTGGATGCCAATGGGTTTTGCCCATGCTGGGGGGAGTCTGAATATAGACCCTACCCACAAATCGGTGGCAAACCCTGGTTAGTGCGGGCAAATACCCCTTAGTGCCCATTCTAAATTTTGAATATGTGGTCCCTTAGGTCTTATCTTGAGTCATCATAGTTAGGACCATATAAGACTAACAATTTTTTCTACATATTGGACATTTTAAACTATCATAAATTAACGGCATTAGAGGTGGCTGTGTTTGATAGAATTGATTTATAGTGATGTATTATAACATGCTTTTTTCTCTGAATGTCAAGAGACACGAAGTTCCAGAGACACTGTATCATAATTGGAAATTACATAACTGACGTAGTACTTCTCTCTCTCTTTTTTTTTTTTACACTCTATTTTAGTGCTCTGGTGGACCAGAGCATCTCTCAGAGGTGCTCCCTTGACCAACGCCTCTACTCCCTGCTGAGACCTCCCTCCTCCGGGACCCCCCACCAGGACCTTCCATTCCCCTGGGTGGGGCCCAGGGGGAGGGCCTGCCCACCTACCTGGTGACCTTTCAGTGATTAGAGGGTCAGTCCCAGTATAGGGCCTTGGGCAACCATTGGACGAATGGTCCGGCGCTGGGGATGTGGGCTAGATCCCTGGAGCCCTTGTTGCCTCCCTGGTCCTCCAGGGTATTTCACTTTTTGGTCCCCTTCTGGAGCGTGGACGTGTGATGATGTCCTGGCACTAACGTACTGACATCTGCCAATGCTCCACCCCCAAGTTGCTGCGCCACAAGTTCCTTGTGCTGCCCACAGTCTCCATTAGGGACTGCTAAGGTGCAGTGCTTGGCCTGGATCACTCCCAGGGAAGGAAGAGCAGTCCTCCAGATGCTCAATCCCTTCCCTCCCCTGCTGACCCCTGGCGGCCCGAGTCTGTTCCTGAACCTGGGTCACCGGCGTGGTGCAAGGTGTGGCATCCAGTGCCTCAACTCTCAGCACCACTGGGCTGGCTCAACATAGTATTCCTTGATTCTTTAAAAGATCGATATTGATTTGCTGGGCTTCATTCAGACCCATGCTACTGCAAGACATGAATGGTGAATCATTCGACAATACTGCCATCTGGTCTGCATTTGGTTGCACTTATATTTATGGCACACATACATACAATTGATTCCATTTATGCCCCCATGATGTATCAGAGGCTTTTTACATTATTTATTTTTTGAAATTAACAAAATTCACACAACCATACATTACTCACATACTTGCTGCTAAAAGAGAAATCTGAAAGATTAACAGCAGAAATTGAAATGGAATTGCAATGGGGAAAATTATCTAACAGTGATTAACATTAATGCAGAATATACATAATATTGTAATAAACTATACCAAACCCAAGGAGAATCTTATCCTTGTAAAGTTTACCAAAGTATCCCAAAACAACAGGGTGCCTTAGATAAACCTATTGCATCCATAGAAATAAATGGGGAATTAAATATTTAAAAACTGGCGAGGCTTTCGGGGTAGATGACATTTCTATAGTCCTCTATAAAACCTTTAGAAAGTTGCTCACACTGTATAATTCATTACAAGAAGTGCTACCTCCTTCCTTTGATGAAGCCAACATTATGGTAATCCCTAACAAGCATTTGTCAATGCCGAATGTTTGCTTGCTGGCATTGGCAGTGGTAGTGTAGAAGTTACAGAGCTGCGTAATAGGAATGGCAGTGAAATATTGAACTGAAGCCAACCCCACCACCACCCTGCAGAGAGTGACAGGCATTGGGGTGTGCCTTTGGGTCATCAGGCATAACGACCATGCCATTTCACCACACCCCACCCTGCAGACACTGACAAGTGTCACGGTGTGCCTTGGGGTCTTTGGTCCTTAAGTGCACCCCATTCCATCAGGAAGTACGGTGAGATGGGTGCGGTATAGGAGAATGGGGTGAACTTTGGGGCCGAAGAGTCCAAGGCATACCTCGATGCCTCTCACTGGCTGCAGTGTGTGGAATGGTATGAGCATTACAGGCAAGAATCCCAAGTCACATCCCTGATGCCTGTCATTCTCTACAGGGTTGGGCATTATGGTTGGAAACCCTAATACCGCAGGCATTCGTTGGTATTTTCACTCCAAATTTTCAACATGGTTTTTTGTAACCCCACCTCATGAACAGTGGCAATATCAGTTTTATTGCGGCTGCTTATGCACAGCGACTACGGCATTGCTTTCCTAGGTGCAAAAACATTCGAACAGGATGTAAAAATGACAGCTGTACTGTTCATGGGAGGTGTAAAAATGGCAACGCTGCAAATCTGCAGTAAAATATTAAAAAACTGGTGAAGTCACGCGGCATAGAAACTGTGCAACGACACCCGTAATGTAATTAGTTTGGGAATTTTTACAGCAGATTGTCAACACAGGCATTTTGGGACCTCCGATCATGAACAGTGTCACTGTGATTTTCTTTATCTGTTCCGAACAATGATTTCCCACAGCGCTACGCATCTCTGCGCTGAAAGTGTGAAAACACATTTCGGCCATGTTGTGAAAAATGACAGCTGTACTGTTCATAAGGAAGTGTGGAAAAATGCCACTGGTGAAAATCTAGACTGAAAATATTACAAAGTCACGAACTTACGAGGGTGCGTGGAAACTGCGCAATGCTCACTCATAACACAGTCATTTTATGGACTTTTGTCACCAAATTTTCAACATAGCCATTTTAAGACCTCTGCTCATGAACAGTGTAACTGTGATTTTCTTAATCTGTCCCAAACATTGCTTTCGCACACCGACTGCACCATTGTGCGCTACATGTGCAAAAACACATTTTGGGCGACATGTGAAAAATGGCAGCTGTACTGTTCATAAGGAAGTGTAATAAAATGGCAATGTTGAAAATCTGGAGTGAAAATATTGAAAATTCGCAAACTTACGGTGATGCGTAAGACTGCGCAACGCGCCTAAAACAGTCATTTTATGAATTTTTCACCAAATTTTCAACATAGCCATTTTAAGACCTCTGCTCATGAACAGTGTCACTGTGATTTTCTTAATGTGTCCCATACATTGATTTACTTACCGACTGCGCCATTAGCCTACATGGGCGGAAACATGTTTTAGGCAGATGTGACAAATGACAGCTGTACTGCTCATAGGAAGTGTAATAAAATGGCAATGTTAATCCTGGATTGAAAATATTGATTTACAAACTTTCAATGGTACAGGAACTAGCATAGCACACACTCGTAAAACAGGTCATTTTAGGGATTTTTCACCAAATTTTCAACATAGCCATTTTAAGTCCTCTGCTCATGAACAGCATCACTGTGATTTTCTTAATTTGTCCCATACATTGATTTCACACACCGAATGCGCGATTGCGCGCTACATGAGTGGAAACATGTTTTGGGTGAGATTTGAAAAATGACAGCTATACTGTTCATAAGAAGGTGTGGTAAAATTGCAATGTTGAAAATCTGGAGTGAAAATATTGAAAATTCGCGAACTTATGAGCCTGCGTAGGAACTGCACAACGCACGCTCGTAAAACAATCATTTTTTGGAATTTTTCCACCAAATTTTCAAAATAGGCTTCTTGAGAGCTCACCTTATGAACACTGGCAGTGTCATTTCGTTAATTGTTCCAGAAAGGTGATTTCACGCAGTGGTTGCAAAATCACCCTTTGGGCCCGAGTAACGCCATGACAGTGACAGTATTCATGAGAAGGGGTCCCAAAAACCCCATGTTGAAAATTTGGTGCAAAAATTCCAAAAAATGCTTGAGATATGCAATAAAGTTGAAAAAACCCTATCTATCCCATTATACAGCTTACCGACATTTCCTCAGTTCGCGGTCGGCTTTGAAGAGTGCAGAGCGTGTTCCCGGTCCACGAAGATTGTCGCTGAGGTCCGGAGGTGAGTCAAGGGTGAGGGTGTGGGGAGGTAGGTGCGGTGGTGGTGCGGGTTGTGGGGGCAGGGAGAAGCGCGAGGGACAGTTTTTATTTCCAGTTTTTTTTTTTAAATGACAACGTGGGACGCTTGCCACGCTTGGGGTGGGCTACCAGTGTGGCACAAGGACGGCTGGTTGGGGTGTGGAGCCAACGGGATTGGGCACCCCGGTCGCCATAGCATCAGTTGCCACGCTGGGGTGGGCTCCCAGCGTGGCACACCTACTCTGGGGGTGGAGGACAGTGGAGCCGGCGGGGATGGCCACCCGTCGGCTATACCAATGATTGCCACACTGCGGTGGGCACCCAGCGTGGCATGTGAAGGCTTTTGGGGGCGCACAGCCGAGGCGAGATTGGGCACCCCGGCTGTACAGTGTGTGCGTGGGGCGCATGCAGTATGCCTGCATATGTGTGTGTGTGTGTGTGTGTAGGGGAGCACGCGCGAGCAGGCGATATCTTATCTCTGCTCACTGAAGCGTAGCTCCCCCTTTCAACTGTACTCCACTGCATTTTGGAGCTGTCATAGACAGCTCCAGCATGCATTGGAGGACTGGGGCTGTGCCTGCCAACACACTGACTGAATTGGAAGAGGGGGTGACACACATCCGAAAACTCGGATGATGGCACTATGTTTCTTGCACATGCGTGCAAGCAAACATAAAAAGGGAAGGACCCAGCTCTGTGCTCTTCTTATCGACTTATTTGTCTTCTAAATGCTGATTATAAGACCTTTATGAAGGTCTTAGCTGCAAGGCTAGAGCAAGTCCTACCATATGTAATAGACTCAAACCACACAGGCTTCATCAAGGGAAGGAGGGTCCATAATAATATTCACAATGCTCTATTATTCATTATGCAAAGGATAAAAATGCTATGGTGGTGTCCCTGGACACAGAAAAGGCCTTCGATAGGGTTGAATGGCTCTATCTGTTTTCAGTTCTTAAAATAATAAATACAGGGAACATTTTTTCTTTTGGATAAAAGCAATATACAGTACTCCCAATGTGAGGACCTGACCAATGGGACTATTTAACCATTGTTCTAGTTATTTAGAGGCAAAAGGTAGGGATGCCTTCTGTCCCCATTATTATTCACTTTGGTTATCAAGCGACTGGCTAATTCCATTATGAATTCACTGGATATCATGGACTTTGAATAAAAAAACTTAATTGAAAGCTTAAAGAGTTCACTATTTGCTGACAATGTGCTATTGTACCTAAGAAATCCTGAAGTAGAATTAGAGATTATTCTTCAAGTGGTGCAGGGATAGGAAGCACAGTCAAGTTACTTAGTAAACTGGGAAAAATTAGAACCTTGACCCTTACAACCTTCTAAATGTTATATTGACCCAAAACAGTTTCCAGTTACAATAAATAATCAGAGCATCTCCTGTTTAGGGGTGCAATTAACAAACAATTTGGACAAATTATTAAGCATTAATATAGATCTTTAGTTGGGGCTGTTGGTCAAGACCTAAACAGATGGAAAGGGCTCCCACTTACATTACTGGGCAGAATACAAGTGATGAAGATGAATACTGTATCTTCCCAAGATTCTTATGTATATCTCAGACCAAAAACGACATTTATTGCACTTGACAAAATTCTAACAAAGTGTATTTGGAAAGTCAGCAGGCCCAGTTTGAAAAAAGAAAGGTTAATTAACAGCATCCCATAATAAATAAGGTTTAAAGTTGCCGAATTTGGAAAGTTACCATTGGGCTGTGGTGCTAGAGCCTCTAAAGGAATTATTCGGTAAGAACCCCACCCTGGGTTTATTTTGAAACCAGGCAGACTCCTTAAAGGAATCTAGATTTTTTTTTATTATTTCAGAACCTTAACAGGAAGTCTTTGATGGGCAAAGAAAATATTTTCATGAAGAGTACTTTATTACTATGGAAGTACAGTAGGTTCTGAGAGAATTAGGGATTAGAAATGGAATTAATAAATTATCATCTATCTATAATAATAACTTCCACTCTACTATCCAAACAAAAGCTATCAAGAGACGGTTATCAGTTTGCATTTGTAGTATCATATATATATATATATATATATATGTGTGTGTATATATATATATATATATATATATATATATATATATGTATATATTCTTTGCAAAAAAATGTTTATGGTTGAAGCTAAACTAATAAAAGTAGGGAAATGTGACTTTAGGGTTCCCAACCCTAAAACCCCAACACCACCCCTAAAGCAAATCGAGGCAGAGTCTTCCTAGGGGTTGTCAACCCTAAAGCTCACTCCATTAGGTGTGTATGTTTCTGGAGTGTATAGAATGCAGTGAGCTTTAGGGTAGACAACCCCAAGGAAGACTCTGTCTCCATTTGCTTTAGGGGTGGGGTTGGGGTTTTAGGGTTGAGAACCCTAAAGTCACATTTCCCTGCTTTTGTCAGTTTAGCCCCAACACTAAATATTGCATTAACACATTTTTTGCAAAGAATGTCCTTACTTTTTGAGATAGTATAATGGTATCCTTATATTCCTGTTGGGACGCTGTGCTACTATGCATCCATAGTTTTTGAGATAGTGTAATCATATCGTTATTTGTGTGGTGGAGTGCAGGACCCTTCCATCCCTCCATAGATGTGTATCTGTATGGTTAGTGGGAAGCACAGGGCCCTCCAGGCCCTGCATTTCCATTTATAGTACAACAGCAACCAAATTATCAACATACTCTTTCTATTACCCCACCTCATCAACCCAATACTATAAATTGTGAAATCCCCACCAAACCGTCATTCCGTGACACCACAGCATAATTCCATGGCAGAGGCATGAAAAGATATTTTGAACAAGATTTGAGAAATGACAGCTGCCACATTCATGAGGTTGTATAAAGAAATGGCCATGATGATAATTTATGGTTAAAGTATTGAAAATTAACAGGTACGAACACACAACTAGGCCATTTTAGCATATTTTTACCCCAAATTTTCAACATACCCTTCTTATGACCCCACCTCATGAACAAGTATGGTGAAAATGATGAAATCCCAACCAAAAGGTGATTTCACCAACCGACCATGAAATCACCTTACGTGCAGGGTTTGTGAAATGACACTCCCATTGTTCATGAGGAGGGGTCTCAAAAAGGATATGTTGAAAATCTGGTGTCAAAATATGCAAAAATGGGAAAATTATGCAGCAAAGTTGAAAATCCTATTGAAATACATTGATTTCCCATATGAAAAAAGATCTTTTTTCATGAGTCATGATACAAAACAAGGTCTTTTTTCATATGATCACAACTTGGTCATTTTAGCATATTTTGACCCCAAATTTTCAGCATACCCTTCTTAAGACCCCACCTCATGAAAAAGTATGGTGAAAATATTGAAATCCTGCCCAAAAGGTGATTTCACCAACTGACCAAAAAAATCACCTTACTGGCAGGATTTACAAACTGACACCCCCATTGTTCATGAGGAGGGGTATCAAAAAGAGTATGTTGAAAAGTTGGTGTCCAAATATGCAAAAATGGCAACGTCGTGCACCAAAGTTGAAAATCCCAATGAAATACATTGATTTATATTACGAAAAAAGATCTTTTTTCGTGAGTCGTAATAGGAAACAAGATCTTTTTTCATATGATGCTGATACAAAAAAAGACTTCAATGTTAAAAAAAAAACATTTTTAGGGCATTTCCTGAGCAGTGAAGTGCAGAATGTAGCTAAGGAGTCCCAATGAGCAAACTACATGTGTTGGTTCCTCCCTAGAATATCATTTTTTTGGGGTTCCAAATTTGAATTTCTCAGGCAAAACTGAAAAGAAGACAGCAGCTGTATGAAAAAAAGATTTTTTTCAAATGAAAAAGGAAGATGTCATATGAAAAAAGAATAATTTTTTTGTATCAAACAGCTATCTTAAAGTGCTTTCCAGCAAACTCAGAACCATTTTAAGACAATTTTAAAATTAAATAACTTTGGAACAAATTCATATTTTTTTCTCCAAACCAGTAAGAGGCACATCTCTGAGTCAGCACCTTTCTACCCTAAAAATTTCAGACCAAAATTCCAAACTGTTTGGGCTGTAGCCAAATTCAAAGAAAATCACATTCAAACCAATGGGGGAAAAAACTATGAAAAATCACTTTTTTCACTATTGAGATCTCGGAAACCACACATCTGACCAAAATACAGCATTGGACCACTGGTAGGTAAGTAAGGGGTGTGGGGTGGTTGGTGTTGAGTGGGGGATCAAGGTGGAGGGTAATGGCATCAGGTGGCAGCGATGGCAAGAGCCATTGATGGGCCGTTTTCTTTTTTACATGGTGTATAAAAATAATAAAAGACTACAAGGGATGGTTCTCTTTATTACAAGTACCAAAACTGGAGATTGGGCACCCCAGTGTTGGTTTAACCTCTATGGGCACAGGAAATGATGGGGAGGTGGGAGGGATACTTGGCAGAGGGTGGGATTACAGGAATATAAAAACAGATAAAAAACTATGAAGAATGGTTTTCTTTATTTCAATTAATGACACCGAGGATTGGGCACCCCAGTGTCAGTGGTATGTTTGGTGGCATGAGGGGTGGGCTCCCTGATGTCACACAATGAAAACAGGAGGAGTTGGAGGTACTAGCTGGAACTGGTGATTGGGCACCCCAATGTCAGAAAACTAAGAAGGAAGGGAGAAGCAATGGGAAATAGGAGGGATACTTGGCAGAGGGTGGGAGGGATTGTTTTTATGTTGGGGGAGGATCTCAGCAGGAGGATCATGATACTGATCAGCTCTACTTGCTGGGCGGTGTTATGCAGATCAAAGGAAACAGCTACCCTAAGATTTAGGCAGCTCTTTTCTTTGGACTTCACACAGTTTCCACCCAGCAAGCCCAGAGGATTGTCATGGTGAGCCTGGCTGATGGCTGGTCTGACACTGTCCGACCCGTTGCCAACTGCCCTGCATTGGACTGACAGTGACACACCTCTCAAAATCTACTATCATTCCAACATGTTTGCTTTGAATAAGGGTGAACATGAAAAGGACATGCTGTGTGCAGTAGGAGTAGGGCTACTCAGTGATATGTGTGAATAGTAGGCAAGGATAAATTAGAGCAGAGGGAGGAGAGCACCTCTGACAACTTACTGAGTGAGTGGGGGGTAGCTGGGTTCAGGGTGGACTGCTGTCACTAACAGACAATATAATATTCACCTCACCAAGGAGAGGTGTGCCACTCCCCTCCAGCTGACACTTTGCTGTTGTGGGTAAGGGTTTTCAGGTTTTTTTCAAAGTGAATACATCCAGTGCTGAATGCACTCCATGATTGATGGCAACTGTGAGTTGTGAAGTTTGCTAAAACAAACAAATGGGGGATGAAGTGATTTAAAGCACAGTGACCAGAGCCTTAAAAGTTGCACTATTTTCTGCATGCTGCAGCTGTTTATCTGTTTATTTAGTGTATTTCTAATGGCTGTTTTGCCTTGCCATTGCCTCTGGTAGTCCATGGTCTTTAAACCAAGAAGCAACAACATGCGTAAAATAGGATCAGCTTGAGTCAGTCTGTGTATGCTTTAAATGAATGTGTCCTCCATTTGTTTGTTTCATAGCCAGCGAGAATCCTGACTTGCAGCTTACCAGCCTGACACTCAGCATGACCTCTAGCCTTATTGTAACCTCTGGGGTTGTACCTGGAAATAGACATTTAATTGTCTAGTGTGCTTACCTGGTCAATAAAAACTACATCAAGAAATATATCAATAAATCAATACATAAATAACATCAGCCCTCAGGGATCCAGCAAACACACACATCTAAATGAAATATATTAAAAAAGTAAAGTAAAAAAACATTGTATGCACTGACAAGGAAAAGAAATGATGGCAGCAGGGTGAAGGTCTGTAAGTCAGACCAAGATGATCTCCCCTGCCTCCTGCTCCCTCTCAGTCTTAGTGAGAGAGCTTGGTACACTACACTACAGGCTTTAGATTATTGCTGACAAGTTACACAGCTGATCAGAGCCGAGGGGCAGCTTGGCTTATTCAATGCACAAAAAAAAAAAAATCAAGTGTCCCAAATTGTTTGGGGCTACAGTTGAAAGATTTGGAGCTGCAACCCTGAATGCCCCCCAGTGATGCCCCCGGCATGAGGTTACCGAACAGCATGTGAAGCCAATGTCTGTTCCACGTACACTGTCTGTGTTATATACAGTAACAAGGGTGCTGATATGCATATGTCACATAATGCTTGGTATACTATTGTACTGGAGTGGGTGTGCCACTCTAGGACCTGACATTGTGTTTGGTTACACCTACGGTATGATGTCCACCCCCACTGTTGTACTGGTATGCTTGCTGTGCCCCTGTTGTATGTGACCTGAGGATATATGCATCCTACTACATTATATAAGGTATACATGGTATGTAGCTGACATGTATGGGTATGTTTGACAGGGGTGGTGAGGACAGCTGGACAGGGGCACCATATGGGCCTAGCATACACAGTGCTAGGCCTCAGCTACAACACTGGTATGTAGAGTGGAATCTGTGCCCAATCTATGGTCACACCTGTCTGTGGGGCACACCACTGCTGTGCACAACAGTAAGATGTGTCCCTGCACGGTCCTATTCATCCTCGTCATTCACATGTGGCTGCAGAGCCACAGTACTGATACATACATGTGTGTACTGTTTAGGATTCATGGTAATGAGCTTTGTGTTCTGCTGCATGCTGTTGATCACATGTCACTTTTGTCCCCTCCACAGACAACATGACCAAGCTGGGTCAGCCCAGGACCACTAAGGACACCGGATGGTGGTGGTGGGGGAAGCCGTGATGGTGGATGGCAGGAGACCAGGGAGGCTGAGGGGGCCTCAGGTACATGTCCACATAAGTACACTGCATTGTGTGTTTCACAGTCTGTGTTGTATTTCTATACTATACCGCATACTTAAACTGTGGCAGGGAGATGTCCATGTATGTCTTGACAGGTTGCACTCATGCTTGTGTGAGTAGCACCTCTGCGCTGGTGGTTGAGGACAGTCATGTAGCCCCAGGGGCATTGTCCCACTTCTGATGCTGTGGTGTGTCAGGGGCTGTGTCTACTGGTTTGATCATCATTACAACAGGCACACTTCCCTGTGTGTGTACTGTGCCTTGCCATGCATTACACTGTGCGGTAGCATGTTCCCTGTGATACAGCCTTCGACCAGGCTGGTGACAGTGGTGTACACAGTCCTGTGTTGTACACTCATCATTGTTTGTCAGATCTGTTTTGTCACGTGATCCAGCCTAAGTATGTGTATCTGTCTGGTGGTGGTAGGCACTGGTCACTCTTGTACCACTACACGCCAGTGGCATTTTGTGTGCAGCATACAGCACCCATGGCATCCTGCCCATGTTGTTGCCATCTTCAGTGCCATCTGCATTGAGTGCCATACCAATTCATCACACCAGAGCCACCCTTATGTGGCATGGAGTTGATGTCAGAGGTGGCCATTTAGGATTAATGTGATAAGGGTGAAAGCTCAATTGCGATCAGCGGCAGGGCTAGCGTACATCGCCAAAAATCAATTTTGGTGATGTACATACCCGACGCACAAGAAAATGGTGCCTGGGACTTAGATTTTAATTGTTCACGTGGTGGGCTGTGCCCCCTGCACCAGCCCCCTCCACCTCTCCTACTAAAAGATTCTTAACTCCAGGGGGTGCATGTTGTGGGGGGCTGCAAAATCTGGATAAAAAAGAATTTTGGGCTGGGCGCACAAAAATGTAGGTGCACCTGGACCCGAATCCAGAACCCTCGCAGCTTTAGGCTGCCACCCACCCACCCACCACGCTATGGGGCCAGCCTCGGCAGCCCCATGCCAACCACGCCAGGCCAACCCTCCCTCCCTCCTTTCCATCATGCTTGCTCCCCACCCTGCGTACATGTACATACAGCGATGTCCTGTCGCTATATGTGCCCACCTCCCCAATCCAGTCACCCTTCCTGAGTGGTAGCCCTGTGGACATGCACCGGGATTGAGTCTCCGTTACTGCAAGCGCTCAATCACTGACACCCATGAGGCAGGCTATCATCATTTATGTGCCTTTAATGTACCATACCATTAATTTGTTTTACGTTCTGATGCATAGTTGGTAGTATCTACCCAACACAGTGATAATATAGTGATGTCTGTTGTGTGAGCATTCCACTGTACATGGGTAGTGCCAACCTGATACAATATTATGAGTGGGTGACAGGTGAGCTGGATAAGGGTCATGCAGTGGATGTTCTTTACTTGGACTTCAGCAAGGCCTTTGATTCTGTGCCCCATGGGCGGCTTGGGGGGAAGCTAACTGGTGTAGGGGTAGGGGCAAAAATGATGAACTGGATTACAAGCTGGCTGAGTTGGAGGCTACAACGGGTGGTGGTGAGAGGGGCGCTCTCAACTCCAAGGCCAGTGATGAGTGGGGTGACACAAGGCTCTTTGTTGGGGCCAGTATTATTTTGCTCTTCATATCAGACATTGCACACGGGGTGGTGAGCAAGGTAAGTCTGTTCGCTGACAAAACCAAAATCAGAGCAGTGGTGGATGGAGGGGAAGGATGGATGCAGCTGCAGGGGGACCTAAGCAAACTAGAGGAGTAGTCAGAGAGGTGGCAGCTGGGGTTCAGTGCAAAGAAGTGTAAGGTTATGCACTTTGGGGTGAAGAACCCAAGGAGAGAATACTGGCTGGGGGAAGGGGTAGGCTGAGGATCGCTGAGGAGGAGAAGGACCTAGGGGTAATGATAACAGGGACCATGAACAACACTGCCCAGTGCATGAGAGCAGCTGCAAAGGCGAACAAAATGCTGGGGTGCATAGCGAGGGGGGTTTCATCCAGGCGAAGAGAGGTGATCTTGCCCCTCTACAGGTCACTGGTAAAGCCGCACTTAGAGTACTGTGTGCAGTTTTGGAGGCCATACCTAAAGCATGATATCAGGCTACTAGAGGGGGTGCAGAGGAGGGCAACAAAGATGATATGTGGAATGGAGGGGAGAGACTATGACAGCAGGCTGGGAGACCTGAATATGTACACCCTGAAGGATAGAGGGGACAGGGGGACATGATAGAGACATTCAAGTATCTGAGGGGAATCAATAAGAATGGGGCAGATGGGGTCTTTAAATTAAGGAGGGGGAAGGTCACCAGAGGGCATGGGCTAAGAATAGAGGGGGGAAGATTTAGGAAGGAAATGAGGAGACACTATTTCACAAAGAGGGTGGTAGCAAAACAGAATGCCCTACCAAAATGGGTGGTATCATGTATGTCTGTGAACAGCTTCAAAAGGCATGGGACAGGGAACGGGGAGAGTGAGGGTGGGAGGTGGGGTGGCAGTGTGATGACAAAGGGGAGGGGGCGTGGCAGCTGCAAACTAGGGGTGCTAGCTGCACAATTGAGCAGACTTAGATAGACCGGGTGGTCTGTTTCTGCTGGCACATTCGTATGATCACATGCATACATTGCAACATAACTGGGTCATTGCAGGGCCAATAACCTGGACAGGCTCAGTATGAGGGGAATACCTATACATAGGGTGGAGCCAGCATCTGCTAAGATGGAGGGTGCCTCTTGGTGGCCCTGGATCTCTCACTGGTGTTACGGTGATAATACAGTAATGTCTATTGTGTGAGCATTCCACGGTACATGGGAAGTGCCATGCATACATTACAACACAACTGAATCATCGCAGGGTCAATGACCTGGACATGCTCAATATGAGGGGGATATCTATACATAGGGTGGAACCAGCATCTGCTGAGATGGAGGTTGCCTCCAGGTGGCCCTGATTTCTCACTAGTGTTATTGTGATAATACAGTGATGTCTATTGTGTGAGCATTCCACGGTACATGGGTAGTGCCATGCATACATTACAACACAACTGGTTAATCGCAGTGCCAATGACCTGGACAGGCTCAGTATTTTATTTATTTATTTCTTGAAGAGCTTCACCAGAAAAAACACGCTGAGCAACAAGTTGTTCGTCTCATGGTGTGTCCTGGGGGAGAGGGAAGAGGGGAACATAGGCAATGCAGTACAGATAAATCAAATGTACATTTTCAATAACAGTTTGGTATTGCATATGCATAGCAAAACAGTGCCGATAAAGCAAATGCACTTATGCAAAAATGGTTGGATAAGACATAAACATAGGTAGAAATGAAGCAAATACATTTACAAGGTTATACAAATACTACAACAAAGCAAAATATGCTTGAAGTGCAATAAACATTGTGAAATACAGTAGAATCTTCATTGACAAGTGCAGTTTGAGGAGTAAAAGTTGTGTAGGGCCTGGGAGATGGAAGAAGGGGATGAAGACTGTCAGATGGGCATAGGTAGTGTGTTCCAGAGTGTTGGGAAGCGATAAGAGAAAGTGCCTTGGCCGCTTGTAGTAGTACATCGTGGAATAGCCAGAGTGCGAGAGTCAGTGGATCTGAGAGAATGGTGTGAGGGAGGTGGAATGGAAAAGGAGGAGGATAGGTAAAAGGGAAGAGAACCAAACTAGAATTTAGATGTAAATTTCACATAGTGTAAGAGTCGTCTGCACTCTAGGGAGGGGGAAGCAAGTGAGTGGTAGAGAAAGCAGTGGTGAGTAAGGGAGGGGGGAGAGTCAAGAGCAAAGTGACAAAAAGCATTGAAAAGGGAATCCAATCTGGATAGGGAAGACTTAGGAGCAGCACAATAGACTATGTCACAATAGTTGAAAATAGGGAGAATCATTTTCTGAACAAGGTCACGCCTAGCCAATAGAGGTAAGCAACTGCGGTTCCTATAGAGGGCACCAAGTCTGGGGCACAGTTTCTTCAGGATGGCATCGACATGGTCAGAAAAGTTTAGGTGTCAGTCAAGCCGAACACCTAAATATCTGAAAGAGGTGGTATCCTCAAGTGTGGTCTCATCCAGGATGTGGAAGATGGGTAGGGAGGGAAGCCTAGAGAGTCTCTGCCTTGTGAAAGGTCACAGAGACTGTTTTCTTGGCATTCAGGAAAAGCTGATGTGACATAAACAAGTGCTGAACATTATTGAAGTCGAGCCGGAGGTTGGCGGATACATCAGAGAGAGAGCGGCCAGAAGTGAACAAGACCGTGGCGTCAGTGTACATATGGATAGAGGAGGAGGAACATACTGACGGCAGGTCATTTAGGAAAATAAAAAATAAAAGTAGGCCAAGTATGGAGCCTTGAGGCACACCAGTTGAGATGGACAGTGGTGAGGACGTGGAATCATCTATTTTAACTGATTGAGTTCTTCCTAGTAGGTAGGCTTTAAATCAGCCACAGGCGGAGGGCCTTATAGCCCATGGAAGGGCAGGTATAGCCCATACCACCCACTCTGGAGGGTATTATTGCACTTAGAAAATTGATACATGCTGAGTATTTTTTTAAGAAACAAATAGAAATTGTTAAAACTAACCAAAAAAAATACCAATAGAGGGTGCTGATGTTTGTGACACGTTGTTTGCCTTTAGCTTGTTGTCCCTCTCTCACCACTCCCCCCCCCCGCAATTCAAAATAGAAAACAAAATAACAGTATCACCTAGAAGTTTTTTTGTTGTTGTTTTGTTAGTGGCAGTTGTATTCTGAGTGCGACTGGGTGAAAGGCTTTTTTTGTTTTATTAGTGGAAGTTGCATTCTGAATGCAATCAGGCAAATGGCTGAGTGAGTGAAGCTTTTTTTTCATTTTCACTGATGCTGCTATTGGGACTTGAACATAGCACACAGAGGATTGTAGTCAGGGTTCGGTGCCAGGGCCAAGCAGGGAAAATACCGAGTGACAGGAAGAAGCACTGATGAGACCAGTAGCGTTTTGAACTTGTACTCACAACTTGGTAATTTTTTAATATTTTTTCCCTCAGATTTTCAACATGGCCTTTTAGGGACCCCACAACATGAACAAAGGTGGTGAAAACCTTCAAATCCAGCCTGAAAGGTGATTTTGCAGTCACTTTGAAAATAACCTTTAAAGTGGGATTTGAAACTTTTCACCCACCGAGTTCATGAGGCGGGGTGATAAGAAGACTATATTGAAAATTTTGGGTCAACATATTAAAAAACAACAAAGTTATGATGAAGGCTATCTCAAATATGGTTTTACTGTGGTGCTGCGACATCCGTAGTGCCGACATCCCCATCAGTGACAGCCGCAATGCTGAGTGTTGGCATCGCACTGTCTGGGATGTGTCCATGTTTTATCGGCGGGATGCACCCCTGAACCCTCATGTGGGGGCTCTACCCCCACACCCCCTGGTCTCTAGATGTCTAACTCCAAGTCAGAGTTGGACCAGGGGCCGCAACACTGGGAGCCGCACCGCCAGTGTCTGCTGTTCACCAGCACAGCGGCTCGCCACATCCTGGCAAAATCTGTCACTGTGCTGGACTTTGTGGTGGTGGTGTCGACCTTGTGTCAGCACCCCAAAATATTAAAAAACAACAAAGTTATGAAGGTATGTTGACATTTTTCAACACTCGTTCATAACTTTGGCAATTTTCAATATTATGACCCCAAAATTTTCAACCTAGCCATTTTTTTCACAGCACCTCATGAATGTGACAGGTGTCAGTTTTCAAATCCTGGCCAAAATGTGTTTTCATACTTGTGGCACAAAACGAAGCTTTGGCCAGCTTTTTATAAATGACACAAGTCATGTTCAGAAAGAGGGGTAATAAAAAGACTAATGCTGAAAACTTAAAGTCAAAATGTGAAAAAAACAATTAAGTTATGAAGGAACATTGACTTGTTCCAACGTTTACATGTAGCTTTATTTTTTCAGATTTTGGTCCCTAATGTTTAGTATATTCATTGTGTTACACCATCTCCTGAACATAACAGGTGTCGTTTTTCAAATCCCCTCCGAAACATGATTTTGCAGTCGGACTGCAAAATCACCTTTCAGATGGGATTTAAAAAATTCCACCTCTCTTGATCATAATGTCAGGCCATGAAAGACTATTGGAAATTTGAGATCAAAATGTGGGAGCCCACTGAAAATTAAATATTGCCTCTCAGCTGGCCTAGCCTGGGTAAATACAATCTAAAAATGTGTAGAAGGGCCTGGCTCTGAGCAAGATGGAGGCTTAGACTCTGAGCTCCTCTGAACAAACAACATCCAGCATCATCTTATATCATCTAAGACATATACATACTGATTTTGAGGTAAACATAAAGAAGAACATACTACTGCTACCTCGTTGATATTCTTTTTGCTCTGTACAGCTCCTTTCTTTTAATATAAACAGAGCCTTTATAGTTTCAGTGGGGAAGGCTGCAAAATCAATCATGGCCTACTCTAACAAACAAAGGGATCCTTTAGGAAAAATTGAAGAAATGTTCAGCAAACTATCAATGGACATGCAAGACTTAAAATCAGCCACTCAACAAAACACTCAAACTATGAAAACTATCGACTCTAGACTTGCTTTTACAGAAAATAAAACACGTCTTAATGAGGATGCTATACAAGAATTAAAATCTACTATTAGATCCCAAGATCGCACCATCAAAGAGCTACAATCCAGAATTGATGATATGGAAAACAGGAATCGCAGAAACAACCTTAGAATATTCGGATTTCCCAAAGATGTGGAGGCCAAAAACACCACGGCATTTCTACAGCACGTATTGCCGCAAATTCTGGGTCTTCAAGCTGGTACAGAGCTAATAATAGAGCGCTCCCACCGATCGCTAGGCCCAAAACCTCCTGCAGAGCATAGACCCAGACCAATCATTGCCAAATTTCTAAACTATACCAATATAGAACTTATCATGAGAAAAGCTAAAGAAATTGGGCAACTTTCTTGGCAAGGATGCAACATTTACATATATCGCGATTTCTCTAAAGAAGTTTCAGCAAAACGGAAAGCCTATACATCTGCTAGACGTACTATGCACCAAATGGGTCTTCGTTTCTCTCTTAGGTATCCAGCTATTATGAGGGTCTACCTGGAGAACTCATTTCAAGATTTTAGTAATCCAGAATCACTTACATCCTTTTTGAATTGCTATTCGGCAAATGGACAGAAATTTCCTGAGACCCGTCAGACCCAATACAGCGGCGACTCTCATATAACTACCAGTATTGAAAAAAGCATTATCACGGCATCCTCAGATAATATCTCAGGCTCTCCGACCTCCTAATGTAACCCCACCAAAGTGCCAATCTATATCCAAGAAAAAGCAACTATGCAAGCCGATCCCTGCCATACAAGATCGCTCCTCTAAATGTGCAGATCTTGACATTTCTATCAATAGTACCTCTATTGCCCTTGGAGTTGCTGTCTCGAACAGATACGTACATGCTGCAGGATCTACCCACCTCGGGCGACTTCAGCGGTGAGAATTTGATTAACTCGTCGAATGTGGAGGAGGACCGAGATCTGGAGTGGCACTTCTTGGACCTGCAGTGTGGACAACTCTCCTCTCAAAGCAAGTGAACCTCCGAAAAAGAGACGTCGCGGGAGAAACATAAATAAAGGAGATACCCCTCGCAAATATAGCTGGCACATCTACCGGAATTATCGAGGGGGTTACTGCATTAACGCAATGGGGCGAACCCGCTCTAAATTTACTATGTGACCACTTGATATAATTACTTATCGCTTGCTGCTTATTATAATTATCTGTGCACATAATATTCCGTTTCCATATGATCAATGACATGACATATATAATGTAAGGTCACCAAATTGGGATCTAATATTTCATTTTCTAAAACTTTGGTCATGGATGCATGAACGTTCTTTTCTATATAGTGCACAAATGCCATTAATTGATTGATATTGTGCACAGATACCTACAATCCAGCAATCACATTGAGATCACTCAGCCCTAACACCACAGAATGGATATGTCCACTTGCTTGATATAAATAACTTTTACTGTAAACGCTATAAGATTACTCTTATAACATTTGATAATGTTAGACACATTCAACTTATTGGTCATTGTATTTATATAATTAAATATAATGACACATTATAACTCCCCCCCTTTTTTTATTTTTAACTAATTAACACATTCAGTGGTTCAGTTTATAGGAATGAGTGTTTCTGTATAATCTATCTAATTCATCCTGTTTCATGAAAATAATATTGGCTACAGTGTAATATAGCTGATACTCCCTCTTATGATGCTAATATGTGGATGCCTATATTAAAATTGCATAACTCTGACAATCCTAATTTTACGGGACCCCTATCAGGAACCTAAACAAATCATAACATTACATAATCGTCACAATGATAATCATGATGGTATAAATACAGAGCATACTTCATTTGGCTGATAAGTATATAATACAGTACTGGACCCTATAGGTTATAATATTTTCTGACTTTCTGGTGTTTTTTTTTTTTTTCTCTTCTAAAGGTAGTAATTATAACATTTATAGATCACCGGATCTCAAGTCATTCTAATTCACTATTTATGATGCTGGATTTAATAATGTTATTTGAATAGCACGCATTTAACTTAGTTAAGTAGACTAAGCATAATATACTTCACCCCACTTTGGGGGCTTGCATTTAATTATAATACTCTGTATTATTAATCTATCTTTAGCTAAACTCAATTTATAGGGAACTAACAAATTCCCTTATTGTTCAGCTACGTCCTAGAGAACAGAGAAGTGGTCTTGGTCTCTCCCTTTGCTTTCTTTTTTTTTTCTCTCCCTTTCTCCCCATATCAGACCGACCTTTTCTTCTCAGTTCATCTTAGTTGACATTTACTCTTTTCTGTTATTATATAACTTTGATATATTGTTATATTATAGTTATAATGTTAGAAGTGAGCTGCATAGGATCGTCCAATTGGATGTTCTTCACCTTTTCTACTTGTTTTCTTATAAGCTCTGCCAACGATCTACTTTCTGGACACAATTACAGTATACTGATTTATATGTCTTCATCCGACTATAACGGTGTATTTGAGCCCCTTGACACTTTCATTATTTTATTACATATTAATACATTTAATACATGATGGCCAATATATCATTATGCACCTGGAATGTCAAGGGACTCAATACACCAAATAAGCATAAACAGGTACTTAATCACCTCAAAAAACATAAAATACAAATTGCTCTATTGCAAGAAACTAAATTGTTGGATGAAGATAACTTCAGACTAAAAATGATTGGGTAGGTCAGGTATTTACAGCTTCATAGCATCCAAGAAGAGAGGTGTTGCCATACTGATTCATAAAAATTGAAGTGAAACCTACTGTTATTCAGAAAGATTCTGACGGTAGGTGGCTTATTATAACTTTGATACCCCTTCAGGCCCTATAAACCATAGTTAACATTTATGCCCTAACTCTGATGATCCTTTGTTTTTTCAAAACTTACTACACACATTAATCTCATTAAACTTAGTTAATTCCTCTCTATTGATCGGTGGAGACTTCAACCTTACTTTGGACATACATATGGATAGGAGCAATGGCTCTCTAGATATTCACCCTAGAAGCTCTGCCATAACATCTCAAATAATGCATGACCTTGGACTAACCGACATATGGAGAACTCTCCACCCTAGAGATAGGGAATATACCTTTTACTCCTCCCGTCATCAGACCTACAGCAGAATCGATTATTGGCTGACATCTCCTGCAATCACAGCTAACATAACAAATGTTGAGATCCTACCGTTAATCATATCTGATCATTCTCCTGTTAAACTCTTATTTACTTGGGGTTCTCCCCCCATTAAACCCCCGTCATGGCGCTTAGATCCCCTTCTACTAAAAGATCCAGAATTTCTGCCTTGGATTAAAAAACAAATAAATGAATTCATGGCATTTAATGACCTAAAGATACATCCATGGCACTACCTGAAGCACTCAAAGCCACACTACGTGGCAAAATAATTGGGTTTATGTAATATAGAAGGAAACTCAGGAATAACAAATTAACAACCTCAAAAATTACTTAAAATAAAACAAACTGAATACCTAAATAGTCCTAACCCTGACCCCTCCTCATCCCTACACCACGAAATTTTACAATTACGCATGCAAATCAACGAACTAATCTCTAGGAAAACAGAATTAGCACTACTAAGAATAAAGCATAAATTTTGGGAAGGAGGGGAAAAAGGCAGCAAAATACTTGCTTATAGACTTAAAATGCAACAAATGGAACCTCATATTGCTGCTTTAAAAGACCAATCAGGGAAAATTTGCACTAATGAATACTCTATCAATAATATTATGACAACTTTTTATAAGAATCTTTACTCTTCTTCTTCCATTACAAGCACCTCAGACATCTCTTCCTTTCTAGATGAGCTCATTCTTCCTCGACTATCAGAGGAAGCTACACATTCCCTAGATTCACCACTCACCACAGAAGAGTAAAAAAAGCCATCCTTTCCCTTAAAACCGGACGCTCCCCGGGAGGAGATGGTTTCCCTGTTGATTTCTATAAGATCCTTATTGAACAACTAGCTCCTCTGTTATGTAACGTATTTCAAGAATCCACCGAAATTGGACAGCTACCTAACACGATGACGGATGCTATCATAACGGTCATCCCAAAAAAAGAGAAGGATGTTACCATTCCGGCTAATTACCGACCTATATCACTACTTAACACTGATGGTAAGATTTTTGCCAAAATCTTAACCAGCTGTATAGAACCGTATATACCCAAGTTAATTCATAGATCTCAAGCTGGTTTTGTTAAGGGAAGAATGGGTTCTGATCACTTACGCTCTTTAATCAACTTAATATATAAAGCCAAATCTCTTCCTTCCCCTGCAGTCGCTATCTCCATAGACTTCAAAAAAGCATTCGACTCGTTGAATTGGAACTTTCTTTATCTGGTGTTATCACACTTCGGATTTAGCGACCGTTTTTGTTCCTGGATCCAGCTTATTTATACTAACCCCCATGCGAGAGTTCTTACCAATTTCACACTATCTCAGCCATTTAAATTAGAGAGAGGCATGCGTCAAGGCTGCCCTCTATCACCATCCCTTTTTATCTTGGCTCTTGAAACTCTAGCCACTTCCCTCAGACAGAATAATGGCCTAAAAGGTATATCCATCGGCCATAAACAATACACATCACTATCATATGCAGATGACATGCTTATATTGCTAGAAAACTTTAAACTATCCCAACAACCTCTTTACAATATACTTAACCATTTTTCCATACTTTCTGGACTTAGTGTTAATTATCAAAAGACCGAAATATTACCGCTAAATGAACATTGCGATACCTTAATAAACAACCGTCTTAGATTTCGATGGGCCACACAAGGTATAACATATCTAGGCATAAAAATATCATCTGATTTGAATAAGATCTGGGATCTAAATATTCAGCCCTTACTAACAAATATTAAAACAAACTTAGATAGATGGAAAAGTCTCAACCTATCTCTCTCCGGTAAAATATCTGCAATTAAAATGAATATCACACCAAAAATTCTTTACTTATTTGCTTGTATCCCACTTAGAATTCCCCCCCATTTCCTACACAAGATTGATAAAATGATGGGAAATTTTTTATGGGAAGGGCATATACCAAGGTTCAGTCGCATTAAATTAAGATCTCATTGGTCTCACGGTGGATTTGGTCTACCATGGTTTGTGGCCTACTTCTGGGCATTCAGAGCCTCACAAACTGTCAAATGGTTTCTTAAACCTAATTGCAATGTACCTTTGTGGTACGATATGGAAACATCATTATCCCCCGGTCAAACTCCTAATAGTCTTATTTATTTCACTTTAACGTCTAAATTTAAGAAGAATCCTGTCGTCAATTTATCCATATATTATTGGCTTAAAATGCACAAATGGCTTAAAAGTGACCCTTCACCTATGCAATATACATCAATTTGGGGAAATCCAAAGTTCACATTGGAAAATAAACCAATATACTGTAAATCTTGGGTACAAAAAAACATTTTCTTTTTAAATGATATACTAATGGATAACAATAAAACACTAGACACCTTTAGTAATCTACAAACTAAGTGGAATATCTCCAAAACAGAATTTTGGAAATACCTACAGGTTAGATCTGCCATAACTCCTTTTACCCAACAATCTAACAATTCACCGAGGACTCATCCATATATTAATAAATGGATTAATACCTCTCACGGCCTAACCAGTATTATTTATAAACTAATCAGGGATAAGCTCCCAAATCAGTCTCTTTTGGCTAGAAACAAATGGAACCGGATACTCAACGTAAACATATCTGAATTCCACTGGAAAAAATAAATGCTGGAAACTTTGCCACGACTCGCTTAAAGATATGCGAAGCAGATTAATACAATATAAAATTTTACATTTATGGTACAAAACTCCAGCTCACGTGCACAATATAGGTTTACTACCTAATAATAACTGTTGGCGATGTAATGCCCCAAATGGGGATCTTTTACATATATTATGGTCATGTAAATCTATTTCCAACTTATGGCAATCTATTCATAAACTAGCTACTAAAATCACTGGCAGATATATCCCACTTGATCCTAAACTTTATTTACTTGGTATTATAGATAGTAATATAAATTTAACAAAATATCAACATAAATGGCTTCAGATTTTGTTCATGCAAGCCAAAAGATTGATCCTAATGCTGGAAATCTCATTTAACTCCTACTCTGACTGATATTTTAAATAATCTAACTCACATCTCCTCTCTTGAGCGAATCTCATATTTAACTACAGATCGACTTAATGAATATTACCTTTGTTGGCAGAGCTATTTGAACTTTCTTCAATCTTAAAAGAATATATACAGATAAACCTGTCTTGTTTGTTTTTTGTTTTTTTTCCCTTCTTTCTTTCTCTTTCTCTCTTTCTTTTTTTCTTTTCCGGACATGGTCCCGGATATGGTCTCACATTACTACATTTCTGCAGCTCCTTCTGTTAGTTATAAACTGTTAATGAATACTCTTGGGAAAAATTTTTACTTAACACCTTTTGCTTCGTGTAGTACGGACGATTATTAACATATTGTAGAAATATCATTACAATATATAGCACTGTTATAATATTGGTAATGTTCAATACCTTTAACATGTTATTTATACTATATATCATATTATAATATTTCAACCTGTGTAATATCTCTTGAGCTGTACTACGTTATATAGAAGCAGATTCAATAAAAAGATTAACTGCAAAAAAATAAATAAATAAATAAATAAATAAAAAATAAATAAATAAAAATGTGTAGAAGCAGGACACCACCGAAAATGAGATATTGCATCTCATCTGGTCTATTCAGGGTAAATTTTTAGTAAAAAGGCATAAAAGCAGAACTCCAGTACAACAGGGTTCCACCAAGGCAGTTTGACAGAAAAATACAGACGGACTCTACATCAATAGCATCACAGCAACAGCCCCTACATAGATAGCCAACCAAACCAAAACACCAGCACAGTGACCAAAACCGTGAATGTAAGACTGACAAAACAAACAGCACAGTTGAACTATAAATGCGGGGGGCTCTGCCACCCACACACACACACCCATAAATGAATGTAACTTACTCCATGTCACATATACCATGGAGAAAAATGCACACAGCAGTTTCCACACCAATAGTACCCCTCCCAATGGTGGACATGGAGACCATTGAAGTAAAACACCTATCGTCGGCACAAACAGCTCACTGACAGTACAGTCACAGAAATCAGTTGCTGTAATTGTGTTGCTGTTACAGCATCGCTTTAGCAATGGTATACTGTACAACAGAGCTCCAAATGAACTCTGCATCTATGCTGCTCTTTCCTGGGAAAAATACACTGTAAAAACTGAACTCCACTGAAAATTTAACTTGCCTTTCAGCTGGGCTATCCTGGGTAAATACATTATAAAAACTGATAAAAGCTGGGCCCCACAGAAAATAAGATATTGCATCTTGGCTGTGCTGTCCTGGGTAACTATAGAGGAAAAATTGAGAAAAGCAGGATCCTACTGAAAGAAGATAGCATCTGAACTGTGCTATCCTGGGTATATGCAGTACAAATATGTGTTCAAGCAGGACCCCATTGAAAATGAGATATTGCATCTCAGCTGGGTTACCCTGGGCAAATATGTTGCAAAACTGTGCAAAAACAGGACCCTACAGCAGAACCCTACTGAAAAGAAGATATTACGCATAAAATTATCTGTCCTAGGAAAAAAATATATTATAAAAGCGGACCATACTAAAAACAAGATATCTACATCTCACCTCTACTATACTGGGTAAATGCAGTATAAAAATTCGTGAAATCAGGGCCCCATTACACATTACATCTCATCTGGTCTATCTTGGGTGAATATATAGTAACAATGTGTACAAGCAAGACATGGTAGAAGGCTAATGCAAGTAACAAACATTCAGCATTGACAAATGCTTGTTCATGACAAGTGTAAAAACCCATGGCTAAGGCTTACTACTCAGAAAGACTCACAAAAGTATTTCTGATGTGATTGTGAAGATATTTATAATAAATATCCAGACCTCCAGTTTGGTTTGGAAATTTGGCCTGGGTGGGGAGCGTACTTTAGCTTCTGATGAGGGTCAGAGAGAAGGCCACATGCCGTGGCTGATAAATAAAAGAGTATAAGTAAAAGAAGCATAGCAGTATACAGTAGTCTGTGCAAAACAAGAGCGGGAGAGAGTGACGTATTTCTCAGAGAGCAGCTACAGATGTGACATTTTTGACTCTGAGATATTTAATTTGTCATCTTTCACAAATATAATACTTGTTGTAACTGTGTGAGACCAAAGACAAAAATTACACAAACTTAATTAAAGAGTCGGACAATAACCCTGAGAAGACATTAAGTCCTGGGGTAGGATAGAGTAAACAGGGCAGACAGGATGGTCCAGTGGTCTTTTCCTGTCAATGTTTTCTATTTTCTTTGGCAATTTAATATATTTCTTCATTAAAAAAACACAAAAAAAAATGAAAGAAGGAGTCTGCTGCTGAGCATTATAGGAGGGAGAGAGAGAGAGGGAAGCTAAGCCAGAGGAGGCCTGTTCAATGGCCATTAGGGGCGTTACATTACTATTTATCAGCAAACAGCAGTCTGCAGTACCAGTTCATACAGACTGAGGAGGAGAAGTGACATATCTGGCAGACAACTGAATTAAGAATTTGATTATCACTAGTAATTCAATTCTTAACATTATTAGCTGAGCTGTGGATGTTTTATGAAGAATAGACAATAGTACTGGTTTTAAATTGTGTATGTATTGTGTAGCAAAAGCTGAAGTTATGGACTAGAGGTTAGAGCAACAAGCTGTGAATGAGCTTGTTACATCTTGAAGACGAGGGTTTGATTCCCACAACTTCCACTTGCATATACTGTCTGACCCTAAACAAGTTACATAACCTACGTGGCTCCCTGGTCACTCCTGTAAATTGGCCCTGCACTCAGTGGGCCTTATGTGTTTTTTTTTTTTAATTCAACATACTTTATTAAGCATATTGCAGTGCAACAACATTTGAGGATTGAATGCAGTACTATCAATGTACACTGCCAAGAAAGCCATACATAGAATAATGAAATAAAATGAAGTAAGAGTCGGAGAAATTAAAAGAAAAAGAAAAAAAAAACCTCCCCGAAGTCCCCCACCTCCCATCCCCCCCTCCGGCAGTGCACTCTCCTATCCTTATTGTCCTAAAGTTAACAAAGGAACAGCAAGAGCAATCATTGAAATATAGTTAGAGAGGGAGGAGAGGTTCGTGAAAACAACAGCAGAGGTCATATCAAGATAAATACAGAGCATATAACTTCTCCCATTTTTTGTTAAAAGATGAGAGGCGATGGCGCACACTCGCAATTAAGTTTTCAAGGCGGAGTGCAAATGATATTTCATGCAACCATTCCGCATAGGAAATGGTAACTTGATCCGTCCAGTGTCTAAGCACTAGCTTTTTGACCGCCATAGAGATTAAAGCCATGTGAAACCATCTCTCCTTCACCGGAATTCCGGAATAATCTCCCAAGATACATATGACTGGGGAGAAAAGGCCCTGTAGACCCAACAAAGGGTCCAGAGCGGATTCAATTTGCTTCCACAATGGGGATATCCTTTCACAGGACCACAATATATGAAAGAGCGAGCCTTCCTCTTTATTGCACCTAGAACACATGCTGGAGGTAAGCCTCTTCATTCGGGCCAATTTTACCACAGTATAGTACATATTATTTAGGATACAGTATTGTGTAAGTCTGTATCGGTCCTGGGTGAGATATGTGTATAGTTCTGTCCATATTGTATGCCAGTTAATAGCTTCATCAGGGAATGAAACCTGCCAGACCCGAGAACCGGCAATCGAATGAGACTGAGAGAAAGTGAGAATCAAATTGTATACTGTGGAAATGCCATGGGATTTACAAGCCAAAGTCTTTATTTGTTTGAGAAAAGCTTCAATACGGGAAGGGTTACACTCTTTCCCCATTACCTAAATTAGAAGATGCTTAAGCTGTAAAATTTGAAAGACACCCCGTGACTTAAGGCCCAGCTTAATGAGAATCTCCTCAGTAGATAGTATAGCACCATTTGAGTAGAAATCTGTCGCTGTAAGCTCAGGGGGAAGAGATAGCCAACGCCTAGTTATGGGGGCACCCCCATTTTGAGATTCAAATTGGCATATAGTGGCTGAGAAGGATCCGAACTCGAGTATACCTTATAGAATCTAAACATTTGAGAGAGAACTCTTGGCGAGGTACCGATCAGGAAGGGCTGCAGGGATTTTGGCAATTTTTTAAAGGGCGTATAAAAGAGCAACGAGGGGACTACATTATGGGTAGCGAGAATGTCAGCCTCTATAAGTAACCAAATAGGAACATAGTCGTGGCGAGCACAGAGATCAGTTAACGAAAGCCATTTCCCACACTTATAGAGGTGACAGGCCCAGTAGTAGAACAAGAAGTTAGGGAGATGCAAGCCCCCCATCTCCTTGGGTAAAGAGAGCTTACTGTAGGATCTTCTAATCGCCTTGTCCTGCCAAATAAAGGAACTAATGTCAGAGTGGATACGTTGGAAGAAGGACAGGGGTAACCAGACATCCAACATATTTAATGGATAAAACAACCTGGGTAGAACGTTCATCTTGACGCTATTAATTCTACCCCAAAGTGAGAGAGGGAGCTTCTTCCATCTTGATAAGTCTTGTTGAATGTTGGACCATAGATCTTCTAAATTAAGTTTGCGGAGTAATGGTAGATCCGAGGTAATATAAATGCTCAAGTATTTAATGGACTTGGGAGTCCATTTCATGCCAAAATCACTGAAAGCTGAGCTATATGTTAAAGAATTAAAGGGAAAAATTTCAGTTTTAGTAATATTGAGTTTATAATTTGAAAATGTCCCAAAAGTGTCAATAATATGCAATGCTTCTGTTAAGGAGGAGACCGGATCTGAAAGGTGAAGCAATATGTCATCCGCATAAACCGAAAGGGCGGGAGTCCTATCACCTATTGGAATACCAGTGATTAAGGGGGATGAGTTTAATCTCCTAATCAGGGGTTCGAGATATATATATTAAAGAGAAAAGGGGAGAGTGGGCAACCCTGTCTTGTGCCCGAAAAAAGAGGGAAAGCCTCGGACAAGACACCATTACAGTTTATTTTTGCCTGAGGAGAGGAATATAGAGTCTGAATCCATTTGATAAAGGTATTAGGAAAGCCCATTGTCTGCAACGTAGCCCACAGGAAGTTCCAATCCACTCTATCAAATGCTTTTTCAGCATCGAGGGATATGAGAGCCATTGGAGATGGGGAGGTCCTAGCCACCTGAATCAGGTACGCTAATTTACGAAGGTGGTCAGCAGGTGTTCTACCTGACACGAACCCAATTTGCTCTGTGCTAAGAAGCGGAGTCCAAACCTGTTCAATTCTGCTAGCAAGTATCTTAGCCAAGATTTTAATGTCACAGTTTAACAAAGAGATGGGATGATAACTCGCGGGAGATTGGGGTGGTTTGTCTGGTTTGAGAAGAAGGATAATAGAGGCTTCTAATAGGGATGGATCTAAAGCCTGTCCTGAGAGCATATATTGATATAAACGTAATAAGTAGGGAGCAAGATCTTTAGCAAAAACTTTGTAAAAGTTCGAAGGGAAACCATCTGGACCAGGGGCCCTATCCGAGGCAAGCTTATGGATAGCAGACAAGATTTCCTGAAGAGATATAGGAGCTGATAAACAAGCTTGTTGTGCGGGAGAGAGAGTAGGCAATGGTAAGGCAGATAAATACTCAAATAATTGAGCCTGAGATGGGGATACAAGATGCTGGCTATAAAGGGAAAGATAAAACTGCCTAAAAACAGCAGTTATGTCTCTTGGGTGTGTTTTAGTGGTTCCGCCCAGATCATTGATCGAAGGAATAAATCTGGATGCCTCTAGTTTCCTCAGATGCAGTGCCAAAAGATGACTTGCCTTCTCCCCCTGCTCTGTGTATTTTGCCTTAGTTCTTAAAATAAGAAATTCTGCTTTTTCCTGTACTAGACGAGAATACTGATTCCTTAAATTCAGCAAAGATTTTAGCACATCAGAAGAAGAGGAAGAGGTAAGATAATGCTCAAGTGTGCGAATCTGACCCAGAAGGGAAATAGTAGCCGCCTCTCTCTTTCGTTTACGAGTGGAGGAGAGCCTAATAAACTCGCCTCGCAAAAAGCATTTTAGAGCACACCATTCATGGTCCATCCTAGCAACCGAACCCTGGTTATTTGCAATGAAAAGTTGGATCATGTCTGAGATCCTGGTAATGACGTAATCCTCCTTTAGAAGCTGCGTATTTAAATGCCATATTGAGTCCCTTTGGAGGTTTTGATTTAACATAACTGTGACCCATGTTACAGCATGGTCCGATATTACAATCGGTTCTAGGTCAGAATTATTAAGACCGTGTATGAGAGAATGACTAAGTAAGATAAAATCCAGCTGAGACCAAGTGGAATGCACCATAGAGTGAAATGAGAAAGCGCGGGTCTCAGGGTTTAAGAGACGCCAGGGATCGCACAATCTGTTAGTATCAAGAAATTCTGCAAGAGCCCTTTGGGTTTGAGTAAGGGGCTTAGGCAAGGAATTAGATCTATCCAACTCTTGTGTGGGTGGCAGGTTCCAGTCCCCTCCCAGGATTAAGGGGAACATCGAGAACTTCTGTAGTTCGGTCGATAATTCCTGAAAAAATATAGGATTTCCCCCCACAGGCCCATACACACTCCCCAGGACCAATTCAGTGCAGTCCAATAATCCTTGGACTAAAACATATCTCCCCTGTGGATCAGCGATTGTTGTTTTGGGTTGAAAGGCTATCGTCTTATGAATTAAGATAGCAGTACCACCACTGACAGATGAGTTACCAGCAGCAAAAACTTTCCCAATCCTAAGTCTACGCAAACCCCCTGTTTCCCCAGGGAGCAGATGAGTTTCCTGAATGAAGGAGATATGGGCATTCAGCAATGATAAGTGTTTTAAGATCTGAATTCTCTTGTTGAGATCACGAGCCCCTCTTACATTCCAAGATATACATTTTTTCAAACCTGTAGCCATTGGATATTATGCCGAACAATGCATAACCAAAACAATATACTATGAGAGTGCACCGCTAAACCCTCCCCCACCAATCTTACATACCTTTTATTAACTTGGTATTCCTACAAGACCCAAGAGGAACCCCAGAGCATACTATTGACCAAGATGACAACTGCGAGACACGGGAAAACCCCATCATCAACAATAGAGAACAATGGAACACCATAGTTACCAACCAATCCCCCCAAATAACTATTTACAAATATCCCTCCACCTAGCTTTGACACCATTAAGGAAGCTGTCTTTTTGTTCAATGGTAGCGAGCCCACAAGTACCCCATTATAACTACCCTCAATACTACTAACCTGATAGAGAATAATAAATGTAATAAAAGGCCGCTCTGGGTACCCTTCTGACCCCAGCTTAAGTATTATTGCAAACCAGCCTAACATGCCAAAAGGGATCCCCAGAATACCAAACCAAATAGAGCAAGGAGCGAGAGTAATTAGGGTACTACCCCCCATACTTCAGGACATGTGGTGGGTTACTTTCCAGCCAGAATCCTCCCCCTCCTGCCCCCCGCCCTCTGAAAAAAAAGGTGTATTGGGTTTAATCTAAGAATCAAACTGGAATACCCCAGCAATATGTAAGCTACATGCATGCTCCATATAATACTTCTTATTCCTGCGAAAACCAGAAGTGAAGTAAATTCAGCTCCACATTCTCCAACAAAATTAGTAAATAAGCAATATGAGCGTATGGTAGACAAGATTATCAAGAGTGCAGAGAAAAAGTTCCAGAGATAGGTATATCAAGAGGAGTGGTGAGATAATGAGAGAGACCTGAACAATAAGGGAAGATAAAAGGACTGAAGTCCTATAGAGAGAGAGAATTCGAGAGGGAACAAACACCAGTATATTAATCATAACATAATTATCTCCCTAAGTACCAGAAATCAAGAAATAAAGAAAGAAACTGAGACAGCCCATGAGAATAGTTTGGGTAGTGAACAGGAGAATAGGTAACATGAGTCTTTCTAGAATTATATGCATAACATAATGACAGAATCACCGTCCAAAGATAAAAGCATAACAGGCAGCTTCTCAAATATGCAGGTGTTCCCCTGGGGAACCATATTGGAAACGGGCCAAACTGTCCGGTCAGAAAGAGTCCCCATTGGAAACAAATGGCAGCAGGAAAAGGGGATCCGAGGGAAAATGGTGCCTCGTTGCTGCGTAGAGTCCTCCGGGTCCACAGGCCATCCTCCGCCTCTCTCCTCGGTCGCCGCCATCCTCACTACACTGGAAAAAACTCCTCTCCCACAGACGTCTCTCAGAACAAGCTCCTCATTGGTAAGCCAGCCAAATAGCAAAAGGTACAGTCAGAGTAAACAGTTCTTTGATAGCAAGAAAGCGAGAATGCCATCCTAAGATTGAAATAATGCAGGCAACTTCTTGCAGAGATTGGCTTGGGCCTGTTTGGCTGAGTCGTATGATAGCCATGCTCCATCCACCAAAACCTGCAGACGTGCTGGGTATGCCATGCGAAACTTAATACTGGCAGCTATCAGCTTGCTGACTATGGAGTGAAAGGAGGCTCTTTTCCGTTGGGTTTCTAGTGGCAAATCCTGAGTAATTCTTAGGCGCTTGCCCTCCCATTGTATAGATTGTAGATCTCTGACTTTGGCCAAAATGTGCTGTTTTTCAAGATAGTTGAGAAAACGAATGATCAACGGGGGAAGGGAGGCATTCTCCTCCGGTTTTGGACATAGAGACCTGTGTGCCCTTTCTATTAAGTAGGTAGGATTATGTGGGGAAGGGCCCACAATCTTGGTGAAAAGGTTCTGGGTAAATAAAATTGCAGAGGGACCTTCTGCTCCTTCTGGTAAGCCAAAGATCAAAATATTGTTCCTCCTGCTGCGCCCCTCTAGATCCTCGGTTTTGAGCTGTAGTTTAGAGATTTGTTGCCTGAGCTTTGTGATTTCTGGATCCGTCCTGTCCCTCCAGGCCTCTAGAGAGTAGGTGCGAGCCTCCTTGTCTGCCGTACGAGTTCTGAGTTCAGCCATTTCAGTATGAATATTTTTTAGATCAGCAGTGATATCCAGGAGCGTCTCCTTAAAAGGTTGCAACTCTTGCAAAAAATGCTCTTCTGAAAGTGGTGTTGATGCCGCCAATGTAGTCGGTTGTTTAGCCAATAGTTGCTGGAGAGGTTTTACCTTCTTTGCCTGTTTGTCAGGCGAGACCGGGGGCGTGTGTCTGGGTAAGGCCGTTTTCATCTCGGCCTCCATCTGTGAGCGTTAAAACAATAGATGCTACCAAAAAAACAGCCAACAAGCTCTGTTAGATGAGCAGGAATATAGTGATGTAGAGGATACCCTGAATTACCAGCTACAAAGCACTTGATGAAGTTAGATTATCAGCCAGGGAAGCGGGAGCTAAGGGAAGCAGCAGCTAGCAAGCCCAGACCATCACGTGATCTCCGGGCCTTATGTGGTTGCCAAACAGAAAAAAAAAACAATGACTGTGTGTGTTTTTCCTATTGTACACTCATCCACTTAGCACCTGAATCTGAGTCATTACCCAGTGCTACCAACCACATATGCAGTTTGGCCTGTTGGGCATAGGGAAGTGACCCAAACCCCACACAGCCTGTGCAGGAATGTATCTAGAAGTCGCAGCAGCAGAACTGAAATACACTATAATATAGGAAAGAAAATTTAGTTAACAAACATCTCATGATGACCGACAAGCTAAAAACATTTTTTGTACCTTTCTGCAAAAAAAGATTCCTTACAAAATGCATGGCAGATTTGTAAATGTAAGGGGTATAGAATAAGCCTCAGGATGCACCACAGAGCATCAAAATGTCCAGAGCTTCTGAGGACCTATTGGTTAGGAATTTTTGGGGTGGACTCAAGCCCCTAATTTATTTAAATGCTAGACATGCCCCTGCCTAACACACTAGCTACAGTAACCCCCATGTCACATGACATATTCATCCAACCTGACACAGCACCCATAGACATACAGTAATCACATGTCAATGTGGTATCACACACCCTTGCTGTTATGGCATGCAGCATGGCTCCAAGATCCACAGTGAGTCCTGTATTGTACAGGGTAATTGGAGCATCTAGAGGGACAGTGGTCCCATACACCTGCATTGGTTATATAGGACAGCACAGCGGATCAGTTCCCATAGGACAGAGTGAGCTCAACAGGTACACACGAGTACATTGCACATTTACTCAGAGACAGTAACAAAGCAGTCCAGTATTATGGAAAAAGTACTGCACCCCAGACATCACAGCAACCATACAGTGAGTAGTACTTACCTGGCCATGGCACAGTGCCACTGTCGACCATGGTCAACAGCTGTTGGAGTCACCTTGGTTCCCTTCATGACAGCTTGTTGTACCAGTAGTGGCACCGATCACCTAGGGATCACTCATCTAGGCTATTCCTGTTCTGCATGCCAGGGACTGCCCCACTGATGCTTAGCCCTCGCACCTGGGCCTGTCCACTGTCTCTCCACCTTCAGCCAGCAACTGATCCTCCCTGGTGACCACCAGGTCAACTGGGTTGGACAGTTCCACCACTGTTCTGCTGCCTCAGCCCTCTGCCCCTGAATCTCCTGTCTGACATTGTAGTAAGTTTAGTGTAGTACTCACACTACCCAACACATCCAGCTGCTGACAGATCTGCACTGGCTCTGTGTATTAGGACAGTCATTAGCACTGCATGTTTTAGTATCAAATAGCACAGCACTATGCATGCTTCAGGGTGAGGGAGGGCCTGCAGTACGCGGCAGGAACAGTAACGCGGTTGCACATGGTGCGCATGCGCTGTACCACACTGCACATGCTCAATGCCATAGTGTGACATCATAGCACAGATGCCAGTGCAGCATATGACATCACTGACAACATGTGATGTCATGTCAGCCCCACGTGGGACGTAGCACTAGTGCAAAGTCGATAGTGCTTGGGGCAAACTTGCAATATTCATACAGGGTATACAGATGATCTAATTTTGTAGTCGGTGCCCTAAATTTACATTTGCATGACATTACTAGAATATAGTCAGCCATTTGTATGCCTAATTTCACCTGGAGCATGTAAAAGCAGCTTAGGGTACCATACAGATTCCACAGATGTTCTGCAGGTGGATAGAGGTAAATGTATTATGAAATGACCTACAGTAGGGACAAGGGTAATTATAGCACTGTTTATGCTGTATCAGCACTATGCTATTGCTGTATCTACACATGGCCAAGGGCAGTGATAGGCAGGCAACTAACTGTGTATTGGACTCAGCCACACAGCATGTGCCCCAGCCAGGGGACACTGAGACCTGAACGCCACTGTACCTTTGCTCTGTGCACAATACTCAGTGCTGTTTGTTCTCCCCATTTCCAATAGGCAGAATGATGAAGGCAGTGCAAATGGCACTTTTCAGAGGAAGAGATGTTGGCCCTGGCCTATGCCTATGTGGTCAGAAGATGGAGGGGGACTAGGTCTGAAATACACCAGGCATGGGACCAAATTACAGAGGCAGTGAACATTGTAGGAGGAAGGGGCTGGACATGGAAGGAGGTAAAAAAGAGGGCAATTGCCCTAATGCAGAAGACCAAGGAGGTGATAGCCAGGGCCCAGTCAAACTTCCAGGCCACAGGCAGTGGCACAAGGACTGCTGAGCCCCTAACTCCTGCCTAACAGGTCATGGCTGCAGTCATGTGGCCAGCGGAAATGACTGGTGTCCCAGGAGGTGGCTATGAAAGCCAGGTCGGATCACCACAGCCATGTGAGTGACCACATTAGCTCCATCACATTGAGCTTGTGTGAGACATGCACCAGTGGTGTTGGGGGTTGCATGTTTGGGGGGGGGGGCAGGGTGATATGTGCCATGGCCAAACAAGCAAAGCGTGCAAGTACAGGATATACTGCACAGATCTGTGTTCTGCATATATATACTATCATTGCCCTATGTGTGCATCCTGCATGGGGCGCATTACACCACGCATGTGAGCCATCACTGTTGCATACTCTGTCAGTAATAGAGACCTCTCAGCAGAATCAGACTGGCCCACCAGTATACCCTGACATTTCCATGTGTTTCCCATTCTGGTGGGTTCTTGACCACATTCTATACTCTGCAAATCCTGCATTTGTCATCATTATCTAACTAAACTGAGTATTCGTGGCACTGCAGGTATATATAAGAGGCAAGCACAGAGCTATTGTATCACATTCACATAGAATATTGACATGAGTGTGTCACCCTGGGTCTTCCCCTAGTGATATTTGATTTAAGGTGGGCCCCCAGTACCCCAATCTGACTCTGCCTGTTGGATGTGTTACACAATGGGTGTAGGCCATATGGTGTGGATGTCTGTGATGTAATCCTCCACTGTGCCACATGTGTGTCATAAACTGTGTATGATCACTGGTGATGGGAAGTGTGTGATGTGCACAGCACTTGGGGCTAGTGGTCATTACACTACACTGTATGGGTGACATATCTGGCAATACATAGTACACTGGACCTGCATGTTCCCATGGTCAGCACACAAGTCTGTGCATTAAACTGCAATGTCACTCTCTTCTCTTCAACAGCTCAGTCCATGGTGGTGGACACACTTGTGGAGGATGCCCCAGGCCCATCAAGACAGTTGCTAACCCTGAGGCTGATCCATACTGGAGCCCCAGGACCCTGCCCCCAGAATTGCCACTGCTGTGCTGCCCCAGGACCCTGCACCCAGCACAGCCATTGCCTTGCCACCCCAGGCCAACCCCCCCATGGCCCAGCTACCATTATGCCATCCAAGAACAAGGTTCAAGACATAGCACTGACCATGGTGAAACCTTGGCCCACACAACTGGCCAGTGTGCAGGCCCAACCCCGTCCCTTGGGACAGGTCACAATGGCAGCAGGAAGCAGCCAATGAGCAGTTGCTGCAGTCCACCATGGGTGCCCAGGAGGGTCTGCAGGCTGAGATGGGCCGCATAAGCCACATGCTGCAGGATCATGAGCAGTGTGCAGAGGCTCGCCATGTGGAGCACATGGCGACCTTTGATAGACTGAAGCAGTCCCTGTCTGCTGGCATGGATGACAGCTTTTGGAGACTGGATCAGCCATCTGCAACTGTGCTGGATGCCACAGCCATGGTCTCCCACACTACAGGTGTTGGCTGTTACAGTAGGGGGAGTGTTACCTCATGACAGACACCTCAGCATCAGGCCTCCCTCCCAGTGTGGGCAGATGGTCACCCAAAATGGCACACACACACACCTTGCAGGCTAGGACATGGTGGCCAGATGCCACACACCCCTGACCATGGCCTGCTCCTCAGAGGCATCAGTAACCTGCAGGGCTGTGGCTGTGGATGGCTTATGCTATCCCCACACCTGTTCCACACTGGGTGGATGGTGTACCCCCTGTTACCCTCCTGGACACATCGCATGCGCCATGCACCTAGGGTGCTTGTGTCACCTAAGCCCTACCCTAGATGTGCCAACTCATGCTTCCCCCGTCACAATCACCATATTTCCTCTTCCCTGTCTGGATGGCTTTGTATTTCTTTTCATTCCACTATGCCCCCCCTCCTGAATGGCTTTGTATTTCTTTTACTCCCCCTTTTAATCCCCCTGCCTGAATGGGTTTGTATTTTTGTCCCACTTTGATCCCCCTGCCTGTATGGCTTTGTATTTCTTTCAATCCCCATTTATACCCCCCCACCTGAATGGATTTTCTTTTGTTTCAATCCACATCCCCCCATCTGCATGGAAGGCTATTTATGTATTATCTTGCAATTCATTTACGACATTTGTAATACATTTTGTTAAACCATTACTGTTTCCTGTGTGCTCTGTACTCATTGTCTCCAAAGAGGTCTGCAATGAGGTGGTCTCTGTACTCCCCGGACCTCCTGGCTATCCTGGGGTCATGCCTATTGAGCTGTTCCAGCATCCCCTGGTCTGCTGGCTCAGCATCTTCTGCAGTGTTTCTTTCTGGGGATGGAAAGCATATTCCATGATTAAGTGCCATGTTGTGTAGTATGCAACAGGCAAAGAATATGGCACAGGCCTTCTGAGGAGTGTATTGTAGGGCACCATCGGAATGGTCAAGGCATCTGAAGTGCATCATGAACATGCCAAAGACCTGCTTGAAGACATTGCACGTAGTGAAGTGTGCCATGCTGTACCTGTCCTCTGCAATAGTTGCAGGCTGTAGGACAAGTGTTAGTAGCCAGGGATGCAGTGGATATGCACTGTCCTCTGTATAGGAAAAGGGCATTCATTAGTGACATCTGTGGCAGTTGGGGGTCTTGGGCATATACTCACCAATGAGGTGCTCACTAGGTAGTATATCTCCACCTTCAGACTTCTAGCCAGAAGAGAATCATGGCATGTGAAGGTGTCATGGGCACTGCTGCTGTACCATGTCAGGACATTTATGATGCACCCCGTTGCATTGCAGACCACCCAACAGTTGATGGAGTGGAAGCCCTTTCTAGTCACAAAGGCCTCCACCCTATCCCCAAGGGGTGCACAGATGGCAACATGGGTGCTGTCACTGGCACCCAATATGGCCGATTGGTGCCCAATCTGACAGAATTGCTGAATTGTTGCTGTTCACGCTGCTGGTGTGGTGGGGAATATGGTAAACTCCCAGGCATGGGCCAGTGGGGCATCTAGGAACTAGCCCAACAGGCATGAGGTAGCAGACAGTGTGATATCACTGGTGTCACCCACCAGTATCTGGAAAATTCCACTGATCAGGAAACACAGTGCTGCTGTCACCTTGAGCTCTCCTGACACGGTGTGGCTGAGTTGGATATCTGTTTGGAGCTGCTCATATGGCAGCTTACATGGCCACATGAGCATGGGCCTGTTGAGCCAGTATCGACTCACAATTTAATCGTCACTGAGGACATTGAATGTGACTCATGGATGGTACTGTCTGTTCTTAATTTGTACTATGCTAAGTCATGCTAAATGCCACTAGCATAGTGCAGAACCATTGAATACAATGCTGTGCTGAATATTCACATTACCGCCTCCTTTTCCTGTGCTGACTACATTAAGTTTGTGTTCAGGTGCTACTGCATTTGAGAAGCACAGTGCAAATGGCTGAATATGGCATTTTGGCACCATCAACCATTTGTGCCAATGCAAATGGATTGTGACAGGTGCAAACCTATTGAATGGGGGGGGGGGCTTATTTACTGAATAAATTCTATTCTTCCATCTCACCATTCTGGCAGAGGTGCCATGATGGTATTGCCACATTGACACATGTTACAGCTCCATGTCCTAACATTGAGCTGTTTTGGGAAAAAATACTCTGCTCGATTAATACAGTATTAAATATTAAGTTGAAAAAAGAAACTGAGCTGGGTCTCATCGGAACGTCATCTTTCCAAATTCTTCCAGAAGGACATAGTTCAAGTCTACTACATATGGCACTTCTAAATGCAAGGCACTGCATAGCACGATTCTGGAGGCATTTCTTTTAGAATGCATGCATCTGGAGAAAAAAAATATTATTATACTGGCAAATATTTAGCAAAATATTGGGGGGTTTGGCTCCCACTCCAGAATGCAATAGATTGGGGTGCAGTGTGACTTGTAGTTCCCTCTTTAAAGCTTACTGATGCTACCTGTTTTGAATCTAGGTAATCTGCTGGACTTATTACCAAGGGAACCCTAAATTTACAAGATTTTTTCTTTGTATAACATACCAAGAAAAAATATACAGTATATTGGAAGTGTAACATTTCTTGTTTGTATAGTTGTCACTACCACTATACGTTACATTATTATATAGCTGATGTACTCATGTATTATTTTGTCTATTGCACCAATACAAATTTTAAAAAAATGACTACATGTTCAGGTTATGCAGTCTCTCCTTATATGACTTTCCCTGCTGTCCTGCAACCAACTCAGTTGACTGATGATGGCTGGTACGCTTGATCCCTGTGCCAAAAAATGGTGGCAAGCTGGTCATGTTGGGGTTGTGAGGTTACAGGCCCAGGCCCAGTGAAGGATACTGAAAGCCCAATTTGGGGGGTGGGGGCAGGAAAACTTCTGTAAAAATAATCCAACCTAATGGAAAGGGATCAACATTTATGAGCCTAACAGGTGGGGGCACCAGCAGAGTGTAATGGGAATGCCATGATCTAAGGTAAATTGTTTGCTGTGGCACAGACGGTAATCTGATTTCACCAATTTTAGCAAACAGAAATGATAGCATCACAGTCAGACTTCTCGGACTGCCCCCACTAAACTGAGTTCACCTTTCCAATGGGAATTTACATGGTAAGAGAAAGCAAAGAGTCTATTGCATGGTGCCAGCTTTATTGGCAGCAAAAAGAATTGCCCCAGGCAAATCCTACAAATAAATGCAATCCTCTGGATTAGCTTGATAATCAGTCTCCGTACACCAATTCACTAACTTCAAAGCATTCTCCATTCTTTTTGACTCTTGCTGAGCTAAATTTACCTCTCTTTCTTCAAAAATAAATGCATTTATTTTGTATGTCTGTCTGTACAACATAACAGAATGAAAAAACATAAACTAAGATGGTCTGGCAATGTCAAGTGTTGACCTGTGAATTGCATGTAATCACATATTAAAATATATGTATGTACAGTATTAATTACACTTTAATTTAAGGTGTATAGTAGATGTGGTACTGACCTTAAGGAAGTATTTGGCAGCCATCTTACTTTTAGTCCTGTACTAAGCAATTTGTAGTCCTTGTAGTTTCCTGTTATGCTCCACCCAAAGCCCTTTAACCTTTAGGTCCCTTTACAATGTCTTTGTTTTCAGTCTGGATAAAGATGGCTACCTAGTCAGAGTTCGCTGAGTCTGTGTCAGTCTGTTGTTTGAAACAAGAATACTGTAGAGGTAACAAGGTAAAAGAAAAGAACACATGGGTGCAGTCCCCCAGCAGTGTCAGTGTCTCAGTGGGTAGCACACTCGCCTCTGAAGCCGAAAAATTGGAAGGTGGTGGGTTCCAGCCCTATGCTGGGAACATGGGATAAATCCAAATACTGACACTGTAGTGCTTCAAGAGGGGGTGTTGTACTCCTATGTTGCAGTTTTATGTTGCTGTCTCAATGTCAGTGCACATCTTGCATGCCACAATTGGTATTTTATGTACAACGAGATTAATTGCAGCATACTTTTATCATATTTGATCTACCTTGGGGGAAGATACCTAAGAATAATGGGCATGATATTCAAACTGCACCTTGAAAGGGCATAAATGGCTGCTCTGCGCAACTGAGATGCGCTGGAGCACAAACCTGATATAATCAAATGAGATGCGCAATAGCGCAACTCATCTAAATATAACAAGAAATGTGTGTGGCGCAAATAGGGGCCACTGAAGATGCGCCGGTGCATCCCCCTACCAGGTCTGAATACCTGGAATGGGAATGCGCGGTGCACCTTGTGGATGCGCCGAGCGCACATTCCAGATATTCAGACCGGAAAATGCAAATGGGGCAATTAGCCATACAAGGAGCAAAAGGGGCCATTTGCATGTCATTATGGCCCCATTTGCATATCCTGTGCAGGGATGTGCCTGGCTGGATGTGCAGGGCACCCTGAAAGGAGGCCATCAGGCCAAAGTACCTTGTAGTCTAGTAGACCCCCCCCCCATCTGCATACACTGATCGCAAAAGAATAAAAATAATCCATCTGATCCCTGGTAGTCCAGTGGTACCCCCTCCTCCTTCCCTGATACCAGATCCACCCACTGAAGTATCCAAACCCCACCCTCCCCTGTCCCAGCATGGACTTGCAGTGAGTACTATAAGCATTCATTCACAACTTATTGTCATTAACAAAGTTGTGAATGAATGCTTACAGTACTCACTGCAAGCCCATTGGTCAATGATGTTGACCAATGGTATTGCAGAGCTTACTGTAAGCTGTCATTCAGTGACAGCGCAGTCGGCAGGCAACCGTGGAGGTGTGCGGGTAGGTGTTCTGCCCACCAGCTGCCTTGCCCATGATTGGACAGGGGAAGTGGGGGTGGAGTTTGGTCGCCTCAGTGGGGGGGGTCCACTGGACCACCAGTTCTATCCTGGTGGTGGGGTTTTCTGCAATATGGGCCAGGAGGGGGGTACCACAAGACTACCAGGGTGTTGTGGTAGCTACCGATAATATGGACAGGCAACGGCAAGGGAAGGGGGGCCACTATATCACTAGGGATGGCATATAATAGTCAAAGAAAGAGGTTATGCTGTACCAAGGAACGACCGTGCCAGGTAAAAAAAACAGTACAGGCAAAGAATCAGGAGCCGGTACCAATCAAAGCACACTGATATAGTGTATTTTCACACTGTTTGTCCCAAACGGCCATTCAACATGAAAAAGTCACTCACCACAGAGATTATTCTTATTCCAAAAATGTTTCTTTAATCCATAAATATCAGATAAAACAGGATTTCAATCCTCAGCCGTATAAAAAATACAAGAGACAAACAGCTCCCCAAACTCATAAGAACATTAAACATGCTCCACAGTCAGCTTGAATACATACCACCTGGCATGTTTCGCTCCACTGAGCTTTCTCAAAGGTGTGCGTAAGGGCAATTACCTATTAGTTAAATACATTTACCCTTAAAGTGACACAAATCCATTTCAGATGCAAATCAGATTCAAAGCCCACCACTTATTAAAATGCATATGTATAAATTTATGAGAAGTATCATAACCTATTATAACAGCATGTATAGTGCTACCAAAAATAGAAAAGCATTATATCGGCACTTATATAGGGCTTAAAAAACTGATTAAATTGGTCCATTGCTATACTCAAAAAATCCATAAAGATAGTGCAGCCTAAACAAGCATTTGTCAACGCCGAATGTTTGCTTGCTGTTATGAGCATTGGAAGTGCAGGAGTTAGACAGATGCAGAATAGGAATGGCAGTAAAGTATTGAACTTCACACCAACCCCATTGGGCTGCTGCCATGCTGCAAGCCTGAGAGACTGCTGAATCAGATTGTTCAGCCTCTGATCCATCACCATCCAGCTGCTTCACACGCTCCTTGTCCTTTGATGTTCGTACCATGTCTGAATGTACCTCTTTCTTGCCTTTTGCTGTTAGTTAGGGTAGATTACCACCAAGAGGTATTTTAATAGCTGGTGGACAGGAGCTAGCTAATTCAGAAACCTGCCAGAAGATGACATCACCAGAAGTCCAAAAATTTAACATTTAATGAGGAAACATGTCCCCAAACCCCTGTCAAGAATAATAAATATGGTAAAATGCAAGCCACCAGACAAAGACCAAAAAAAAAAAAAAAAAAATACCAGACCACCTGCAGCTTAGACAGTCTGATTTTTACTGTTTGGCTCATCTCTTCTGGATTTCATCTGTGGTGAGTGTTTGGGTGAAATCCAGACAACTGGACAGGACCTTTTACAGTTGTAGTCCAGAGGTGTACTTTTCACCCATACCCTCACCCTAAATGAAATTGAAACCAGCTGGATCAGACAGAACCAGACTGACTAGTCCAGCTACAACAGACCATGCATGATACGCCTGGTCTGCTGGTCCAGTTGTTACCATTTTGGTCCAGTCCAGTGGTCCAGACTTCACCCATACCTAATATTCGATTCTACAACAAAGGTGGGGGTTTCCCTGGGTATATTTTTTCTCCCCTTACAACACTATGGTTCTTATAATGTCTGTGGAAGAGAGCATCTAGAAGACACTAAAAGCTTAAAACAGAAAACCAGTGCCTTGTTTGTGCAACGTTTTTGATTGAGCATCATGATAGAATATAAAGGATTTATGCTTTACAGTTACGGTTTGCCAGCATGCTGCACGTTTCTGTATGTGCAACAGCTTTAGGATATTGGACAGAGCAAGTCTGTGAAGTTAAAATGAGGGACTTAAAAGGGGGTATTTCATTTCTGGTATCTCTCTTATCTGCCCACAAGTCGCACAACTAAACCACTACCAATAACAAAGTAATCCAACAAGCAGAAACGAAAGTATTTGTAACTTCATGTTATGTGTTGCATCCAGCTGCACACTCCAAAAAAACTCAAAACATCTGGCAATATATTACATAGATGCAGCTATTCGAATGCAGGAGGGAAGATGCAGTACTCACTTTTTTTTCTTCTTCAATAGCACTGCCATCAGAAATTAAAACCAGGGGCCGCGTTCTCAAGTAGTGCTTTTCTGGGTTCTAACCGTGCCCTCATTGGCTCATTTTAAAATCTTCTGCCTATGGACTCAGTGCATGGCGATATGTTTGACTGGCTCATCAGGACAGGACAGAAGGAAGGCTAGGGAAAAAAAAGCCTATTTCCAAAGCATGTCAGTAGTGCTGTGCTGCGATATGGTGCGAACCGAGTTGTTCAAAAGCCCTAAATATATCAGGGCTTCCTGTGTTTTACAGAGAAAGTGGTCCCATAGAATTGCACTGATTGTCCAAAAAAGGCAGCAATCCATCTAGGAAATAATGTAATCTATGGGAAAATTGCATTGGAATTACAGGAAAAATGCCGAATCAGTCTGAGAGCACGGATATATTTGTTTAATTTGGCATGCTCAAATGTGAAATAACCGAACATTCTGGTCGAGGGTGAGGATTTAGGATGATTGTTTGGAACCTAGTGATTGACAATCTAGCATTGGGAGGGTTAAAGTGGCCATGGGAGTTTACGTGATAGTAGGAAAACCTACTTATCAGTTTTCTCTGGATTTGTCCCCCTAAAATTGCTTTGTGGGCTAGTTAATCAGTAAGTGCTTTTCGCTTAGCCATATAACTTCCTGGATTATTGTGTGCCCAGATTTGAAAGGCACAAGGTTGAGTCATGGAGCAGTGTGTGTGCGCTTTGTGAGGAGGGTGAGGGGAACTGACTTTTGCTGACACCTGGGGAGGGGGTGACTGCTGGGCCCACAGATCTCAAGTGTGATTCCGTAGTTAATTTTACATTTTAAAGCTTTCTTATAAGGAAATCATATGGTTCATTTCCAGATTCACCATGGGGAAGGGAGTACAGAAAAATGACATGCATAAACACAAGGTTAAACAAGATGCAGTGGCATACAATTGCAAGAACATGACCACTACAATCAGCGGTAGTGACGTATAGGCAATTTATGCAAATTGCCTACATGTTACCACCGCTGATTGTAGTGGTCATTTGCTTTCAGCTGTATGCCACTGCATCTGAACTGCTGCCATAGACAACTTGGACAGTCATTGGTGTGGTGCAGCCGCGCCTACAAAAAGGATCAGGGCATTGGAAGCGGGGGTGGCACACCTACGAAAACTCGTAAGATGGCACTATGTTTCTTGCACATGCATACAAGCAAACATAACAAGAAGCAACATGCATGTAGAGGACTAAGCACGCAAGCCCTACACACGGTTTTAGGGCAACCATAAAACAGTTTTAATTTACCGGCGGCCAACAACAGAAACAAATGCCCACATCACTTGCACTGGTCCCATGGCCATGAGTTACCTTACAGTAGTACTGTAAATCATGCTTATTCCATCCGTGAAGGAGATTACATACTTTCCTCTGACATATCCATTTGGTGACTACACCACACATTAAAACGCAGCAGATTCCAGGAGTGCAACGCATAAAAACTGCCACATTTCTCCATTACAAAAAATCAAAAGCTGTGATCACGGGAGCTTGTCATTGCGGCTGGGTTGAGCAGTGTTGGCATTACAGGGGGTTTGCTTGCTCCTTCCAGTATTGATTAAGGACCAGCAATCATTTTGTGCAATGCTGTCCATCAGTACCTTTAATCTGACAAGAAGTACGATTAAAAACAGACACCGCCGTCTATTGATAATTAAGATTTTCCAACACTGTGACTAAACAGATCACCACCATTTCCTTTGAGGGACAGGTTAGAGAGCATTTCGTAACAATTAAAAAAAAAAGTCTGGTTTACCCTATTTCTGCTGCTAACTGATAATACTTGCTGCCATGTGACCATCCTCGTAAAATTGATCCCTTTATGAGTTTATAAAGTGGTCGAAGTCCCTTTAGAACTCGCATTTTTTCGCCGGTTTCTCTCACGAGCTGGGACAGCAACGCACTGGAAGCCACAGTCAGATCTTTTACCTGTCCACTTTCATGGGGGTGGGAGGCATGCTGTACCTCCTGAGACCACAGTGCTGACACCCTATGGTCATTATGTAAGCAGTCTGCCGGGCAGTGGGCATGCCATGGTGCCGGCGAAGGTGGGCTGGTTCGTGCAGAAGCTGCCGTCTTTCCTTCTTCATGTGATGCAGATTGGCACCGCCAGTGGACTCCACTCCCTTGGCTGCAAGCTGCTTCTGTTCTTGTTCTGGGGACACTATTTTCAAAGGTACCCATAATATGGCGTTGGCACCTTTGCTCTCTTTGTATCTGTTACTGAAACACCAGAAAGTTTAATTTGAAAAATAATTAATTAATAGTATCTTCATCACTTTCAGATGATCGGCATACCTCCCAACTCTACAATTTCCAAGGACATCCTTGATTTGTTTTCTTTCATAGATTTCCACTTGAGGCATGTCTACCCTTCGCTTGCTGTCACTCATTGGGGGACGATTGTCCTTGTAATGTGAGATGCAGAATAGGGAGATACAGTTTCAAATATTAGACAAAACCACCAAACCCTTTATCTTTTTCATAGTTTTATTTTGATTTACCACCCTAAAATATTGTGAGCCAATGATTCAAAGTACAAAAGTAATGCATGACCTGAGTGGCCATGTCCCACATATGAGTGACAGAAGGTTGACAGGTATGCATTGGTGGAAATGCTTGCATTGCAAGTGTGATTCCGTAGTTAATTATACACTTTAAAGCTTTCTTATAAGGAAAGCATATAGTTCGTTTCCAGATTTATCATGGGGAAAGGAGTACAGAAAAATGACATGCATAAACACAAGGTTACAATTGCAAGAAAACTACCACTAGAAACAGCGGTGGTGACGTGAAGACAATTTATGCAAATTGCCTACACGTTACCACCACTGATTGTAGCGGTCATTTGCTTTCAACTGTACGCCACTGCATCTGAACGGCTGTCATAGACAGCTTTGACATTCATTGGCGTGGTGCAGACGCACCTGCAAAAGGGAGCAGGGCATTGGAAGCGGGGGAGGCACACCTACGAAAACCTGTATGGTGGCACTATGTTTCTTGCACATGCATGCAAGCAAACATAAAAATTTATTTCCACATCAGATAGTTCATATTTTGATAAGTTTATCACATTCAGTACTGGGCTTTCCCCATTCTCCTTCGTCCCCTACATTGTCTGCCTCTGTATATTCTTCCTTGATTTCCACCCCCTCTTTGTACCTCCTCTCCTTGTCCTTTTTCTTGTGGATTCCACTGAGTCTGTCTCTGACTGCACCATGGCACAAATGGGGGGTGGGGGTAACACCGGGGTAGCACATAGTGTCTCCTCTTCTTCCTCTCCTAAAAAAACATCTGTGTTGATTTCAACAATTTCACCAAAGCTTGTTGGTACACCTTCTATGTTGCCAGTTTCGATTGTTTGACCACCTTCTGAAATCGCAGCTTTTACAGTTGTCCAGTCATAAATTCTTTCCTCCTTATAGTCCCTTTCATCTCTTTCAAATTTAGTTTTCTTGATGTTTCTTATTTTTTTGTCATATCTTTTCAAATCCTCCATAAAATTATCAGATAATTTGTTCAAACTGAGGGCTTTTTGAAAACTTTTGCAAAACTTCTTCTTTTTTGTTAAGTTCAATCTCTACTTCTTGTATCACAACATTCTCAGACAAAATTAAATCAATATACTCTTTTTCTGCCTTTGCACTAATTTTGTCCCATTTCATTTGGAGCCCTTCATGATTTATTCCACAATTACATCTTTTCCATACTCGAAGACACCTGGTTACCCTTTCAACCTCGAGATAAGCTTTGAGGCTGATTTCTTCCCATTGCAGTATTTTTAGTTTAAATGCCATTTTTTCAAATTGAGCAAATGTTTGTTTAGCATTATAAGGGTTACATAAATTATCACTAGGATCGTTTAAAATATTGATATAACTGGTAATGCCAGTTGTATTCTTTAATACAAGCTGTTTAAGTGAGTGGTTATCCTGGCTGTGCTGCACCTGCAGTGGTATAGCCATGTATAGTTGCCACAAAAAGCAGGAGCACAAATACCAGGTATGGGGATATTAAGAAAAGCTTTTTCTTGACTATAAACCTGTGCAGGCAATAAATAACAGTTCAAAGTCAAAGAAAGAGGTTATGCTGCACCAAGGAGCGACCGTGCCAGGTAAAAAAACAGTACAGGCAAAGAATCAGGAACTGGCACCAGTCAAAGCACACTGATATAGCGTATTTTCACGCTGTTTGTCCCAAACGGCCATTCAACATGGAAAAAGTCACTCATTCGAGCTGATTGTGGATTGTTTAATGTTCTTTTTTTTTTTTAATCTTCTTTATTGTTATTTTCTTCCAATGGTCATTGGACAAACATACACATATACCCAGGATATCCCCGAGCCCACACCCCGAAACTGAGTGTGGCTACTATGTACAACCAATAACTATATACATACACAGCTGCGTTGCATAACCCTCAGCCACTCTCTTCATACCTATGTTCGCATTACAGTATATAGGACAACCTCTAGCAAAGGAGGTACATATATGTTTCAAAATCCATATCCCTAAATATCCCTTCATGCCTATAGAGCTTTGTTTCACAGGCAATAGCCCTTAGGGTAATACCCTGCAGCTGCATCCCTAGAGAAAAGAGAGAGTCTCCTCCACCCACAAACACCTGGCAGATTCTGTGGCTCCCACTAACGAATCCAAATAATATTCAGTCAGGGTATATATGCTTCAATAAGCTAGTAGTATATAAGTAAGCCCACTACTATTAAGGTATCTACTTCCTATCACATATCATTAATTACGTACACTCAGACAGACAGACCCGCGTCTGGGAGATTTTAGACTGTATGGTATATACCGCCTCTAGGGTCCTCCATTTCTTATCATAAGTTCCCTTTCTTCCATTTCGAAGCATTTGCCTTCTAAGCCTACTCAACGTTTTCAGCAAATCTCCCACCCACTGGTCATATGTATAGATCAGATCGCTTTTCCAGTGCCTCAAGACAAATGCTTTAACCAAGGAAGACATTAAAGAAATGTGGCCTTTAACAAGTGTACTAGGAATATCTGACATGTCCTCTAAAACACAAATTTTTGGAACAATAAATTCTTTATAGTTCACCACTGGGTCCATATTATGTTTAATTTGCTCCCAAACAGGAAAGATTTTGGAACAGTGAACACAGGACATGGGATAAATCCCTTGGGTTTACACCACACCTAAAACATAGGTCTGTCTGTCTGAGGCCCCAGCACATAGCTTAGCAGGGGTATAATAAATATTAGAAGCTACAAAAAAATTGCATGATCTTGTATTTAGGAATAGGAATATACCTACTACTCCTCCATACTTCTTTCCAATCAGGCCTCTGAGGGCTAATGTCTTTTGCTTATCCCAATATGAAATCTTTACAGAGGAATCCCCATTTAAGAAATCTAATAATAGCTTATACATCTTGGACAGGGGATTTTTTGAATAATTGACCTCTTTAAGGACATCCCAAGTAAATGGGGTATCGTGTGGTCCACCCCTTCCCCTTTCCATTTTTTGCATCAAATTAGTAGCTTGTATTTTCTTAAAGAAATTCATATTCTTGCACTGATCCACCTTATCACCTCTTATAAAGTCCGCCCACTTTAAATTGAGTAGGTGAGTAGCCCATTGCCTTTTAATTTCCTGCCCCTCAATAAGCATATTTGGGTTACCCAAAAGAGGCTGTTCCCTAGAGCCTTTTTGGGCTTTCCTTTGATCTGGGGACAAAAGAGTCCACCAGGCCAACAATGCCTTATAAATTGGGGTTTGTTTTCTCCCATCTGTTAGATCTACTGGATTAAAAAACAATACTGCTTCTGCGGAAATCCCAGATCTGTGAGAATTTGCTTCTCAACCTGAAGCCAGGTTGGGATATATCCCCCCTTCCCCACCGGTCTATACCATCGACATATTAACCCTAGTCCAGCTACATAATATAAGTGTAAGTCCGGAATTTTGAGACCTCCCATGTTATAGGGTAGCCGCAAGATATTGTACTTTCTCTTAGGGGGTTTAGCATTCCATAAAAAGTTAGAAATGAGCTTTTGTATTTTAATAAATCAACATTTTGGAACGTTATATGGGGATAAATGTATTGGATACAAAAGTCTAGGTAAAAGATTCATTTTAATCAAACCTAGTCTCGCTGTCCAGTTTAGAGGGAGTTTATTCCATCTAATCATATCTGTTTTTATTACAGATAATATCTCCCCTAAATTTGCCTCAAGGCCTTCGTCCTCATTAGTTATAATCCAAATGCCGAGATACTTGAGGTTTCTTGGGGAACACTTCAATTGGAGAGGTTCGAAATCGGCTTTATAAGTGTATATAGTAAGAGGGAGAACCTGTGTCTTACTCAAATTTAACTTGTAATTCGACACCCTAGAGAATTTCTCAACTATTTCTAGGGCCCGCTTGAAACTCTTTGCCAGTTCCTGGAGGTGTAGCAAGATGTCATCAGCAAAGACAGAAATTTTCATTTCCGTCCCTCCAATAACAATCCCCTGTATCGCCGAGTCCTTCTGAATCGCTCTTAGTAAAGGCTCCAAGTAAATATTAAACAGAATTGGCGATAGGGGGCATCCCTGCCTAGTCCCATTATCTAAACAAATTTCTTTTGACAGATAGCCATTACATAGAACCCTGGTCGTAGGAGCAGCATATACATTTTTAATGCCTCTAAGAAGGTCCTCCGGGAAACCCATACATCTCATGGTTGGGAATAGAAAACCATGAGAAACCCTATTAAAGGCCTTCTCGGCATCTAGTGCAATTAACACCATAGGTAACTTAGAAGTAGAGGCCTTATGTAATATATGGTGAAGTTTCCGAAGTGCATCATGAGCTCCTCTACCTGGCATAAACCCTACTTGTTCTTGGCTAATTAGTCTAGGGGCAATTTTCAAAATTCTATTGGCCAATATCTTTGTCAGCAATTTCAAGTCCTGATTCATCAGGGCAATAGGTCTATAACTCTCAGGGAATTATTTGGGTTTATCTGGCTTTGGGATAAGTGTAATATAAGCCTGATATAGCTGTGGGTGTGAGACCCCATCCTGCATAATGTTTAAAAATAATTCTTTCAATAGAGGCAATATAGCTGTAGCATGAGATTTATAGAATTGAGCTGTTAGACCATCAGGTCCCGGTGTTTTACCATTCGGAAGTGAGTTGATCACCTCTAATATTTCCGATTCGGAAATAGGGGCAGCTAACCACTGAGCTTGTTCTTGATCCAACCTCGGAAGAGATATATTTTCCAGGAACCCCATAATATCCCCCTCCTTAACCGAGACACCCCCTTGATAAATCCCTGTGAAATAAATCGCAAAGGCATCAGCCATTTTCTGGGGTTCTGTTATTATTTCTTCCTGGAAGCTTATCAATGGAATTACACGAGCCGCCTCCCATTCTTTTATTCTATTAGTAAGAAGCCTACCCGGGGCATCCCCCTGCATTAGATAGTTTGCATGAATCTTTTCCGACCACTGATCTAACCTACCATACAGAATGCTTGCCATCTCATCTCTAAGTTCCTTAAGCTCTAGATCTAGCCCCTCTGAAGTGCCCTCTAGGGGAGCCAGTGAGTTAATAGCACCCAAAATAAACTCTTCCCTCGCCCTTCTCATACAATTTCTCCTAGCTGTAAACCTCTGAGCCATACCAGAGTAGAAGACTTTACAGGTGTGCCACCTTAATCTGTTGTCTGAAAGTGTAGGGAGTTGGGTCTGAATAATTTCCACCAGTACCTGTTCTAATTTAGCTAGCATATTTTCATCCAATAGTGAAGAATCGTCAAACCTCCATCTGTATGGTTTCATTGGGAGAGTTTCTATCATCCAGGTTAACTGGACTGGCGAGTGGTCGGATAATATTCTAGTATGGGTAATCAGCTCCCTTGCTCCCTGAATTGCTTCTTTGTTAACCAAAAAAAAATCGATTCTTGAGTGAGTTTTGTGCACCCCAGAATAAAAGGTCATAGTATGGCCCCCTTTGTTGCAAACCATAATTGGGTCAACCAACGCCGCTACCTCAAGAAGTTTGGCCATGGCTGCCTGCACTATAGAAGACGGACATTTTTGAAGGGGGCCTTTTGTCCACCCTATTGTTAAGGCAAAGGTTCCAGTCTCCTGCTAAGATTAGAGGATGAGATGGAAGAAGGGCTATATCCACTTCTACCGAAGCAAAAAAGTCAGGGTTGGGCGGTGTAGGAGCATATATAGAGGCAATCGATAGTACTTTACCCATGATAGTACCCGTAACGTAGATCCCTCTGCAGTCTTCTCTAGTTTTAGTTTGTAAGACTGTAAACGGACAATCTCTTCCAATCAAACTGGCTACCCCCCCCCCCGAAGCTTTGGCATTTCCATCTCCAAAAACCTGTCCTACCCACAGTTTTTTTAGGAGACCCAGTTCCTCCTTAAGAAGATGGGTCTCTTGCAGGGTGACAATCTGGGCTCCCAGCTGATGGATATGTTTTAATATCACCATCTTTTACCTCCTCCCTCTGAGGCCTTTAACATTCCAAGTGATAATTTTGATATTGATCATGCAATTTTGATTACACCCCTGCTTCCCGCATCAACAAAATCTGCCTTAGCATATATATAAACCATGGACTCTCTCTTTTCCCATTCCCAATAATCCCCCCCCAGTCAATCCCTGATCCTTGGATCATCCTCCTAGCTCTGATAGATACGTAGATGAGCTATCTGCTGAGCAAGCCCCCAGACCCTCCGAAACCTTACTATCACCTTTATATCTTCTTAATTCCCTTAAACATGAGCCCATCCCCCCAATCACCCCCCTTAGTTTACACTCAAAGCTTTAAGTATCCCCTACCATAATATACAAAGATAAAGAAGGATAATAATAGTATCTTGGTCTGAAGTGAATACCAATGGTCCAACATCGTTAAAGATGAATAAAGCATCCCCTCGTGGAATCACATATTCTTGTCACGCTGGAGTCGTAGAATTGAAATCTAATCCCCTTAGATCTCAAATTAAAATCAAGTACATGTTATAGACCTACGTTTACCCCTGAGATAAGTTACAATCAAACTGAGCCATCTTTAATGATTTCTCAGGTCCAGCTAAGAATAATCAGTCCCCTCATATACTTCTGGCTCAGATTAGAGTTAATAAAGGAGAATTACAAAACAAAGCAGCCTTAACACTCCTCCCCAGACCTTTGGAAGGAGGTGCTGCAAGAAAGCAGAGGGGAAAAGGTAAAAAAAAAAAAGGGAAGGGGGAAAAGGGGGAGGGGGAAATATTTTTTTTCTTCCACTCCTTTTCCTTCTTGTCTCTCCGCTTCTCTTCCTTTTACTCTTCTTCTCTTCTTCTTCCCTTCTTATCCCCTCTTCCCCCTCTCATATGATTATTTGGGTCAATTCTTCCTTGTTATCCAGCTTTCATTAATATATCCAGATCCTTATAAAGAACCATTTTTGGTCAAAGCCTTCCCTGTGAACCATTTTCAGGTCGTCAATTTAAACAAGTCTAGGAGCTCCAATCTCAGTCCCTCTGACGCCTCCTTCGCCGTTAGGTACCTCCGATCTTCAGGCTGTAATTTCACGACCAAAGTGGCAGGGTGCTGGATTCTAAACTTCACTCCAGCCAAATAAAGCTTTTTCTTTATTTCCCCATACTCCTTCTGTTTCTCTCGAATTGCTGGGGTTTGGTCCTGGAATACCTACAAGGGCATACCATTCCACTGAAGATTTTTAAGTGCTCTGGCTTTGTTTAAGATGTGTGACTTCACCTTAAAGTTTAGAAACCACATAATAATGACTCTCGGTCTGGCCCCTGGTGGAGGTACTTCTCTGAGAGAGCGATGAGCTCTCTCCAAGTTGTATGAGTGCCCATATGGTGTTGGGCCTAAAAGCTTCATTAACATATCCTGGATAAATGTAATGCAGTCTACTCCTTCCGATCGCTCTGGTAGACCAACCAGGATTAAATTGTTCCTCCGACTGCGAGATTCCTGGTCCTTCACTCAATCCTCTAATTTTCTTACTTGCTTTCGGAGAGCCACCAAATCCTGCTCCTGAGACATAGATTTGCGCTCCTGAGATGCCATATGCGCTTCCACGTCCCCAGTTCTTTGGGCCAGAGCCTGCATTGTTGGTTTTGCTGCAGAAAAGTCAGCAACAAGCCCCCGAAGTAAGGTTTTAATTTCTACAATGTCTTCAGGTGATGTCTGTCCTCCTCCTGCACTCTGTGAGCTAGGCCCTTGGTCCTCCGGCACCGGTGATGGGGGTTTCCGGCCTCGTGAGCCGCTACGCTACAGCGAATAAAACATTGGGATTTAAACAAGAAGTTTCTCCGAGGGTTAAAAGAGACTCTAGCAGGTTAGTCCCCCTATTTCCACCACCACTAAGGGGTCAAATGTAGCTTTATATTGCGACTGGTTCAACAGGGCCCGGGAACTCTGCTCAGATCGTCCTTCCCTGATCAGCTCATCACGTGATCCTTGTCGTTTAATGTTCTTATGAGTTTGTTGAGCTGTTTGTCTCTTGTATTTTTTATACGGCTGAGGATTGAAATCATGTTTTATCTGATATTTATGGATTAAAGGAACATTTTTGGAACAAGCATAATCTCTGTGGTGAGTGACTTTTTCCATGTTGAATGGCCGTTTGGGACAAACAGTGTGAAAATACACTATATCAGTGTGCTTTGATTGGTGCCGGTTCCTGATTCTTTGCCATGGCATATAATATCATTCTGCTCGATCGGGTATCGGGGAAGGGAGGGGATACCACTGGACTACTAGGGATCAGACAGATTTTATTTATTCATTTGTGACTGGTGTATGGGAATGTGGGGGGGCACTAGACTGCCAGGGATGTGGGGGTTTGACAAACACCCTCACGATTGGGAATAGGTGGGTAGCCACCCAGGGGCTGGGCTGCTGTGTTGCACTGTGCAATACAGTGACCCACCTGTGGGTGGCTACCACTTAGGCATGGTTTTTCCATGCCTATCGCCTATCTTTGTATGGCACATCTTCAAGATGTGCAGGCCGCTGCGCTGCACATCTTGGCTGAATATGGAGATGTGCCATGTATGCAGGGGAATGCCCCTCCAGATGAGCCACATACATTATCTTTGTGCTGCGGTGCATTCAGATTTGCATGGCGCATCAGCCCCTTTTGAATATGGCCCCGGGGTGCATTTTGGGGATGCGCCAGCACAATTCAGCTGTGCAGGGCACATCTACTTTGAATATCCTGGCCAACATCTCTGGAGTAATAGTAGTGAAAGCACCACATATCCATATATTATTTAGGTACTGCCAAAAAGATTTTGCAAAAGGGCAATCTAGAAATAAATGATGCATTTTTTTCTAATTAATTTGGACTTACACCTCCTCTTGGGCATACTCTTTCAGCTATTCCTTTATGCTTCATGTTATTATTAACTCCCATTTTGAGATGCACACAGAGCCACATGAAATCCCACATGTGGCAAGGTGTTTTGTGATTGAGTAACATATCAGAAATAATTTGCTGTGCTTGTTGTGGTTTTGCTCTGTACCATTGAGTTTCTACGTAATGGGTGTCTAATATTTTGTTATATAGTTTACTTGTATTTTTATGGATCTCTGTTTTAGTAATTTTCCAAAGTTTTAATTTGCTAACCATCTCAGAAAAATAACTGGGCAAAGCTGCTACATGTTTTTGTTTTGGTATTGATGATAAGAGGTCCCAATTGAATAATATGGGACCCATGGTATTGCACACCCATGGTCTCCAAATGTTGTTATTTTGATGAAATAAGGGAGCAATATTATGATGTATAAAGGTACAATACAGAAAAACCAAGGGATTAGTCATAGCAAGCCCTCCCTGTGCTACAGGTAAATTAGTGATGCCTGTTTTCAACCGATTCAGGAGATTTCCCCATAGGCATTGGAAAAAAAATTCTGAAAAGAGTAGTCTCAAGGGGGTTCGGGAGGGGGGAGATGGTGCTCTGGAATAAAAAATTGGGAGTAAGAAAGTTTTTCACATATAAATATGTTTTTTCTTCCCCATCCACCATTGATTCCATTTTGAAACTTTAGCACTGGCTTCTTTTAGTTTCTGGTCCCAATTAAAAAAATGTGAATTTTTGCCACCAAAAAAGATTCCTAAAATTTTATGATGCCCTGTTACCATGGGAATTCCTATGAAATCAAGTGCCTCTTCTTCCCGAGTCCCCCTAGGGATACATCAACTCTTTTTTAAGCTGACTTCAGAACCACAGACACATTCAAGTTCAGACACTATATACCTAGTAGCTAAACCTGATGCCCTGTCAGCCACAATGAGTCCCATATCATCCGAATAAGCTATGGAACAGATAGGTGGGTCCTCCCTACCAACTGATAATCCTTTCACTAAACTATTGTGACTAACTTTGTGTAACAGGAGATCTAATGTGGGAATGTACAATAGGGGACTTAAGGGGCACTCTTGGCAGACCCCTCTATACACTGGAAATTTGTTTCCTTGCCAACCATTAGCACATAGAATGATGCATGCTGATTTGTAATAAGTTTGCAACCAGGCAAAATTTATTTATTTATTAGCTTTTGGTAACTGGTTAAGTGCACTAGACAAAAAAAATGCCTATTTTCAGACATGACCCAGGAGAGTACAAGTTGACAAATACAGTAGTAAAAGACAATCAGGTACATAAGGTCAGTTAACTGTCAAGGCAACAAATTCATCAGCAGAAGCAGATTACAGGATTTAACAGCACAGAGATAACATTAGGAATAGAGAAGTTATGGTTGAATACAACTTGCATAATAGCACAATGATGGAATAATAGCAAACAAACAGCCATATTGCCAAGCTAGGGGAGAAAAGACAGGAAACACTAGTATGCATAAGGCTTACATAAACAAAGGGCATGTATACAGCTGATTGGACAGAGGTGAGAGACAAGCAGCAGTTAAGTGCATTCACAGGTTCCAAGAGCATAAAGGTGAGAGAACAGAGCATGCTTAAATGTAAGGTGAGATGAGGAGGTCTTAACATGTAGAGGGAGTGAGTTCCAGAACCGAGGTGCAAAATATGAAAAAGCTTGCTCACCCATTTTAGTGGAGCAGGGCTGAACAGTGAGCAAGAGGGAACTGGAGGACCTAAGGGAGCGAGAGTGAGAGACAGGGGTAAACAGGTCACCCAGAGAGGAGGGGCGGGGGGGTTCTGGATAGGGAGTCAACAAACACCCAAGAGTATACGAGTGTAGGGCTTTGGGAGACAGCCAGTTTAAAGCAGAATAGAGCTGGTAGTGATGGGTTAGGTGAGAAGCCGATAAGGTGAATCTACGGATGTTGTTATAAGATATGTCCCATTGGCGAGGAACCCCAGCATTGGCATGAGAGTGTACAGGGAGGGCATATAGCAGTTGTGGGAGTAAAACACTTCTTGCTACTGAGATCCTAGCAGCAAGAGTGAGAGAGTGACACACTCTATAGGCCGCACCAATCTTGGTGTTGACTGATCAGCATACCTCATTGACGTGAGCAACAAAATCAAGTACTGGGTCCAGAGTAACCCCAAGATATTTGAAGGATAAGGTGTTATCAACAGCGGTCCCATCGCAGTAGTGGACCAGGAGCTTGGGCGACTCAGCAGGTACCTTTCTAGAGGACTCAAAGGGCATGGCCTGCATCTTGGATAAATTCAGGATTTGTAAGTTGGAGGAAAACCAGGCTTCTAGGTCTAAAAGGCAGACGAGAGATGTAGATTGATGTCAACAATAGACTTGGAGGCAGAGTGAAGCACCAAGTCATCTGCGTACATGATAATACTGCAGTGTGTAGGTAGAGTGGGGATATAATTTAGGAAAACAGAAAAGAGAAGAGGACCAAGAATTGATCCCTGTGGAACACCACAGCAGATAGGAGCAGAGGAGGAGAGAACCTTACAGAAAGAGACAACCTGAGATTGATTTTCTAGGTAGCTGCCAAACCAGGATAGGGTAGTGTCAGAGGCACTGGGCAAATGCAGTTTAGCCAGAAGATGGGGGTGATGCACCATGTCAAATGCTTTGGAGAGGTCTATGAATGCAGCTCCAGTAAGTAAACCCTTGTCCATGTTGCATTTGACATCGTTGGTAAATTGGGTGAGAGTAGTGGTTGTGCTGTGCCCAGACTTAAAGCCATGTTGTACTGGAGTTTGGAATTGTGGAGGTGTGCAAAGACCTGTTGGTGAATCAGTTTTTTAAGCAATTTACTGAGCGTGGGCAGGCGTGATATGGGGCAGTAGTTCAGTAAGACTTTGATGTCTCCTTTCTTAAACACTGGAATGGTTCTGGCAACTTTCCAGACCAAGGGGATGGAGGCAGAGCAGATCGAGAGGTTGAAAAGCCGGGTCACAGTAGCCGCCAGACACGAAGCAAACTGCCTAAGGATCCTAGGATGAATACCATTAGGTCCAGCACAGCCATTAGCCAGAAACAATTTTAGTAGCTTAAGGACCTCTTGATGCGTGAGCGGAGTCAGCACAAGAGCAGGGGAAGCAGTGGTAAGTGGGGTTGAGGACACAAGAGAAATGTTGGGTGATGAGGGGGCAGTGGTGGGAAGCGAGGAAAAGAGGGTGTTAAAGGCATTCACAATATAACTTGCTGGAAAGCCATAAGCTGCCAAAACCACCCAAACATACTGATAATAAGTTCTATCATATGCTTTAGTTTGGTCTAAGCTAATTAGATAGCCCATTACTAATTCTTCTTCGTCTTCTTCTTCTTCTTCTTCCTCTTATTCTTCTTCCTCTTCTTCCTCTTCTCCTTTATGCAACAGTTCTCTAACTAAAATTAAGGTATCTTGAATTTTTCTAGATGGAATGCCACTGAATTGTGTAGGGTGGATGATGGTATCTAATACTGATGATAGTCTATTACCCAGAATTTTCATTATCATTTTACAATCTGTATTTAACATAGAGATGGGTCTCCAGTTTTCCAAATCTTCCCTATCACCATATTTGAATAATAGGACCAAAAAAAAAAACCCACGGTTGAGTGAAACATAAGAAGAAGATCTGTGCTGTGTGCATGCTGTTCATTAAGCTGCTGCTGCTGCTTCTTTAAAGGCAACACTTTTTGCATAAGTTTATGCATTTGGTCTCTTTACTGGTGGTATGTAGGTGAGAGCCGTGACTGTGTATACATATACTGATGATAGCCTATTACCCAGAATTTTCATTAACATTTTGCAATTAGTATTTAAGAATGAGATGGGTCTCCAATTTTTCAAATCTCCCCTATCACCAGATTTGAATAATAGGACAAGAACACCTATATACATACTGTCAGGAAGAGCTCCTTAATGTAGTGCTTCATTGTAGATGCTAACAAGCTCTTCACCCAATGTTTCCAAAAAAATTTTAAACAACTCATGTGATAAACCATCAGACCCTGGTGTAGTTCCTGTGCGTAGCATCCATATTGTATCTCTAACTTTATATTTTGAAATGGGAGATTCCAATATTGAATGTAGGTCTGGGGGGAAGGTTGGAAGACTGCAACTCGTCAGCCAATCTGACATTCCAGTGTCAGGAAGATTTTCGCTAGCAAACATAGACGTATTCAATTTTTCAATGCCCTGTAATATCTCAGTTTTATTGGTAATCGTGTGCCCTTCAGGTGTTATTAAATGTGAAATGATTTTCTGTTCCCTGTCCACTTTACAAGTATCAAGGGGTATTGTCTCACCTTTTTTCCCAATAATCCTATATTGTTGTTTTCTTTCTAAACTGTTCATTTTGTCTTGTGGTAATGTCATTAATTTCCCTCTAATTTCCTTAATCTGAGTGGAAAAATCCCCACCACCTTCATATTTGTTCATAACTTTGTTGTAAGTTTGTCTGCATTTTGCCATTTAATTTCCCCATGGTTTTAAGATAGTCAGTGACATCATATTTTGTTTCCTCCCACCATTCATTGCTGTTGTCATATAAAAAGAATACTGATTTTCAAGGCTCTAGAACATTTTGTAAACCTTCCACTATAGGTGCAAGATCTAGTAGTTTCATATTTAATTTCCAAAGCCCAGGACCCCTCCTTTGTTCAGGGTGATTTCCATTCGATATTTTCAGGTACCCATGATCAGAAGACGCTACAGGTATACCTGTAGTGCACTGGAGCTGTAAATGATCAGATGCAAAAAAATAATCAATTCTAGTGGACCACTGTCCACAAAAATATATCTGTGGTGCAGGTTGATGTAAAGTTGCAAAAACATCAACCAGTCCCATATCATCCAGAATTCCCTGAGGCTATTGGTATCACAGAAAATTTTACTAGTTTTTAGTCCCTTGTCAGAGGGTAATAAACTACAATTACTCCCCCCCCCCCCATAATCACCTTTTTTGATGTAAACAAAAATGTTTAATTTTTGGAAATAGTGAAACTCTAGCATACTTTAGCTGTGGAGCATAAACATTTATAAGATGAAAATCCATACCTTTGACTTGTACATCTAACAAAAAAGCCCATCTAGGAGAGATTTCTATTAAGTTGACAATTTTAACAGCAGAAAAAAACATATCCCAACACCAGAACAAGTTTCTTCCCCCTGTGACCAACAACCTTGCCCTCACGCCAAACTTCTTTTAGCAGTCTCTAAGTCTGTTAGATTGTGTAAGCAGGTATCTTGAAATAAAACACAATCTAAACCAGAGTTCTGAAATTGAGCTAAAGTGGGTAGTCTTTTCCATTCTGATTGCACACTATTAGTATTCAAAGATGTTAGTTTGAAGATGCATGGAATGTTCAGGTCCAGTGTCTAGCCTCCTGTTTCTGCCCAACCGGTTTGTTGCAGTGCCGCCTGTAAGGACCAAGAAACGCACTCCGCAGTCCACAGTAGCTCCCTCAGGTGTTTGGGGTGCAGTCACTGGTGTTGTATCTGGGCATTCATTCACTGACTCTGTGACTCTGTGACAAAAACCTTAGTTAAGCCAGTAGTTACTTGACTTGGTGGTGAGTTTAAAGATCGTTTTTGGGTTTTTTTCCTCCTCACTGCTGGCTGATGTATTCTGTAGTTGTTTTTTTTTATTATTTTTTTTTAATTCAACTTCCAGGCATCTTTGTTTTTCTTGTAGAGTGAGTTCTCTGATTTGAAACTCGTGCATATTGGACTCACCGGCATTTTGTTCAGTAGCATTAGTATGCATATCTTTCCCTGGGTTAGGAACATTTTTCTGGCCACACTGAGGGTACATCAAAACCACCCCATCCTCAGAAGGCTACACACCACCTCCGTCCTCTTCCACAGTATCCAGCAGACTGCTGGAATCCTCCATCCTGGCACTCCAGAACAGTGCTCCTACCGCAAGAGTAGGGGAATGTTTTATTAAAATAAATAAAATAAGCAACTTACAAAAACAATAGACAGTCAGTAAACAAAATACAAATGGAACCCATAAAGTTCCTAGAACAAAACAATGTACAGTGGAAAAAGAAAATTATAAATATCAGAATAAATGAAAAAAACTAAGGAAACAGAAAAGAAAAAACTGTCATCCACTAAATTCATCAACAGCAATTTGTCAAAGTATCCATAAACAATTGTTCCAAAACTTCTGGAATCAATCAATCAATCAATCAATCAAGTCTTTATTTAACCAGGCGGTCCATCGTTGAGCAAAGCTCATTTGCAAGATGGACCTGGGTGGAGCATAGACAAATGTTTACACAAGGCAACACATATGTTTACAAGGCAATACAGATATTTAACAATCAGGTAAAAAAGGAAAGAACAATAGTTACAAGTATAAAATAAGATAACACAGTAGTTCATATATGCATGGAATAATACAGAAAATGTACAGGGTGTAAAGGCATCTACACACACAATAGTATCTACAATCAGCTATTGGGGCATAGTTACATATGGCAGTTGGAAGAATACATGAGGCAGTAGTGGTGATGGAAGAGCAGAGAGGGAGGAGAAAGGCTAGGAGGGCGTAAGGTACAAAACAGAGCAGGGGAAGGTAGGGATGTAGGGATAGGGGAAGGGAAAAGAGTGGGGGCACTGGGGATGTAGGGTATAAGAGTGAGGGGCAGGGAGGTTGTCTTGACCAGAGGGTAATGATGCTCCTACCCGAAGTAGGGAGACTAGGAAGAGGTAGGGATATAGCATCAATAAGTCAGAGGGATCTGGAAGGTAAGACATTTCGGCTTAGGAGGGAGGCAGGCAAGGTGTCAGTGCTTATAGTTGGGTCTGAGCGGGGATGGTTACCAGTGCAGGCACAGGTACTGGATCTGGATGCGGGAAGCAGTTACACACTTCTTTGATTGTGTGGAAATATGGTGTTTTGAAAGCATTTAGACAGACAAAAGTGCTTAATTTGAGAGTTTTTTGCAGATTGTTCCATGAGGTAGGCAGCACAAAGCTTATAGCTGCCCTGCCAAATCAAGATCTTGCCTTGGGCACTCTAAGTGTTATAAATGAGTAGCTTCTTAGCGCATATTTCCCAACTACACTTAGGGGTAGACAGTAGGAGATGTAGTGAGGCAGTTTATTAGAGATAGCTCTAAAGATCCATAGTGTGGTATTTCTGTGATGCCTGAGCTTGAGGGAGGTCCACCCCACAGCCGCATATAGGGCACAGTGATGCATGGCAAAGGGAAGTCCCATAATAAACCTCAGTACTCAATGGTAGAGCATGTCCAGCTTTGCCATGTATGAGCTGGGGCATTGGCTGTACAGGAAATCAGCGTAATCAACCAGCGATAGAAAAGCTAATTGGACCAACCATAGCATGGCATCTCTGGTGAGAAATTGATTAATTCTAAAGAAAAGACCTAGCCTTTGTCAGAGTTGTTTTAGCAAATCCTCAATGAGTTCAATGAAAGAGAGTTTGTGGTCTATCCATACTCCCAGATACTTGAATTTTGTAACAAATTCAAATTTTTCTCCTAGAACTGTGGTAATCTGGGGAACTGTCCCACTAGACACAGGGTTTGCTGTATGGATGAATGTAGAGAAGAGCATCACTTTTGTTGTTTTGGTGTTGAGGAGTAACCTTTTTTGGAGAAGTTGGCTTTGCAAAAGGTTGAATTCAGACTGGCGATTGTTGCAGGCAGCTTCGGACGTTGGGTGACTCACACAGAGGACTGTATCATCTGCGAACAGATGAATGCTGGAATTTTTAATACAGTCATCAATATTATTAATGTAGATTGCAAGTAGTAGGGGACCTAATATAGATCCCTGGGGTACCCCTCTTTGGAGAGTTTTTAGAGGAGACAGACCTCCTTTAGCTTTAACTTGCTGAAGGTGCCCTGTAAGATAGTCTGTGAACCAACGCAGAGAGGAGGGGTCCACACTTATGTTTCGTAGGGAGGAGAGGAGCAGGCTATGGTCGATGGTGTCGAATGCCTTGCTTAGATTCAGGAAAACAGCACAAATAAAGTTTCTGTTCTCAAGATCATGCTGCTAATCATAGGTTACTTTAGCAAAGGGCCGTGATAGTGCTATGTTTAGCTCTGAATCTGGACTGCATAGAATTTAGCAGTTTCATTGATTCAAGGTAAGCTCTCAGCTGTGCATTTACAATTTTCTCCAGAAGTTTGGACAATACTGGAAGGAGAGAAATTGGCCTGTAGTTGTTGAGATCGCAGGAGTTACCTGATTTGAACAGAGGGATGACATGTGCTGTCTTCCATACAGGTAGCAAGATGCCCTGGGACAGGGATAAATTAAATAGGTGGGTAATAGGTACTGCTAGGACATGGTAGGCAATCTTTAGGAAGTAAGGGTCTAGGGTGTCGGCCCCAGCACTTTTTCTAATGTCCAGCTGTAGCAAGAGGTCCTCAACCTCTTTCAATGAGGCAGGTTGAAGCGTAAATAGAGAGGAAGTGGTTGATTCTTCAGGAAAGTGGTTGGCAATCTGGGAGCGAAGTATGTTTGCTGGGGAGTTATCAAATGCCAGGCCTGCAGTAGCAAAATGGTTTCAAATGAGCCAAGTATATCCATCTTTTCGGTGATAGTTGAGGTGCCAGAGATAATCTTGGTTGGGAGGGAGTTTCCTGGGGGAGTGGCCCAGCAGGTCGTTAATAGTGTTCCAGAACTTCATTGGGCTCTTCATGGCAGAGTCAAGTTTGGAGCTGAAGAAAGTAGCCTTTGATTCTCTGATTGATTTAGTGCATAAATTTTGTAACCTCCTGAACTGATTCCAGTCCTTTTGAGTGTTCTGTCTGCATGCTTTTTTCCAAAGCTTATCCCTTTCTAAGAGCAGAGACTTGATTTGAGGGGAGAATCATTTACAGGTTTTGTTCCTAGCCGAACTTTAATCAAGGGAGCATACTCATTAAAGGCCCCCGACAGGATACCATGGAAGATAATGTAAGCCGATGTAACCGTTTTGGTCAGGTAGAAATCCTGCCAATGCGGGGAGTGCTTGAGCTCATTTAGATAGGTGGATTCATTGAAGTTGCGTCTGGATCTCTTCATAGAAAACTTAGTCATGGGTGACGAGTTATTGGTTGATCTTACTCCCGCAATAAAGCAATGGTCGCTGATGTCTGAGAAGAAGGCATCAGCACGGGAAAAAAGATGGGGTTTGCTCACCATGAGCACATCCAATAGGGTACTTTTACTAGGGTTCTTTACGTTTGGGCATGTTGGTTCAACAGTAATTTGAGTCAGCCCATGGGCATCACAGAAAGATGCAAGTGGGGCTGCTGCATTAGAGAGCCAGTCAAGGTTGAAGTCTCCTAGGGTAATAGTTTCTGGTAGCCCTTGTCCCAGCTTGTCACTTAGATAAGACACAAGCTGCAAGCCAGTGGACGATGGTCTATAGCATCCTATTATGCAAAGTGCAGTAGTCTGTGTAATCTCCACTTCGAGTAGTAGACATTCAAATTTGTTGGCGACAGATGACAAGGATATGCAGGAAGCTACAAATTTGTCTTTAACATAGATAGCAACCCCTGTTTCTCTAGTTTGCCTGTCAGCTCTGAACAAGGCATAGTTGGGGATGTTTACTTCCCTATCTGGGGTGCCGGGTCTAAGCCAGGTTTCAGAAATCACTAGTACATTAGGAGAGGTATGATTTACTCAGGCTTGGATCAAGATGATCTTTTTTAGGAGGCTGCATACGTTAATATGCAGGAAACTCATTCCTTTCAGATTTACTAGTTCTGCTGGTGATGCAATAGTTTCTGGGGGGCCAGGGTTAAGTTCTACTTTGCCTGAGCATAGCAGAAGGATAAGTAATATTTTCTTAAGTGTGCCAATTGTAAGCTTAGAGTTCCTGCTTTTTTCCCATCTAGTAGATTTGTTGCCTTTAGAGTGTGGAATGATACCACCATAGGTAAGGTGGCCTGCTGTTGCGAGAACTAATACCCCAACTGCAAAATGCGGGGAAGGGATAGTAGTCTGCGTGGTGGGAGGTGGGCCTTGTGGTGAAGGCATGGTACAAGTACTGCTAAAATGTGTAGACCAAGAGCAGGGTTCAAAGTATGGATGCTTGAATTCACACAGGCAAGTAAGGGATAAGTTGCCAGATGCCATACAGCACAAGGTAAGGTTGTAATCCGTACATGACGGCAGCTCAGGTGGCAGGTACTGGCCAGCCGGTACAACCAGAAGAAAGGGCAATGAGAGAAGCCATATAGATCCCCACATGATGGAACCTTGCAGTAAAGTGGAGCCGCTAGATTAGCCTAATGCCCAAATATACAGTACATTAGCGTGGGAATACATTAGGAATACATTATCAGTTTAATTTTTCATGCTCACATACTTCTCTAATACCAAAAATAATCCGTATTATGATCTGCACATAATTATATAATTTTTGCTGTAATAAAAAGGCACATCTGGCCTGCCACAGGTAGAACCTGCACAAGGCAAATATTAATCGCAATGTGCTTGGGTGATAAGAACTCAATGAAGAAGGATATATACCAAATATCAGAATGTCATAAGTTAATGTAGGGAGGGCCTTGTCTTTCCACTTGTGAAGCAATGCTGTCCACACTTGATTGCTAAAAGGACAATCTAAAGAACAATACCTTATCGTCTCAGGGATATTAAGACATGTGTCCACCACCCTACAATTATCCACCTTACTTGGAGAGAAACTGGAATTTGTTGATAACTTCAAATACCTTGGAGTCTGGATAGATAACAGGCTTGACTATTCTGTCCATATTGAAGAGCTACTTAATAAGCTAAGACAGAGGCTTGGACTATTTTTTAGAATAAAACATTACCTAAACAGTGATTCCAAAAAAAGGTTAATTCAGGCCTCATTCCCATCCCTCATTGATTATGCTGATTTTCTCTACTGCCATTGTTCACGTCATCTCTTACATAAACTGGACACCCTGTATCACAGGTCCATAAGATTTATTACTGACCTTCCCTCCAGCACCCATCATTGCTCCCTTTATATGGCAGTCAACTGGACATCATTACAACACAGAAGAAATAGGAATGCTGCTATCTGGATATTCAAGCGTTAACAGGCAAACTACCTACCTATATCACTGATTGCTTTACCCAAATTACAACTAGGCCATACACCTTAAGGATCAGTAAACTCATCATATTAAAGGTCCCCAATGCCTGCACCCAGTTTGGGAGGCTGCTTTCAGCTATACCTTAGCAGTTGCATGGAACTCTCTCCAAAAATCCATGAAGCTAGATAGCCTACTACCTCTGGCATCTTTCAAAAGATTGTTCTCCGCCCTTTTTCCAGAGCTCTGCAATTGCTTTTATAAAGCCTAATCCCCTACCCTACCTGACCCACCTTCCTTTTTCCGTCCATTATATTAATTCAATTTCTATCTTCCAAATCACCTATTATATTCTCATAAAAACTAGTTAGACCCTATAATTTATATTTTATGCCTGCTATACCCTTTGTCCCCTTTTTTCTTACAGGCTAAATGGTTCTACTGTTCCTTGTATATATGTAAATTGTTGTATATAATCATTTCATGTCATTGTATTGCTGTTTATGCTATTCTTGTCTATGTAATAATACTTGTATCCTCATTTGTATGACCACTCAGGTCCATCTTGTAAATGAGCTTTGCTCAATGATGTTCACCTGAATAAATAAAGATTTTGATTGATTGATTGATTGATGTGTCCCGAGGACAAAGTCTCTCTTCCAGAGCTTTATGCTTAAAGTTGTTTTGGACACCCAATCTGCCATGGCAAGAGAGCCAGGTAATTCAGCACACTACCATAAATATCTGTCAAAGATGGCAGATCTGAAAAGTGAGATACCAAAATACATTGATATAACTGTTTTCTAGAGCTAGATAAAATAGAATGTTCAGGCAGATTCCATTGTCTAGCTTTCAAGAACATAGGTACAAGGTAACCAGGTGGATTATATCTCCTAAAATTCTGAGGAATTTCTAAGGGGGGGGGGTCTGCCAAACATGACACAGGGATCTAGAAAACCACCATGTCAAGGAGTGCCAAACTTCAGTTTGGTTTTGTACAAGAAAGGGCAAAACTGACATAAAGAAGATGCAATGAAAAAAAACACAGGGTTAATCATTCTGACTCCCCCATAGCAGTAGTCTAGGTAGGTAAAAGACCGTTTAACAGGGTTTAGGCGACTGCCCCAAAACCCTTGAAAAAAAACATTATTAACCTGCGCCTGTAAAGAGAAGAGTATCGGAAAAATTGCAGCCAGGTGTAAAAATAAAGGCCTCCAATTCTTAACATCCGATCTGTCCCCTTTTTTAAAAAGGAAAATCATAATTGCTTCAGAAAAATGTTGGGGGACAGAATTTGCATTAAGTAAGGTATTCATAGGTTTCATAGTTATACAGAGCTTTAAAAGGCAAGGTCCATATGCTCGCCATAATTTAAGAGTATCCCAATATCTTATTATTTATTAAGAAATTATCTAACTCTTTCTTAAAGATTTCAATGTTACTACTAACAATTATTTCTACTGGCAGTTTATTCCAGATCCTAGGTGCTCTTACTGTCAACCAGTGCAGCCTTTTATTTGAACGAAATCTGTTTTTATCTGAAGTGGATGTGCTCTAGTATTATAATTATGATCCATGATTTCCAAATCAAGCTGTTCCTATAGTATTGTATCATTTAGGACCCTATAGATTAAGCACATATCCCCCCTTAATCTCCTAAACTCTAGAGAGTATAACCCCAGAGTACTAAGCCTCTGGTTATAGTCCAACCCCTGTACTTCCTTAATTTTATGGGTAGCTCTTCTCTGGACCCTCTCAAGCAACGCTATATCCCCCTTTTTAAATGGGGACCACAACTGGGAGCAATACTCCAAATGGGGACATACCAGTGATGTATACAATGGCAAAAGAGCACCACTATCTCTACTTTTAATGTGTTTATTTATGCAGTACGTATACTACTAGCTTTTTTTATTATCTGGTTATAATGGGGTGTAAAGTTCAGATTATTATCAATTTTTATCCCCAGATCACATTCTTCTGTAGTCACCTTAAGTAATTTAGCCCCATATTATAATCGTGGAGGATATTATATTTCCCCAGATGCATCACCCTGCACTTATCTACATTAAAAAATGAACCATGATTTTGTGCCCAAAATTCCAACTCGCCTAGGGCTCATTGTAATAATTCTGCATCTTTATTAAGATTGACCACCCTACCTAGTCTGGTATCATCCGCAAATTTTGAAAACCAAATAACAGGAGAAGCCTTCATTGTCCTGATATAAGCATTAAACAGGCAGGGGCCCAATACAGAACCCTGTGGCACTCCACTAGTCACACTCTACCAGTTGGAAAATTCCCCCCTTATACACACTCTCTGTCTCCTACCCGTCAACCAGGATTTTATCCAACAAATGATATTATGGTTAACTTCAATATTGACAAGGGTTTCAAGTAACTTGTTGTGGGGTACCTTGTCAAATGCTTTGGTGAAATCTAAAAAGATAACGTCCATGGAACTACCTTCATCCAGTGCCTGATTTATTTTCCCATAAAATTCCAATAGATTTGTTTGATAGGACCTCCCCTTAACAAAGCCATGTTGTGCATAGTCAACATTACCGGTCTTATATTGGTGATCTGTAATAAAATCCTTAATGAATCCTTCCAGTACCTTTCCCAGAACCGAGGTAAGGCTAACGGGCCTATAATTTTTAACCTCCTGTGTGGGCCCTTTTTTATATATAGGTATCACATTCACTTGTTTCCAATCTTCTGGGACCTCCCCATCAATTATTGATTTCTGAAATAATACTGTAATTGGGCCAGCAAGTTGTTCAGCCAGGTCCTTGAGTAATCTTGAATGTATCCCATCTGGGCCCTGTGCTTTATTCTGATCAAGTTTTTGGAGTCTCATCATAACTTCCTTCCTATCCAGAATAAACCATGGGTCTTCATTGGGTATACCGCAATTAATCCCCATTAATGATTTACCCTGATTGAAAACTGAAGCAAAATATATATTACTTAATTCTGCCATACCTAAGTTGTCAGCAACTAATTTCCCCTCAGCATCCAATAGAGGACCTATGTTATTTGATTCACCCTTTTTGCTGTTCATATACTGATAAAAGGATTTATAATTATCCTTAACCTTAGTGGCTAACATATTTTCATATTTTCTTTTTTGCTAATTCTATGCTTTTTTTGGTGAACTTTAAACACCTTTTATAATGAGCTCGGCTAGCAGTGTCGCCTCTTAATTTAGCACGTCTAAAGGTTTTATTTTTTTTCTTAATTTCTTTTTTAATTGCTGATGTCATCCAGGGGGAAAGATGTTTTTTAGTTGTATTATATTTAATCCTGGTTGGTACAAATTCTGTAGTCAAGCTAATTATTTTAGACTCAAGAATATCCCACATCTTCAATATCGATGGCCCATTAAACTCTAATTCCCAATTCCAATTTGCCAGATCTCTATGCATACCCACTGTATTGGCCTTATCATATCTATATATTATAGTGCTGCCAGAATTTTTACTCAATACCTCTAAGTAGTCAAATCTTACCATTAAATGGTCACTAGAGCCCACAGGTGGCAGTACAAGACAGTTATTTATCTTATCCGCCATATTACTTAAAATCAAATCTAGTATATGGTTATCCTGAGTACTATTTCTTACATATTGTTCCAGACCGACTAGGCTAAAGGGATTTAGGTATTCATTTTCTTTATTTGTTTTTGTTACATGATTTTCCCAATCTATGCCTGGCAGGTTAAAATCACCCATTAAGACAACTTTCTTAAACTCCGCTAGATGCGTGATAAAGTCCAACAAATTTGAATTGTCTCCTGTTGTTATAGAGGGATTTCTATACACCAGACCTAGATCTATTTTTGTATTATGTTCAGGAGAAATTACTACCCAGAGAATATCATTACTGCCCCATTTAGATGTATCCCTCTGTTCTGATGGTATTTCTTCTTTCACATATATAACAACCCCCCTCCAATGTTTAACCTATCTTTATTATAGAGGGTGTAACCTGGTATAGTTTTCCCCCAACAATCTTCAGGTTTCCACCATGTTTCTGTGACCGCACAGACATGGATATTCAAATCCTGTAAAACCAGTTGGAGTTCCTTGATTTTATTGTTTAAAACTCCTAGCATTAACTAAAAGAAAATTTATTTTAGATGTAATATGTGTTTTAGTTTTTTGTATCTTAACTTTTGTCCCACCATTCCTCTCATCTAATGAATTAACCACTTACCCCCCATTCAATCAGTTTAAATGTACCAAATTTTCAGTCATTAACCTTTTTAATTTATAGGAATAGAGCCTTTTACCCTGCTTATTAAGGTGCATTCCATCCCTTGCAAACAAATGATGTCCCTGAAAATCCTGCCAGTTGTCCACATATAGCTGGTCCTCTCTCTGACACCAGCGTTTCAGCCAGCCATTTAACCTAAAAATCTCCTTGCCTAATGATACATTGGCCCTAGGTACTGGTAGAAGCCCTGATATAATTAACCTGCCCCCAAATGTTTTTATCTTTTGTCCAGCATCCTCAAAGTCTCGCTGGATAACCAGTATATTTCTTTTCCCTACGTCCTTTACTCCACGGTGTAAAAATGTCACTGGGTTAGCGATGTTTTCCATTAGTCCTGGGATCAGTTTTCTAATATCCCCTATGCCCGCCCCAGGTAAGGCACTAACTGTTGTATGCAAGTTCCTGTTCTTACATAGAACTACATCTGTGTATTTTAACATTGAGTCCCCTATAAATAATACATCTTGTGTTTCTTGTACATTGGGAACTGTTTCCTGGTAGGTGGTATGGGTGGCTTGTACCTCATGGGGCAACTGCCTACCATGCTCATCTGATATAATTTCAGTGTTCTGCACCCCCTCTTGGTCATCTGTTGAGAGTGCACTATACCTATTGGGTGTTAATATATTAGATGTACCCCCAATATTTCTTCTGCCTCTTTTATTACATACTGTTTTATTTACAAGATACCATTTATTAGACTCCCCCTCCTGATCCTCCCTTCCGGAGACCTGGATATCCGGATCCTGCAGATCATGGTGAATTGTTTCTGACATACTACCCACCATGCCATCAATATACTGTTCTAATGAAGATATATCAACTTGTACCTTTACTCTCTCCCTCAGATGTGCTATTTCAATTTCTAGGGTCTTTAATATGCAACATTTACAACACATGAAACCTAGCTCAACTTCCCCCTCTGTATACATATTACAGCCAGTACACTGTTTAATTTTAGCTGCCTTATATTACCTCTAGATAGTAGATTATTTTCTCCCTGCAGCCCCAGCAGACACAGTCGACACACGCTGATGCAGGTGTCTCTGTGCGCATCGCCGCACGCAAAAACGCATGCCCCGCTCGCTGCAGGGGCCAGTTTTATGGAGCTAGTGACCCGGAAGTTGCTGCCCGGAGTTGCGCTTTCCTCACAACAAAAGTTGCAAGCTAAATGTTTATTTTTAGTCACTGCAAAGCCCCTGTAATATGGGAGGGCTCTGAGGCATAGAACTGCAGCCAAAAGTAAATAAAAGCACTATTTTAGTGCTCAGTAGTCAGACCCCAGTTGCTAGGGACAACACTACCCTCTACCTACTTCCTGTGAGGAAAGTAGGGCTCACAAGTAAAAACGTAGAATTAAAGAAGCAGCAAAATATTTCATCCCCACACAACCTCCTACATTAAGCAGCACAAATATTTCATTAACTTTGTTTTATCAAAGTCCCCTCGCTGCAGGGGTGAGTTTTATGGAGCTAGTGACCCGGAAGTTGCTGCCCGGGGTCGCGCTTTCCTCGCAACAAAAGTTGCAAGCTAAATGTTTATATTTTTATGTATTAAAAACTAAAGTTAGAACGGGGGAAAAAATATCCAAAAAATGCTGATACAGTTCAGCCATGAGGCCATCTACGCCAGGAGAAGTACATTTCTTTGCCTCATAATGGTGGACTGAACCTCCTCTATGGTGATGTGTGTGACAAGGCTATCAAGCTGTTCCTTCGGTGCAGTAGGGACAAAAATATCTGTAAAATAACTAGCATGGGGAGTAGCCTGTGGGGGGGGGTCCCAAAAGTCTGTTCCAAATAGGATCCTACTATTCTTTTAATGGCCGGCAAACTATCATGTAGCTTCTGAGTCTGAGGATCAGTAAGGCGGTCAATATGGGTGACCGCCATTCTAGCCGTACAACTTTTATAAATATCAAAAGATGCTCCAGTGCCTTGTGTGCCAGATTGTGCCTCAAATGTAAGGGATAATGCCCTATTACACTGAAAACTTTCCATTTCAGATTTTAAAGTTTTTATTTCTTGACAGAGGTCCTTACCTGACTCATATGCCCTTGACATAGTGTCATACAATTTCCACCGTAATGCTAAATAATTGAGATATGTGTTTAGGGTTTTAAATTTGGCCCGTTGTATAAAAAAATATTTTAAATCCCTTTTTGTGTCCTCCCAGCAAGTCAGGGGAGAGTAGTAAGCATCCAGCACAGAAATTCGAGCTTTTAAAAGCTCCTGACATGATGCTGAAATATATGTGTCCATCAATAAAGTCGTATTCAGTTTCCACTGTGAATAAGTTCTTTGTGAAAAAGAACCATCCGAGGGCAAGCAATGAAGCAAAAGTGCTAAGTGGTCCAAGGTTTCGCAGGGCAAAACCTCAGCCCTCTGTACCTTAACATTCTGTGATACAAACAGGAAATCTATGCCAGTAGGTTCCCTTATAAAAGGTCTTCGCTCCTAACTCGTGCACTTCGCAATACTCATCTTTAAGAGAAGCATCTCTAATAAGGGCTCCTAAAGCAGCCCTGTCACTAAACACTTTTTGAGTGGAGCCACTCCTATCTGATAAAGTAAGCCCACAGTTAAAAATCCCCGCCCATATACAGATGTCGTCTGGTATATAAATATGGGTGTAAAAGTCTAAATAATTCCGTGTGAGCCGCAATGCTCTGTGGTGCATACACGTTAATAAGCCTGATGTTGGAATGTTTATAGTTACAATCTAATAGCAGAGCTTGACCTGTTAAAATATCAACAAGCCTAGTGACCTGGAAAACAAACCCTGTAAATAAGATGCCCAGGCCATCGCACCTGTCTTCCCCCGTGGACCAAAAGGAAGATCCTTTAGTCCAGCTGTTGTTTACTCAGGAGAACTCATACTTAGTTTTTAAATGTGTATCTTGGAGTAAATAAATGTCTTGTCCCAAATCCATTAAAAACTGCTGAGTGGTAAGCTGTTTGTTATAGGACTTCAAACTACACACATTAAGAGTCAGACAGCATAGTGAAGGCCCTGAAGTCATGTGAGGGAAAGGCGTAAGTAAACTTCCTATCCAATCCCATTCAGGTTACCCCAATGGGCTTTTTAGATGGGGATGGATCAGGCTGGGAGTCCAAAGAATAATCCATCTTGGATGATGCCTGAGAAGAGTCAGAATCACCCTCTTCCCCCTCTGTGTCCCCCCACTGTTTCCTTTTGTGCAGTGCATTGTATCTATTAGTGGTCAATATGGGTTGTTGTGTAACAGGACCTTGGGATTTCCTCTTCCCTCTCCCTCGTTTTGCAGGAGTAACCACCTCAAAGGGCCTGTCCTCCTGAGGTGGAATTGGGGGGGGCACCATAGGATTCAAGCTAGGGTCCTGGGATGGAGTTGGCTGGAGGCCTGACAGATCATGGGCTACTGCAATTGTCCCCACAGACTCAGAACGCAGGGTTTCAGCCTTTTCTGCCTCTATCTGGCTAGGGGTCTGAACGGGCTGGTCAGTTTCAGTGCGTTTCAAGGCCTGTGTTTGTGAGTCAACTATCAAAGCCATCTGGTCCTGAGGTGGACGATCCAGCTGGTTGTGATCCGCCCAGGGGCACTGATGGTAGGAGTATCCCATCTCATCACACAAATTGCATCTTAATGGATTGGGACATCAAAGCTGATGTGCACGTAGGCCAAACACAAGCTACATCTAGGTTTATCACACGTACTGCTAAGGTGGGTCCTAGCCTCACATTTATGGCAGATACAAGGCTGATCCAGGTAGAAACACAGGCCACGGTCCCTTCCTATGTAAAATCTACCAGGTAAATGCATAATACCTTTTTCAGACTGCCGTAATTTCACTTTGACTTTCCAGACTCCTGTCCATACAAGGTCCTCATCCAAAATAGGACGAGGAGCCTCAAGTAGCTTGCAGTGCTGCTTTAGCCAGTACTGCACATCTGTTATGCTTACCCCTTCACTTCGAAAAAGCAAAGTTAAAATTTTAACGGTCAGTTTAGAGAGAGGAATAAGCATAAAAGAAGACCATAAAGGCTAAGATTTAACCAACTCATACTTTGTCCAGAATTTTTTCTAACATATAAACATTTTTGAAGCTGAAATCATAGATGGGCTCACCATGAATGTGAATAAAAGCAAACAGTTCCCCTGCCCCGATACCCAAAGAATCTAGCAACATTTTATGAAGGACAGTCCTCCTGTCAGGAGCATTAGAGATGTTGTCCATAAATTCATCCTGACTGCGTTCCTGCATTGTGCAGGTTCGACAATGTTCCGAAACAAATCATTAAGGTGAAATGAGTTAGTGTCTGAAGTCTGAACTCCAGGTTGGGGTTCCGGATGCCTGTTATCCTGGGGGAGAGTAATGCCATCCTCAGAAGAGGAGAATTCTGCAGATACAGGATTACGATGAACAACGGTGGGGGCCCTGAGCAGGTTCCAGGACTGGAACATCCTGTACAGGAATGGGAGAGGCCAGCCTGTCTGAGTCATCCTTCAAAGTGATTTCCTCCGCTACACCTGAAGTCGTCTGTGCTGCCACAATGATGTCTGTGGCACTGACAGGACCCGGGGACTTCCAGCCCGGTGTAGTAGTTGAGTCAGTCCAACCCGCCACTCTGAGAGCAGCCTTCGGAGTCCACGCCGAGGTAGACTGAGAGCCGGTGTGCTATCACGCAAATGCAAAGAAGTAGGGAGTGCCTCACCAGCCAACATCACAGGAGGCATGGAATCAATTTGAGGGGTAAAACTCGAACTGTCCTGCAACTCAGAGGGAGAGCAAATATTTTTAGGTACATTGGATGATATTGCTGATTCCTCTCACAAGAGCTGCTGTACAAGGAGTCTGTGCTGTGCAACCATTACCCATAGCTTTCCTTCTGAAAGCAGAGATTGTGCAGAGTCATCCATAACAGAACATTGTAACACTTGTTCCAAATGCCCATTTGCAGTGGAAGTTTGTCCTGAAGAGTCAAAAGTCACACTTGCAGCATCTGTATTACTGGAAATATGAGAAACATCCACTCTGTCTCCATCATGGAGATGTTCGTAATAGAAGCAGACGCTTGTAGGGGAGAGCCAAGATCACCTTGGCATCCATCTCCAGCCTCCTGAACAGCAGCCATCTTGTCGAATGACTGCCAAGGGTTCCCCCTACAGTCCAGTAGGGGAATTTCCCCGGTGTCCTGGCCAAATTCTCCCCATTCATTAAAAAATATCACCAACAGCTTAATCTGGTTCTGTAAATCAGTTTACATCTGTACAAATATTCCCCTTCCCTTGCTCCTGGGTCACACCTGGAAATGAGCCATGGCTCAGTGTGCCTCTCCGGGTCATAAACTTTGAAATAAAATAAATAAATTCAAATAAATAAATACAGTCAGCCTGTAAGCCTTTTCCATTTTTTTAATAAAGAAAAAAGGTAAAAATCACATTGCATTCATTGTGTCTTTTCTAGATATGGACACACCAAGCCTGCCTGCATTAACTACTGCTGACTATTCTCCCTGTGGCTTACTTGGGGGGGGAGGAAGGAAGGAACAAAGGAAGGAAGGAAGGAAGGAAGGAAGGAAGGAAGGAAGGAAGGAAGGAAGGAATGAATTACAAGCCTGCTTTGCCAAACAGTGCAAAAGTGCTTCAGATTCCAGGCACTGTGAACTGTAAACACAGGCAGGGCTTGCAAACTGCTGCCTGTCTCTCGCTGGCAAAGCAAACAAAGCCACAGCAACTTTGCTCCAAGTCATTATCCCTCCTTGGCTGAGGACTGCACTGCAACAGGGCTGCACAATTACCATAGACTCTGAACAGATAATGCCGTGTTCTGGAGGAATCTGAGAACTCCACAAAAGTGCAAAGGGCAAAAGGAAAAAATCCCAGCAAAAGCAGTTAAAGCAAGACTGCCCACCTCCATCAACTGCAACATGCTGCATCGGCTGGTATGCATTCCAGGGACAAGTACCAGAATTTCAGGAATCTAATGAACACTTCAACACATAGGGTGGGTTATTCAGACTGCACCAGGCAGGGGCGCAAGCCTGGGCCCAGCACAACAGGGCTGTGCCACGGCATGGACCATGCGATATTCAATGGTGCTGTGCCATGGCTCAGCACCATTGAATATGGCACTGAGGGCACACACACTATGCATGACACAGTGGCAATGCGCCAGCGCAAGTGGCAGGAGGGGAGCTGGGGGATGCGCAAGTGTGGTTACACTATGCACATCAACCGCGATATTCAGCACTGGGCATGCAAATGAGGACATTATGCATGCAAGGTGCAAATGGGGCCATTTGCATGTCATCATGGCCCCATTTGCATGCAGTGCGCTGATCCCCAGTAACTTGCGCCTAGTACCCTACCAGGCTGCAGCCGTCGGGGACCGATGCCCTGCAGTCCCTTGGTAGACCCCACACCCATACGCCCAATCACTGGCATCTGTTAATATTATCCCTGGTGGTCCAGTAGACCGCTCTGTATCTACCTGAGTACAGGCATATGTTAAAATTATCCCTGGTGGTCCAGTGGAAACACCCTCCCAGCACCTGATCGTGAGTGGAAATTGCAAACACACCCCTGGTGGTCCAGTTATACCCCTTTTCTACCTTCCCCGGTCCCCACCACCCAGCACACCCCAGTCAGTGCGGCGGCGGCATCCATCCGCATGCCACCCGCCTCCTCCGATTGACAGCGACATACTGTTAATACGCCTATTGGCTCCACTACATGGGCCACTGCGACAGACCATGCAGTACTACACAGGACCGATATGTGAATGAATGCGCTCATTCACATATTGGGCCTGTGTAATACAGTGGAGTTCAGTATGCCCATTGGCCCACTGAGTGGACCAATAGGCATACTAACAGCACTGTACGCTTCAGTCGGGCGGTTGCGGCATGTGGGTGGTGCCACTGCCCGCTGACTGGGGGTACTGAGGGTGGGGGACCACAGTAGGTGGTGGGGAGGGGGTACCACTGACCACCAGGGGTGCATTTGTATTCGCCCGCTGATCGGGCGCTGGGGGGGTTCCACTAGACCACCAGGGATAATTTTAACATATGCCCGTGATCGGGTGATAGAAAGCAGTCCACTGGACCACCAGGGATAATTTTAACATATGCCCACAATCGGGCAATAGGGAGCGGTCCACTAGACCACCAGGGATATATTTACATGTGCCCATGATCGGGCCGGGAGGGCACAACGTTCTCAGGGCAGGGGCCTAGTGGACAGTGTTCTGGGTGGGCGGGTGGCCACCCACAGCTGGCAGCTGCTGTGTTGCGCCCTGCAATATGGCAGCTTGCCTGTGGGTGGACAGGACTTGTTCCTGGTTTTCCCAGCACAACTTTGCACCTCTCTGAGTGCGCAAGGTGGAGTTGTGCCAGCATATGAGCCGCACATCCTGGGCTGAATATCGGGATGTGAATATCGCACTGGGGCACATTGGTGGGTTGCGCATGGCGCAACCCTGTTGCACCATGTGCAACCCTTTTGAATATTCCACCCATACTGTACATTGAAAGGATCAAATACTGGCTTTCAGCGAACAAAATTCCAAAGCAGGACAATTAATGATGAGACCTCTTTCTGTCCATGCTGCCAGTCCTTGTGTTCGCTTTGCTTAAGACTCTAGTGACACAAAATCTGTTAAGTGGATGCAAGTACAACAAATTTGAGGGCACACTCTTACAGAACTTCAAGCCCAAACCGATTGTGATAGCACAGCCTTATTGATTACATCATCACCTCCAAATGAAAAGATAGTCAACTGCAGACTTTATCATCACCCTGAAAAAGTTAGCAAACTTGATGGACAATTCCTTGATGACTGCTTAAGGGACAGTTCATCTGTGGTCTTCATGGGGACTACATCACACAATGCCTTCTTACAGAACCAGATCTAACTTTCAAGTCTGCATGCATCATAACATTAGCACTTTAGGTTGCCACAGGGGCCAACACCGGGAGGCCATCTGCAGAGTCATCCCTGCCCAATTTCTCAAGGTCAGCCTCAACCAATGGGAGGCCACACAACATCATGCTTTCTTCACCAAGCTCCTTGGAAACCACTAGCACAAGCCAAGGCTAAGCAGCCTTGCTACCAATGTGGAGGAGGCCACCGGCAAGACACATGCTGATTCCACCAAGAAAGGAGCCACAACTGTAGAAAAGTGGGACATCTGGCACGAGTCTGCAGAAATGCACAAGATACAGCATGGTCACAGTATGTGTTGGATACTCTGCCAGAGACACCATGGGGGGGGGAGATGACTTCTTGGGCCTCTTCACTGTCTGTGTCATGCAAGCCATGGAGATGGCATCTGTCTGAGTCTGGGGTTATGATGTGCCAGTCTGGGGTCAATGGGCACACCTATGAGCATGCAGCTCCACAACAGAGCATCAGTGTCACTGATACCTGAACACGTTTTTATTACCTGTCTCAATCAGGACCCACTGCGACCATCCACCATCCAGCTAGCATCCTACACAGGTGATCAGACTCCCATGTTTGGGGGAGTTACAAATCCTGTTGACCTATGAGGGAGGAGAATGGACCTTGCCTCTTGTCATGGTACAAGGGAGGAAGTCTGCATTGCTTGGCAGAAACTGGCTAGAGAAAATAATGCTTAATTGGCAAAATATTTCTTCCTGCACACTGTAGCACAGACATCACAGGAGGCGATCAAACGACTAAGGCAAGCATGCCCCCATATTCCAGGATAGATATCTCACCATTCAGGACTTCAAGGCAAGGATCTGAGTGCAAGAATGTGTCCAGAGTGGAGAGGAGTGATTGAGCTGTCCAAATCAACATAGACCTGCAGTGCAACAGGACAGGGCAGCTGTGTGGCTGCTGCAAGATCACAGTAAACTGATGTGTGGATGCAGACCCCTATCCCTTACTTAACACAGAGGACATATTTGCCACACTGGTAGGTGATAAAATCTTCACTAAATTGACCTCTCATTTGCCTACTAGCAGCAGGAACTTGACCCTGACTTGAAACTGTTCTTAACCATTAAAACATACAAAGGACTGTATCAGTACAATTTTCTGGCCTGTGGAGTGTCAATGGCACTAGCCATTTTCCAGCATACCATGGAGCAGATTTTACATGGCCTTGACTGGCCTGGCTGCTTCATGGATGATATTCTGGTTACAGTGTCCATGATGGAAAAGCAATTACAAATACAATAATTCATCAGGTAATGTCCAGGCTGCAAAAATATGGGTCGAGAGTCAAAAGTGAGAAGTGCAAATTCCTGCAGAACTCTGTGGATTACCTGGGATACTGAATTGGTGCTCAGGGTCTGCAACCTACAAAGGAGAAACTAGCGGTCCCGATCAGTGTACCCACACCAAATAACATTACAGATCTTTGTTCATTTCTGGGAATGCTGAACTACTATGGCAGGTTCAAGGCAAACCTGTCCATACTGCTTCAACCCCTGCATGATATGCAATAGAAGAACACAAGGTAGAACTGGTCACTGCAAGGTGATGCAACATTACAAGCTTGTAGGAAATGACTTCTCAGCAGCAAGTGGTTAGCCCACTATGACCCCAACGCATCCCCATATGGAGTGGGGCAGCCATTTCCAGTGTCTTGCCATCAGGAGATGAACAGCCAATCACTTTTATTTCAAGAACCCTGTCTTCTGGCAAAAAGAATTATGCACAAATTGAAAAGGAAGCACTGAGCATGATTTATGGTGTCAAAGAGTGTCATAAATACTTATAATGCCACACGTTCATGCTTATCTTGGACCACAAGCCCCACCTGGCCTTTCTAGGACTGAAAGCAGCCACACCAATGCTTGCCACCCTCAGAATGTAGTGGTGGGCTTTAAATTTATTGATCTGTGAGTATGATATAGAATACTGAAGACCCCAGGACCATGCCAATGCAGATGCATTGTCTTGTCTGTCATGCAAAATAAAACAAAAGAAAGGCAACGATGAGGAAATACTTTAAATATCCTACCTCGAGGAGCTACCCTTAGCCTACATCAGAAGAACCACAATGGGATCCCAGTCTTCTCAAGGGTTCTGGATCTCATTGTACATGGATAGCCTTCCTTCTCAAAGGATCTGACCCTTTGGTCCTACTTCATCAAGAGGAATCAGATGTCCATAGAACAAGGCTGTTTTCTGTGGGGTGCCAGAGTGGTGATTCCAGCAAAGTTCCAGAAATGACTGCTGGATGATCTCCATGAAAGCCATCCCAGAATTTCAAAGAGGAAGGTATTGACCAGAGGATACCCCCTGGTGGCCAGGACTAGATCATGATATACAAGAGCTAGTCAGCTCATGTGATCCTTTTGCTGCCATCCAAAATCAGCCCTCCACAACACCCCTCTATCCCTGGTCCTGTGCAACAACACCTTGGGAGGGAATCCACATTGGTTATGCTGAAACTTGAGAAACAACATTTCCTTGTCCTAATTTTTGTCCTCTCAAAATGGACTGAAGTGCTCACCACACAGATGTCCACTACCAAGAAAACAATGAACCTGCACTGACATTTGTTTGCTACATATGGACTGCCTAAAGAGTTGGTGTCGGCAATGGTCCACAGTTCTTGTCTCAGGAATTCAAGCTTTTCTTGAAAAGGATTGGGTTCTGTCACATTCTGTCTCCACCATACAAGCCAGCCTCAAATTGGCAACAAAATGGGCAGAATATACTTTTAAGAAATTATATGATTGGCAACGCAAGTGAGTCGATGCTCAGCTGGAGCAACCCAACCCCTATGAACAAGGGCACTGTTTTACAGTGATTAAAATAATGAAATTCTGCTTTCAAAATTTGAAATTCTGGGAACTGTACCAGTGATTGCTAGTCTGATTTCTGGATTTTACTGGGGTTCTACGTCTTTCTTTTAGTATGTGTATAAATAATCAGGATAAAAGAAGGCTAATACACAAAGCATTAAAACAGCAGTTCAATGAAAAATGTTTTTCAAAAAAAGCCTGCTTTAGCTACAGTTAAGAAAAATATTATCATACTTGTTAAATGTAGTTGTCTAGGTACCTCCTATGCTTCAGTCCTAACCCATGACAGAGCTACAATGCTATTTCTATGCAAAATGTGGTCACCATCTTTTTTGCTTGAGAAAAATCTCAGTGAAAACATTTATAAAAGATTCATATTTTGGTGGAATTAGGACATTTTACCACTAAATAAAACTGGAAGATGCCTCGAATATTTCATAGTAAAAAAATGATAGAATCAAATGTTTTGCCCAATTTCATTGCACTACTGCTTTAAATGAAGCAAACTGAAAATAGTACAGGAAGCAATTATAAACAAGCATTTTTCGATTCTGAATGTTGTCTCGCTGGCATTGACATTGGTAGTGCTGGAGTTAGAGAGGCATAATAGGAATGGCAGTGAAGTATTAAAGTGATGCCAACCCCACCCCCAACCTGTAGAGACCGACAAGCATTGGGGTGTGCCTTTGGGTCGTCAGCTATAACGCTCATGCCATTGTACCTCACCCTACCCTGTAGACACTGACAAGTGTTGTGGTGTGCTTTGGGATCTTTGGGCATTATACTTACCCCATTCCATAAGGAAATATGCCAAGATGGGTGCAGTATAGGAGAATGGGGTGAACTTTGTGGCCGAACAGTGCAAGGCACACCACGATGCCTGTCACTGGCTGCAGGGTGGGGGTTGGGGTGGAATGGCATGAGCATTACAGTTGATGATCCCAAGTCACACCCCTGATGCCTGTCAGTCTCTACAGGGTGGGGTGTTACAGTTAGAAACCCTAACACCGTAGGCGTGTGTTGGTATTTTCACTCCAAATTTTCAACATGGGCTGTTTGTGAGCCCACCTCATGAAAAGCGGCACTATCAGTTTGTTAGCTGAAAGATGGTTTTGCACAGCAGCTATGCCATTTGGCAACACAGGGATGAAAACACATTTTGGGCAGGATGTGGAAAATGACATCTGTATTGTTCATAAGGAGGAGTAAAAAAAATGGCAACGTTGAAAATCTGGAGTGAAAATATGAAAAATTGGTGAAGTCATGAGCATGCATAGAAACTGTGCAACACACATCCATAACCCAATTATTTTGGGGAGATTTTTAGCCACATTTTCAACATAGACATTTGGGACATCCCCTCATGAACACTGGCACTGTGATTTTGTTAATCAGTCCCAAAAGTTGATTTCCCACAGCGAACAGGCCATTGTGCGCCACAGGTGCGGAAACACATTTTGGGCAGGATGTGAAAAATGACAGCTGTACTGTTGATAAGGAGGTGTGAAAAAATGGCAGTGTTGAAAATCTGGCATGAAAATATGCAAATTTGTGAAGTTACAAGGGTGTGTGGAAACTGCACAACGCACGCTTGTAACACAGTCATTTTATGGACTTTCGGCACCAAATTTTCAACATAGGCATTTAGGGACCTCTGCTCATGAACAGTGTCACCGTCATTTTATCAAACTGTCCTGAAAACTGATTTTGCAAAGTTCTGTTCATAAGGAGATGTGAAAAAAATGCTAATTTTGAAAATCTGAAGTGAAAATATTACAAATTCACGAAGTTACGAGCATGCGTGGAAACAGCGCAATGCACGCTTGTAAAACAGCCATTTTTTGGATTTTTTCACCAAATTTGCAACATAAGCTTTTTGAGAGACCCCCTCATGAACAGTGACACTGTTGTTTCATTACTTGGTCCCGAAAAGTGATTCTGTGCAGTGACTGTGAAATCATCTTTTGAGACCAAATAACACCATGACAGTGACAGAATTCATGAGGAAGGGTCCCAATAACCCCATGCTGAAAATTTGGTGCAGAAATTCCAAAACATAGCTGAGATATACACCAACATTGAAAAAATCCTATTTATGCCATTATACAGATTACCGGCATTTCTTCAGTTTGCAGTCGGCTTTGAAGAGCGCAGACGTGTTCCCGGTCCACCGAAGATTGTCGCGCCAGACTCTGAGAGGTAAGTATGGGGTGGGGGGGTGGGGAGGCAGGGTAAAAATAAAAATAAATTGTGGGATCGGTTTTTCTTTTTCAGGGGATTTGGCATGCTGGGGTAGGCTCCCAGTGTGACACCTAAGTGTTTTTGGGAGGGATGCTGCAGCCAATGGGAGATTGGGCACTCCAGTCAGCACACAACGAAAGTGGGGGAGGCAAGAGCCAAGAGGGATTGGGCACCCCCCTCAGCACATAACAAATGGGGGGGTGCATGATGCCGATGGGGAGTGGGCTCCCCTGTCGGCACATACAGTGTATCAGGGCATGCCAACAGGGGGATTGGGCACCCCCGAAGTCGACATTATGCCACCATGTTTTTACTTTTTCACCAAGGCAAGCACATCGGGAGGTGCCGCTGCGTATGACTAGCTTTGCTTGCATTGCAGCAGACCTTTCGTTAGATGTGCCCGCCACATTATGTATTCATGGTGTGGCGCCGGCATGCAGGCTTACTGGGGAATGAGGGGTGCACCTACTGATGCATGCCCTGCATTCGCCCAACAGTGACTGTGCCTCCAAATCTGCTACTACCGCAATATGTTTGCTCTGCATGCATGAGCCAACATAAAAAGAAAAAAAAATGCAAGTTATATAGATTTACTGGTCTGGTATAAAATGCCAAATTCCATAAAATCCTTTCTTTTTGCAGGTATGCATGCAGTCCAAATTCTGGAATGTTACCAGGTTTTCTGGTAAAAAACAAAAACTAGTGGCCGTGCCTAAGAAGAGAAACACAGGCAAGAACTCTGTAGTCCTCATGGAAGAACTTGGTCTACGTAGAGCTGCCAAAATTTAAACTGCTGGAGACAAATGCTGCTGCTGTTACAGAAAGTTTATTAGGCAAATACAAAGGCTGAGAACAGTAGGAAGCTCCTACAGTCATACCCCTATGGGGTAAGCGTAGGTCAATGGACCATTACCCTCCATGTGGACCACCTCCTACCATCATGTGTCCCCCTACCAGCTTCAGTAGACCTCTTTAGAGAACAAGAGGATGATGAGAATTTTGTTCCTGCCCTGTCTCAAGTGCCCTCTTCAGTTCCATCAGTAGCTGTTCTTGAAGTACCTGTTGTACCCAAAGCTGCTGTCCCAGACCAAAGATAGCCAATGAGGCAGCACGAGGCACCACCAGAGTCTTGATTTGTGAATAAATACTTGTGGTGCCCCTGAAATGTATTCATGATAGGCAATTCAGGTTCTAACCAAAGGGACAGAATAATCCCCAAAACTTATCAGGCCACTGTCCACTTCTACCCTGAAGGTAGAATATAATAGTTTCTAGACTAGTTTTATGTAAGGGAGAGGAGTGTAGTAAATGTGGTACTGACCTGAAGGAAGTTCCTGTGGCAGCCATCTTGTTGTACTCCTGTAGTAAGCAGTTAGTAGTCCTTGTAGTTTCCTGTCATGCTAGTCTGCAGGCCTTTAACCATTAGGTCCCTGTATAGTATCTTTGTTTTCAGTCAGGATAAAGAAGGCTACCTAGTTACAGCTCCCTGAGTCTGTGTCACTCTGTTCCTCATACCTACAGTAGAATACTACAGATGTCCATATACAAACTCCACTGGCTTGCATTTTTAGGGCAAAAAGAACATTTGCTTCTAGTTTTCTGGTATTTTGACTGCTTCTGAGTTACTGTAAAACAAGTAAATCTTGTGCATTTTAAATTTCGCACTTCCAGGTCCTGGTAATTAATACAGCAAATTTAATTTTGTGGTCTTACACAGGTTCTTATAATGGTTTATCAATAGATGGGTTGATCAAGGAAAGGCAAAAAAAAGGCTTCCCTCTAACATACCTGCTACTATATGAACATACTAAATTTGCCAGCAGAAGTAGGCAATAGGGTCTATCATCTGCTTGATTTTGCAGATAGCGGTCCTATTCTGCAGCTGCCTCCCCCACACACCCACTCCCCTTATCCTCCCCCTTGCTGTGTCCCAGCCCCTCTTGAAGCTGCCCACTGTTTTACAGATTACCACCTCTGTTGGTAATGCATTCCACCCTGACACCACCCTCTCTGTAAAAAAGTGTCTCCTCATTTCTCTCCTAAATCTTCCACCCTCCAATCTCATGCCATGGCCTCGAGTGTCCCTCCCCACTCTTACCATGAAAAGCCCTTTCGTACCAGTCTTGTTTAGCCCTCTCATGTACTTAAATGTCTCAATCATATCCCCTCTGTCCGTCCTCTCCTCTAATGAGTACATGTTCAACTGCCTTAGCCTACTCTCATACGGTAAGTGCCCCAGCCCCAGGATCATCTTAGTTGCTCTGCGCTACACCCCTTCCATTAATTTAATGTCCCTTTTCAGGTATGGGTGCCAGTACTGCAAGCAGTATTCAAGATGAAGTCTAACCAGTGATCTATACAGCAGCAGAATCACCTCCCCCCCTCCTCGACGTTATTCCCCTTGTGATACAACCCAGCATTTTGTTGGCCCTTGCCACTGCCTTCCTACTCTGTGCCGAAATGTTCATTGATCCCTTGATGACCACCCCCAGATCCTTCTTCTCCTCAGTCTCTGCCAGTTGCACACCCCCCAGTTTATAGTTTCTTCTTGGATTGTTTGCTCCAAAATGCAGGACCTTGTACTTTTCGGCATTGAACCCTTGCTGCCAAGTGTCCGACCAAGTCTCCAGCTTATTCAGATCTTCCTGCAGACCTTCTAATCTGCCTCTCAAATTCTCTGTCCAACTCCTCAGGCTGGGAGGGAGGCCTGTACACTACCCCCATCCGGAGAGCCCTATTCCTGGAATCCTGGATTAGAGGCCATAATGCCTCTGTTTCGCCCTCCCCCCCGTAACGCACCTTAGCCCCTCCCTCACGTATACTGCCACTCCTCCCTCTTCTGTTTTCCCTATTCTTGTGGAATATTCTGTACCCTGGGACCACCAGGTCCCAGTCATGGTATCGGGTGGCCCATGTTTCCATGATGGCTGCCATGTCCACCTCTCTCTCCACCATGAGGGCCTGTAAGTCATTCATTTTATCCCCCAGGCTCCTAGCATTCATGGTGACCACATTCCATCCCCTTACCCTTCCTACCCCACCCTTCTGCCCTCTACTTCCAGTATCCGCTCTATTGCTTCCACTTACTTCATCGCCTTTTTTCTGGGGGGTTAGCTTGTGCTGCTTCCCATCTCGTGGCCACTGTGTGCCCTTCCTCCACCTGCCACCCTCTCTCCTAATTTAAATGCCCCACTACCTCAATGTACTCCCCAAGCTTCCATTTTAGCACCTTCTTGTCCTCCTCATTTAGGTGAAGTCTTTCCTTACCCACCCTCCCACTAACCCATACCATGGTAATCAGCTGCTACCAGCTCATTTGTTTCTCTCTCTCTCTCTCTCTCTCTCTCTGACAATTAGCTGGTAGGCAGTGAAATAAACAAATTGAGTGGTAGGTAATCAGTAGGGATACTATTCTCGTTCACTTTTCCTACCACACAGACAGAGTAAATCAACTGGTAGATGGTGACATAAACGAATTGACTGATAGATACTGTAAACAGCTAGGTGAAGGGAGATATCTACTTAGCCACCCATCTTACCCATTCTTCTTCTCTTCTACATGCTGCAGTTTGAGTCTGCTACTGTCTGCTGCTGTATCATCTGCAAGTCAAAAACACAAACTTAGTACAGTGGCTTCAGAGAAGTAAGGGATTGAAATGGGAGTTTCCTGTTATAGACGAGGTAAATGCAGATACACTCAATGACAGTGCCAGCATCCCCTTTAAAACTGCTGACAGTGTTGTTCATGAGCTGCACAATGTGCCCCCCACCCCAAAATTGGAACTGGACAGACTATGCCAGTTACACCCCTGAATAGCGTTACAGGTGGGACAGTATGCAGCTTTACATGGGGTTAAGAATGCAGTTCACTATTACTATGCTAAATTGAAAGGAGAATAAATATTTTATAACAGTTCTTTAAAAAAACTGTGCACTTTTTAACTTTATTCTTTATTTTGCAGAAAACATTGAAATGACCATACCTCACTGATTCAGAAAATGAAAAGTGAAAGTACTGCACATATAGAATGAACAGCTCAGCAGTGTAGTGAGTAGTGTTGCTCAGACAGTATCCTAGAAACTAGGATACCAAGAGATACCTCACATTTGGCCAGATAGTTGCTGTGGTAGGATAGCAGTGCTATCTGACCATGGATCCCACCATCTAGGATACAGTGCATGGATCCTACAAATGTTGTGGATCCTGTGGATCCTAGCAACAAATGTTGTGGATCCTGCAGATACTAGCAACAGATCCAGCCCAGAGCCTGTCTGACCTAGGATCCCTGAATCTCACCTAGGGTCCATTGCTATCTGACCCCTGATCCTAACTATTTGAACTAGGATCTCTGGATCCTAACTAGGATCCATCTCTATCTGACCCCAGACCCTAACTATCTGACCTAGGATCCCTGGATCTGACCTAGGATCCATTGCTATCTGACCCCTGATTCTAACTATTTGAACTAGGATCTCTGGATCTGAACTAGATCCATCTCTATCTGACCTCGGATCATAACTATCTGACCTCAGATCATAACTATCTAACCTAGGATCCCTGGATCTGACCTAGAATGCTTGGATCCTAACTAGGATCCTTCACTATCTGACCCTGGATCCTACATCTGTCTTTGGTAGGATTTCTGGTAGGATCCTAGGTAGGATACCAACACTATCTTACAGATAGTGGTAGGATTCACAAAAGCATTATCTGAGCAACACTAGTAGTGAGTAGCCCTCAAACAAGCCCATTACTGAACTGAATTGATTTTTAGCTTTCTATCTTTATGCTCAGTGAAGATTCGATACTAAATATGTTCGCTGTTATCTAATTTAGCACATTCGCTCAGTGCATGAATATAGTGGAATTTATCTGACAGCTTACATTACCCATTCTTTTTTTCTCAAGATAATATGCTTTATTAAAATTTCCAACAAGAAAACATACAACAACAACCATGGCAATATAAGAGGTAACAATGCTATACAACCAAGTGAAGTTGTGCTGGAGAAAGTAGCATTAAGGAGAGACAAACACATTTACAAAAACAAACATCAACCCCACCCCCCACCCCACAACCCTTCCTCCCGCTTGGAGCACAGTGGGTAGGTTCATATATACCCCCAGGGGCTAAATCTATTTCTATGATAGTTAGACTATCGATAACCACTTTCTGGATATTAAGGCCTCAAGGGATTGCCAATGGCCCTACATAGCTCGAGTTTATTCAGATGGCTCGCTATGTGCTTTTCAACTGCAAAGGCCTGTGAAAGTACTTAGTGCCACTCATGGAGCATTGGAACGGTATTGTATTATCCAACTAGTGGCAAAGAATAATGAGTTTGGCAGTTTTCGAGATAAGAGCCATATGGGCTTTATGAGGGCCAAACAGCACCTGTGGGAAGATAACCACAAGGCAGACCTGAGAGTTAAAGAAGGGATCCAGCCCCAGCCATAGGTCAAGAAGATTACGGATGGATGTCCAGAAGGAGGCAGTCTTAGGCAATCCCAAAGAATATGCTTAAGAGAGCCCTTCCCAGTCCCACATCTCGTACACTCCGCTGAGGGTCTGCGTCCCATCTTACACAGTTTCTGCGGGGTGTAATAAATGTTACGCAGTTAATTAAACTGCATAAGATGGTATTTATCCTGTTTAATCAATTTATATACCAGAGCCCATACCTGTTGCCAATCCTTGGGAGCAAGATTTAAATCCAGGGAATGTTGCCAATAAAAGCAGATACCCTGTAAGCAGTTTGGGTCGTTCGACTGGAAACTGGCATAACATTTAGAAATTGGATGCAGCTGCCCCACCAGATTCAGAAAATCTGAAAGAAGAGGGTGCATTTTGGAATTGACATTGGATGATCCCAAAAAAACTCGCGATCGCATGAGATAGTTCTACAGTATCATGTCATCCCACCCCTGCCCCAGCATCTTCTGACTGTGTCCACTCAGATGGCATTCCTGAATCCCCCATGGTGGCTGACTTCAGCAACTGGGCTTTGTTACAAGAAATTCAATGTGAGGAAATGCTATACTACGGTTCATAAAATTCAATTTAGTTGTGTGCAGTCACTAGGTAATTCTGAGGCTAAGAACAGGTCATGCAACAGAAACTGGGCTTTTTGAAGCTCAACATAGAGAAGAATGGATGGCCAACCATGCACAACAAGCCTATGTTGCCACAGAGGGTTCTGATTATATCACTGACCTCGAGAGTGAAGCTCGAGAGGTCTGACGCAATCAGAACCCCGAGATGGCAACACAGGCTTGTTAGAAAAGTGGTTGCCAGCCAATATTTTTTTAAGTGTATAGCTGTTTTTAGAGGCGTGGAGAGAAATTTCATTGTGACTGGGTTTGAGTGTGAGCAAAAGCAGCAGAACCGACAACAGAAATGTACTGAAACAGCTGAAACACAAATAGTCGAAGCTCAACAAGCCAAATCAGGAGAGAAAATTTTACATTTAAAAAGTTAGATTAGACTAGTTGGTCTGTTGACACAGCGGTAGAGCTACCACTCGCAATGCTGGTGACCTGAGTTCATGTCCCAAGCCTGGGTTGTTGGAGGGTCGGCCAGAGGTGGAGGATCAAGCATCTGATGGACTGCTCTCCTCCTCTGGGATGGAGAGGGAGCAGTGGCAGGCCTTAGCCTGGCCCCTATTGAGGACTGTGGGACAGTTGGGATCAAAATGCAGGGGGAGGGTGGAGGCATGGCAGATGTCTGGCATGCTGCATACAGAAGCATGTGCAGTACTGGCATTAATGTCATTGCATGCCAGCTCCTCTGCAGTGGAAGGGAAGTTAGGAAAATGGAAAATTACCATGGCTGGCAAGATGATTCTCTGACTCCTCACAGGCCCCACACCAGTGGCCTGCTGCAGTTCCAGTCAGATCCTGTGTAGTGGGTTGGATTCAGCTCTCCACCACCCCACCATGGGGGTAAGCTGGGGGAGGATCGTGGAGCCAGTAAGTCCGGGGAATGCTGGGTGGTAGGCCTGGGGGGGAGCTGAAGTAGAGAGAAGCAAGCTATGGCAGGAGGGAAGAAAGGTGAATAATACCAAAATAAAAAGTTAGAGTAGACTTATCTAAGATATGTTGGCCTGCCATTCATTGGTGGAGATCTAGTAATTGCAAAAGTAAAAGTCCTTCTGAGTTTGTGACCTTTCCCACTCCACCATTGTGTCATTGTGCACATGGTGGTTCTCAGCTGAAAAAACAGGTGGCATGAGGATTTCTTATCAGCTGGAAATGTTGCATCACAGAAGGGTACAACAACATTCCAGAGCCTCAGGGATTGGGCACATTATAAATAAATGCTCACTTACCGTAAAAGGAAATTTCTGAAATTCTTTATTGGTCTTCATAGCCCATTACCCTAATGTGATGATAGTGAGTCTGTGCAGAAAAAAAAATGTCATAGTGTTCTATAAAGGAGGGAATAGATTGTAAATCTAGCCAAACCACCAGCCAGGCATTCCCTTCCACTTCCCAGTCCACCGCTCCCATGCATTTTGTGATGTCTTAACAGGGAGAGAGCGGGGGTGGAACCCCCACTGAAGCCTATGGGGGAGGTTTCAAAACTGTTATTATCCATGTTTAAGCTACTATATCTTTGGTAAAAATGAAAGCCGCCTTTCAACTACTAGGACACGGTCTCCCTGGTAAGACTTCACAAAACGTCTGAGCACGGAGATGGTGGGTCGGGAACTGGAAGAGATCCAGCTGGCTGGCAGTTACAATCCCTTCCCTCCCTTACAGAACACTATGACAATTTTTTTTTTTTTTTGCACAGATGGACTGTCGCTGCATTAGGGTAATCGGCTATAACGCTGACAGAGAAAAAATCAGCAATTTACTGTAAACTGGTTCAACAACATTTCTGATGAGCTGGATTTCTGTAAAAAACAAAGGCCAACCATACACTATATAGCATTTCCTCACACTGAAGCTTTCTGAACAGATCCCTTTTGCTGACGTTAGCCATGCATCATTCTGGAGTGCCATCTGAGTGGCCATAGCCAGAAGATGCTGGGACAGGGGATATCATGATTAGTCAGAAGCATTCAAAATACTAGAAAACCGTGCATGTACTGTACACATTTTTCTTTGCACGTAAAGTGCAAGCTGCTGGAGTTTGTACAGTATATGGACATCCACCTTTAAATAAAGTGTCATTTGTCACAAGCCCCTGGCCCCCAAACCCCAGGCAGCCAGGTAGGACCTCCTGTTTGCAGACAGGATCCCCCTTTTCAACAACTCATGAGCAGGAATAAGGGTTCTGGAAGACATGGCAAGGCACATTTTATTTAAAAGACTCCCATCCCGGAGGCTCTGGGTGCCGTACATATTAAAAAGTTCCATACACATACAAAATACTATGAATAAATAAATAACACACTAATAAACTTTAGTACACATCATTACAAAAATTAAAATAATACCCTCAACAGCAGCAATAGACTCAAGGGAAGTCAGAAAATAACTTAAACATAAAATTCTGGTCAAGTTAGGAGTGTAACACACAGTCTGGGAAAGCCTGATTATATAAGAAGGCCTTTAGGTGGGAATTGAATACCTCAACAGAAGGGGCCTCCCTAACAGCTAGAGAAAATGAATTCCACAGGACGGGAGTGGCAACACTAAATGCTCTGTCACCGGCTGTTTTTAACCTCGTCCTGCGAACCGCAAGGAGGACCCTAAAGGAGGAGCGGAGGGGGTAGACCGAAACAGCGGGTGTGAGAAGGTCTTTCAGGTAATCAGGGCCCAGGCCATGTAGGGCCTTAAAGGTGATCAAACCCACCTTAAACAGGACCCTCCACCTAACCAGCAGCCAGTGCAGTTGATGCAGCACCAGAGTGATATGACAGTACTTAGACTGTCCTGTCAACAACCTAGCTGCTGCATTCTGCACCAGCTGCAGTTGGCGCAGGGTACCCCCAGAGACCCCGAGATAGAACTCATTACAGTAGCCAAGCCTGGACATCATGAAGGCATGTACCAAGGTGGGGAGATCCAGTGGTGGAACTAGGGGCTTTATCCTGGTGATATTCCTCGGATAGTAAAAACTGGAATGGACAACAGATGCCTCCTGATACTCAAGTGACAATCCACCATCCAGAGTAATGCCCAGGTCACGCACCCTAGAGGAGGCCTTCAATGGTACAGAGCCAAAGAAAACCACCATCTCTGCACCAGAGGCCAACCTATTACGCCCTCTGTTTGACTCCACCACCAGTACCGCCATCTTATTGGGGTTGTCGCAACCAGCTGGATGCCATATAGTCATTGATCTCAGCGAGGCAGCTGTTAAGCACTTCCACTGCACAGGGTGTTCCAGGGGAAAAGGAAAAATACAGCTGGGTGTCATCAGCATAGCAATGAAAACCCAGACTGTACTTCCTAATGATCTCTCCCAGGGGCAGCATGTACATGATGAACAACATTGGCAACAAGACCGAACCCTGGGGAACTCCTCGCGACAGGAGAGCAGGGGAGGAAGAAAATTTCCCCAGCACAATCCTCTGCCTCCTGTTAGATAGAAAAGACTTAAACCAGCAGATGACAGTGCCAGTGAGTGCACAGAAATCCCTTAGGCAGTTGAGTAACACTCGATGGTCCACCATATCAAATGCTGAAGAAAGATCGAGGAGAACAAGAATTGTCCCCTTCCCTCAAACTTTAGCCCTAAGGAGGTCATTGTGCACCAGAACTAACACAGTTTCAGTGCTATGCCTTGCACAAAACCCAGACTGAAGTGGCTCGTATAAATTATGGGCAATGAGATGCTTCTCAAGCTGAAGCACCACCACCTTCTCCACAATCTTACCCAAAAATGGAACATTGAAGATTGGACGGTAATTTGCTTTGATGTCAGGGTCCAAAGATGTTTTTTTTTCAGAAGGGATCTCACCAATGCCTCCTTCAAGACATCAGGAAAGACCCCCTCTGACAAGGAACACTGGACAATCAAGGCAAACACAGGACCAAAGGAGTCAACACATCCCATTAAGAAACGAGTTGGCAGTGGGTCCAGTTCACAAAAGGTGTGCCAAAGCTTGGAAGCAATCTCAATGACTTCAGCCCCCTCCACCAGTCTAAACTCACCCGAACCAGGTGGAGTGCTCTCCAGACACCCATGGCGACCACTGTCAGCCAAACTCTGGCCCACTGGCAGAACCCCCTGCCTGATGGCAGACACCCTGTCTGAGAAGAACCGAGCAAACTCTTCACACAGTACATCTGAAAAGGCCATCTTTGGCTGTAGACAGGATGGATGGAGAAGCCTGTTCACAGCCCGAAAGAGCACAGTTGATCGATTCCTCCCAGCAGCAATCTCCCCGGACAGAAACTCTGCCTTCTTACGGTTGATTGCCCCTGGTATGCACCGTAGTGCACACACAGGGCCAGTTTGTCCACCTCCAGGCTGGACTTCTGCCAGCAGCACTCTAATCTCTGACCCAAGGTCTTCATCACCTTGAGCTCCCCATCAAACCAAGGGGACCTCAAGTGAAAAGACCTGGGTCGTACACAGACTGGTGTGAGGGAGTCGAGTGCACCAGACAACGCCTTGTTATAGGCATCAACTGCCACGCACACACCTCTAATGCATGCACTGTCCACACTAGATAGATCAGCCACCTCCAGAAAACCCTCCTGGGTCAACCCCCTTAAAGGGCGGTAGCTGACAATCTCAGCAGGGGGAGGGCTCTTGGAGGGGCCCCGAACGAGAACTTCACCATGCAATGATCAGACCAAATGATCCGATCAATCCTGAGCCTATTAATCTCAAGCTCCAGTGAGAACACCAGGTCCAACATGTGTCTGCCCTGATGGATCATGGAGGAAACTCCTTGCACAAGGCCCAGAGATGACATCATCTGGAGGAAGTTGTAACCAAGCTGAGAAGATTCGTCATTTGCCCAAACATTGAAGTCCCCCAGCACTAAGCATCTGTGGGCCTCCAATATTTCTCCGATGATTAAATTGGTCAGCTCCTGCAGGAAATCTCCTGCTGCCCCAGAAGGCAGTAAATAAGGAGAATACGGCAACCTGTACCCAGACCCCCACAGATGCCCACACATTCAAATGAATGTGGTGTTCTCACTGGGTGCAGAGTGAAGTCTAGCTCAGATATAAAACAGATGGCTACCCCCCCACCCCTGCGTTCCACTGTGCAGCAGTGCACTACGGTATACCCGGGCGGGACGGCGGCCTCTAAAACCAGGTCAGCATCATCACCTATCCAGGTCTCTGTAATGCAAGCCAGATCAGCCAAAGAAACCAAGTCCACTATAATTGTGGTCTTGTTTCTGACCGATCTGGCATTGCAAAGCACAGACCTCAGGGGACTGGTGGACAGTGCAGCCCCTCTAGTTACCTGCCCACTCAGTCTGGTAGGAACCCTGGTGACGGGAACTGAACACAGCTGGCCTCTCCCTAGGACCCATCTAATTGCTGGGCACCTTCTATACCCCACTACCTTGATCTTGCCACACCCCGCCGTACACGGGGTTCCCAAACCTGATCAGGTCATCCGGTTCCTCCCTATTCCAACCTCCTTACAGCACCTAGCTGTAGTAGCAGACACTGGGAGGCTGAGAAAGGGCCATAGATCGAGCAGGTGGGATGCCCCATACACTATCCTAGCCCACCCCCAGGCCCTCATACCTTCCCAGACACATCCCTCCTGACTATGTAGTCCTGGCCCCACAAACAGTGCCAAGTCCACAAACACAACATACACCACTTTCTATAAAACTCTAAACCACACACTCTCCACAAAACATACACAATCACAGCATCTTTATAGACAGCAAATCCTCCCAAAAATAACCCCAAATCACACCAACCCCTAGACCCCTAAACAAACACCCCTTTACATAGCTAAATGAAATTAAAAGGAAAAACAAATAAAACAAAAGACACAACAAACAAAGAAGACTTACCAACTTTCCTTTTCCCAGTCAGAGGGTGGAAACTGTAGTTTTGAGTTCCCTTGACCCTGCACTACTTTGAGTATTTGAATCCCACCACTGCCACTGGCTACATCTTGCCTGAGTAGTTGGGTACGATAGCCAAGTGGTGCTATCGTTCAAGGCACACAGCCTTTTCAAAACCTTTCTGTTAAAATGTTAGATCACACAATCAGACCCACAGGCAGAGTTAATAAGAAAATCATAACAATTTACTTAAAATAAAAGCAATACAGAAAAGACTACAGTTTGGAAGAAATCTGAAATGCAGACAATATCAAAAGTAAAACTGGATGGTTTACAGAAAACACTAGCTACTGTTATTCTAAACTATACCTTGTTTTGATGTTAGAGTCCAGACAAGATGTTTAATGTCCTTGTAGAGATGAGTCCTTAAGCAATAGTTTGTAGCAAGTCTGTATCCCAAGTCAGTTCCTCTGAATGTCCATTTAAAACAGCTTCAGGTGCTTCCTTGGTGAAAAGCCTTGGTTTCCAAAATTCTAACTCAAAATCAGAATTTTCTGTTCAGTATGTGAAAAGTCAAAATTTCCACACACCCAAGTCTGGTTTTAGAGATTTTTCCAGGCCTACACATATACTTCTGGTCTTCAAGTATATGCCAGCTGGACAGGCTGTCTGACCCCCAGCTAAACTGTTTATCAACTGCTCTGAGCTCAAAATATGTGGCTTATGCATACAGGCTGGTCATCTTCAAGCCACATCCACAGTGTGATGGGGTGCAATAATTTACCTTTCCCTGTAGGTGTTACTATGGTTCCATGTCAGGCTTCATGTCAACCCCAGTGACATCTGGTCCATGCATTTGGCTTACCCCTGACCCTTAGGCCATCCCCGACCTCTTCCTGTCATGGAACGCTAGATACCCAGTTTTCTCTAAGAGTTATGGTTTCCTGGCTCTATAAAACTGTCTCCCTTATCTGGATACTTACCAGATTCACCCTAGCCATTAGAACAATTAAGGCTATTTTTGTAAGTTCATTCCTTAAAAGCCTTTTAAAGAGACAATGTCCCTTTCTAAAGTCTATTACAGCACATACAACACGAACCCACATAAATGGATATAGGTCTATCATGCAACATCATTAACCTACAAGAACAGCGACAGGGGAAAAACTGTGAAACTGATTTTAACTTTTTCATAAAGAGTTTTATGCAACAATGCCTAAATTGTGCAAAAATCGCCTTTTTCATGGGAAATGTGTGAAAAGAATCAACATCTTTAAGTGAAGATCCTGGATTTTCGGTAAAAAATATTGTTTTCATTTAGAAGCCAGTGATTTTTCACACACAAATAGGAATGTGGCTAAAAGCTGGGTGATCTGTGCTCAGTTTTTGTGCAGTTTCATTTGTAGGGGCATTCTGGGTTGCCCCTGTAAACGGGCTTGTTCCCAGTGAGCTCACCCAGTTAGCAAAGACATCAATCAATCAGTTATTTCACAAATACACAAAAATGGCCCATCTTTTCAACATTTGCAATAGTACCTATTGCATGAAAACAGTTTACCCGACAGTCTTTCACATACCACCTCCTCTGCTGCCCTTGGATCCCCTTCCTAGCCCTCTTTTGTATGGTCTGTATGCAGTCCCTATCTTTTTTGAGGTGTGGACTTCAGAACTGCCCACAGTAATGATGGTGTGACTTTACCAGGGACCTGTTTAGGGGCAGCATCACCTCCTTCCACTACTATCAAATCCCCTTCCTGTACATTCCAGCATCCTGTTTGCCATCCCAAATGCTTTGTGGCACTGAGCAGTGGACTTGAGGTTGTCACTTATGATGACCCCTCGCTCTCTCTTGTCAGTTATCCACACTACCATAACCCCCATCCAGTAGTCCATTTTGAGGTTCTTTCTACCAATATGTGTCACTATGTACTTTTTTGTAGTGTTGCCATGATCTGGCCCAGTTTTCCAATTTTTCCAGATTTCTTTTCATTTCTTTAATGAACTCCTCATTGTCCCCTCTGCCCAGATCTCAGAGCCATCAGCAATGATACACACTTTAAACTGTATTCCCTCTCCAATATCACAAATAAAGATGTTGAAGAACATCGGTCCTACAACCAATCCCTTCTGTATTCCGCTCATGACTCCCCTGGGCTCTGAGTGTGCTCCATCTATGACCACCCTCTGTGTACTGCCACCCTGCAAGTTCCTTATCCACTCCCACAGCTCTTCCAGAGGATTAGGTGTGTATCTGGGGGGTGGAGCTGGTAAACTGTCAGTAATTTCCAACAAAAAGAAGGTTTAAAAGGTCAGGTTAGTTGAATACTTGGAGGTAGAAGACTTGGTTTGCTGGCCAAGGCACCTAGCTTCACCTGAGCTCTTTTCTTCTAAGATTGCTTGAAAGGACAGAGCAGAGAACCTTACCAGAGCAAAGGAAACAGATTAAGACTTCTTCTGGCTAAGCAGACTTACTGTATGTTGTTATTTTTATTTTGTACTCACAGGGATTGCTACTGTGTGTTGCTAACATTTCATTGCTTTATTTTTCCTCTGATTCAAATTGTTGTTGCTGGTATACCTTCTTCTGCATTATTACAAGGTGTGCCTACAGATGTGTGCTAACAGATTACTGCTGTAATCTTCTGATTCAAATTGTCTTTTGCAAGGTATATCTTCTGTTACTGCTTTATTTTTCTCTGTAGCAAAGTGTTTCTTACAGGGTATATCTTCTCTGAAATTATTACAGGTGGTGCTTTACTGATTTTACAGTTTTATCCTAACATTAGGATAAGCTTTACTGCATTTGTTGTTGACTAATTGTTTCTGCTCTTACCTCCTTGTTCTTTCATCCATGGTTCTTCTTTTTTGGCAGGGGATCTTGGTGTTATCTGCAAACAGACAAACCTTACTCTCCAGTCCATCTGCAATGTCATTGATGAAGATATTGAAGAGGACTGGCCCCAGGACTGATCCCTGAGGTACCTCCCCTTGTGACTTGCATCTCTTCAGATTGTATACCATTTACCACCACTCTCTGTTTTCTGCCCACCAACCAGTTTGCACCCAGTTGACCAACCTCTGACCCACCCTGAGCCTACCCAGCTTATTAATCAATCTTCTATGTGGAACAGTATCAAAAGCTTTGCCAAAGTCAAAGTAGGCAACATCAACTGCTCCCCCTTGATCCACCACTCTGGTTACCCAGTCAAAGAAATCTATGAGATTAGTCTAACAGAACCTTCCTGTTGTAAACCCATGCTGTCTTGGATCCTGTGCTCCTATGGATTCCAGGTGATGCACTATCCTTCCCTTAAGGAATTCCTCCATAATCTTACCCACTGCTGAGCTAAGACTGACTGGTTTGTAGTTCACTGCCTCCTCCCTGATACCACTCTTGTGGAGTGGGATCACATGAGCCATTCTCCAGTCTTCTGGGACCTCTCCTGTGCTCAGAGACTCACTTAACAGTTCCAATAATGACTCTGCTAGTTCCACCCTTAGCTCCTTTAGCACCCTGGGAAGTATGCCATCAGGTCACATTGCCTTGTTTACCCTGAGCTTAGTGAGCTCTTGTAGGACCCTTTCTTTTGTGAAGGGACTAGTGCACACCTCCCTCCCCCCTGTGTCCATGGTGCTGAGCTGTAGTAGTGTACAGTAGTAATATGAGACCTGGTGAGAAGTGGGGGCATTCTGAATGAGAGGAATGACCAAATTACCTAGAGGGCTAAGCCAGGGTCACTACCAAAAAAGTGCATAAGCATATGGGACAACTGAAGATATCAAAAACACACAGAGACAGGCCAGTGATATTTGTTACGGGCATCCCGAAAGGATAACAGTCAGCAATTGACAGTAAGATCTCCCACTATGTCTACCCCATATCCAGCCAAAATTTCTTCAAGAGCTGCTGGGCAGCAGTGCAGAAGTTTGGGTTTCCAAATAAGGGTTGAGCCGTATCTTTATGGGGGTTAATTTTAGGTAGGGAACAAAATTGTAGGTGAGCCTGAAGAGAGGCATCCAGAGGGGTATCCCATAAAGGTCGGGGGATTTTCTTCCTGGGGAGACAGAGAAGCGACCGGATATCCAGTCCATAGTCAGAACATAAGGAACATTCCATGTCTACCCAAAGAGGTGCATAAGACCCAGGGGGGTCACTCTTAGCCTTCCCCAACCAGTGGGAAGATCTGTTGATGTGTAAAGCCAGGTAGTATAGAAAAAAGTTGAGGGCTTGCAGTCCCCCATATTGTTTAGCATGCATTAACTTAGAGCCCTATGTACTGCCTTGCCTTGCCACAGAAAGGAGATAATAATTCTATGAACTTGAGTAAACCATGTTTGGGGCAGAGCAAAATTATACATCTGAAGGGGATATAAAAGCCTGGGTAAGACATTAATTTTAACAATAGTCAATCAGCTCCACAATAATAGAGGAAGCATGGACCAGCGATCTAAATCTATTTTAAGATGGGATACTGTTGAGTCAAGGTTAAATTGTTTCAACTTGAAGGGAGAGATACTCTATGGTAGATCCACAGGTATTTTAACTTCTCCTTCTTCCAGACCAGACCGAGGTGCTCAGTATCCACCTTAAAGGTAGCACTGTTAAGTGGCATAACTTCTGTTTTGGCTAGATTTAATTTATAATTGGAAAGAGCCCCAAATTGAGAAATGATCTGCAGGACAGCAGACAATGATGTAGCAGGGGAGGAGATATGCAGTAGAATATCGTCTGCATATGCAGATAACTTTTACTCCATATGACCTAAGGAAATGCCCGAGACTAAAGGGGAGAAATTAAGTTTACGAATGAGAGGTTCTTAGAATAAATTAAACAAATATGGGGAAAGTGGGCATCCCTGCCTGGTGCCCTGATGGAGGGGGAAGGATGAAGATAAAACCCTGTTACAAAGAATCTGAGCTGACGGAGAGGAGTAGAGCACCTTGAACCACTGTATAAACGTTGGGGGGATACGAAATTTGGGGAGTAGGGCAAAAAGGTAGTCCCATGAGACCCTGTCAAAAGCTTTTTTGGCATCTAGAGACACCAAAACTGCAGGAACAGAGGAGTCCCTGGATACCAAAAAAAGATAGGATAACTTCCTGAGATGGTCCGCTGAACTTCTACCCTTAACAACCCCCCCCCGTTCTCTGTTTATGAATGTTCCCATACTAGTCTCAATCTACAAGCTAATACTTTAACTAACATTTTAATATCAACATTAATTAGTGATATCAGCCTATAGTTGGAGACTGACAGGGGGTCCTTACCGGGCTTGGGGAGGACCACAATAGTGGCTGCAGTAAGAAAGGGATCAGACAGGCCCTCCTGGAATATGTAGTTTTAAGCGTCAAGTAAAATAGGAGCCAATTGGTCTTTACAGGCCTTGTAGAAATTGATGGTAAACCAATCTGGGCCAGGTGTCTTATCAGAGGATAAGGATTCGATTGCTAGGGATCTCTCAGCTAGGGATAATGGGGCTTGTAAAGTGTCAATCTGTGAGTCAGTCAGTTGAGGAAGGGAAATATCTTGCAAGAAGGCCTCTAATTGAACCTGACAAAAAGGAGAGGAAGGCGGCTATACAATTGTTGATAAAAGATTTTAAAGGAGTCCACAATGTCACGCAGGGAGGTGAGAAGAGAGCCAGATTCAGTACGAATGGAGGAGACAATTTTGTCCATGGCCTGGGACCGCAACTGAAGGGCTAGCAGCTTCCCTGCCTTTTCACCCTGATCAAAGTACTTGCACCCAATGCAGAACTGTGATGCACAGCACAGGGAAGTGACCAAGGGGCAGCTGTGTGAGGTTAGCCCCCAAATGAACCCTCCAGTGTCCTATGCTCTTTTGCCACCTTACAGCTCGTGATGCCTGCTCCCTGCACTGTTCTGTCCTGCAATGTTTTTACCACACTTTATTTCTTTTCACATTGTTTTGACTATGATAGTTTTTCCCACAATATTTTGTACTGCGATATTAACACATGGAACCAAATCTGGGTAAGCAAGGAAGATAGGTTAGCCATGGTTTGTTTCTTTCTCCTGGCTGCTATATGAATCAATTCCCCTCCTGAGGACATACTTCATAGCACCCCATAACATATCAAGGGTAGGCATAGAAGGAGAGTTAAGTTCCATGAAGGAAACAACAAAGGCCTGGAGGTGTTGCTATAAACTGCCTGATCTGAGTAATTGGTTATTTAAAATCCAGACTTTATCTCTGCATAAAGTGGGAGAGACGTTTACCTGAATTAGGGCAGGATGATGATCTGAAATTACTTTTGCCGAATAGTGACATAGAAGAACGACAGGAAGGAGGTCCACCCCAAGCAAAAAATAATCGATCCTCAAGAAGGAGTTGTGAGGCAGGGAATAAAAGGAATAGTCTCGAATGTCTGGATTTAGTGTCCTCCAGGGATCTATCAAACCTATGGAGTCCATCAAATCTCAGACAGCCAACTGACTGGGGGAAGGGCTAAACATGCCCGACCAGTTCGGTCCAAATCATTGCACCGAACTAGATTCCAGTCACCCCCGAGTATAATTGGAAGGGAGGTCCAGGGAGCCAGGATAGACATTAGGGTGGTAAAAAATTGTGGGTCCTCTGCAGTAGGACCATAAATGGCCCCTAGTATCACATCCAGATGCCCAAGTAGGGCTCAAAAGATAAGACAACGTCCCTGAGGGTGTACCACCTTCTGAAGGAGACAGAAGGGAACTCTCCGGCTGATAAGAATTATCACTCCCTTCTTACGGGAGTCTGAGCCAGCACCAAAAGCCTGTCCCACCCAGGATCTCCTAAAAAGGGGAACCTGAGATGGGAGCAGGAGAGTCTATTGAAGAAAAGCTATATCGAGCTGTAGTTTGTGGAGATGAAGGAGAACTTTGACCCGTTTCATAGGGGAATGTGCGCCTTTGATATTCCAGGTACTCACCAGCCACATAGTACACACTGGAACCAATATGAGTAACCGGAGGAATCTGCAGCTAATCATCGACGAATGGCATGGCAAGTCAGACTCATGGATTACTGCAGCAACCCTCACAGGCGCAGTGCTGAAGGACTAAGGATGCATCAATCCCAGACACAATTTTAATAGGCAAGACAGAGAGCCCATAAAAATTTAATAGAACTGTAACAGAAAGGATCTTTAGCAAGTGAAGAGGCTCCCGTTAATAGTAGGTATAAATATAGATCAGTAGTCCCACCCGCTCCCCAAGAGTTTGAGTCACACTCAGTCCAAAGCAACAGCTCAAGGTGTCAGAAACTAAATGGGAAGGGTGCTTACCCCTCAACAGTCCTTAAATAGGTCTGGATTGAGATTTTTAAGCTGTGGGGTGGCTTGTTCAGCTGACTCAAAAGCAATCCACATGCCCTGGTGCATAACAGAGAGCCGGGCATTGTATAGAACTTTGAAATGCACTCCTGCGGCAATGAGCTTAGTCACAAGGGGGTGGTAAGTAGCCCGTTTCTGCCTTGAACTGCAGGGAGGTCTTGAGTAATACAGATCTTGGAGCCCTCCCAGAGGATGTCTCAAAGCTCTTGGACCTTTGATAGGATGTACTGTTTATCTAGATAGTTAAACAATTTTAAGATAAAAGGTCGTGGGAGAGCTCCATCTGGTGGTTTGGGGCATAAGGAGTGATGGGCCCCCTCAACCACCTAAGAACTCTGCCCAGCAGCGGAGACTGAAGTCTGGGATTGCCAGATCCTGTAAGAGGTAAAGTGTCCTGCACTACAGCCTGACTGTTGTGAGGCATTTCCCACCGCCCAACCACCCCCACCCCACCCCAACCACCATAGCAGCAACTAGGCTTAGAGTGACCTTTCACTACTATCTCCCCTCTATCATCCTAGTACCCCATTCTTTCTTCACTTCAGCTCCCCCACCCTTACCAACTATGCATGTGCACCCCCTGCTCGCCAGCCTCTCCTCTTCTCCTCCTCCTTCTTTTGCCTTCCACCAACCCTATTGTCCCTATTAACCCTCAGCCTCACTATTCCAGTATTCCTACCTACCCTCCTGTCTTCCCCTCCTCCTTTACCACTGCTCCTCCCCCTCCCTCCTCCTCCACACACCCCATATGCTCCTTTCCACCTCACCCCCCATCCAGACATTACCTTTCCTCCCCCAGCTCCCTTGGCTTCTGATCACACACCTTCTCTGCCTGTGCTGCCCTACCCACCCCTGTTCTACTAAACCCCCTTCCTCATCCCTATCACTCCCGCGTAACTCTCCATCTGGCACCCTCTGACCAGAGCACTTCTCCTCCTTCTACCCTAACAGGGAACATACATCCCAACCCAGGCCCTGCCCCTCCCACCCACCCACCCAGCCCATTGGTCTTCAAGTAGCCTCCATGAACATATGCAGCCTGTTGAAGAAATTTGACACCCTACAGTGCTGGGCCTTGGCTCATCAACCAGACATCATAGCCCTGGTTGAAACATGGCTGTCCAAATCCACCCCTGACTCATTTGTTTCCCTCCCAGGCTATACCTTATACCAGGAGGACCGAGTAGGCAAACGAGGGGGTGGCTGTGCAATCTACACTAGGGACACAATACTTGGACACACACTCCCCACCCCTGCCCTTGTAAATGGGGCCCAGACTCTTACCCTCAAACTCACCCTGGACCCCTCTAGGAGCCCTCTCTATCTCACCACAGCTTACGTTCCTCCAAAGAACCAGCACCCGGCCCTGGTATCTTTAACGGACTACCTGGCAACCCTCCACCATAAGGCGGAGCAAATCCTAGTTGGGGACCTTAATGTAAATTGGCTCAGCACCTCCTCATCTGCGATCAGAGACTCATTTGCCGCCCAAGACCTGACGCAACTCGTCACCCAGCCCACAAGAATAAACCCTAAGAGAGGTACCAGCACCCTTCTGGATGTTATTATAACTAACCGACCCCATAAAATCCAAAACATCCAGGTCCTCCCAGACTCCCTAAGTGACCACTCTCCTATCCTATTTCATTGGGCAGTCTCCAATCCCAAACCCAAAAGCCCAGACCCCCTCATGAGGCGCCTCCACCCTGGTGGGCTGAAAAAAACAAAGTATTCCTCACCCAGATAAACTGGTCCCCATTCATCATGCTACTGACATTGACACTGCCCTCGCCTTCTTCACTCACACCTTCAACATGGCCTGTGATCTCTTCACCCCTCACCAAAATCCGGTCCAAAAACAGAATGCACCTTGGTTAGCCCGGCCCTTCTACAATTACTAAGGAATCGGGATAACCTCTGGCACCTTGCCACTGAACGGGTCGCCTTGTCTGATAGGCAGGCTTACAATGCAGCCTGGAATAAGTGCTCATGGGCCATCAGGAAAGCCAAGGTGACCATTACCAGGCCTCCCTTCACCTCCTCCTGGGGCTCGGCCCGGACCTTCTGGGATAATATTAAGCAACTTAATGGAAAAGCTCGGTCCCCTGACCCATCCCCGCTCACTAGAAATGGCACTACCACCACCGAGCCTGCCACCATAGCTAACTGGTTCAACACCGCTTTCACTGACCTTAGCTCAGTCCTCCCTAGTAATTTCTTTGACCCTCTCCCCAACCAACCTCCCCCTGTCCTCCAGTGCCCCAGCTTCCACCTGCACAAGATTTCCACCCAGGAAGCCAGACCCATCCTAGTCAAAGCTTTGAATGGCAACAGTCCTGGCAGTGACTCACTGGACCCCAGTATCCTCAGTCTGGTGCTAGATGAAGTCCTTGCCCAACTCACCAGCCTAATTAACCAGTCACTCTGCCTGGGACAATTTCCCACAGCGTGGAAAACAGCCATTATCACACCAATTCACAAAGGGGGCGACAGGTCATCGGCCAACAACTACCGACCAATCTCCATCTCTCACCCCATCTCTAAAGCCCTGGAGAAAGTGGTGGCCATTCAAATCACTGATTATCTGGCTAAGCATAACATTCTATGCCCAGAGCAACATGGCTTCCGTGCTGGTCACAGTACCAGCACTGCCCTAATTGAATTCTCCAACCCACCACTCCTCCTTGGATACCAGCTCCTAGCTAGTGCAGTGTCATTGACCTCTCAAAGGCCTTGCACACGTCTCCCATCCACTTCTGCTGAATGCACTCTGCCACACTGGTCTCTCGGCTGGCCCCTTAGCATGGTGCACAAGCTATCTTGACGCCTGCTCGCAGGTGTGTAAAAATCAATAGCACAGTCTCCGATACCCGTCCATTCACTCTGGGGTCCCCAAGGCTCCATCCTGGGCCCTCTCTTCCGCTCTATCTGAACACCCTGCCCAGTGCATGCCCTGGCAAAATTCTACTGTATGGAGATGACGCTGTCCTTTTTGCCACCCACCGCAATCCCGTCTCCCTCCAGGACACCCTACAGCAGTCTTTCAACAGTGCTGAAGCCTGGTTTAAGGGCGCAGACTCATCATCAATCTTTAAAAGACCAAAGCTATGCTCTTTTCCCACCCCAAAACAAAGCTAGCAACCACCCACTCTATATCCTTCCAAGTACCAATCAGCCACTGGAACAAGTCTGCTCCTACAAATACCTTGGGGTTACCCTCGACTCAGCCCTCACATTTCACAATCACATGATGCCCTAACATCCACCACTAACATACATTTGGGCATTCTCTTCAGCCCTAGAACCTGCCTTCCCCAAATGCTCTCCATTTCGCTGTTACATCATCGTTCTGTCCCTTGTAGACTATGGCCTACCAGTCTGTGGTGCTGCTGACACCACTGCACTCAAAAAATTCACTTAACCCTGAACAAAGCCTGCAGATTAATTACTGGTGCCCCAGGCTCCTCACACCTGTCAGCTGTATGTTGAGGCTAATTGCTTACCCTGGATGAGCGGCTCCAATGCCAAACCTGTCTCCTCACAAAAACCCTACTCGGCTCTCCCCTGGGGTTACGGCATCCATCCACCAGAGCCCTCCCACTATTGCAACACGGTCTTCCAACAAGACCTCTAATGGTCCCCAGATCAAGAACCAGCCGTGGCCAGAGGTCCTTCTGCTATAGAGCCCCAACCTGGTTTAACTCTCTCCCTGCCCCATCTTCAATGCCACCACCATCTCTAAGTTCAAAACCACCCTTTGAAACCACATCATCAACACTCGTAACTGCTCCTGTCTCTGAAAGTAGCCTCCACCTCTACTTCTCTTGACAATGCCCTCCAGGCCGCTCTCCACCTAGCCATCCCCACCACCACTTCCCTGTACACCGTGCCTATGTTTAACCTGGCCAGTACCAGCTGTTTCAGTGTTTACCTACTAGATTGCTCACTATTGATACCAACTTGTGTGACACCTGTTCTCAACTTACATGTACCCTGTAACCCAAATGTATTTGTCTGACCACAGTGTGACGTGGCGCCTCTGTTGAACACCTATTGTTTTGCAAACCTACGCTATGTAACCAAAAACACAATGTATGTCTTTATGTGATGAAGTACCTTTGGAAACGAGCCTATGGCTCAAAGGTTGTAAACTGATTTTACAAATAAACAAATAAATAAACCTAGGAATGGCTGTTAAGAGAGGGACCTGCAATTTTGGCCAAAATCTTCTGGGTGAATAAAATAGGTGAGGCCCCCTCCACATCCTCAGGGAGGCAAGAAAATTACTAGGTTGTTCCTTCTACTTGGGCCTTCCAGGTCCTCCAATTTTGCTTAAATTTTTATCAGTTTATGCCGTAAGGATGTAACCTCGGGGTCCAACTTCTCCTCCAGTGCTTAAGAGTGGAGGTGTGGGCTGCGACGTCTGAAATTTGCTTGGTCACTGCTCCCAGGTCTGCTCTCATGGATTTAAGATCACTGGTAAGCTCTTGAAGGGCAGTTGTGAATGGCTGAAGTACTGCCATGAGTCTATCTTCTGTGAGGGGGCAGCACCGGCGTGGTAGTAGTAGCTTTCCTGGAGCCAGTGCTCTGGCTCTTGGTCTTCTTTGTACTCTTTTCTGGGGTTTTCCTGCGGGGTGTTGTGTGGAGGGGCTTGCAGCATTTCAGTTTCCATCGCTGCCACAATTCTGAACTTCCGGTCTCCAAAAGCATCACCTGAATCTCAAATCAGGTCACGTACAGCACTAAGGAAGACTTGAGCTTCAAGGTAGGCAGAAAACACCGCAAAAAAATAACTTTTAATGGAGTAGGGCAGGAGTGGTTGTAAGGAGCTGCTGGTCTCAGGGCTGCATCACATAACTCCTCAAAAGGTGATAATCATAAGAAACAAGAACCCAGGTAGGAATACTAGATAGGAGGGGTTAAGCTGGCCACTACTTCAGAAGAAAGGGACCTGGGGGTCATCATTAGCTACTCCATAAAACAAACTAGCCAATGTAACAAGGCCTGCAGCAAGGCAACCAGAATGTTGGATTGTACTTTAAAGGGTTTTACTAGCAGGAGAAAAGAGGCATTACTGTCTCTCTATATATATTACTGGTGATATCCCATCTGGAATATTGTGCCCAATGCCGGAGTCCTTAACTGAAGTAAGGCAGAGACAGGCTGGAGGCACTGCCCTAGCCTGGGTACCCAGTGATTCCCTTGGTAAGCAAAAATTTGCCCAGGCTTACCTCATAGGTCTGTACTGTCATCATGCCCACTGCCTTGACTGGTAAGCTGTTTCATATGTTCAACACCATCTGCGTGGAAAAGGGCCTCCTAATGTTATCCCTGAATTTACCACCCATGACCTTCAGGTTATGTCCTTGTGTCTTGCTGCAAGACACCAGATCAAACATCTCTGACTGATCTTTTGACACCCTTGAGTACAGTATGCAAAAAGTAAGTAAAAAGCCATGACAGGATGTGCATTTTAGGAATTTAATGCACGTCCCAGGGGTGTAAAAAGGTATGAGGCCGAAGGCTGAGTGTCCTTATGCCCCTGGGAAGTGTCTTTGCACCCTTGGGAAGTGTAGTAAAATCCTATAATGTATACTATAGAAGTACATAGTACACTTATAAAATGGCTGTAAGTAGTTTTTTTTTGGGGGGGGGGAATGAGATTTGGCAGCTGACCATGCGTTTATAGAGATTTAATGCACGGTCAAGTGACATCTCTTGGCCAATAAAATTTCTAGATTTTTTCTTGTCGTTTTATAAACTGAAATCATGCCCCCTCTCAGTCTCTTTTTCTCCAGGGTGAATGTGTTAAGGTCAGTTCCAGGAGAGGAAAACCACAAACACCTGGTGTGGAGAGGTGCAGGAGGGGGCCTGCCAAACCCAAACACAGTACACACCAGCTCCAAATCACCTGCACTCTGCAGAAGGAAGAACCACCGACAATGATAATGTATACGTCAAATCCACTAAAAAAGTGATTAAGCATTATATTCAGGATAACTCGCGAGGAGAGACTGCAATTAATTTTGTTTGGGATGGGCTCAAAGCTGTGATTAGGAGACACACAATTGCTCACTCTTCTTATAAAAATAAACAGCACCAAGCTGCTCTTAAAAAAGCTCTTGCTAGAATTTTTGCTCTAGAACAAGAACACAAAAACCATGGTAAAAAATCACTTTCGCCACAGCTGAAGGCAGAGAGAGAGAGAGAGAGAGAGAGAGAGAGAGAGAGGCTTACAACAAATTAATGCAGAGGTGTACAGAGAATGTCCTCAGGTTTACAGAGCAGAAATATTATGGGAGGGAGGGGGCAGACTGCTGGCCCTATGTCTTCATAAACAAGAGGTAGAAATATATATTTCCTCTATTAAATCATATGATCATTCCCTTCCCGACTGTACACAACCTACCGAGATAGTTAAAGCATTTCAGAAATTTTATGAAGATTTATATACTGAGGAGAGGGAACCGGATCATAGGTCTGAGATTATGGACTTTCTGGAGTGGATAGACTTGCTGAGACTTTCAGCAGAACAGGGGAGGGACTTGGATTCTGGTTTTAGTGAAGTGGAAATCAAATTGGCAATAAAAACCCTCAAGACGGGTAAGACACTTGGCCCGGATGGCTTTACAGACGAGTTCTATAAATGCTTTATAGATGACCTAGCCCCCCTTTTTGTTAAGGTCTGTGAGGTGGTGCAGGAGCTTGGTGAGACCCCAGATTCATGGGGTGAAGCCCTTGTAACAGTACTTCCCAAGCCGGGGAAGGATCCCTTGCTGTGCGCCAGTTACAGACCCATTTCTTTATTGAATCAGGAAGCCAAGATTTTTGCGAAGACTATTTGTTCCTGCCTTCAGACCGTCATAACCTCTTTAGTCCACCCTGATCAGACTGGATTTATTCCAGGAAGACACATGTGAGATGATGTTCACCTTCTCCTGAATGCCCTCTCCTCTCTGGCTTCTTCTTTGATCAGGACTACATGTGCTGTGGTTTCCTTAAATGCAGAGAAAGCCTTTGATCGATTGTATTGGGTATACCTCGATCTAGCACTGGCTACATTTGGCATGGGGGAGAAGATTGAAGGATGGATTAAAAACCTATACAGAGAGCCGAGGGCAAGAGTGAGGGTGAATGGGGTCAGTTCACCTCCATTCAACATTGGTATGGGGACCAGACAGGGATGCCAGCTTTCTCCTCTTCTCTTTGCTCTGAGTCTGGAGCCCTTGGCAGCCATTCTTAGACAAGCCACAACGTTTGAAGGTATTAAGGTGGGAGCGTTAGAACTCCGGGTCTCCTTATATGTGGATGATGCCTTACTTTATGTGTCGGATCCAGCAAAGGCCCTTCCAAGAATTTTTGACTTATTAAGACTATTTGGATCTTTTTCTGGATACAAAATTAATGAATCCAAAATAGAAATTATCCTGGTGGACCATATTTCAGGTAACCCCCTCACAGACTTAGGGACTTTCAAATGGGCAAAAACTGCTTTTAGATATTTGGGGGTGTGAATTCCAACAAACCTGAATAAACTTTATGCTACTAATCATTTTAAGCTTCTACAAGAAATCCAAATGGACTGTAATCACTGGGGAGAGCTGCCCCTGTCTCTGTCCAGGCACATTGAAACTTTAAGGATGAACGTGCACCCGAGGTTATTGTTTTTTTTCTCCATCCTCCCTTTGAGACCCCCAAGAGACTTTTGGAACCAGTTAAAGAAAACTGTGACCACATTTATATGGAGGAGAAAGGCTCCAAGGGTTAGATGGAGGATCATGAAGCACCCTAATGACAGAGGGGGATTAGGTCTCCTCTAACTTCCAGAAATATTTCTGAGCAGCCCAGTTACAAGCATTGATCCCACTAAGGGAAGGGGACAGGTACCCTACCTGGGCAGAGATTGAAACCCAATCCATACAACTGGCTAGTTTGGGAGACCTTTTAATTTTGGATGCACCCAGATTGGCCAATGTAACTTCGGATAATCCATGGATGTCCATTTTGAAACCAGTCTGGATAGAGGTTTTCAGAGCTTATCAGCTTAAAATAAGTCTGCATGCTTAGACTCCTCTTCAGAGCTGTTTGGATTTTACCCCATATAAATTGGACAGCTCTTTTAGGGCTTGGCACAGAGTGGGCTTATATATGTTGGGGCAGTTTTATACTGGGGGAGATGCAAGTCCTTCCAACAGCTGAGATTAGAACTTGGTATACCTCAAGCAGATTTTTTACGTTACCTTCAGCTGAGGCATTACTTGATTAAGGAGAAGATTAGAGACCAGATTACTCGGACAGTTGCAAAATTATTTGCTGGGACTTGCCTGAGCTCCGGGGGGGGGAAGGGTTATTTCCAGAATAGTGGTGGCTCTCTCCTCACTAGAATTAGATCAGTTAACTCATGTTAAAGATCACTGGGATATGGAAATAGGCATCACGCTAGTCGATCAACAATGGAAAGGGATCTGGAAGGGGGTTCACAGTACCTCTTCAGCTCCCTTTTGGAGGGAATTTCGCTGGAGGGTTATTGTCAGATATTTTAGGCCCCCAGTAATTACAAAATACATGGGTAAACATTCTTCTGATTTATGTTGGAGGGGATGCCTAAACAGGGGAACACTCTCACATATTTTTGGGAGTGCCCTGTGCTGAAGAGGTATTGAGACTCGATAAAGGTAGAGGTCAGTAAGATTTTTGAAATTCCTCCACCCTCAACAGTTCAGAACTGGCTCTTGAGCCTTCCACCAGACCAGTTGGATTCTAGATCCCAGAGATATTTATATTATATTGTAAATGCTGCCACCCTTAAGGCCATTACAAGATGTTGGTTAACACAAAAACTGCCTTTCGTGGATGATTGGTATACCACCTGCTGTAGAATTTTTGAAATGGAGCAACTTACTGCCAAGCTCCGGTTACAATTAGATAAGTTCAAGAGCAGATGGTTACCTTTCCTCCATTATAGGACATTGAGGGAATCCAGAGATATACTGGAGTTGTTGGCTGAAGTACATTAAGGATATGAATATAATGTTGCAACTGTTAAAGGATTCCAACTGTGTTGTATTAATTTGTAAAAGTCAGCCTTCTTTTTCCCTTCCCCCTTTCCTCTGTTCCCCCCAGTTCCTTCCCCTTTCTATTTTGCACCCATACCTTAGTGTTGAGAGCTGGTGATTGTCATCCCTGTTTCTAATGCGTGGGTTTATTTTCTTTTTAATTTGGAAACAGTGGATTTGTTGTCAGATGATTATATTAGTAGCAGAGTTGTATGTACCAACGGTATGTTTGGTCTTTATCATTTGCCCATATTGTTTGTCAAGTGTGTTGTAATTCGCGAAAAAAAAAGCAAGAAAATTCTGAATAATATATGATTTCAAAAAAAAAGAACCACTGACAATAAATCCTTTTCAATGCTTTATTGCAATTTAGACTATAGTCAGTGTTTCCATGGACAGGCAGACATCCACACAAGCCCCAGCGATTCAGGTATAAAAATCACCACGCCCCCCTGATGAAAAGTTTTCATACCTGAAGCACCAGTGCTTGCGTGGATGTCTGTCTCTCTGTGAAAACACTGACTAGACTCTAAATTGCAATAAAACATTGAAAAGGATTTATTGTTAATGGTTCTTCTTTCTGCAGAGTGCAGGCGATTTGGAGCTTGAATGTGTTAAGGGCCTCCAGCCTCTCCTTATAACTTTTGTCCTACATAACATTGATCATTTAGGTGGCCCTGTGTTACACCCTGTCATCTGTCTCAGTGTTATTTTTGTACTGAGACCAAAACGGCATCCAAGTGGGCCTAACCAGAGCTTTGTAAAGTGGCAGACAGGCTTCCTCTGCTCTGCTGTTTATCACCTTTTGATGCACCCCAGCATTCTGCTGGCACTCTTTTTTGTTCCATGGAGCTTTTTGCTACCCCCTCACGTGGGCAGGCAGCTACTCAGTCCTGTTCTTGCTGCTCTCCTGCCAGCCCCCATTTCCCCAAACTTACATGCTGAGGAACCCCCCATGGCTTGCTACACATGGAGGTGCTTTGAGGAGGAGGGATGTCCACCTCCCCAGACAATAATCCAGATTGGCAAGTGCTTGATGATGGTGTGAGTGGAGTGTAAGCAGGTAGGGCTTCACAAAGCCTGCTTCATGTTGAGTGTTTTTCTCCCTACTGTTTCTGTCCTGCCCACCTCCTCTGACACCTGGTGTTGTCCCTGCAGGCCATGTCATGCTCTGATTCTCTGCTGTTCCCAGGCTCACCACAGGGTTTACCAGAGCAGCAGAACCAGATGTCTTCCCTCCCTGCAGTGAGATTGCTGCCGAGCAGCAGTGGCTCCCCAGCCCTTGGACCACCCAGCCAGTTACCTGATCTTACTTCCAAACTCAAGTCATCACATGGGAGTGTGTAGTGTTACTCAGTGGGCCACTAAGCAGCCTACTGGCACTTGAGACAGTATCTGCTTGTCCTGCTTTAGCCCCTAGTTGAGTATGATCCCCAAGATACTGTATCCAAGATTATACAAGGGAGTCTCTAAATCCGCTAAGCTGATTGGTCAGCTGGGGTCTTTACTCGTGGGTAAACCACAACATAACCAATGGGTAAAGTTCCAGCTGTCCCAGCTGACCACTGCACAACACAAAAAAATCAGTGGAACATTAGACCTGGATGAGTGTGAATGACTGAGGGAAGCTGAGTGCTCACTATGCGTGTCTGCGGTTGAGGAGAAGCCACAGATAGCAGAACTGTTCTGCATGGTTTATTTTTATAAAAGGTATGCCACCTATGCTAAAAAGTATACAGTCTTTCCAGATCAGCTTATTGTGAGCCTCAGTTGGGTCTGCTCTTCTTCCTTTGTCTTTCCTACTGTTTTTCAGGAAGCCCTGAATTTTTGCTGAAGGGTGGCAATTCAGAGGATAACAGCCAAAAAGACATGCCATTCGGAATGGTAGAGAAGTGAAGCTGTTGTTTCAGCCCTCAAGAACTATAAGTAGTTTTCCTGACTCCTCCGCATCTGCATTTAATCAGGACTCGGCTTTTAGCTCCTATAAGGGTTGTATTTTTCTTTTTAATTGTGTTATCTGTTTGTTTATTGTTGTGTGTTCGTAGTTTTCTTTTCTTTGCATTTTTTGTGTTTCTCATTTTTTGCATTGGTTTTGTTCAGTTTGCTTTGATTAGGCGTCTTTGATGGGGGTTTTGAAATCAATGTTAGTAGTCCATTAGATTTTAAATAGGAGTTTTTAATGTTTGATACATTTCATAAGAATAAATCTTTAGTATTTTAAAATTCCTGGGGGGGTTTAGTTCATGTGACTAGAGTCATCCAATCGGAAGCTCTTTCGTCGTGTCACTACTATAAAAGTACATGCGCAGGGTCTCCTTCTTTAGGTGCATCAGAAGCTCTAGCGAAGCAGACAGTAAAAATGCGCTTAGTAACTCAATCAGATTGCTACTGTGGGCTTTTTTTATTTCTGAACACCCTGTTTAGAAATGTCTGACTGCTCTAGGTCTTTGTTGATGGCAACTAGAAGTGGGAAAGTTCTCAAAAAATAGTCAAAGATTTCTTTTACATCTAAGCAAGGGAGGTCCAAGAACACTAGAGGAAATAAAACAGATATAAAAGAATCTCAGGACCATATGAAAGAGCCCGAGGGATGTATGATCAGGCATGAGGCACCTAATAAATTTAGAAATGGGTGTGTGTTCTCCCAGGACTAGCAAATTGTCACATCCACACCGACTCCACCAGGGACAAACTGTAACTATACTGTGAACTACCGACCTATCTCTATCCTGACACCCCTCTCTAAGGCCCTGGAACAGATAGTAGCAGACCAGCTCACTGATCATCTGGACAAGTACAACATCCTTTGCCAGCAGCAACACGGATTTAGAAAAGGGCACAGCACTGCCACGGCACTTCTTGAGTTTACGGGAGCCATACACAACTCCCTTGATCAGGGTCGCCTAACTGGAGCTACATTCATTGACGTGTCAAAGGCCTTTGACACTGTCCACCACCGCCTCCTGCTGCATCAGCTACTGAACATTGGCCTCTCCGCAGAATCAGTGAAATGGTTCAATAGCTATCTTGACAACAGTTCCCAATGTGTAAAAATATCAGGCGTGGTCTCCTACACTAAACAGGTTCACTCCGGTGTCCCCCAAGGCTCCATCCTGGACCCATTGCTGTTCAGCCTGTTCCTCAAATCCTTCCCCAACTCCACCTCTCAGCAAGTCATAATCTATGCAGATGACGCAGTGATTCTTGCCTCTCATCATGACCCAAGCCACCTGCAACAAACCCTTCAACACGGCTTCACCTCTGTTGAAAGCTGGTTCAAAGGACATAAGTTAATCCTTAACCAGAAAAAAACGAAGACCATGATTTTCACCAGCCACCAAAACAAGCACAAACACCACCAACTCTCCTTAAACACCTGCCTCGGGGACTCTCTGGAGCAGGTTGACTCCTTCAGATACCTAGGAATCACCCTAGATCCACACCTGTACTTTGGAACCCATATAACCAATGTCGCTAAAACTGTGAATACTAGACTGGGCTTACTCTACCAGCTTCATCAGCACCTGACTAAAGAGGCCCTCTTTGCCGCAGTTCAAAGCTCCATCATCTCCCAGATTGACTATGGTTTTGTCATCTATGGCACTGCCACTGCCACTGCACTCAGAAGGATTACTACTGCCCTAAACAAGGCCTGTCGACTCATCACTGGGGCCAAACGGCTCACACACACCTGTGACCTCTACTCACAAGCTAATTGGCTCCAACTTGATAACAGAATTCAGTACCAAACCTGCGTGGTTGCTAAGAAAATACAGTTGGGAAGTGCCCCTCCTGGAGTCTGCTCACGCCTTCAAACGAAAACCAGCTCCAGAATTACCAGGGGATCAAAGCCACAACTTTTCCATATCCCTCACTTCCGCACAGCCATTGGCCAGCGTTCATTCACCTACAGGGTACCCACTAGGTTTAAAGGTCTTGCCAATGATGCTATCAATACCACTGGGCTAGGGGCCTTCAAATCCAGGCTCCGTAACACCCTGGTTGCTTCCAGCATCTGCAACTGTCATGGATAATGTCTATGCAACTCCACTCCACTACCGTTCTTCCCTATATCTAGCTCCTTACATAATGCACTTGTCCTAGTTTGGCCTCTGCCCCACACGTGCTATAGCACCTGACAATGCCACCTTCCTAACATCTCCACCCCCCCTTATCCTTACCTACCCTCCACCTCTCCTTTCTTCTCATTTACTTACCTCCCCTTGCCCCTCCCATTTCTTTCTACCACCCCCTATTGTCCTCTTCCTTTCCACTTTACCCTCTCCCTGTCTGTTTAAAATTAATTTGATATCCTTTACCCTTATTTGTATAACAATTTTGTCTATTGTCATGTGATACCTATGTCTTGACGTGGAACCTTTATAAAAGAGCCCTGGGCTCAAAGGTAATTGTAATCCTAGAATTGAAATAAAATAAAATAAATAAATACTAGTGTCAATAGGGAGTCTACTAAACAAAATAACAAGTGTTTAATAAATGGTAAATAATCTAACTTTTCACTTAACTCCTATAACACTATAGAAGACTTGAGCAGATCAAGCTCAGTAATGTGACAGTCAAGGGAGTATGTGGTCCCCTTAAGGAACCAAGTCAAAATAACAGACTTTTTTTTATATAAAAAAGATTCTGTAGGGGGTTTTACCCAAGATGGCTAGTTAGGGGATTCAGAGGCTCACTCCTTGCATGCTGATATAAATCTAGGGCATTCTGTTATGAAGGACGAGGGAATTTCCTGTTTTCCATCTAGAATGAACATATTCAGTCCTCTGGAGATATCAGTAGAGTCTAATAGTTCACTAATGGATAAAGAGGAGCTTAGGAAAGAAACCTTAGATGGATCTCCTGGGGAGGTTTTTGAAAAAAATGGATAAAGATGTGCAGAATATCCAGCTAGACCAGGATTTTTCTGTTCAGTGCCCTGATACTATATCTAAATATACAATTAAGGCTTTAGCCCATCTGGTGATGTCCAATGTCATGTTGTTAGAAGCTTATAATGGTATTAAAGCAGCCCTAGAAAATATGTCACATTTTTGCTCAGAGAGGTTTACTCGGCTTGAGCAATGAATTTCAGAGCTGGTAGAACAAAATAAAGTTTACAGAAGAACTAAGCATAATTTATTATTCTCATCATTAATTATACCTGAGACCCCAAAAAGCAAAAAGAGAACAGGGCCAATTAAGAAAAAAAAAGGAGATAAAACCCAAAAGAAAACCCAAAAATAGTAAACCCAGGAAACAGAACAATAATAAGATGCCCATAGAGGAAAAGTAAGAAAAAGGGACCTTCCACAAAGGCAGAGATTAATGGCCAAAATATGTTGGATGGGTTATCTGTGGTTCAAGAAAATCCTCACCTATTGAATAAGAGTAAAACTGATAAAGGTGCTGAAAATAGGTGTACACCAAAAGAAACAAATCCCCTAAAAGAACAAAGATTGGGGGCATTTTTGTTAACCCTATAGTGGATCTAAGGACTACAGCCTTAGAGAATTCTATCACCACAGATCAACCTAAACCTTTTGCTAGATGTAACCCACTGCTGTTGTTAGAAAATCCCCATCTTTTTGATAAAGAAGAATCTGAGGCATATAATTTAATATGCACAGGTGATGAAGTAGCATTTAAACTAGATCAGATGCATGATAAAGATGATTAAACTAATACATCACTGATGAATTTGATAGCCCACTTGTTAAGAGCTGAAATGGGGCTTTCAGAGGTGGCTGTTGCTCTTAATTTTGTGTCTAAAGATACTGTTAATCCTGCTAAACCAGTTTATTTCATGTTACCTCATATGGATATGGAAAAACAGGTGTGGGCAAAGCAAGGTTTGATAACCTCATTGGGCATGTTGTTATGATCACCGGTTACTTGGGTCACAATTTGGAAATGTACTTATAACGGGGCAAAATCTGAAAAAATATTATCACATGATAAATTTGATTCCACTCTAGCTCAGTTGAACTGGGAGTTTGGAGTTACCCCCATATAGTATGTGTTTTCTATTTTTGGAATAGATACATTAGAAGGAGAAATGTCTGCTAATCTAGCATCTCATATCAGGGCAATTCTCTCAGCTATTACTAAAATCCAAATACATACTGATGAACTAGCTCAGGCCGAAAGGGTCTTGGAGGGTAAAAGGGGAACCTAGATTAATTGTTTTACTCATTCTTCACAATTATTGGCATTACTTTTAGAAAATAGACATATGTTGGATGAGTTGTGTATTTACGTGGTGGCTCTGAATGAGTGGGAGGCTCAAATCTATTCTATACCAATTGTACCATGACTACAAACACTTCGAAGTCAAGACCATGATATATCATCAGAACTTGATCAGGGATTAATAAGTACTGGTATTTGTAATGTTCTTAACTGGAACAAAGCAGGAATTCATAATAAACATGCAGACCCACAATGGGTCAGTTTTGTTTCTAGATTCGAAGCCATTATTTTTCAGGAAACACGAACATTAACACAGCCCTATTTTAATGGCTTCGAATCATGTTATGTTCCAGCAACTATAGGGAAAGCATATGGGAGAAACAAAAGAGGTTTAGTAACCCTGATAAAGTTCAGGGATTGACTAAGGGTATTAAAGAATTATTCCCCTACCCCTGAAATTCTTATGGTAGTAGTCAATTGGGATTCTACTATAGTATTGATTGTGAATGTATACGTTCCCCTGAGTTTCCACTCTCATCCTGCATATGATATATGGTTTAAATTATCTACAGAAATATATGTATTTACACAATTACATTTGGTAGATATTGTATTATTAGCAGGAGATTTTAATGCCAGAATAGCGAATTTCGATAATTTTCCGGTTTTACAAGAACAAATATACATAGCAGACCTCGCACCCAGAAAAACAACAGATATGGTACTTAACGAGGCAGGGAGATGTTTTTGAACTTTAATCATGGATAACAATTTTTTGATCCTTAATGGGAGAGTGGATGAGAATCAGGAAGGGAAAAGTACCTTTTTTCTGCAGTAGGAAGGAGTGTGATTGATTTTATACTATGCCACCACTTAGTTATCAATCTTTTAGGAGAATGGAGGTGGTTATGCACCCAGAAAGTGATCATGCAGCAATTTTGCTTGCTTTTAGGATTTATGACACTAAAGTTTCCTCATCAGTAAAAACCAATGGTGGATGTGGAAATCCAAGGGAAAATGAGATTGAGGTTGAATATTAAAACCATGAATGGGGTATCAAACCTAATTTATTCCCCCAGTTTTTCCCTCCTCTTCTCAAGCACAGAGAATGACACTCAAAGGGAGCAAATTAACCAGTTATTGAACCTAGGGGCCCAGATATTCAAAAGGGTTGTGCGTGCGCAACTCCAAAAATGCACCATTCTGCGATATTGAGAAGGGGCCAGTTGCGCCAACGAAAACCGCTGAGCCACAGTGCAATGGAAATGAAGGCATACACAACTGAAAGGCGAGGTCCATGCATAAAGTGCTGTCCGATATCTGAACACTTGCGCAATCGCAAGAGTGACTCCAGCCGAGGATGCGCTGTACCGGATGAGCCAAAAACAAAAGGCTCAAGGGAGCGCAAGAACTCTAGCAGGCCGAAACCGGGGAGAGAGACAGAGACAGAGAGAGACAGAGACAGGAGCAGGAAGGGCGAGAGAGGGACAGTGGGTCCTGGAGGACAGAGAGGCCAGTGGGGGTGCGGTGCAGTGGAAGCAGCAGTGGGGGCAGTGGGGGAACACAGGAACAGCAGCTGGGGGCAGGAGCCAGGGAGATGGACAGTGTCAGCTTCCACATGGAAGCTGTAATGAGGGGGGTGAGACAGCATGCTGCAGGGGGACGTGGCCGCGGAGGGGCCTGTCGGCGGTACGCCCCCGACAGGCGGTATCGTGCCCGCATCAGCTATGAGCTGTACACAGATGTCAAGATTGTGGCCCGGTACCGCCTGAACAGGGCAATACTGAGACGGCTCAGTGAGCTGTGCAGTGATGTGATGCAGGCACCCTCACGACGGAGTCATGCTCTGTCCGTGGAGACCAAGGTGACAGCCTGCATGTGCCTGCTCGCCACGGGTACCTTCCAGAGGCCGACAGGTGACACCACAGGCATCACGCGGTCGGCCATGTCACGCCTCCTCACCCAATTCCTCAAGCACTGCTGCCTCATGCTGTGGAGTACATCCATTTCCCCAGCACCCGGCAGAAGTAGACAGCAAACATGCAGGAGTTCCACAGGGTAGCACATATGCCCTGGCGTGCTAGGGGCCATAGACTGCACCCATGTGGCCGTTCGCGCGCCACCTGGCCCCGGCGCCAGGCGTATTGCAACCAAAGGGCTTCTCAGTGTCAACTGCCGGTGGTGTGTGATGCCACTGGCGCATCATCAATGTCTGTGCCACACACCCTGGCGCAACACAGTGCCTTCATATGGCACCAATCTGCACTGTGCCATCGATTCGAGTGGGAACATCCCCATGGGTCATCTAGTGGGTGAGTACATGTATGGAATGCAAACTCTGTGCAAGGTGGGAATGACACAGGTGCCATGGTAATGGCACACAAGGATATGGGCAATATGGACCTGACCTGACACTGATCTCCACTATCTCCACATAGGTGACTGTGGATACCCACTCCGTCCCTGGCTGCTCCAACCATACCCGCGCCCCGACCCCCAGCGCACCCGGTTTCCAATGAGGCTGCGCCGCAACACGGAACATCATAGGCGAGTGTTTGGGATACTCAAGGCATGCTTCGATGCCTGGACACCTCCGGTAGAGCCCTACAGTACAACCCCCAGAAGGCCTGTGGGATATTCCTGGCCTGTTGCATCCTGCACAACATGGCCAAAGACCATGGGATAACCGTACAGGTCCAAGAGGGACAGCGATGGGGACGCCAGTGGCGCCGGTGATGTGGGTGATGAGCCGCCCCCTAGGATGGAGGGACCCCCGACTGACACGGCAGGCCCAGCTGCACCGGGACACCATTGCAGAAGAGCACTACGCACAACACAGGTAAGTCAAGGGGACATGTGCAGGCAACACTGTCCATGCGCCAAACCACAGGCACACAGGGAACACACGTGCATGAAGGTCAGGGGAGTTGAAGGGTCAGGCATACCAACACACCATCAGAGAGGTGAGCACTCACATGGACACACACACACACACCAGGCAGCATCAGGGGCAGCAGCACAGCACTGCAGAAATGACACGCCAACACACAGCACCACCAGCCACCTCACCACCTGGACTGTCCACGTCAGTGTCAGGACCTGGGCAACTTGCACCTTGGGTACAGTGCAATGCAGGCATCATCATCCACACACCGTGGACAGCAGTTGGGAGGTGTGCAGGTGGTCCGTGTGTCAGCTGGTGAGCAGAGCACCCAGCAGTGCACTGCCCACCATGTCACACATTGCACACAGGGCAGCACCAGACAGGGCCTGCATTGGAGACAGCTCAGTCAGGAGCACTGTTCCACAGCCACCACAGATCGTGGGTGGCCCGCCATAACCTAGCAGCACTGGCAGGCTGCGCCGGGGCCCATCGGGTGGCGCTAGTGCACCACCAGGGGTCCCAGTGCCGCGACCGCGACCTTGCCCACACGGGGTCTGCATCCTGCCAAACAAACTTGCACCAGGGGTGCTCGGGATGCCCACAGCAGAAACCGGCGTCGACAGGCCTGGTGTCGCAGTGACTCCGGGCAGGGGTGGGTCGCACTGTGTGGGGTCGCGTGGTACAGGGTCACCAGACAGTGTGGTCATCACGGTCGCCACAGAGACCACTGCCTGGGTCCAGCCTGTCAATGGCAGCGGTCACATCCGTCCGCATATGGACCATCTCGGCCGGTCCGAGCACACTCCTGCTATGCCACTCCACGGACAGCAGTCAGTGCCTCCCACGGATCTTACAACCCACCCCTGCAGCTGTACTGACTCCTGCAGCAGGCAGGTGTCTGGCGATCAAGGTACTGTGCCCTAATGGCAGCTCGTGACCCCCAGGGTGTGGATGGTCCTGGTGCACAGCACACGGTGGCCGCTGTTGCATGGGACCAGGCTGTGGGGCGGATCTGGGCGGTGGACAAGTGCCACTGCTTGACGCTGTCCCCAGGCCTGGTGTGCAACTGCTGCTGCCGCCTCCAACTGCTGAGCCCCAGGTCCACCTGTTCCACCCTGTGCTGTCAACAGTAGACACCTGCTCAGCCACCGATGCTGCCCCACGGTGCTGACAGGCCCAGCCTGTGACTGTGCAGCATGCTGGTACACAGGTATGGAGCAGGCCGGGCCAGGGGCACGTGCTGGCCTGCTATGTGTCCCTCGTGGGACACACACCTATCACTGGCCATTGCAGGCCTGCTATCATCAATAGTGCTGAGTGCGTGCCACTGCCATGGCACAGCATGCTGGCACCTGCATGCCAGACTGCTGTGACACAGGCTATGCACCCCTGCACCCGTATCACTGCCGGCGGGTTGTTGGGCCCAGCCGGCCCTGCTGCCTGCAGTGCCTGTAGGCTGCTGGCGGAGGTGGATGGTCCTCCTCCTGGTCCAGCAGGTCTGCCTCACTGTCAGCACCCACCACCACCGTCTCCTGCAGACGAACAGGATCTGAAACAGAAAGAGAGTACATGTGAGTGAATGTGAACAACAGCCCCCCCCCACAGCATCACCATGTCATACCGTGCAGTGATGGGCTTCCACCCATCTGGAATCCTCCGCCTGGAACACCCGCAATGGCACTCGGCTGCATGGCCGCGACCAGTGTCTCCTCGGTCGGGGTCAGCTGCAACACCACCGGTGGTCCCCCACCAGTGGCAGCCGCGTGCCACCCTGAGAGGCTGCCACCTTCTCCTTCAGCCTCCTGCGGTCAGTCCCCATCTTTTGTGGCATTCCTGCCGGGCGCTGGTGGCTTCCATGCAGGTTGGCGGCCAGGCTACCCCTCCCATGCAGCTGCCGCATGCTGAGGGTGCCCTCCGCCCACTCAAGCGGCTCATCCTCCAGGTAGGCCTGGAAGAGGCCTCAGTCTCTGCTGTGGTGAAGTTCGGCCTCCTCCTACACCCCGCCATCCACAGCCTCAGCCTGGTTCTCGTCAGTCATGGTGATCTGTATGGGTGGAGTGGACACCTGTCACTGTGCAGTCCCCAGCATTTCCCCATGAGCATGGCTGCAGGCCGAGGCGGGGGCAGCCCCTCCTCTCCATGGCAGATACTGATGGAAAGGGTGCCTCTGCCCTTCCTAAGTGCCCTCATCATGCTCAGCCCCTCAACCTATGACATCCTCCAGCACCCCTGCCCATGAGCATTGTCTGAGCATCACACAGCATGTAACTCACCTCTCACCAGCAATAACCAAATCTGGCGCCCACAGCACAGTGCGCATTTTAATAAGCGCAACACATGCAAATGAGGTGGCGGCCTACCTAACATACTAATCGTGCCCTGCGCCTTTGCATGGCTGATCGACTGATTTGCATATGTCGGCTGAATACTCAGCGTATTGCGGCTTAGCACAATAGGGAAGGTCCGGCTGAGCCGATGGCGCTATGTTGTGGCTGTGTCTACACTGCATTGCGCATGTCCAGACAGGTTACGCATCGTCGATCGCGCTGCAGACCTGCTGAGCACGATAAGCGATTCTGGCCATGGCCACCATTGTGCCAGTGGCGCTCTGGCACTGGGCACTATATGGGCGCTGTGGCACTTCTGCGCGATAGTCCACTGTGGCACTGGTGCTCTGCTTATGGTCAGCGCGGGATGCCCTGCCATCCCATGGCGCTGTCGTAGCCTTGCGTCGTAGCCGTGACCTTGTGTACCTCTGACCCCTGGCGCCGTGGGCATGCCTATGTGCGTCCCTATTGCGCTGTCTGGTTACAGCGCCATGTAAAAATGATGGGCGCTGTGCGAACAGCGCGATGGAACCTATGCTGGTCTATTGCAGCAACTCCACGTGGGGTCACAAGCGCAGCGGGTGCCATATTGCCTGCTGTAAGTTGGGGCCATGGCTGGGAGGAGGCAGTGTCCTGGAGCCCAGTTGAAGTGGCCAACCTGGTGGCCCTAGTGGAGCCACTATGAGGACTATTGGTGAGGCCCCCTCACGGACCTAGGACCCATTTGTGCGCAGCAAGTGGCCACTGACCTGGTGGGGTCACTGGCGGGGCGGTCTGCTGAGCAGTGCGGCACGGTACAGTGATCTCCGCCCGGAGGACCGGAACTATTGACGGCTGCGTTCCCATGCCAAGCGGGGCCTGGTGCCTGAAGCCACGTGGTGTACCATCTATTCACCTATATATTCTCTGTAGGGGTGTGTGTGCCTGGGTGGCTGTGCATCGGTGTGTCAGTGTGTGCAGCTGTGCGATGGATGGTTATGGCTGTGTGGGCAGGCAGTCTCACTGGGGCAGGGGCACTCTGCTTTTGAGTCACACTGATGTTTGTCTCACCATATGTCTCCACAGGCCGGATGGTGAGGGCGCGGACAATAGGTGATGTGGGCCATGCCAGAGCTCCAGTGCCACAGGCTGTCGGGCCACAGCAGCAGCGGCAGCAGCAGCAACAGCAGCAGCAGCAGCAGACTGAGCTGCTGGAGGTGTGAGTATCATTACGTCATGGATGCTATTGCATGCTGGGGGCAGGACCACCAACCATGCTGGACACAACCAAAGGGAGGTCATGGTTCCACTATCTACGGAAACAGTAGTGAGTCCCCACACTGGAGTACAGTGTACAGTTCGGAGAACATACCTGCGTATGGACAGGGGACTGGGTGGAGGCGTTCTGGGAGGCGACATGGATGGTGCATGGATTGCATCACAAGTCTATGCAGACAGGTTAGCGGAACTGAACATGTACTCCCTGGAGGAGCAGGGTGTGGGGATATGATGGGGACATACAAGTATTGTACAGGGGGAACAGAGTGCAGGAAACAATATTTGTAAGCGTAAGGGATGTTCCAGGACTAGAGGCATGGGATGCAGTTGGGGGCTTGTTTAAGAGGAACATGAGAAAGTGTTTCTTCACATGATGGGTGGTGCACGGTGGAACAGCCTGCCAGAGGATATGGTGGGGGCTGACTTGGTCACGGGATATATGTCGTGGGTTCGCCATGGGGACTTCTGGAGGTCAGGGGTGAGGGAGACGGACTTATAGGACAGAGAGTGATCGTACAAGGCCAAATGGCCAGACTGGGTGTCCATAGGCCCTTATCTGCCGACACTGTCTATGTCTCCATGTATGTAGGCGTGACACAGGTGACCTGCATCACAGTGCAGCATCACGACACGTCTGTGTATGCATCACAGGTGGTCAGGCATGCACTGGGCACATAGCTGTGTAACTGGCATCGCATCACGTTGCCACATCACATGACAGCCTAGTTTTGTACTGTGATTGAGCGTGGGCAGTGTGTGGGTGGTGGTGCTGCATGGCTGGTGCCGCCTGTTTGTGATGGCCATGTGCATGTTCACTGTGGGTGGGTGCATGCCATCACATGTGCAGGACATTGGGTTAGATGGGTTGCAGGTTGGGTGGTGTTCAGGGTTGTGGTCAGTCTCAGCCATTGACTGTGTTCCCATTTTCCTAGGCCTCGGTGTGCTGCGGCACATGGCGCATGATCTGCGGCGCCTGACCCAGGTGGTGATGGACAACCAGGAGGTCCTGCAAGCCCTACAGTGCCAGGGGGAACAGTGGCGCAGGCACAGGAGGGGACGCCAGCAGGGGGAGGAGCAGGAGCCAGCTGGGCCGTAGCCCACCTTTCATTTCACCTTCACCCATCCCTTTCACCCTGCCTTCCCTCTCCAAGTTTTTATTCCCTTCCCCTTGAACACCCCTGCCTTTTACCCGTCCCCCCCAACTTGTACATAGTTCGACCTTTGTTGTTCACTGTTTTTATTTAAATATACATTTCTATTTTGGTACAACTGCTGTGTTGGTGTCTGCTTTGCAACTGGCTCTGGGTGCTCCGTTGCAGGGGTGTACATGCCATCTGGCTACTATGGTCCTGGGTATATGTGTGTGTGTGTGTGTGTGTGTCCATGGGGAGGTATCACCAGCATAGCATTGCCTTTCTGTTGCTCTTGCCATCTGCTGCCACCCACTGCTGGGTGACAGGGTGGAGTCTAGCTGGTCTGCTTCTCTGCAGCATGGGGTTGGCGTGTGGCACAGGGGTGCATGGTGTTTCCTGCAGTGCCTGTCACTGCACATGGCTGATGTCTTGGGGGCATGGTGCTACGCTGTGCTGTCGTCTGAGAGGACTGATGTGCACTGTGGTTGTCAACCCCTGGGTGTGGCACTCTCTGCCTGCAGTGGTTGTGCTGGGTGTCATGACTCTGCTATGCTTTAGTTGGCTTGTCCCCATGGGCACGTGGATCATCCGTCCCACCCCAGTGATGCTGTGCTTGGGGTGTGCCAGTGTGTGTGGGTTCTGCAGTGAGTTTCTGTGCCCATGTGTGGCATGGCTGGCGGTGGGCCCCAGCCTGCCTCCCTGGATGTGCAGTTCCATTGCTCTGGGGGCGTGCTTGCGCTATGGCAGCTCTGCACTGCTCAGCTGAGCTTCCATGGTTGCGCCATAGCGCAGCATTTTGGCTCAGCCTCTCCTACCTGGTTGCGCGATGGCGCAGTATGTGCGATATTGAGACGTTGGTTGCTTGCGCAATTTGCTCTGCTCCATGTTTGAATATCGCACCTGTTGCGCATTTGCGCAACTGGTTTGTGCTTGCTCCTGCTGTTGCGCTACTTTTGAGCGCAGTTTGAATATCTGGGCCAGGATATCAACAAATAAATAGCTATATTGTACAAATATGAGTAAGCATAAATCATCATCTTGGTTTGACATCCAATGAGTAAGAGAGTAACAAAATTTGGGGAGGTTCATTAGGCAAACAAAAAAGAATCCGACAAAGAGGGCAATGTTAAAATTAAATAAAGCTTGTAGCGATTATAAAAAATTTCTCATACAAAAAAAAATGAGTTTACACATAAACAGTGGGAAATAATGTATCAAGCCTTTAATGAGGGTGATTCTAGGCTTCTTTGGACACTTGTGGCCAAAGGGAATAAAAATCAGACTTCAACTTTGCCGATACACATTCCTAAAGAGACTTGGATAGTATACTGTAGTTCACTTCTTAATAAAGATCCCAATTTTGTGGAAGAAGTGATTGATAGCCACGCTTCAAGGGGGGGATATATTCCACTAGTGTTTTAAATGTGGGAATTAGAAGATACCATTATGAATCTTCCAAATAAGAAAGCGCCAGCGCCTGATCTAATTCCTGGAGAAGTCTATAAAGCACACCTGAACTACTTGATAATTTTTTTTACAAATTGTTTTAATATATGTTTAAGGGAGAGATTTATTCCACCCTCGACTAGAAACATAATTGTACCGATTCACAAGAAAGGACATTTTCAAAATCCATCTAATTATTGACCAATTAGCTTAATAAATATTAGTGGAAACATTTTTGCTAAAATATTATTACAACAACTGCAGTACTGGACAGAGACGATTTCCCCTTTATCCATGTTCCAAGCTGGTTTACGTAAGAACTTTTCGACTACAGATACTATTTATATTCTTGCACATTTGATAGAAAAATATGTCATTTTGCAAAATGAAGTTATATATGCTGTTTGTCAATTTTTTGGCAGCGTTTGACTCTGTAAATAGATGTAAACTCTGGGAAATATTATTTGAAAAACATCTACCGTTGACTTGTTTGATTCCAATTCATATGCTATATAGACATATTAAATCAGCTGTTAGCTATGACAATAAGGGTAGCATCTTTGATTATTTCTGAATGACATCTGGAGTAAAACAGGGATGCCTTTTGGCTCCCCTCTTATTTAGTCTGTACATTGACTCCCTTCTGACATAGAAGGAGGTATCTAGTCTTGATTCTCCTAAAATTAAGAATTTCCCTGTACACACTCTTGTCTATGCAGATGATCTAATTTTAGTGGCACTTTCAACTAAAGGACTGCAAAATAAATTAACACAACTTAATACCAAGTGTAAACAATTAGACTTACTAATAAATACTAACAAAACTAAGTTTATGATCTTTGGTTCACACTTTGGTAAAACAAAAGAACCAAGGCTTTATTTAAATAATAATCCTATAGCTAGGGTGACTTCATATACATATTTGGGTATCAAGTTTACCTCAAAAGGAGCATGGTCAGTGAACTTAATGGACCCAACAGCGAGGGCAAGATTGATTGCAAAAGCTGTTACATTTTAATACCAACTATGGGGGGCACTCGGTATTATCTGCTCTAGTGGCTGGAGAAGCTAAAATTAACCCCATTCTTACGTACTATATGGAGCAGAGGTTTGGGCTACAAATTCCCCTCCCTGTTTGGAGATCCCCCTTTCTTTTTTTTATAAATCTATATTGCAGGTTCCAATAACTACGTCTAATGTTATAGTAAGGGCTGAATTGGGAAGAGTTCCCATTGCCACAATAGTTGAGATACGTATGGTGGGCTACTGGTTAAAAATGATTAATCAACAGGTTAACTGTTTGCTTTTATCATGCTTGAAAGAAAAGATTATCTGGCAAGAACAAAATTATACATCTCCCTGGGTAAAAATTCTTAAAGACATTTTGGGAAGAATTTCTATGTAGCATCTTTAGTTAGATTTCAAAAAATCAATTATAATATCCCCTCTGTTTAAGCAGCTTGTTAAAAAGAAAATTATGAAGCTTGCTCAGGAAAAACAACTGGAGTTGCTTAGATCCCAACATCAGGCTATTTGGTTAGGTCAAAACAAAATAGATGTTTCATTAGAGAACTATTTACTCTTACCTCTAACCCCCTTAGAAAGGAAAAATATTACCTGGGCAAGGATGGGAATTATATGTTCTAAATATGCATATTTTAATAGAATGACTTTTGCTAACCCCCCTTCCCCAAATTATGCAGCTATAATATGGGTTTTGTGGAAAATCTTTATCATATTACAGTTCAGTGCCCACTATATAAAACTCCACAATTTAACTTATTAAATAATTTTCTTATAAGATATGTAAATGCAGAATATGATCCACTGTTTGTTCTTTTACATCCACATACAATAGAGGATGCAAGGATGGCCTCAAAGTTTTTCCATGAAGTGATAAAGTATAAAGAAAAACATCTCCCTGCTTTGGAAAAGTAAACTTGGAGTTGAAACTAAAATAATTAAAAGTATTTGCCTTTACAATTAAGAATAACAATTATGAGCTGATGTGATAGAGGGAAAGTAATTATATTCAGACATACAAGGCAGAGATACTTTTTAAGCTATTGCCAAATATTAACTTAGGACAGAGATATTTTGTTATAATATCTAGCCTCCCTCTTTTGTTTTACCTTTTTTTTCTGTGATAGGATAGAAGGGGATCTGACCGGCTAAAAGTAATCACATTCAGATATATAAGGCACTGAATGTTTTAAGTTATTGTGGTCAGTAGGTGAGGAAAATGTTTCAATTGTCATAGTTTTCCAGTTCTCCCTTTTTGTCATCTTTTATTATCTGTTGTAGGATTATGGTATTAATAGGTGAAAATAGAAGGATGTGTACTGTGTAGGCAGCTATATATTTAAGAAATAGCAACATGTGAAAGATTATTCAGGGCATGACCATACTACACATTGCTTCATATATTTAAAATCCATCTATGGACTCATACTGGTCTTAAGCTCAGTTTAGTACAGTTCTGATTTTAAGCTGAATATCAAAATATGATTGCTGGAGCATGGGGTTTTTTATATTGTTAAAATAATTTGGGTAACAGTGATATTTAAAAATGCTCTCTATATAGTGTTTTTGTATGGCCTTTCATGAAATGTAATGTTTTTAGTATATTGTAATGGTTTTTATGCTGAACAATAAGACAGAACTGAACACAAAAAATCACTACCTCCGGTTTAGCTGCAGTGTCGGCTCTCTCCCTGAGGTCTCGGCAGCTCTTGAAATTGTAGTTCCTACATGCTCAAATGCTTCTTCAATGTACTTTAAAATGCCCTGGTACCCTCTGTCATGAATATCCTCTCTCCCAAATTACTGTAATTTCCCCTCCTCAAAAAAAAAAAAGAAAGATAAAAACACAGAGTGGGAACCTTGTGAACTCACAACCGTGGTATCAGGCAAAAAATATGCTTGCCAAAACCACTGCACTTCATGTCTCATTAACAAATTTTGGCTGATTGCAACCAACAAACTCTGCTTACAGTCATGATTCACAAAAAAAAGGTTTTTTCCATTACTTCCTGACCTTTTCTCCTCACTTAAACCCTTACTTTGTCTGGACCACAAAAGCAACATTCGTCCCGGAGGCACATGCTGAACATTGCCAGCAGACCCCACTGCTAGTACCATGCTGTTTCATACCATCAGTAAAATAGCTACTATTTCTTACTTGCAGGCTGTCTCTTTAAAAAGAATAAAAACTCAAGACTCTCAGTCGCTCTCCTTAAAATAAAAAAAAACTTCACACCATATTACTGTGTGTGTGTGGGGGGGGGGGCTGTATTAGGAACTAGGCAGCACTCTACTACAAGTACATTCTCCCTAGCAACACAAAACTATTTTTTATGGTGCAGCAATACATTCAATAAAAATAATTTAAAATACAAAACTATATATATATATATATATATATATATATATATTTTTTCTTTTTGGTCACAAAAAAAATAGGGACATTGTATAATCACAATAAACCACTCCAATGTGTGAGTTATGCTGGGATTTACCCACGCCCTGGTGTGGTTTATTCCTTAACTATGGGTGGATAAAACTGTGAGATATCATGTCTGTGAATTTGTTTGTCACAATGTATAATTTCTGTGGCATTCTGTTACCACACTAGGATTGGGTAAATCCCAGCATAAACCATACCCTGTTGTGCTTTATTGTTTAACTGTAAAATGGGGTCTCTAAATCTGCTAAACTGATTGGTCAGCTGGGGTCTTTACCTATGGATAAATCCCATCATAACCCATGGGTAAAGTTCCAGCTGTCCCAGCAGATCACTGCACAACACAAAAAATCACTACCTGCAATTTAGCCGCAGTGTTGGCTCCATCTCCACGGTCTCCACAGCTCTTGAAATTGCAGTTCCTATATGCTCTCACGCTCACATGCTCCTTGAATGTACTTTGAAATGCCCCAGTGCTCTCCATCATAAATATCCTCTCTCTCAAATCACCATATCCCCCCTCAAAAAAAAAAAAGAAAAAAAAAACACAGAGTGGGAACCTTGTGAACTCGTAACCTTGGTATCAGGCAAAAAATATACTTGCCGAAACTGCTACAACTCATGCCTCATAGACAAATTCTGGCTGATCGCAACCAGCAAACTCTGCTTATAGGCATGTTCAACAAAAAAACAGTTCTTTTCTTTGCCTCCCAAACTTTTCTCCTCACTTAAACCCTTACTTCCTCTGGACCGCAAAAGTTATATTCATTCCAGAAGCACAAACTGAACGTCACCAGCAGCCCCTCACCACTCACACAACACTGTCTCATACCATCAGTAAAACAGCTACTATTTCTTACTCACAGGCTGTCTCTTTAAAAAGAAAAAAAATTCATGACTCTCAGTCACTCTCCTTAAAAAACAAACTTCACACATTATTATTGTAAGTGTGTGTGGGGCTATCTTAGGAACTAGGCAGCACCTCTACTACACACACATTCTACCTAGGAACACAGCACTATTCTTTCTGGTGCAGCAATACATTCAATAAAAATTATGTAACATGCAAAAAATAAAGTTTTTTTTGTTACAAAAAAACAGGGACATTGTATAATCGCAAAAAAACACTCCATGGTGTGGGTTATGCTGGGATTTAAGCACACCCTGTTGTGGTTTATTGCTTAACTATGGGTGGATGTAATTGTGAGATATCATGTCTGTGAATTTCTTTGTCACAATGTGTAATTTCTGTGGCATTCTGTTACCACAGCAGATATGGGTAAATCCAAGCATAACCCACACCTTCTCATGGTTTATTGCTTAAGTGTACAATGGTGTCTCTAAATTTGCTAATCTGATTGATCAGCTGGGTCTTTATCCATGGGTAAATCACAACATAACCCATGGGTAAAGTTCCAGCCATCCCAGCTAACCACAGCACAACAGAAAAAAATCACTACCTCCAGTTTAGCCGCCGCATCAGCTCTATCCCCGCAGTCTCCACAGCTCTTGAAATTGCATTTCCTATATGCTCATGCACTCCTTGAATGTACTTTGAATTGCCCAGGTGCCCTTCATCATAAATATCCTCTTTCCTAAATCACTGTATCCCCCCCTCAAAAAAAAGAAAGAAAAAAACACTGAGTGGGAACCTTGTGAACTTGTAACCTTGGTACCTGGAAAAAATATACTTGCCGAAACTGCTGCGGCTCATGCCTCATAGACAAATTCTAGATAGATAGATAGATAGATAGACAGACAGACAGATAGATAGATAGATCATTTTATTTATAAAAGCACCCATTTCCAGGGATTCTGGGTGCTGTACAATAAAAACAAATGGCAATATAAAATAACATACAAAAATGTACCAAACAATTCAGCTAGAAGCGGATTTAAAATTCATCTATCTATCACCCTAAAACAGACCATTATGGCTGACCACAACCAAAAAACTGCATACAGGCTAGGGCTGTGCAGATACCATTTCCCAAATATTCAGCCGATCATTTGGTATTCGGTGGCCAAATATTCAGTATTCTGTATTCGTTGTCCTGTATTCAGCCACTTGAGAAAATAATCGGGACCTGCCCCCCTCCCTCATCTCCCAGTCCATAGAAGCAGCAAAACCCCCAGCCCTCTACCCTCCCTCAAAAAAGCATACTCTCTCTTTACCTCCAGTACCCACAGGTTTTTATTTCCTTTTTTTAATACCCCCGGAAAAATATTAATACAGATTGCAGTTTTCAGGTGACCGATTCTACCCACACGCTTCCACGGTCCATTTAATCTTGTGAGGCAGCCTTCTGTAGCAAAAAAATAAATAGTTTAACCCCCCCAGCATCTGACCAAGGCACCCACCAGTCCATTATCCAGTAATTCTAATTCCAAGCTGAGAAGGTGCCGGCACAACCCTCTCTCTTCCATGGTCAACTACCTTCTCATGAATGAAGCACTTGCATGCTAGCTATAGGAAAACCAGCTGATCACGTGATACTATAGCAAGCACTTCATTTAGCTATTAATTTGAAAATTAATTTATACCCCAGCCCTGGAGTTTCAGGTTCACCCCTGCCACTTACCTCCTCTGGTGCTGGTCATTGGAGTCTTAGCCTCTCCAGTTCAAACTCCTTCTGGTGGTGGTTTTCCTCAGCCTCTCACTGAACCTGCCTTTCTTTTTCCTTGGCTTCTCTCTGTTGCTGCTTTTCCTCGGCCACTCTCTGAACCTGCCTTTCTTGAATGGCAAGTTCTCTCTGGTGCTGTCTTTCTTGCATCTCCAGTTTCCTCTGCTCTAGCTGCAGCCTATTCCCTTCCAGCTCCAGCTCTGTGGTGGCCTTCTCCTGGCACTATGGCTCTGGGTTCCCTCTGTTCTCACTGTCCTCCTCCCTACGGCTGGACACTGCAACTTCCCTTGGCACCCCCATGCCCAAGGCCTTGTCTCTTTCAGTCACCAGCTGAGACTCAGTGCCCCAGGCTGTGGCCTGTTCATTGGCTGCCTCACGAACTTCCATTAACTGCTTCTTACTGTGCCCCTTATACTGGACTCTTCTCTCCTGGCACAGCTGTTTCAGCTCTTCTACAGTGTAGTCACCATACTTGGAAGTCATCTTTCTTCCCTACACTATCAATAGTGTGCCTTTTACTTGCAGCAAAAAAAAAAAACAACAAAAAAACAACAGGGTGGTAAATTACTGTAGAACTTAAAATTTTCACTGTAAAATTATTTCCACTATTTTCGCTGAAGTACCAATTTGCGTGAAAATAAACTTGCACTAGCTAGCACTTTTAGTATTTTTCCCTTTATAGTGAATGTGGTGATTGTGACTTAGTGCTAAAATAAATTTACGCAACTATGGTTGCATTTGTGTTTGCGCTAAATTTACTTAGCATGAAAATAGTTAGTCCTATGGTATAACTTGTAACCAATTTTCCCTTTTCCAATTTACAGCCCTCTTGATGTATGGTTGTTCAAACAGTTTGCCAATTGCACCGCTGCTAACTAAATCTGTTACAAGTCCACTCCCATGGGATAAGATTCTTTCTGTCACAGCAAAAAAATCCCTCTTGTGATGGGGGGGTCAGGAATACCCTTTCTCTGTCCTTTTAGCACGCTCGCTGTTTCACAACTGAACGTATGCCAGAGAATCCCAAGGCACCTTCTCTCCATGTGAGGGGGAAAAAATACAGTCTTGAATCTGTGTTCCTGGGATAGAACCTTCATGGCCACTGCACTATGAACCAAAAATCCACAGGTGTGTATAGGCTCCAGGGGGTCCTATACAATCTATTATGTGTCTTTCTCCAGAAATGCAGAGCTCGGTTCAAACCTCCTCAGGCTCCTCCAGAGACCCTTCATATTTCCTCCTCTCCTTTCATCACAAAGTACGTAGTGGTACTTCACTTTGATAAAGTTTGGCCTTAAGGCAGTCACACAGTTGTAGAATAGTTTGAACAACCCTCCCAAGGCGACCCACACAAACATCATGGGCAAAATTATCTTAAAAGTAAGCCAGAAGCTTTACTAATTAATTAATAAATACTGTAAATACATGAAGACAAATACTTTTAGACACTGGTTACAGGATATTGAAAATAAAATGGAAAGTATAAATAAAAACCTACACTTTAAAACTCTGAGATTAAAGTTCTACCTCAAGTCCTTAGTTGTTGAATTATGAAGTGCGACGTGTCCTTAGATGTTGTAGTTGAAGTCTTAGCTCTGGTGATCCAGGAAAATTGTCTTGAAAAGAAATAATCTCTGCTCTCCTAAGCAGAGAGGCAGGGTCTGCAAATGAAAACAAAAAGGTTAAGGGCTCAGACACAGTTTTTCTCCCTTGTTTTATGGGATTTGTCAAGGGCAAGTCCAGTGGATAGTGGCTTGCCCTGTGATTGGCTAGCATTCTGTTTCTATGGCTACGCAACCACTCAGTTTTCAGTATTTTATTACAAAATAACACATATGCATTTCTGAATTTGAGAGAAAAAAACTCAGAAGTCAGCTAGTTTTAACCAGAATCCTAGGAAAACCCTCCAGCCCTCCCTCTCTTTGAAATGGGTGTAATCAAGCTACACTCAAAATAGCTATTTACTTAAATGGTAGCCCATTTTGTGGTAATGAGATTAGCTCAGTGTAGACTTGCAGAGACAACAGAACCCCAGACCAAATGGCACCACTGGATGCTGAGGGCCATTCAAATAAAAATGGATGTGCTGGCTTTCAGCTCTGCTTATTTATTTTTTTGCCTCCTTTACAAATGATTTAATTAACTGTAGTTCCTGCCTAGCTGCTGAAAGATTCTCTGCCCAGTAACAAGAGTTACAACATTATTCTAGGGCCCATGGCTTTTCTTTGTACCCATGTTCCCGTGCAACTTACATTCACCACCATGTGTTTCTCTGATGCATTATATACATAAAATTATATAAAACATGACCAAACAATAAGGTATGACCTTATCTCACCACATGGCATTCCATAACTTTGGGGATGAGTGCACAAAGGAAGATTCATCTGTTCTAGTTCTAAGTGTAGGGAGAGGCAGCAGGACATTATCACCAAACATCAGTGGGTAAGCACTGTTCACAGGTTTAAGCAGTGAGGCAAGGGGCAAGGGCAGGTGATTATGCATAATGGTAAAAATTATGTCCTCAAAGATGTGGTCATAAAAGGAAGACAGTGGAAACTAACTAAGCCTGTCATAGAGTGAGCAATGGTGGGTGAGCTGGTGAGATGCGAATGCTAATTGACAAATGTTGTTGTAAGTGACATCCCTCCTAAAGAGAGTAGATTTCAAAGCACTTGAGAATACTGGGGCTTCATAAAGGAGTTTGGGATGAGCAGTCCAAGGGCAACTGCAAGGAGAGATTGATGGGTCAGATTACAGACTCCTTTATAGGAGACACCCATCATGGAATTGACCAACTTACAGACCCACATTACATGAGTTGAGTAATCAAGGGAGAGGTCAAGTGTGACTCCAAGGTATGTGAAAGAGGAGACAGAGGGGACTAAGGTACCATCATGGTAAGTTATGGTTAAAGGAAATGTACATTGTCTTACTTTAGGAGAAGTACCAAATAACATAAGCTGTGTTTTGGTCATGGTTGGGATCAGTTTGTTTGCAGATAGTCAATTGTACATAGATTGTAGATCAGTAGTAAGATACACTATTTTTTTTATCAATACATTTGGAGCAAGAGTAGAGGACCAGATCAGCTGCATGCAAAATGACAGAGCAGTGGAACAAGTACTGGCTTATGGAATTTATATGTAGAGTAAATAGGTGGGGATCAAGGATAGATCCTTGAGGAACTCCCACCAGAGTTGGGGCAGGGTCAGATAGAGAAGATCAATATTTGACTCTTTGGAATCTGTTCACAAGATACCTGCTAAACTATGGAAGAGCACTATGTGAAATTCCCTAGTTAGCAAGTTTATTGCAGAGCAGGGAGTGATCTACAAGGTCAAAAGCCTTCATCAGGTCTATAAAGACAGCACCTGTTAAGCTCCTCGTATACATTGCAGAGGCAATACTGTTAGTATGTGTGAGGAGGGCAGAAGTGGTGGTATGACCTTTTCGAAAACCATGCTACGTAAGGGAGAGGAGTTGTGGGTGGACAGATAATTGGGTGAGCTGGGAGGCAATAGCTTTTCAACTATCTTATTTAAGAAATAGAGTATGGCAATGGGCCTGAAATTGTTTTAACAGTTTATGGTTGCATTTCTTAAACACGGGAACAGCACAAGAGGTTTTCCATAACTTGGGCAGTATACCAGATGACAGGGATAAGTTGATTAATTTAGTAATGGGGAGGCTAATTCACTGGCAGGGATCTGAGGGAGTTTAGGCTCTATACTGTCCAAGCCTGCAGACTTAGATTCAGGAAGCTGAATTAGAAATCTGCAAACCTCAGCTGTGTTAGCCAATTTAAAATAAAATGGGGATGGACCAAGGAATGGACTGACCCTGGGAGGAAGTCATCATTTGGTGTTAGAAAGGTCAGAAGAGGGAAGGCCTGAGCATATGAGGAGAGATTAGAGGACTAGCAATTGAAATCCAGTCCAACAATAGCACCATGGGACCTCAGCATGGTATTAGATGCTATTACAGTAACACCATTTGAACCAATGACATCCACAGACATCTACTGGGTCTCCTTTAAGACCCTCTTTCTGGTCACAGTATGCTCAGCCAGAAGGACTGGTGCAATCAGGGCACTCTCATATAAGCCTACCTTCCTGATGATCCATAACAATGGTATCACCATGCGTACTACCCCCTCCTTCACTCTGAAGATATCTATGCCATTCCATATAGCTCAGACCATAGAACTGCCAGCATGGAACAACTAGAACTCTCAAGAACAGGAAGGAGAAATCAAGAACTGGGACATAAAAAGGATCATAACTATATATTTGGACAGAACCAAAGATTACAGACTATCAGCGATACCATTTGTTGTACCAAATGGCCCTAGAAAAGGGCAGGCAGTGGCAAAATCCACACTGGCAAGCTGGATTAAACAAACTATTAATGAGGCTTATAGGCTACAGGGCCTGATACCACAACAGGGCATCAAAGCTCACTCCACCAGAGCTGTAGCAACCTCATGGGTGGAACGTAATGATGCCTCAATGCAGGACATTTGCTCAGCCACAACTTGGTCATCAATATACACATTTATGAGACATTATAGACTGTATGTTGAAAATGCCAATAAGGTGTTTTTTTGTTAGGAAATTTCTAGTTAACCACTGTAGGCCTTAGCTGGTACGTCATCTGTTCCCCACCCAAGTTGGCACATACACACTGCTTCTTATGACCCAGATGGTAATGGATAGGTGATGCTGTAAGGTGATGCAATATGTAATGGAAATTTACTCACCTGATAAAGGTGATTGCATGATCATCACCTCACAGCATCACTGAACCCACCCTGGTATGCTGCATCAGATGACAAACCAGCTCAGGTATAATAGGGTAAGGGAATACTGACATTTGCTTATACCTTCTACACTTATCTACTTACCAGCATGCTGTATGGGCTGGACATAAATTAGTTTGTATACAATAGGGTATTAAACTGGCTTAGTATGATTCCTGCAGTATCCAGGGTATACTTATAACCAATGTCATAATCATGCTGAATAGTTCTAACAACATAACTTCTACCACAGTACTTCTCTAGATAATTCACAGCTTTAGAAGATTCAAACTGGAGTCCTGTGGTCAGGAGGTGGGTCTTGGCGGATTGGATTTCAAACATCTGGTCACATGTGCATCATCAGTCTATGAAATGGACATAGCCCAGATGGTAATGGATAGGGTTGCTGTAAGGTGGTATTCATGCAATCATCTTTACTAGGTGAATAAACTACCATTATGACCTCAGCAGAGGGAGAAGCAGGAGACTGAGATGAAGTCTTAAGGACAAAGATATTTTGTTTTATGCAAATGGATTCAGTGATAAAAATTTAGTGGACATAAAGACAGAATTTGTGAAAAAAAAGTTAAATATTGTCAGAGGATTATAAAAGGTTGCCCTCAATACTGGATAAATGCTTTAAGTTGACTTCACATTTCTGTTTTTTAGTTTTCTGCTAGGCTTACTACCTGTGCTGATTTAATCAGGACTTTCCTAGTTTGGGGGAGGGGGGCTGTGTCCTGCCCAAAATACTGGAAAAATGCAAAAAGTCCTGCTCTTTCACTAGAAAAAAATATTTTCTTGCATGCCTCTAAAAGTTGCAGAAAACTTCAATACCTTAAATAAAATACTTCAAAATGTAAGGAAACACAATGAGTAACTAAAAACTAAAACACTTAATATTAGTTCTGATTTAGAGAAAGTCTGTTGCATGGGTTGAACTTACCTACTGTTCTGTGAAAAACTTGTTTTTCATTATTAAATTACCTGATTTGGGGTTCATAAAATGTGTTAACCGAATTTTCACCAGTATTGTCCCTTGCTTATTTTTTGTTATATTCCCACTAGAGTGGGGAATACTGGCTGTGTCAGATCACAGCCTCCCTAGAATGGCCCGCCTCGACACAACTGGAAATCAGAGGCAGTTGTGACTCGACTCTGCTATGACCCATTTCAGCCTGTTGACCAGATTCAGAATTTCTGTTGACAAGGTTATTAACCCAGGTCAGTGTACTGACCAGGTTATTGACCCAGGTCAGTGTATTGACCAGGTTATTGACTCAGATCAGTGTATTGACCTGGTTCAGAATTTCTATTTACCAGGTTCTGGCTGAGTCCTACTAATGTAAGTGATTTTTGAGCATCATTCCTGTTAAAAGTGAAAAATTGGTTGTGAAAAAATGAGAAATCAGTTGAAACAAAACCCAACAGCATGAAGAGGCAACCTGATTCTATCATATGACCAGGTCTGGATTCACTTCTGTCCCAGTTCTGGACCAGTCTATAAAATATATCTGTTTTGGCAAACCAGAGTAAATTGAATAAATCAGAACTTTTTGAAATCAGAACGGGGTCACAACCAATCCTCCCATCCCAAATTTCCATTGGCTCACTGATACAATAGCTGATTAATTAATGAATTGATATATGTATGTACAGTATGCATGTATAAAAGGAAAGACATAGTGAGCTGGGAACAGCTGGGTTGAAGCCCTGGGCTCCGTTGTGAGATAATGTCACTGTTGCATAAACCTGAAGTGGTCTTGTCATGGGAGCCATAATTACAGAACCAACTGGGCAAAAGAATTAAAGAGTGTCCACTTCGCAGCATTGTCCTGTTCTGTTAAGAAACCCTTCTTTCCCATCTCCAAAATACTATATCTAGTTTAATCAATGTAAAGTCTAAACATGCTCTGATGAGGGTGAACTTACTAATGTCCCTGTGTAGGTTCCCTCTGTGACGCACCTGATCGAAGGCTTCAATGGCCAATTTAGCCCATGGGTTGTTACTATGTTTTTTCTTGAAGAGCTCCCACCCATAAAACTGAGTCACCATCTGGTTCTGACCAAGGCATGTTTGCTCAGTGGAGATCTAGCAGAGGACTTCTTGCCTTCTCATATAATGAGTAAAATAGTGCAGCTGCAACGCCCAATACTATGCTTTTAGGTCTGGGACCTTACCCACCTTTCTGCTTCAGATTTGTTGAAATGGGCCATTTGAGCCTTGGTCTTTTCCTGCATTAGATAAATTTGGAAGTAGCTTTCTAGAACTGTTTCCAAAAGGAGGAGGGTAATTTCAATGGGAGAGATGCAAAGATGTAATTTAATCTGGGTAGCACATTCATCCTGTTTCTGCCCAGCCTCCAACTAAGGGAGGCAGTTCCTTCCACCTGACACAATTGGCTTGTATGTCAGTGAATAGCCTGGCATAGTTAGCTTTGTATAGCTTAGCCATATCTTGGGTAACTCAGACCCTCAGATAACAGAACCAAATTGTGGCCCACTTTAATCTACTACATTGCTTTAACTGCAGTGAGGTCTGTGCTTCCAGAAGTATGATTTCTGATTTATCTTCATTTATTTTGAAACCAGAGGTTTTGCCAAATTGGGTAATTAGTTCTAACACTTTAGGGATGTTTAGGTCTGAGACATACAATAACGTGTCATCCACATATAGTGAAACTGTGATTTCTTTCCCCACAATTACTATTCCCTATATGTTCTGGGACTCCCAGAGTAATTCTACAAGGGGTTCCAGAATGACTGCGGATAAGAGCGGGGAAGGGGCACCCCTGTCTGGTCCCCTCTTAATTTGGAATCTCTCTGAAAGTGTGCCATTTACTTTTACTCAGGCTCCTGGGTTTGCATAAAGTTTTTTAATCTAAGAGTAGAATTTTTCTCCAAATTGAAATTTGCATAAGGCATCATCCAAAACACCCCTGTCCAGGTGATTAAATGCCTTTTGGTGTCGACTATTATTATTGCCTTTTGAACTCCTTTGGGTGAGTCTCAGGAGGCTGAAATGACATGTAGAACCCTCCTGATATTATTAAGCAACAAGGCATGACCAGGGGATATGTTAATAAAAGATTAACATAAGGCTGATAGAATGCTTACAGCCAATAAGAAAGCTCTATTTCTGATACCCTTCTTATAATCTTGAATATGACACCCCGGTATGAACCCAGTTTGGTCAGGATGTATTATGAGTGTGATTACCCTCTGTACTCTATTCCCAATTGCTTTAGCAAAGATCTTGGCACCCTGAATCAAGAGCATCTTTACCTGGTTTGGGTATCAAAAGTGATCAAAAGTTAAGGTGGGTCACCTATGGGAAAGCGGTGTGTCAGGTAAAAGCACGTTAACCCAAGGCAAGGAAACCTTGCACACACAATGCCTACAAGGCATGGATGCCATCAGGTACTTCTGTGGCACATTGTGGGTAATGCTTGAATTGGCTATAAGCCCAGCACTGTAGCTATGTATTTGTGACTATAATAAATTATCTTAACTTGCATTTTTAGCTCTTGTGCATCTTATATATCTGCTGTAGGAACTGTGTGTGCAAGGTTTCCTTGCTTGGAGTAATACAGGGATTACTGCATCTCCCCAAGAATCAGGCAATCTCCCCTTCTTTGTGGGCAGCATTACATGACTTTAACTAAAGCTGAGGTGAGTTCAGGTGCAAATGTTTAGAAAAACTATACTATGCAGTCATCTGGTCCTGGTGCCCATCCTGTGTTGAGAGTTTTTATTATTCTCCCTAGCTCTTCAGCTGTGAAGGCCTCTTCAGGTTTCTCTCTTTGAGAATCGGAAAGCTGTGGTAAGATAATCTTATCCAATACCTGCCGCAGGCTGTGGGTAGAGCCTACAGCCATTTTGGGATCGGTCTGTTGCTCCTAAAACAGCTGATCGTGGAACCTTCTGTTGGATTTTTGGAAGTATCTTTCCGAAAGTCCAAAGGAACTTGCAACACTCCACCACAATCGGCCGCTCTAGAGTAACAACCACACTGTTTCGGCTGTTACTTCCATATTCTTGTATGGGAACTACACATACACGCCTCGCGAGTATGCACAGTTCTCCTGGCACTGCCATCTTGTGAATTACAGAAAGCCATTTGCCACAACTATGCATGCGCGAATGCCGTGCATGCGTGGTTGCTTCACCTCCACCATCTTGCGGATGGCACTCCTCCTGCACTGTCCCACTGCTTCTGTCCCCTTCCCACTCACTCCATGCCCTCCCACCACTGGTGGGTAATAAAATCCTCCCGCTCCCTCCCACTGCTAGCAAGTGTCTAGCTGCTATCATCCCCGCTCCCTCCGTCTCCCACCCATGCACCGACATTGGGGTTCCCAATCCCCGTGTCAGCATCACATACCCCCCATCAACTCATGTGGCACTCTGGAAGCCCACCCCAGTGTGCCTAACTTTATTTATTTATTTTTTTTCCCACCCTGCTGACATTGGGGTGCCCAATCCCCGAGTCGGAATTATGTCTCCCCCAACTCATGTGGCACACTGGGAGCCCACCCCAGTATCCCAAAATTTATATTTTTCCCCCTGAAAATAAAGAAAACCATCCCCGGATGTTTTTTTTACCTGTAAAAAAGAAAACGGTCCCTCGTTATTGCCCCAGTTCCCCTCCCCCATCCCCACTCTCCCACTGAGCACCCACCTCCCCTTACTCCCCCTACCCCATACTTACCTCCAGAGGTTGGTGCTGTAATCTTCTCTGAACCAGGATACATCCGCACTCTTCAAAGCCAAACTGGGAACTGAAGAATCAAAGGTAAATGCCGTATAATGCCAGTCAATGGGGTTTTCAACTTAGGTTGATATCTCAGCCATTTTTAAGAATTTTGGCCCCAAATTTTCAACATGGGGTTCTTAGGTCTTCACTTTGTGAACACTGTCACTGTTGTTTCATTACCCAGTCCCGAAGGTGATTTCATGGCTCATACATGAGTCACCTTTCGGACCAATAATGAAATGAAAGTGCCACTGTTCATGAGGTGGGGTCCCAGAAACCCATGTTGCAAATTTGGTGAAAAAATTCTGAAAAATGACTGCGTTATGAGTGTGCATTGAGCAGTTTTTACACATGCTCCTAACTTCACTAATTTTTAATATTTTCACTCCAGATTTTCAAAATGCCATTTTTGCACACCTCCTTATTAACAGTGCAGCTGTCATTTTTCACATCCTGCCCAAAACATGTTTTCACACCTGTGGCACAGAACGGCACAGTTGCTCTGCGCAATCACCTTTCGGGACAAGAGAATGAAATGACAGTGGCACTCTTCATGAGGTGGGGTCCTAAAAAGGCCATGTTGAAAATTTGGTGGGGTAACTCCAAAAAAAATGACCAAGTTATACCCAGTCGCTCAAAATTTCTACACACACGTGTAACTTTGGTCATTTGGTAGCTTGCCATACCCGTAACGCTTCTGGCTAGAACTTGTTTCTGTATGGCATAGGAAATGAGGTGTCCCCTAAGGACATCTTTAAGCCTGTCTCAGATATACTTTAGTTTGGTATCACCTTCCCTGTTTTCCCTGCAAGTAGTTTTTAGTCATTTCCCTAGAGGTATTAATGAAGACTTCATCATTTAAGAGGCCAGCATTCAGGCACAATCCTTTATGATCTGTGGGACCCAAATCTATTTTGTAAGTGATGAGGACATGGTCTGAAATAGATATTGTGTAAATCTTCAGCTCATGAAATGCAAAAGCTCACAGCTTTTGGGTGTAGAATCCATTATTTCTGGAATATGCATTGTTCAGGGGAAGAGAAAAAGGTAAAGTCCTTTGCTCTAGGATGTTAGGTATGTCCACCAACCTCCCTCTACTGGTATCCTAAGTAGTTTAAAACATGCTTTATCTCCTCAACTGGAGGAAGGAGGTCCTGTCTAGAGTGTTACTTTCTATAGAGTTCCAATCCCCTCTGTAGATTATGTGACCTTTTGGTAATTGTGCCAGCTTGACAAACAGACCCCTAAGAAACTCAGCAGATGCAGCTGTAGGAGCATATAGCAACACCAAATTAATCACTCTCTAACTTAGTCTCCCAGAGACAGTAACCAGCCTCCATTTTTACATTCGCTTGCGCGCATGCGCAAGGAACGTTTTGGGAGAGTAGCACACTTTGGAGGTGTGCCTCTCCCATTCAATCCAGTGCTCTGTTGAGCAGGTGTGGCGGTCCTGCACCAATGGGTGAGGGAGCTCTGTATGACAGCGGTGGTCTTCGCTCCAAAGAAAACCACCACTGTCATACCGAGCACTGTGTCACGCCACCCCCACCAAAGCTTTGGTGCCCCACTGGGAGCCCACCCCAGCGTGGCAAACGTTGTTTGCCGACGGGGGTGCCCAATCCCCCATCGGCTCCTCGGCCTCCTGCCAGAAGTCTGGTCGATGGGGTGCCCAATCCCCTGTCGGCCCTAAGCCCCAGCCATCTTCTGCCATGCTGGGAGCCCACCACAGCGTGGCAAGCGTCCCACATAGTCTGTTTTTTTTAAAAAACCTGTAAAGAAAAAATGGTCCCACGTAGTCTCCCAGTCCCCCCTCCCACAACCCGCACCCACCCACTGTGCACCCAGCCTCCCCACAACCCCACCATCCCATACTTACCTCCGAGCTTGGTACAGCGATTTCGTGGACGGGGAACGTCTGCACTCTTCAAAGCCGACATGAACTGAGGAAAATGCCGGTAAGCTGTATAATGGGCTAGATAGGGGGTTTCAACTTATTGTATATTCAGTCATTTTTTGGATTTTGCACTACCATCATGAGTTTGGGACTTCTTCAGGAGTCACTGTCATGGCGGCGATTGGGTTCACAGATTACCAGTCACTGTGCAGACTGCTAAATCACCTTTGGGCCTGAATAATGCCATGACAGTGACATCATTCATGAGAAGGGGTCCAAAACCCCATGATGAAAATTTGTGCATAAATTCCAAAAATGACTGTTTAATGAGCGCAGCATTGCATAGTTCCTACGCAGGCTCGTAAGTTCGTGAATTTTCAATATTTTCACTCCAGATTTTCAAATTGCCATTTTACCACAACTCCTTATGAGCAGTATAGCTGTCATTTTCACATCCTGCCCAAATGTGTTTCATTTCTGCCGTAGCGCACAATGGCGCAGTCGGTGTACAAAATCAATGTATGGCACACATTAAGAAAATCACGGTGACACTGTTCATTAGCGGAGGTCTTAAAATGGCTATGTTGAAAATTTGGTGAAAAAATTCCTAGAAATGACTGTTTTACGAGCGTGCGTTGCGCAGTTCCTACGCACGCTCGTAGGTTTGCGAATTTTCAATATTTCTATTCCAGATTTTCAGCATTGCCATTTTAACACACCTTCTTATGAGTAGTACAGCTGTCATTTTTCACATCTTGCCCAAAACATGTTTCTGCCCATGTAGCGCACAGTGGCGCAGTCGGTGTGCAAAATCAATGTATGGGACACATTAAGAAAATCACAGTGAACTGTCCATGAGCAGAGGTCTTAAAATGGCTATGTTGAAATTTATGAAAAAATTCCTAAAATGACTATTTTTAGATGTAGTTTGAGTTCTACGCCACTGTGACGCTTGTGAGTTTTCAATATTTGCATTCCAGATTTTCAACATTGCCATTTTACCACACCTCCTCATGAGCAGTACAGCTGTCATTTTCACATCCTGCCCAAAATGTGTTTCTGCCCATGTAGCGCATAATGGCACAGTCGCTGTGTGAACTCAGTGTATGGGACACATTAAGAAAATCACAGTGTCACTGTTCATGAGCAGAGATCTTAAATAGCTATGTTGAAAATTTGGTGAAAAATTCTACAAATAACTGTCTTAATGCAGGAGTGTGTTGTGTAGTTCCTAGCACGTCAGAAGTTTATGAATTTTAATATTTTCATCAGATTTTTCAACATTGCTATTTTACCGCACTCTCCTTATGATCAGTATAGCTGTCATTTTCACATCCTGCCCAAAACATGTTTCTGCCATGTAGCACACACAATGGCGTAGTCGGTGTGCAAAATCAATGTATGGGACACATTGAGAAAACTCAGTGACACTGTTCATTAGCAGAGGTTTTAAAATGCCAATGTTGACAATTTGGTGAAAAAATTCCTAACAATGATTGTTTTACGTAGCGTACTGCACAATTCCCATGCACGTCAGAGGGTTTGCAATTTTCAATATTTCCACTACAGATTTTCAACATTGCCATTTTACCACACTTCCTTATGAGCAGTACAGCTGTCATTTTCACATCCTGCCCAAAACGTGTTTCCGCCTATGTAGCGCACAATGGGGGTAACAAAAACGTCATGCTGAAAATTTATTGTGCAAATACCAGCAATCGCACAGGGCATTAGGGTAAAGGACCATACATGCCAAACACCACTGCAAATACCTGCAAGCGAACGTTCGGCATTGACAAATGCTTGTTTTTTTTGTACAATGTATTTCTGCACCGGAGGCCCAGGGCATCTCTCAAGTGTACCCCATGGACTCAGCCTCTGTTCTCTGCCTGAGACAATTTCCACCAGGAGTACCAGGGCTGAGCAACCCCTCCTCAGGCCTACAGACTCGTCCCGTCCCTGGATCTAAGCCCCCCATGGCGGGACTGCCTCTTCTAGTTGGTGACCTTTCTGAAATCCAGACGGATGGTCCGTGGCTGGGTTGATGGACTCAGGAGAGCCAGTGGAAAAGTTATCAGCATTGGGATGTGGGCATTGGCCTCTGGGTTACCCTTGCCTTCCTAGATCCTCCAGGGATTTTTCCTTGGTGCTGTGTCCCCCGAGGTGTGGTGTGCAATGACTCTGCGTGACTCTGCCTCTACCACCGGCGAGTGCCGATGCCACACCCACACTTCATGTCCTGCTCTTGTGCTGCCCTCTATCACCATCGGGGGACACTACAGAGCAAGGAACCTCCTGCAACCCTCCCAGGAAGAGGAGAGCAGTCCTCCGGACACTCAGTCCTCTCCCTCTCCCTCTCCTTCTGACTCCCAGCATCCCGAGTCCATTCTCGACCCTGGGTCATCGGCACCGCATCCAGCGCCTCAACCCTCAGCACCACTATGCTGGCTTAGCCTCCATGTTTTGGCAACATGTGTGTGAGTGTGTGTGTTTGATCTGGAACCGTAGTACCTTTCTAAGTAGAGTGGCTATGCCAGCCTTTTTTTCTGTTGGGTATGCATCTGAGCAGACCCTTCCTACCCAGCTCTTTCAAAGATTAAATATTCAGAGGTGGAAAGGTGGGTCTCTGGAGCAGCTCAACACCATAGTGCAATCTAACAAGTTCCTGCAAGATCCTGGCCATCTTGACTACTATGTTAATACCTTTAACATTTATAGAGCATACATTGAGCAATCCCATTTTTGTAACATATCAGGGTATGTTCATTTTCATTTCATTTCATTTTATTAAATGGGTTAGACCATTGAGTAAAACTCATTTAAAACGGCGACCCTTGGTTAGACAAAAATAAAGTTACAACAGTTACAATAAATACAGACATACAATATATAACACACCAGATACATACAGTTACATACGTTAATGATATTATCATAACCAGTTAACCAAAACAAGCCTTTGTTTGAGCAGAAAATGAGTTCAAAAACCAGGTTTTAACAACTTTTCGTGACGGGATTTTGCTATTATACAAACTAAATTTCAAGGGCATCATATTCCAAAATTTTGGAACTAGCTGACTGAAAAAGAAGTCAGAACGTTTAATTTTTGATCTGGATATTACCAACTCTCGATAGGCCGCATTCCTTAAAGAGGGATTAGCATCCCTATATTCTAACCTTTCGGCCAAGTATTCCAGAATCACTGCTGTGATACTTTTAAATGCCAATAGATATTTATGTAGCTGTCTTCTGTCTGACAAAGAAATCCATCCTAATCTATGATACATCAGGCAATGACGGGTATCCCTAGAACATTGTAAAATCAGTCTTGCCAGACGATTATACAGTACATCTAATCTATATAATTTTCCAGAATGAGAATAATCATGAAGTACTGTATGTCTCCATAATCAAAAAGAGGAAAAATCTGTGATTCAACAATTTTCTTTATCATATATCCACCCAAACAGTTTTTGTTTTGATATAACAAATCCACCTTTTTCCCCTTATACATTCAGCTAACTTCCCTTCCCTCTCACAGGTTCATGTCTATTTTGAAGGTACCCCATACAATAATAACACAACCAAGAACTATCAGATCAAACTTTTTTAACATGAAATGCTTACTAGAATTGGTGGTCTCTATCAGACCAGTACCTTATGGTACAACTGTAGGCCTAAAGATGTAGTGGCCACCAGGGCCTCTATGGTTCCTAAGTGAGATATATCTTATGCGGGACCACAGTAGGATATGGTATTCTTGACAACTGCCCCTCTTTGTGTGGCCTCCAGTTACTTTCAAACTTCCATGTGATCCTCCCCCCCACTCCCTCACCAACCATAGTGAACCAGCTGCCCTGGTAACCCCCATTAGGTGAACCCAGGTGCCACCTTCCTCTGGAGAGTGCATAAAGAAAACTAGGTTATGTGATATTGGCTCTTAAGTAGAGGCAAGCCTCTTGTACCCTGCAGTAAGTGAGCATTTACATTTTACATTAATAAAAAATCATAGAATACAAAGATTTCCCAGAACCTGCTCCCTGACTGGTGTCTGACCCCCCATACTCGTCCTCCACGCATGCAGGCAGTACTTTAATAGCTGCATATTCTCCTTTCCACCCTGTTATAAAACCATCTTTAACTGATCTTACTATCTCTCACTGTGCTGTGTGTGGGTTATTGAAAAGTTCAGTGTCAGTTACGTTGGGTTGATATGCACATCAGCATTGTCCCTCTTTTCCATTATGTAGCATTGTGCCTGGGAAGAAGGTGTGGTGACCATATCCAGACCTCTGTTGTCTGTCTTTTCTGTCTGTGTTGTTTGACCAAAGGAAGTTTGTTTACCTTCATGGCCAGTATGTTCATGATTAGGCCTTGTGATTGGTCCTTGCCCCAGCCAATGAGAACTTCAAACCTCATCGTCCCCAGATTTGTGTCACTTCTAATTGTGTCCCTCAGAGAACCATTTCCACTTTGTAGTTTCAGTCTCTGAGTAATTTGGTTCCATGCAGCACACAATGAGCAGGGTCGAAAAGTACAGTCACAAGTAGTCTTGCAGCCTAGTGGAGACAGGAAGCCCAAATGGGCCACAGCTTAACAGGCACTGAGTCATTTCTAAAGCACTACACATGGGGCATAAGAGAATGGAATAGCTAGCGGCCAGGAGGAGTTACAAATACTGAGAAGTGGTAGAAATAGTACTCACTTCCACTTTTTGAGGGTTTTGAGACTTTGCTGGGATATCCTTTATATTTATTTAGTGTACTTTATTTCACTTGCCTGGCCACCGGCACCTCAGCCAGGTCATGGACCCCTTCTGTTTCCACTCCCAATTTCAGCCGCAACTCCCTGATGCACCCTGGCTTGCCCACCAGGGTGGGGTTGCGGCACTGGCCCAAAGTGCTGCAATCCTTGGGATAGGTCGGGGGAGCCAGCCCTGGGATCTAATCGAAGCGGAGAGGCTAGCTTCATCTAGGCAGCTGGCAGCATAGTTTTTCCCCTGTGAACAGGGGTTGGGATGTGCAATGATGGCCAGCATCCACCCTGCCCCCCGAGTGTGTTAGCATCAGTGCATGTGGTACACCCAGCCTCCACCAGGTGTCTGTAGAGAACCAAACACTCTACCCCCGGAGAAGGACAGCAGTCGAGGACACTCAAACCTTCTTCCCCAGTCGGCCCTCCGACATCCCAGATCCATTCCTGAACTTGGATCACTGGCGCATGGGTTGGCACCCTGCCCCTGAGCTGGCAGACTGGCAGGATATCCTGCATAAATCTGTGTGAAGTGGAATCAGGTTGTCAAAGGGTCACTTTCCTCTTGATCCTTTGGGACCTGTAAGCTTCCACATTATTTCACCAGTCTCCTTTTCCACCAGTTCCTCTTGCAGATCAGGCAGTTGTGTTCCCTGCACCTGCAGAATTTTTCAGCAGCCAGGAGCGACTCGTATAGACTTGGGCCATCGGGGCAACAATGAACAACTTCACTGGGCAGTGCATTTGGGCTTTAATGCCTTTATCATTCAGTTGTCTGATAACATGATGAACCTTTTTGTGTCTGGCAAGCATTTTGGGGGAGGGGTAGTTCTGGTCAATATAAATGTAATGCTCATCTAGGTTTAGGTCTTTCTTATCCCAGGCTGCTCAGAGGATCCTTTCCTTTGCCAGATAGTTTAGGAACTTTATGAGGATTGGTCTGCATGGAGACCCAACTTATGCTTTAGGTCGCGAGCTCTGTGTGCATACTCAATACTCAGATCAAAGTCATCCCCTAATGCCAGAGGTTCAGTTTAAACCAAATGTCCAGGAAATTGTCTATGTTGTCTTGCTCTGCACCATCAGGGAATCTAAATAGATGTACATTGCTCCTTCTGGCTCTAGCTTCAGTGTCTTCAGCCCTCCTGCTTGGGCTCGTTCTTGATGGTGCAGAAATGCCAGTGATCTGCCGAAGGAAAGGTGCTCATCCTGTAGTGTGCTCACTCTGGTCTCTACCTCAGTGATTCACTGTTCCAGCCATCGGAGGTCTTTTTTGATCCCCAATACCTTGCTGTCTATCCAATGTAGGAGCTGCAGGATGCCACTGGTGCTGATTTGCTCGTGTGTGGATCCTGTCTCTGAGTGGCATTCTTCTTCCTTGTCCCCTGACCTGAGAGTGTTTTGGGAGGCCCAGGAAGGTGACAGGCTGGTGCTCCAGCATTGATTCTCCTTTCATTTGCTGACTGATTTCAGTGCAGATTCAGGTGTTGATTTTTTTGGGCTGCCCATGCTGAGAGTCTCTGGTTGATGATCACTTGCTCTTTTATGGCTGAACAATGCCTTGTGCCAGTAGATGCCAAAGGATTAGGTTGGTGGGTGGCAGGAATGCCGTTCTAAGCAACCATGTCAGTCACTGACATCACTGGAAGACCTCCTTTCTTAATACTCTAGTTCCCTTGGTTTTGCACTAGTTTAGTTACTCTGTGCTGGACTTGTTTCAACTGTTTAATTTCCCCTTTCTTAAATGGGTGCCTTAACTGAGAACCATAGTCTAGATTTGGTCTAGTGTAAGCTTTGTAAATTGGTATGATGCATTGTTCTGTTTTGGAAATGAAGGTTCTTGCGATGTTCATAACTAGTCTATTAACTGTATCAGTTATGTTGTTGAGAAGCTTTTATTATGATCCCAAGATCCTTCAGTTTCATCTTTATTCAGATTTTTCTAGAATGGTTAAACTACATTAGGTTCTTTGTCTGCCCATTCTTGCACATATTGTAGATCTTTAGTTATGAGTTCTCTATTTGCTGGAGTATCCACCTTACCACCTAGTTTGGTATCGTCTGCAAACTTGACTATGAGCATTTACGTTTTTGTGCAGATCTGATACAAACAAGCAAAACAGTGCTAACCCTGTCACAGATATCTGTGGCACACCATTTGTTGACTTTTATTGAGTCTGAGAGTGTTCCCTTGATCCTCACTTGTTGTGATCTATCCTTTAACCAGTTTGTTACCCACTGTACAATGTTTCTATTTATTTTTTCCTCAATAAGTTTGTTTATTAGAATTTCATAGGGAATGATGTCAAAGTCTTTTCAGAATCTAAGTAAAATTTGTCCATTGGTGTTATGTTCAAGGTTGACACTTACCACCACGAAGAAGGATAACATGTTCAATATGCAAGATCTATTTCTTTTGAACCCATGTTGCATTTTTTCCACCTCCTAGAAGGATAACATGTTCGATAGAAACATAGAAAAATAGAATCTGACAACAGACAGGGCCACTTGGCCCACCCAGTCTGCCCATTAGTTTTCTACCTTCACTTTTGCCGCAGACACTCCCTGATCGATGGTGCTGTCCCCCCCTTCCTTATCCATATGATTCCCTTGTGCCTATCCCAAGCATTTGTGAACCCCATCACTGTTTTTGCACCCATTACCTCTGCTGGAAAGCTGTTCCAGGAATCCACAACTCTTTCTGTGAAGAAGTATTTCCTCAAATCTTTCCTGAATCTACCCCCCTTCAGTTTCATAGCATGTCTCCTTGTTTTAGAGTACCTTTTTTTCTGAAACATACTCCCTTCCTGTACTGTATAACCCCCCCTTGTGGTATTTAAAGGTCCTTATCATACTCCCCTTTCCTTCCTCTCCTCCAGGGTGTACATATTAAGCTCCCTTAGTCTTCCCTCCTAGGACTTTTGATGCAGACCCTGCACCATTATGGTAGCCCTCTTCTAGACCACTTCCAATCTGTCCACGTCCTTCCAAACATGTGGTCTCCATAACAGGACATGGTGCTCAAGGTAGGGTCATACCAGTATTCTACAAAGAGGCAACACCACCTCCCTCCTTCTGCTGATGATACCTCTTCCTACACCCTTCAGCATCCCACTAGCTCTCCTGACTGCCTTGTCACACTGCCTGGACACCTTCAGGTCATCTGATTTGATTACCCCCACAGCTCTCTTTCCTTCTTGGTTGTTGTCAGTATTATTCCACTGATCTTTGTATTCCTCCCTGGGTTTCTATGGTCCAAGTGCATTATTTTGCACTTTTTTCCCATTAAAACCCAGTTGCCACACCCTTGACCACTCCTCCTTTTTTTTCAGATCTCTGCCAATCCTTTCCAACATCACCACCCACAGCATGTCCACTCCATTGCAGATCTTGGTGTCACCTGCAAAGAGGTATACTTTTCCTTCCAGCTCCTCTGCTGTGTCACTTATTAAGACATTAAAGAGGAATGGTCCCAGCATTGAGCCCTGAGGTACCCATTGATCACCCTCTCTTCCTCGGAGCAAACTCTGTTTATCACTACCATCTGTCTCCTATCCCTTACTCAGTTTCTTCCCAAGGTTATCACCTTATTGCCCACCTTCAAGCTGCCAACTTGCTTACCAGTCTCAAGTATGGAACAGAATCGAAAGCCTTGCTGAAATCCAGGTAGGCCACATCCACTGCCCCTCCCTGATCCAACTCCTTGGTCATCCAGTCAAAGAATTCTATCAGATTTGTTTGGCATGATCGTCCCCCCGTGAATCCATGTTGCCTCTGATCCTGTAGCCAGTTCGATTCAAGATATTCCACAATCCTTTTCTTTAGTAGAGTTTCCATTAACTTGCTCACCAGCCGATGTCAGACTGACAAGTCTACAATTGCCAGCCCCTTCCCTGCTAGCACTCTTGTGAAGTGGGATTGCATCTGCTCTTCTCCAGTCCTCTGGGACCTCTCTGCTCTCCAGTGATCTGTTATCTGTCAGCGGTGCAGCTAGTACCTCCCTGAACATCCTCAGCACCCTTGGATTCACCCTGTCTGGCCCTATAGGTTTGTCCACTTTCAGGTTAGAAAGTTCTTTCTGGACTCTCTCCTCAGTGTCCATTTCCCTTCCATTAAAGCTCCTGGTGCTTTTTCACAGTCCCTTCCTTTCCCCTTCCACTGTGAACACTGAGCAGAACTATTTGCTCAAGAAGTCTGCCTTATCTTGGTCCCCCTCTATAAAGACTTCTCCCTCAACCTTACAATCCCTCCCTTTAGCTTCCTTTTTTCACTAACATACTTAGAAAAATGTCCTCTTTCGATACTGTCTGAGCTATTCTTTCTTCAGTTTGAGTCTTTGTGCTCCTTAATGCTTTGCCTACCTCCCTCTGTTTTCCCAGGTACACTTCCCTATCCTCTTCTGTCTGGTTCTCTTTATACCTTCTGAATGCTTATTTTTTAGCCTTTGCAAGATCTAGTTCTTTTGAACCCATATTTCATTTTTAACGCCTCGTAGAAGGACAACATGTTGGATATGCAAGATGTATTTCTTTTGAATCCATGTTGTGTTTTGTCACTTAGCCCATTTTTATGTAGCCTCTCCCTCCCTGGTGTCTAGGGGCCTGGGGGCAGGTTTAGGGGAGGGGGCCTTCAGTTTCCAGAAACACATCCAGAAAGTAGAGAAGGCTGACACACACCTAGGTCCATAGTTCTCTCCCAGATGGCAGCAACTGAGCGTGGCCTGTAAAAGGGTGCAGGAGGGCAGAAAACCAGAGGCTGTAGGGACAGGGTGTTAGCTGGCAGCATGAATAAATTCATAAAGCAAACCAAAGGTCCACTGCCAAAGTCCATTTTAACAAGGCAAGGATTTAATTTAAAAGAGAATAAAACACAAGAAACTTCTCCCAGAAGCAGGTTACACAGCTTTACAGAGGTTCCATTCCCCTTTGGCACAGAGCCATGACACAAAACTTGTGGTTGTTAAGTCCCCATAGAGCCGGAGTAGCTTCTGCACACACAATTGATGGCAGCAGCGTGCTTGTGGCCTTCACTACTAGAAGCCTCACTGACTACATTACCGGGCTGACTGCTTTCTCCTTTTATCAAATACAGCACAAGAGACGGGATGCAACATCTCCCTCATGATTTTCACTTCTTCCTGCAAAACAGGGCATTACGCGGCCGGGCTCCCGACATCCCTGCACAGCCTGGGTGCAGGTGATCTGGGAGACTCACCTACCCACTTCTTCGCTCCTTGCAGGCCATCTTCTCTCAGACGAAGTGCCACGAGGTAATAGGAGGTGGTCTGCTACCACTGCTCTCCCCACAATGCAGGTTGCCACCACTGTGCCATCCCCTCCACCTGAGCATCCATACATTGGAAGCAGGCCTACCCCACCCCAATGCCACGGTGCATGAAGGTGGGATGCATTCTCTCCAGGCCGCCATTTGCAGCAGGCCCAGCTCCACGTATGCAGCAAAGCCTGACCCGTGGACCAGGCTCTCCTGAGCAGACTGACAGTGATGAACCACTGAGCCCCGAACTGGGCCAGGGCTGGTGCTCTGGCCCACTTAGTTCCTCCAATAACAGTCCCAATGGCCTCTTCCAAATGTACACACACACACACACACACACACACACACACACACACACACACACACACACACGCTCCCCAAACTTTCTATTCTCTCATCACAAGCAATAATATGCTGACAGTTCTTGGAAGGTCTTTGAGTCCAATGAACAAAACCCCAAAGTTCCAGGGTACTGGACCACCTTTTGATCAAAAAGATATGCTCACAGATATAAACTTTTCCCTTTTTTTCCCTTTCAACAAAAAACATAACATTGAAAATAACAACAGCCAACAAGTGAAACAAGGAAATTTCAGAAAAATCTCACCCATTTTAAGGAAAAGTCCCAAACAGTTCAGGTGCAGCCCAGAAGGACAGTCCTGCAGCAGTAACTGAGGTAATTCATCAGTCCAGCAGAGGGATTACAACATCCTACAGATCAGGTCCTCTGCCATGGGGCTAGTAGAATTGAGGATCAGGTTTGTTGGTCTCGGCTCCAGAAGTGTCCATGAAGACAATACAGAGCTTGCTGAGGCATCTCATCATATCTTGGAACAAAGCAAAGTGTTTAAACAACATTTCAATGTGCTTACGCAACTGGATGAGATGATATGAGATGATGCTTGTGTAACTTGATTTGTATGTGGCTTTCTGCCTTTCTATCCATGGAATATACCACCCTGTAAGGGAACGATGCAAGGAACCCTAGAGGAGGGTTCCCACCTACAGGTGCCATGGGAATGATTGCATCAGCTAAAGGTAGGATAGGAAGAACCCCACAGGGAAGAGAGATGAGCCACTGGAGGAGGAGGGGTGGATGGTGGGCGATGAAAAAAGAATCCTGGCAAAGCCCAGGATGTGTGACCTTTTAAGCTTGATGGGGAGTGACGTTGTTGCTCCGCCCATTGAACCTCAGGCTTAAAGCCCTCCCATTTGATGTGCTTACACAACTGGATGAGATATTATGAGATGATGCTTGTGTAACTTGATTTGTATGTGGCTTTCTGCCTCTCTATCCATGGGATATACCACCCTGTAGGGGTACGACACAAGGAATCCTAGAGGAGGGTTCCCCTCCTACAGGTGCCGCAGGAATGATTGTGTCGGCTAAAGGTAGGTTAGGAAGAAGCCCAAAAAGAATACCCAAAGATGTCAAGCATCAAAGAGACAAGGATGATGAATGAATTCTGAGAAGATGATAAGGGCTGACTCCAGAAGGAGAGAGGGCAAAGCCGGGCCACCATCCACCTCCATCCAACAGCGGAATCTAACTAACTATCCTGAAGAAAGTACTAACTGACTAATATTATGGCCATTGGCATGGAGGAGAGGGAAAAAAAACCTTTTTAAAGAGGAAACCTCTGGGGATCCAAGGCCTAGGTCGCCTTCCCTCCAGGCTGACGACGTTTGATTTGAGGACATATGTCGGTAAAGAGAATGAATCATTAAAGAGAAGGATACGAGTAGGGAAAATGACTGGACAGGGAAAAAAACCCATAAAGAAAGCACAGATCGAAGAAGGAACATGATGCAGCAGGGACCCTAGGTGGGTATGCTTGGGTAGTCAATGGGAAGGAGTCAATCCATGCATAGGTCAGTTGAGCGAGGGATATCCAGATGTGCTCGCAAGAAGACTGAGGCTGAAGACAACTGATGAGTGCTGCGACTAAGTAATGTGAGGAAGTATACTCTGAGGCCAAGAAGGCATGCCTAGAACCAGAGGGTATGCCCAGATTGATTGGTCAGTAGGAGCAAAAAGGAAAATGGACGATGATGGAGCGAAGCCAGGATTGGAGTAAATCCTGGATGGCTGGTGCAAAGTGGTGAATGATGACCAGAGTCTGGAACCTGATACAGGTGGCTGGAGACCACCAGTCAATGAGGCATATGATTAATGATAGGTATGCCCCCAAAAATATCAAAAGCATGCCAGATGGAGAGTAGCTGAGGGTACACTGATGGAACGAGTGAAATGAATGAGTTGGAATCAGGAAACTGATACATGCGGCATGAGGGCCGTGGATCGATGAGGTGGGCATATGATTAATGATAGGTATGCTCAAAAAGAAATATCGACTGCAGGCAAGATGAGGTCAGTCGAGGCTGACGGCACAATATGGATAAACCCCCAAAAGGCAAGTGCAGCCAAAGATAAATGGTGGAAATGATCTAGCAGGCAGGGAGACATGGGCAAGAAATCACTTTTTTTTTTATACTCCCTCCAAGACACTGGAAATGAGCTTGCTCAACAGAGACTTGCCTGGTTAAATAAAGCTATGATTGATTGAGTGATTCAAAGACAAGAAAACATACAATGGAGATGATAACGAGCGTAGGCCAGGCGGAGACAGCTGAGGTATACGGCAGAGGCAAGGTATCGTGGGAAAGGGACAGAGAACGATGAATCCAGGGCCAGAATAGGTCAGAGATGGAGGTTGGTAGGGAAATGGACCCCAAGGTCGGACTGAGCAAAGTAAGCAAAGCAAGGCTAGAGAGGGTGGGAACAGGAGAAGACCCAGAGAGGTGATACTGAAGGGTCAGCCGAGGCAGACCAATTGAAAGCATGATGGCTGGGATGCCCAAAAGAAGTATCGAGTGCAGGCCAGATGAAGGCAGCCTGCCAGGAGAAGACAGGCAGGAGACCCAGCACCAGACTGGAAGGGAGGGCAGCCAGGGAGGGCAATACCATGAAACATAGTAATGAAGCCCAGCAGATGACACTAAATAACTGGAGAAGCCCCACAGAAATCAGAGAGCAGGAGAAATAATGAGGGGAAAGGAGCCCTCCCTGAGAGAAAGGAGAGCTGGACTGCCAAAGCAGGAGGCTGAAGCAGCATGAAAAGGCTGGAGAGTCCAGAGCACCAGGAAAAAGATTTTTTTTTTTCTTTTTATTACTTATTTTTGGTAAAGGAAAATCAGGAGTTGACTTCCAGAGCTCACAGAGCATGCAGCCTGTCCAGAAAAGCAGGAAATCAGAGTTGCTGCAGCACCAGGAGACTTGGAGTGCATGGAAGAGAATGAAAGTAGATAAAGAAACACCCCCCAAAAAATGCAGATCTGAACTGCTGTACTCACAGACAGAATAAAGCAGTGCCGGCAAGAAACGGCCGCTCAGCAGTCCAAAGGTCCAGCAACCATTCCAGAGGATCAGGAAGAGAGGTGCAGATATCGGGGGTTCCGATTCAAGCAGGACACCAATTGTACTGGCAATAAGATAGGAAATCCACAAGGTACAGCACACTCCCAGTATCCAGCACAGGTTCCAGCCAGAGTGGCAGGGAGTGAGCTGCAATTAGGCTAGAAAAGCAAACAAGGTAAACCCGGTAACATGCACGGGCATGAGCACTAAGAAAGGAAACGGGAGCTGAGGGAAGCAAGGACACTATCTTCATCAAAGCAGGAGGTAAGACAGTGGTAGAGAGGCTAAATGAGTGCAGCATGGCAATGGGGACTGACACCAGCTCCGGGCAGGGAGCAGGTAAAGAGAGAGAAGAAGGCACTGAAGGGATCGGGTAAACACCACGCTCCGGGAGAGCTTGAAGGAGACAGGACACTGGAAGCACCAGCCATGCAGCGGGGAGGAGGGGATACAGTGTGGGGGGGGGTGAGACAATGCTGAAGGAGAGGGGATGGCCACATAGAGAGAGGCAGGAAAAGAAAAGGAGCGGGGCAACAATCCAGAAGTGGAGAAAAAGATATGGGGCAGCAGGAGGCACCAGGACAAAACAGGGGAGGCAAATAAAGGAGGGAACAAAACGGAGCAAGAGAGAGAGAACAGCTGACAGAGCCTCCAGCTGCAATGAAAAAAGAATCCTGACAAAGCCCAGAATGTGTGACCTTTTAAACTCGATGGGGGAGTGACGTTGTTGCTCCGCCCATCGAACCTCGGGCTGAAAGCCCTCCTATAGTCCAGTCCACACAGTTGAATTACATAGAGACCAAGCCTTTGAGATTGTGGCTGCAGCAGAGGATCCAGATTCTAAGTTGGATTTTGTCCACAGCTTCCCTGAATACCCAGTCAGATTGCTTCTCCTCGATGACATCCCATATCTGTTCTGCACATAAGGGTAGTCCTCCTGAGGGCAGTCAGCACGGATCCTTCTTCTGACCCATCTCTCCACCTGAGACCACTCTAGGACACAGTGCATGCTGGTCCGCACAGCCAAACTGTCCTCTAACCACACTCCAGAGCCACAATTCACATTCACAGGGTCATCCGGGGAGTAACCCATCCATCTTTTGTCTCAGAAGAATGCAGAGCTGGGGCAGCCTCAGGGTGCTGTCAGGCAGGGTTAAGCATGGGCAGTGATAGGGCTAGGGAATGGCACACTCCACATCTTGGTCTTCAAAAATCAAAGGTGATGACCTCTTTATAGTGGGTAACACCGGGGGTCCACATTGTCAGAACCACTGAGACTGGCCTTTTCCACTTCGACCTCCGGTGATTTTTTTCCAGTGGCAGGAACATTATGACCTGAAGCAATAAAGGCCCTGGCAGCCATGGGATCAGGCACTGTCTCCTTAGGCCCAGAGAAACCAGACAGTTTTTTGGTTCTCCTACGACCTCTCCCTCTGCCACAGGGTGGCCCAGGAGCCTTCAACAGAGAAGGGCTGGGCAGGGCTGGGTCCACCGAGGTATCTTCAGGCTGAGACTCGGACACACATGGCTCTGAGGGGATGCGGCAGATTTCAAGTCATCCCAGTTCTCCAGGCTGCCCATAATAGAGATGGCTGTAGTCCCTTGGGAAAGCCCTGACCCCTGGACCAGGCTGTCCTGAGCGGACTGACCACGATGAACTGCTGAGCCTGGAACTGGGCCAGGGCACTTAGCTCCTTCAATAACTTACTCCCACTGGCCTCTACCAAACACGCAAGAACTCTCCCCTAAATCCTACCCCAGGGCATTAGCCCCCCTGGGCCCATGGGCAGGTCAGCCCCAACCTTCCTTAAAAAGGCAAAAGGGCAGAGATAGTTACTTTAGCATGCCCTCCCCGGAGGGGGTGCTTACATTTATTAATATTTATTTCCAATCTTGTTTTATTAGTTTTTCCATTATTTTACCAGGTACAGAAGTCAGTCTTAAGGGTCTGTAGTTTTCTATACATTTTCTGCTTCCCTTTTTGAATATTGGCCTTATTATTGCTAGTTTCCAGTCCTTTGATACTTCCCTGGTATTACATGATTTTTTGAAAATATAAGTTAACATCCCTGTAATAAATTTTGCTACTTCCTGTAGTAACTTGGAGGGTAACCTGTCTGAACCAGCTGTCTTCTTAATGTCCAGATTTTAAGAAACATAGACTTTGACGGCAGATAAGGACCGTTTGGCCCATTTAGTCTGCCCATTTTCCTACCTATTGGATAAGCTGCAGATCCTAGTTAACCAATAGCCTATTTCTTCCTACCCCCCCACGAGAATTGCCTTATGTCTGTCCCATGCATTCTTGAATTCCCGCACTGTTTTTGACCCCACAACCTCCTCAGGAAGGCCATTCCATGTGTCCACCACCCTCTCTATGAAAAAATACTTCCTCACATTGTCCCTGAGCCATCCCCCCTCTATCTTCAAATTGTGTGCCCTTGTTCTTGCACATCTCTTTTTCTGAAAGATGCTACCCTCTTGGACTTCGTTGATTCCCTTGAGGTACTTAAAAGTTTCTATCATGTCCCCCCTCTCCCTCTTTTCCTCAAGGGTATACATATTAAGCTCCTTTAGTCTTGCTTTGTATGGCTTCTGTTGTAGACCCTCCACGATTTTAGTTGCCCTCCTCAGGACTGCCTCCATCCTGTCTATGTCCTTGTGGAGATGGGGTCTCCAGAACTGCATGCAGTACTCTAGATGGGGTCTCACCAACTGTCTATTCAGAAGGATAACAACTTCCTGTTTTCTATTGGTGATGCCTCTCCCTATACATCCCAATATTCCCCAGCCATCCCTACTGCCTTCTCACATTGCTTGCTAACCTTTAGGTCATCTGATATAACTACCCCCAGGTCCTTTCCAATTTTGTTGTTGTTACCACCTCCCCATCCCACCCCACCCCCATTGTACTGTTCCCTGGGTTTTTGTATCCCAGGTGTATAACTTTGCACTTTTTTGCACTGAATCTAAGCTGCCATACTTCTGACCATTCCTCCAACCTTGCCAAGTCCCTTCTCATCCTTTCTACCCTCCTTTGTGTATCAATCCTGTTGCAGATCTTTGTGTTGTCTGCAAAGAGGCATACTTTTCCTTCCAGTCCCTCTGCAATGTCACTTATAAAGACATTAAAAAGGACCGGACCCAGTACTGAACCCTGCGGTACCCCACTAGTAACCCACCCTTTCTTCCGAGTGGACTTCATTTACTATTACCCTCTGTGTCCTGTTGTCCAGAAAATGTTTTACCCAGGCTAACACCCTGGGACCCACTCCCAGGCTGGCTAATTTGTTTATTAATTTTTTGTGTGGCACTATGTCAAATGCCTTGCTAAAATCTAGGTATGCCATGTCCACAGCCCCTCCCTGGTCTACTACTTTGGTCACCCAGTCAAAGAAATCGATTAGATTCATCTGACATGACCTTCCCGCTGTGAATCCATGCTGGCTTGGGTCTTGTGCCCCACTGGCCTCTAGGTACTCAACAATTCTTTCCTTCAGAAGTGATTCCATCATGTTTCCTACCACTGAGGTCAAACTGACAGGTCTGTAGTTTCCTGCCTCTGTCTTGCTCCCACTTTTGTGAAGGGGAATCCCATCCACCCATCTCCAGTCCTCAGGTACCACACCATCCTCCCATGATTTGTTAAAAGGGTAGACAGTGGTATTACTAGTTCTCCCCTTAGTTCTTTTAGAATTCTGGGGTGAATCCCATCAGGCATCATTGCTTTGTTCACCTTCAGTTTTAAGAGTTCTTTCAGAACCCTTTCTTCTGTGAAAGGACTGGTATCGACCCCCCTATCCAAAGTGCTTCTATTGATTGGATTAGGTACCTCCCCCTCCTCTTCTTTTGTGAATACTGAACAGAAGTATTCGTTCAGTATCTCTTTTTCACTATCCTCTCTACCCACCCACCCTCCCTTTATTAAGCATCACTATCCTTCCCTTTGTCTTTCTTCGCTCCCTAATGTACCTATAAAAGGTTTTATCCCCCTTCTTAACAGAGTTGGCTATCTTTTCCTCAGTTTGGGCCTTTGCTATTCTGACTGCCTTCTCCACTTCCTTGTGCATTAACTGGTACAGTTCTCCATCTTGTTACTTCTGTGTTTCCTTATGCTTCCTGACTGCTATCTTTTTCTCCTTAACCTTCCCCGAACCATAGTGTTTTTTTCTTTTGTTTTGATTTGTCTATTTGCTTCACACAAAAGCTTATTGCCTGTGTGATGGCAGTTCTGATGTTTCCCCATTGTTGCTCCACCCCTCCTTCTTGCCTGTTTGCTAGTGTTTTTCTGAGGCACTCTTCCATTTTGACAAAGTCAAACCCTCCTAAAGTCCAGTACCCTCACTTTTGTTTGGCTTGACTGCAGCTGAGTTTATCGTGAACCACGGTTTGGTGGTCACTTGTTCCCAGATGGCTACCCACTTCTAGATCCGAGATCCTCTCTTCATCCCCGTTTGAGAGTACCAGGTCCAAGACTGCTCCCTCCTAAGGGGGTTTCAACACTAGCTGTTTGAGGCATGCCCCCTGTAGGGCATCGAGAATGGCCCTGCTCTTGGATGTGGCTGCAGCAGAGGTGCTCCAGTTAACATCTGGCATATTCAGGTCCCCCATCAACAATATCTACCCTTTCTCTGCTATCCTAAGGATGCCTTCTATCATTTCCTTGTCAATTTCCTTCCCCTAAGACGGGGGTCTGTATACAACCCATGTGTGGATCGTGGTGCCATTTCCAGTCTCCAGGGTGACCCACAGTGCCTCCTCTCATCACTGTTTACCCTTTTGTTCCACTACATTGATCCCTTCCCTTAAGTAGAGAGCTACTCCTCATCTTCCTCTTCTACCCTCCCTGTCCCTCCTGTAGATTGTGTACCCTGGTATTTTGACATCCCAGTCATGGTTTTCTGTGTACCATGTTTCTGTGACAGCCACGATATCCAGGCATCCCTCTTCCTTCAAGGCCACATGTTCAAGGAGCTTGTTACCAAGACTACGGGCATTGGCACTCATTACCCTCCATTTTTTTGATGGCCTTAGCCCTTTTTGCCCCATCCCTGTCCTTATCGCCTTTGCCTTTTTCTCTATTAACCCCTGACCTTCTCCCTATTGACTTCTCTATCTTGGTGTTTACCTCACTAACTATCCTGATTTTTTTTGAGGGGGGGTTAGGATTTCCCTGCTCCTTTTCAGTGCGCCCCCTCCCCTTGGCTAGTTTAAATGCTTGCCAATGAAGCATTTAAACTTATCACCTAGGATCCTGGTTGCCCTTCTGGACAGATGCAGACCATCACGCCAGTATAGGCCTGCATTCCTCCAGGTGGACCCCTAGTCCTCAATGAAGCCAAAACCCTGAGCTCTGCACTAGTTTTTCAACCATTGATTGAATCCCATGGTGCGGCACACCCTAGCCTCACCCATGCCGTAGACAGGCAGCACCTCCGAGAAGGTTACCGTATGTGCTACTTGTCTAGGGCCCCTCCCCAACTCCACAAACTTCTCATGCACTGCTCTGATCCCTTTCCCAGCCAGATCATTTGTCTCTTGGGTGGACAATGACATCCTGCTCCCTCCCCTGTGCAGCTGCTCCTGCAATCATGAGGATTCGCTCCCTGTCCCTCCAAGCCATGGTGCCAGGCAGGCACCTTACCTCCCTCTCCCCTCCCCCAGTTCTACCCGACTAACAATGGAGTCCCCCACCAGGAGTTGTTTCCTTCCCCTGTGGGGTCCCATGCCACCCTCCTGTGGATCTCCTTTGTGCAGATTTCCAGCATCCTCCTTGGTCTCCACTGTGGGTGCCTTCATCGAGGAACCACACTCTGCCAGAAAGGCATACGAGTTGTGGAGTGGTACAACCGGAGGGATGAGCCTCTGTTCCACCACCATCACCCTCCCTGAGCCCACTGTGGGCCAACTGCTCCTCTTTCTTGGCAACCTCTGAGGCAGCAGCGGTGGCCCTGGTGGTCCCTGGGTGGGAGAGGAGGTCCCCCAAATCCTGGCCAACTCAGCCTGGAGATGAGCAACCTCTTCTTTCTGCCCAGAGAGGTGTCTGCAGATGGGATAACACTGCATCCTCCAGAACGTCTCCCAGAAGACTGCTGCTCCACAGCCACTGCACTGCACCACTCCTATCATGTCTTATCTAGTTTTAGAACATCCTTATGCTTGAATACTGTTAATGGATCTGTGTGAGCATTATTAATTGAGGTGAATTATTTTCCCCCTGTTAAAGACAAAACTAAAGTATCTATTTTAATTTTTTCACTATTTTTTTGGGATTTCTGATTTCAACATTATATTGCTTTATAGGGCCTACTGATTTGTCAATAATTCTGTTGTTATTTATATATGCATAAAAAGATTTTGCATTGTCTTTACTATTGGCAATTTTAAACTCAGCTTTACACCTTTCCCTTGTTATCATTTGTTTTTTTTCCTTTTAGCTCATGTCTATATTTGGCAATACTGTCAACTATTTGTTTTGTTTTCTTAACTTGAAAAGTTTTAATTTACTATTTTATTGGTTTCCTTATTTTGTTGTTATACCAGGGTAGTATTTTCCCTTTTTTAATGTATAGTTATTTTGTGGGCATGTAGTCTTTTTCCAAGGTCAGTAATTTGCTCCTTTTCTGAAAGAAACTCTCCTCCTGCACCTTGCTCACTCTCATGATGTACTAATAGGTCTTAATCATGACCCCTCTTGCTCTCCTCCAGGGAGTACATGTTGAGCTCCCACAGCCCTTCCATGTATGACTTCTCATGCAACCCCCACACCATTTTGGCAGCCCTTCTCTGGACCATTTCCACACTGTTAATGTCCTTGTGGAGGTGTGGTCTGCAGAACAGGACACAGTAGTCTAGGTGGGGTCTCACTAGCAAGTTATATGGTGGCAATGCTACCTCTCTTCTTCTGGACCCTTGGCACAGCGGTCAGGGCTTCTGCCTGTAATGCCTACATCTTGGATTCGGGAATGGATCTGAGAGTCGGAGGGCTGGCTGGTGGGTGAGGGGGGAGAAGGATCGAGCGTCCCAGGGTGTTACATCCCTCCAAGATAAAAATGGTGAAGTTATTCTTTCAGAAATGTTCCCAGTTCCCAGGGCAAGCGCCAGAAGAAATAGAAACATAATTAAATTAAAAAACTGGCTAAGACAATGGTTCCTAATGAAGGGAATAAAATGTATAAGGGCATGGGAATTATTGAATGGAAAATATGACCTGTTCAGCTATGACAGACTCCACCTAAGCGGAAAACGTAGTGAACTCTTGGGAAACATATTTTACAAAAATATTCATGGAATACATTTAAACTAATAAACAAGGGGAGAGGGGACATACAGTACAACTAGAAAATGAAGGTACATATGAGAGAGAAGCAAAGATTACCGTGCGTATTAACAAAGTACCCAACAATACAAATATTGGCAGTACTATGAAAGAATTAGTTAATTTAAAGGTACTACAAGCTAATGCAAGGAGCTTGGCAAGCAAGAGACATGAATTAGAACTTTTACTGCACAGACAAAAGATTCATATTTGTGCCAAAACTGAGACATGATGGAAACCTGGAGAAAATTGCTATGTAAACATAGCACATGACTGACCTCTGGTGGAGACTGGAGGGGGAGCAGCTGCCAGCACCTGCATCATTGCTGGAGGCAGGAAAGACGTCGGCCTATGGGCCCTTGATATCATTGCATGTCCTGCCTCCCAGGGTGGAAACGTGGAAAATGGGGGCTGAGTGGGATGTCACCTGCCTCACACCACAGGTCTTGCACTACTTCCCGTGGCACCACCAGAGACGAATCCTGGCATCTCACTGGAGGTTAAGCCCCCTCCCAATGGCCCCATCCTGAGAGGCAAGTCAGGGTCTAACCCTGGGATGAAATCATCCCGAGGCCATATACTGGCATCCGAAGGGGTTCGGGCTCCCTCTTATGGCCCCGCTCTGGGGGGACAATCCAGAGCATATCTCCTGTTGGGAAAGTCTGTGGGGGTGGGTGACAGAGCTGGGCATGGGGATGAGCAGATGGGAGCTGGTTCTGGGAGGACAGACAAAGTAAAGCAAATTAAAAATACATACTACCTCTCTTCTCCTGCTAGAAATCTTCCTCCCCATGCATGCCAGCATCTGGCTAGCTTTGCCTACTGCCTGGTTGCACTGCCCTGCCACCTTGAGACTATCAGATATAATTACCCCAAGGTCCCTGTCTTGGTTGGTGACTGTAAGTAACACCCATCTTATACACACACCCTGGTTTCCCCTCCTCAGGTGCGTGATTTGCTTTCCTCTTTTCTCTCACATACCTGAAGAACATCTTATCCCCTTTTTTGACCTCCTTGGCTATCCTCTCCTCTGTTTGTGCCTTAGCTGCCCTCACCCTCCTTCTTGTCTCCCTTTGTTTATCTAGATACACCTCCCTGACCCCTCCATCTGGGTCTTCTTGTACTTCCTAAAAGCTGTTTTTTTTATTCCCTTACTACCTTAGCCCCCTCTTTTGAGAAACATAGTAGCCTCTTCCTTCTCCTACCCTTGCTTATTTCCTTCAAACAGCTTGCCGCTATCTTAGTTATCCCCTCCTTTATCCTTTTTCATTGTGCCTTCACTACCCCCAAAGTCAGCCCCCCAATCAAGGTATTTACTAAGGCAGTATTCCATTTCCTTAAAACGTGCCCTCCTGAAGTCCAGAATCCTCATCCTAGTGTGGTTTTTCTCCTGCCCAATCTGTATACTGAGCCATATTGTACAATGATCGCTTTTACCAAGTGGGCTACTACTATGACTTCTGTAATGCTTCCTCTGTTCATAGGTACCAGATCCAGCACTGCCCCAGTCCCTAGTGGGTTCTGTAACCAGCTGCCTGAGAAATTCCCCCCTGTGGGGAGTCAAGGATGGCCCTGCTTCTTCTTCTTGCAGCTGTGGCCAGAATGCTTCTGCCTGTATCTGGCAGGTTAAAGTCCCCATAATCAATACCTCTCTTATGTTTGCCATTCTGCCAATGATCTTCCTCAAAATCCTGTCTAACTCCTCTCCCTGTGTTGGTGGTCTGTACACCACCCCCATGCAGATAAAGGCCCAGGACCCTGTCTCTAAGCCAACCCCAAGAACCTCCAGCCATTCCAAGTCCCTGTTGTGTCCTTCTATCTCCGTGGCCTTTATGCCTTCTCTTACATATAAAACAACCCCCTTTGTCCCTGTCAAATCTTTCTGGAATATGGTGTATCCCAGGATGACTACATCCCAGTTGTGATTGTTGGTTCACCATGATTCCGTTATGGCCACCAGATCCATGTCTACCTCCACAATGGTTGCCTGGAAGTCAGGAATTTTATTTTCTAGGCTCCTTGCATTGGTGCACATTTTTGTCCTTTCCTGCCCCTACCTTTCCTCCCCTCCCCATTCCATCCTCCACCCTTCCCTCATTCCCGGTACTGTCCCCCTCTTTTTCATTTCCTCTTTGCCCACCCTCCCTAATTCTTCTATCAGCATTAGGACCACCTCCTGACCCTCCCATCCCTTCCTCACCCCCTTGTCCCTACACCCCTCTATCCCTGGAGAATTCATTTCCCCTGGACTTTTCTCTCTCTGATGCTCCAATTTCTGTGTCTGTGGGTGTGTGTGCGTGTGGGGGGGGGGGTATTCGCTGCCTCCCTTGCTTTTTCTGCCTCCCCCTTAGCTCATACTCAAACATCGAGATACACGCTCAAAACACTGAAGCAACCATTTTGGCTAATTGTACAACATTTATTTTTTGATTTAGAATTTTAGAATATTATGAATAACTGCTTTAAAATTTGAATTTACAGCACATTCTCTGTGTGGGCAGCACTTTTTCCATGAGGGACAGATGAGGAACAGAGAAAGGCTAAAATGAGGGACATCCTTCATAATGAGGGACAATTGAGAGGAATGGCAGAGAGGCAAATGTAAACATGGCAAAAAAACAAAACAAAAACAAAAACATGCATTAACTATGACCAACAGACAAGTGGACTGAAACAGATTCATGATAATTTTAGGCATCTAAGATTGAACTCACCCAATAAGTAGTGTTGGGCAGACTGGATGAGAAAGCAGCTTTTTTGTGTCAACATGTCACATGTAAACATGGTCACCATGTAGATTCCAAACAAGTTTCTCAAGCCTTGTCAACACTGATTTAATTATACAGTAGCAAAACTAAACCAAACCAGCTATGCAATGTTTCTGTTTTAGAAAAGATCTCACATGCCAACATTTGTAAGGTCACGTTCTGATATGAAGTTAAAAAAAAGAAAAGCAAAATAAGATTTGAGACAGATACACAGCTGTGAAAATGTTCCCATGAGGTTTAGCAACCATAGACTTTTGTCTCCAGTTTACACACATTTCCGCTAGTGATTCATCGTGAACTGGAAGTGTAAATAAACCACACCTTGGCAACATAGCTATTACATCTCATTTACTGAAAACAGCCTTTATTTACCTAAGTTTTATATGGAGCTTGCATAATAGCTGCATAGCTGCACATTTTGCACAGAGTTACTTGACTTGAGCAAGTTTTGTTCTCGTAGGGCCCAAGGTTCAGAGCGTGGGCAGGACACAAACAGTGAGCATGTGGATTTTTAGTACAAACTTGGCAGTTGCAAGAAACATGGAAACATAGACTCTGACAGCAGATAAGGACTGCTTAGACCATCTAATCTGCCCAGATGTTCCCTACCCATTCTGTCTCTGCACACTCTATCTGGTCTCTGTCAACCCTCCCACCTCCCTGCATTCTATCTAATATACCCCCAACGTCTATCCCAAGCATGCTTGAAAAACCCACTGTTCTAGCCCCCTACACTGCTGCTGTCAATCTATTCCAGGCATCCATTACCCTTTCAGTGAAGATATGTATCCTCATATCATATATGTCCTCATATCATATATGTCCTCATATCACTCATGACTTTTCCCCCTCTAGTTTCAATGCATGCTTCTTGGTCCTGGTGCTTGTTCTCACTTGAAAGAGACTCCCCGCCGTTACCTTATTCACCCCTTTGAGGTATTTGTAGGTCTCTATCATTAGAGACCCGTGTATTTCTTAAATAAGAAAAAAGCAAAAAATTCAAGATATAACAAAATATAAAACGCAAACAAGCACATGAAAAAAGTTAAAAAATTGCTTGTTTTTTTTGGCAAAAACTAAATAAATGCTTGCAGCAGTCATTGTTTAGGCTCCGTTGTTACCACAGAAATGGTCCACAAGGAAGCGGCAGCTGAATTGTCTGATTCACAAAACCTTTTAAGACCATAGCATAATGCTGCTTAATACCATGCAGTATACTAGGAATGTGATTTCTAGTGTGTATACGGTCATTTTTGAGGTATTTTATGAATGTAAATGTGACAAGAAATAAAAAGAAACAACAAGAAATTCAGGGAAAAACAAAAATTAAAATGATAAAAAAATAAAAAGAATTTCATGGGTCTCTCTCTCTCTCTCTCTCTCTCTCTTCTCTCATCTCTCTCCTCTCATCTCTCTCTTCTCTCTCTCTCCCTCTCCCTCTCCTTTTTTCCTTCCAGGGTTTACATGTTGTGATCCTGCAGCTTCTCTTTTGGTTTCTTGTGCAAACCCTGCACCATGTTAGTTATCCTCCTGTGGATCACCTCTGCTCTGCCTATGTGCTTTCTGAAGCACAGTCTCCAAAACTGAACATAGTACTCTACGTGTGGCTGCACCAATGAGTGATAGAATGGCAGTACTACCTTCCTTGTCCTGCTGGAGATACCCCTCCTTATGCAACCCAGCATTCCACTAGCCTTACCCACTGCCTTGTCATACTGCCTCACTGCCATGAGGTCCTCAGAGATGATAAGCATGAGACCCTTGTCCTGCCTAGTGACTGTTAGTACTCCTCTCCCCAATCATATACTCAGCGCCAGGGTTTCTATTTCCTAGGTGCATTATTTTGCACATTTTTGCATTGAGCCCTAACTGCCATGTTTTTTACCATTCCTCAAGTTTTCCAAGATCCCTCTGTATTTTTTCCACCCCTTCCTGAGAGTCCACCCTATTGCAGATTTTAGTATCATCTGCAAAAAGGCATGCCTTACCTTCCAGCTGTTTTGCAATGTCCCCAATAAAGATATTGAAGAGGACTGGTCCCAGTACCGAACTTTGTGGTACCCCACTTGTCACACTCCCCTCTTTAGAATGAATGCTATTAACCACCACTTTCTGTCTCCTATCCATGAACCAGTTCCTAACCCAGTTTATCACTATGGATCCCACTACTAGTTTGGCCGGCTTCCTAACCAACCTTCTATGTAGCACCATGTCAAAGGCCTTGCTAAAATTTAACTAGGCAATGTTTACTGCTCTCCCTTGATCAATTTCCATGATCACTCAATCAAAGAAATGTATTGGATTTGTTTGGCATGATCTCCCCCATGTATCTGTATTGTCTACAGGCATGCAATACACTCAAAATATTATTTTCAACACCCACTCTTTTTTTTTTGTTTGCTCCAGCTTGGACTGGCCACCATTGGCCCTGCTGTGTACCCCAATCCATCCTCCTAGGACTTACTGTATCCCCACCACAGTGTTCCTCCCTGGCTTGCCTGCAAAAGCAGGGCCCCCAAGGCTGGGATAGAATGACCCCAGAGGATGTACTCAGTTTCCATGGAAGTGCCTCAGGTTAGGCTGTGCAGGTCCTCAGTAACCAGCAGGCAGCATCCTGTGTGGTCCAGCATTTTCTACTTTTCTTGGCTTCACCCACCTCTAACATGTGTGGTCACGGTGATGTCCAGGGGGCTGGGACACTCAGCTACATGTGGTCACCCATGCCATCTAAAGCATCTCCACAAGTAACTGCCGGGAGCTGCTCCAAGAGTGGCCCAAAATGACCCAACCCTCCAGGAGGGCAGCATCCAATGGATGCCCATAACTCCATCCCTGCTGGCCTCCGCTTCTAACACCTAGGCTTGGGGTGTAAACTCGGGTCACCAGTATGCCAGAGTGATGCCCCATTGCTCAGTGCCACAGAGCTGGCTTCCCATTCTTTTAAAATGGGTTCCAGATATGTAATGGGCAGGCAGCTGCAATACAGGTTTTCTAGCCACACATCCTGCATTCCTTACAGAGTATACTGACACCTTGTAGTAGTAGGATTAGGTAACTATAATGTACTAGTTATTTATTCATATGTATTCATTTAATTAGATGATATTTTAACAGGAAACTCAATTTTAGCTGGATAGTTTGTCTACGAAAAGTTCCTACCCAGAGGAGATAATAAACAAAACACACAAAACAGCCAGCAGAAGTGGTTGGGGGAGGTGACTTAAATGGGATTAAACAAGGTTTGGACAGGGCTAGGGGACTCATAGTCCCCACTGTGGGCAGCAAGGAATTGAGGGGTGGGGTAGTGGGGGAGGGATACAGCCCACCAAGACAGCAGGTGGGTTGGGTGAGGTAGTATAGCAAGGGCAGACTCGATGAATCTTTGCTCCCTTTTGGCGCCAAATTCTGTGCTTCTATGTTATTACACCATAGTGGGGTGAATTATGGACTTGGTCATCAACAGTGTTAAAACCTTACATACAGTATGCTTTAGTACATAGGTATGATTGGCTATCACTTATGAGGACACTGAGGTAGAGTATGCATACCGACTGTCCTGACAACAGGAACCTGAGCACTTGGACCATAGCACTGCACTGCTCCAGTGACCAGCTGAGCTATCCTGGAACTTAAGATGATCAGCCCCAGGTATAGGTTATCCAGGTGTGTTCCACCCTCCCCCCCCCAATTATGGATTGGAGACCCGGGGGAATTCTAGGGTGCAGCATGGCCATATTGTATTGTGCAGGTAGATGGTGATAGGTCACTGTGTGATGACAAGGAGAACTGTATTTCAGATTTCTGGGAGATGGGGTATTTGGGGAAGGAGGGAGGGCACTGGAGTCTTACACCCTGCTGGCAGCTGTGAGGGTGTGGGCAGAGCAGGGGATCCCTCCTCAACAATAACACAGACTGAATGATGCAATCATAGAGGTTCCGAAACAGAGGCCCCCCCCCCAGTCCCAAAATCTGTGACATTCGGCACTTGTGTTCTGTGTTCGTTTACATGCCTAGGAGAACCCTGAGTTGAAGAGTTGTTCTGCCACCCTAAGATTATAAATGAAACCACACTTGCAACTGTTGGGACCAATAAATATTGAACAGGTCAAGCAGGACCAACAAATGTTTTTTTAAAGTAAAATAAATCAATCAATCAGTAAATAAAAACTTGCCCCTTTCCTGGGTAACTGCAAGACACAATCCTTGTGGAATAAGAGTGCCTAATCTGCAGTGGAACAGAGTGCTCTGATTGGTTGACAGCACTCCATTGATCTATATAATACAGTGTAACAAGCTGCTGACATGAAATGACATGTGGCTAAGCATGTCAGAAGGAACAGAGTTATAAAATGCATCTCTGTACTGTACATGTTGATTTGTTAAAGAATGCAAAAGTGGTTTGCTGGTACCATCCTTTCAACTTTGGATAATATAGCTGGATTGTGGGAACTATATAGATCAGATTGGAGAGTGCACTGTCTAAATCCATTGTGCATGGTAAAGGGATTGGATACATTCGGACTGCCTACCATCCAAGCCTTTGGATATCTCAGTGGATCTGATAGTCTACATCTGCATCTGTACTATCATAGTTTGCATTAACTTTGGGAATGTACAGATTACCATTTGCATTTATCATGGTGTTATAACCATGAACTGAGTTTGGTGGCTGCAGTTTCTCTTTTTGATAGGAGCTGTAGAATCTGTACTCTCTAATGTGCCATCCACCAGAATCAAGCGCTCTGTGTGAACATTTACTACATGACAAATTGAGAGTGATTGCCATTTGATTACAATGGGTTCCTGCAGTATCCTGCAAGAAATCACAGCAAACACTGTGATAAGGGTGCTTGACCCCTGTTGGACAGCACTGTATTGGAACCATTGACCCAAAGTGGTTTGTTTGGTATGTTTTGCCCTTCCCTCTGGATCCTGACAGAAACATTTGGGCATATAAAGGGAGGCTCTGTGTTCTAGAAGGAGAAAGTGGGAGGAACCTGTTGGAAAGAGCAGGTTGAGTACTGCTGAAGGTACCTGAAAGTCAGGGTGCCTGCTCTATTTTGCCAATCAGTAAAGTAAAACAGAAAAACTGAATGAGCACTTAGAGGTAGGTATCAAATATAAAATGTACTACATAGTCTGCAGAGCCTTGCAGCAGATGACCCATTGTCTTGGACTCCCTCCGCTAAAGCTTGACCTCTAGGTAGGAGATAGAGTTCCATCTATGGGAGTGGAGAGGTGCCCTGGCACCACTCCCAGGGAGGAACCACTGTGGGCATCCATGGGGGGCATCTGGCTGGGGTAAGAGAGTGAGGGGTTAAAAAGAGCAGCGGCCTGTAGCTCCCCCTCACTCTTCCTTCCCAACTGAAGAGTTTCCACTGATCATCCCTCATAAAAGCAGGGGTTCTGAGTTGGCCATGTTAGGCTAGGGAACCCTTTGCCTAATTATGGGTGACTACTCTAGGTGATAGGATGAGTATTCCCAGGTTTTAACTCAGAGGAGTTTTCCTGGTTTTTTTACCACCTCCTAAAAGCTAATAGATATTAGGAGTAGCTATAATTGTCACAGTCATTGTAACAGTGAGTGACTTGGGAGTTTCTCAAGGCGGTAGTACAAGGGGAAGAGGTCAAATTCTTCCAAAGGACTCTTCTTTCCTAGTAAGCATAAGGCCAAGGGCCACAGGACCTGGTTCCCATTTTGGGGGGGGAGGGGTCACAGCCAACCTCCTTGGGCTTGCCTGCAGGTACAGTGTTACCACACAGGGGTGGTCACTTGCCACCTGGACATATGACCCTCCCCCCAATCACTGAGTCTTGGGTTCCGACTCAGAGAGGTACATCATTCCTTGGTCTGCACATGGGGAATGCCCTTCACGGGAAGGGGTTCAGAAGTCTAAGGTTGACTTGGTGAGACTGGCCGAGCTGTGCACATTACTCCAATAATGTAATATGTTGGTTAATAAAAATATGGCTGCAGCCATTTTCTCCAAGACTGGTATGGTGTGTGTCTGTTCAAGAAAAATGGGAGTTATGAGACCTGACAAGACAATGGAGAAAGCAAGGATTGCCTAAGCCTAAATCATGATTAATATGTACTGTGACTTGATGTAACTGTGAAGCACAAACTAAAGCACTTTATGTGAGGCTCTAATGGAGTAACCTTGAATGTGATAAAATAAATGAATTGCACAAAGCATGAATCTTCAGCATTACAGCTGTTTAAAGTCAGTACATTTTATATTTTGTGCCTACCTCTGAGTGCTTGCTCACTTTTTCTATTTTACGTCATTGTTCTTTTGGAATTAGCCAGCACCACGAACGAGCACTATGCCAATCCCAAGAGCATGACCCAGCAGCTTTTTTTCTGGTTTCCTGAGCAGCTGAGCTCCATGTAGTTTGGAGCTGAATGGCAGAGGCCACCTGAAAGAGTACCCCTTTGGAGCTAAGGGTCACTCCATCAGGTATCTCAGCAGTGCTATGACAAAAGAGGTTATGGTGAACTAGAGGCTCCAATTACTGTTGGATTCAGTCTATGAGACACCAAGGAAAATTACTGATTAGTGTTATGAGTGTCCTTCTGGTACTTACTGAAATGGGAATGAGAAAATGCTGGTAGCTGGGTGACGGTGAGAAGCCCTTAGAGTACTCATTAACTGAGGGTCAGGACCCCTGTGGGTCCTTCCTGACTGCAGGTCCATCCTGTGGTGGGTCCTTCCTGAGGGCAGGTCTGTCCTGTACCAGGATAAATGCTTACTACTGGGCAGGGAGTGTGAGTTTCCCAAGAAGGCACTCCAGTAAAGCAGATGCCTGTCAGAGCACCACTGACAGTGTATTCCTTTTGCTGAAGACAAATTTATGCTAAACTCAGTTTGCTGAGGTCACCTTCTGGTCCTGTCCCAGGGGTGCAGCAATTCTGTGCCATCTGCCCAAATAAAGCTAAGGCTGCTTGGCTCAAATGCTGTAGAAATATCTTACCATACTTTGGTGGCATGCCGTTTACCCCCCTCGCAGCGACATTTCGACAGCGAGGTCCCCCACAGAGACTACAGTGCCTAGCCGCGGTGGGAGACCCACTGAAACCTGGCGCTGTCTGTCGGGGGTCCTGCAGCCCCCAATCAGCTGCGACTGGAGTTGAGAATCCTTCAGTGAGGGGGGGATGCGGGGGGCACAGCCCCCCTGAGGAAACAAAGAATGCAGTAGCGAACCGGCAGCCAACTGCAGAATGCGGTCAACCTGCTGGTGTCGCTGACAGGACGTTCGACAGAATTTCTGTCAGACTCCTGCCATGGATCCGTGGCATGCTACCTTAGCTTTCCTTCTGGGATACCCCATAATCAATGTACTTGTACACATTTACATTGTTTATTTCCTATTTCTGAAATTCATTACTTGTACTATGATATTGCTCATTATTGTTCATGTTCAAATGTATCTGTTGCTGTCACTTTGTTACTGCTGTTTCACTTCCTGCTGTATCCCCTCCCCCAGGTCGCACCTGGAAGTGAGTCCCAACTCAGTGTGCCTATGCTAGTCACTAAATTTTCAATAAATAAATAAAAATGCTGGTCATGGACAAAGAGCTATTTTAAGAAGAGATGGTTTGCATGGTGCTCCTTTGGCCCTGAGTACCCTGTGGACCCATCCTTACAGGATAAACTCTGGTCAGCAGCTTCATACAACTGAGGGCCCTGTAGCCCAATAGCTGGTTACATATTCATCTGTACATCTCTTGCTAGATGCTTGTCACTTTCCAGTGTAATCCTGAATAAGATTATTGAATTGCTGTTCATCTTGATTCTGCTAGCCTTGTTTTGCAGCATATTATGAAGCAATTGGCTGAGCGGTAGCCCTAAATCATAGCACCAGTAATGAAAATCCCTGTTTCTACTTAACTCTCCAGTCATGAGTGGTTCAGAGCTACTGATCCACTGTCAGGGGATCAATATGGACTTGTCTGAGGAACACTGTGAGCTGATTCAATGTAGTTCCTGTGAGACGCTGCAGTGGTGTGGAGTGGGAATGTTGCAGGCATTTTCCATCCTTGTGTGAATGTTCCCCAACACCTGCATAGATGTTGCTGCCATCATCAGACTCCAGAAGCTTTGAACACTGCCCATGCTGGTCTTGAGCATGATGGTATGCTAGCAGCTTGGCAGAGACCCCGAGGAGGTGATTGCCATTGACCCTTGTCTTTCTAAGTGGGGCATGGCAGTTCCAGGCATTCAGGAATTGAGAGTGGAAGTAGCTTAGGGCTGAGTCCACTGAGGAAGCAGTGGCAATTGGTGACCAGTCAATACTGGTAAGATCATTCTGGAAGGAGGACAGGTCAAGGGAATGGAAGGTGTGAAGGCTGGGAAAAACAGGAGGGGATTTTGCCTGATGGATTTTCCGCACACAGTATACCATATGGTGATCATTGAGCGCATCTGGAAGTATATCTGAGGTGATGACTTGGTGTGGATGAGATGTCAGTACCCAGTCTATCAGGGTATATTTGCCTGATTTGTGATTTAAGTGCAAAAGATCTTTGATGAGTTGTTTTAGGTTTAAGGATGAGATTAGATTGCAGATATTAGACTGGGTGCTGGATAACCAATTAATGCTGAAGTTCCCTAAGATGCAGAGTTCTCCAGAGGTGGCGAGGGTGGTGAGAGAAAAGAGAAGGTCAGTGATAGAGGATGGGGAAGAGGCAGGAAGGCTGGGGCAACAGAAGACTCCACCCACTAAGATGGGAAGGGAGCAGGGTAGGGATAGTTTTACTAACAAAAGTTCATAAGCAGAAGGAGAGGGAGTGGAGAGGCAGACTGAGAATTGGATAGAGGTGGAAACATACATAGCCACTCCCCTACCCCCTGGACAATCTGTCCTGCTGGATGACGGAGTACCCAGGGATGGAGATGGAAGAGTCAGGTGATAATGAGGACAGAGGGTTTTAAATTGGACATAAGGAGTTGGGGAGAAGGCTTCTTATATTTAGATGAACTATATATAGCCCTTTGGGCAAATCAGAAGGAGGAGTGGGGAAACGGTCCGGGGTTGGATTCAATGTCACCTGTGGTGGGGAGCAGTTGTGTTATAAGCAGTCTGGTGAGGGTGGCCAGCTGTCTCCTGGTCAGGGGCAGCAGGCAAGTGGAGGCGGGGGTAGCAAGCTAGTGGTGCTGCTGTACTGCGATTTAGATGCTTGGAGGGATGCCAAGTGGGCTCCTGGTGAGTGGAGGATGGATGCGCCTGGACATCAGGGACAGTGGAGAAAGGGGTGGCAGGAGGATGAGAGAGTGGGGAGGAGGAGGAGAAGGAGGGAAGGCTGAGAATAGAAGGGAGGGGTGCTGAGGGGAGAACGAGGGGTGGCAGGAAGGCAGGCAAGGATAAGAAGGAGCATAAAGTGGATGACTGGTAAAATAGTAGATGCCTGTCACTCTTTGCTCAATAATGTTGAGAGGAATACAAAATGTCTTAATCAGCTCTCAGAGAAATACTCCCAAGAATGTATTAGGAGGTTAAAAGAAATGTGAGTTGGCAGGTTGGCGCAGCTGCAGGGATGATCCAAGGCTGATATATGGGGGTCCCAGTGAAATTTATTGGAAACTAAAAACTTAGGCTTAATTGTTGCCACTGGGATGGCATAGTGGTTAGGGTTACTGACTTTAGTGCAGAGGGTCATAGGTTCAAAACTGGGTGCATCAGATGGACAGGGGTACATGTAAATTAGATATGGAGAGGAATAGAGATGGCTGTGGCACAGTTGGAGTGACTATTACCACAATAGAAGTACCTTATATTAGGGATGAATGGAGGGAGTGAGTGGTGAACAGCAGCTCCTAGTGGCCATCGGATATAATCTGCAGCAGGGAATTTGGGGAGATAGAACTAGGAGCAGGGGGGGTGATGTGACTAGTCACGTGACCTTCCTTATCAAAAAAGGAAAGCTCTGCCTGGGGTGGGGTGGGGCAGTCACCACGGTAGCGGCGATAGGCTAGCACAGTTCAGGAGCTTCAGTGCCTAGGAGGTGACTTTACCTGTTGTAGTTGCTGCTGCTGGAGGAGGCCGATTCCTAGCCGCTTTGCTTATGTGGAGAGGGAAGGGAGAGTGAGGATGAAGCAGCCTAAAGAGACAGAGGATAAAGGAGATCAGCTACAAGGATTAAAAGGTTAGGCTGTGAGACAAAGGGGAACAGGGTCAGGGCAGGAGACTGAGACTGCTGAGTGCGGGGAGGGACTGCTGTGCATGCACAGAATAGCAAATGCCAAAAATGGACTGAAAGACCTTGGGGGAGAAGACCAACCACAGCGCCAAGACACAGGCACATTTGGGCTAAACAAACACACTATAGGTCAGTAACCAAGGTGCTTAAAGCACAGTTGTAAACAGAATGAAACTACAGTGCATCTTAAGGCAGTACATTGGCAGAAATACTATCAGCACACCTTAGCTGACTAAAATAACATTTAAGCACACTTTAGCACAGTTCAGGAGCTCCAGCACCTAGGAGGTGAGTCTACCTGTTGTTGTTGCTGCTGCTGGAGGAGGCCGATTCCCAGCTGCATTGCTCCTGTGGAGAGGGGAGAGGGAGTGAAGATGAAGCAGCCTGTTGTTGCTGCTGCTGGAGAAGGCTGGTTTTTGGCTGCATTGCTCCTGTGGAGAGGGGAGGGGGAGTGAGGATGAAGAAGCCTTATACAGTCAGTCTCAGCTGTTATATGCTCTTGTTTTCTGAGTTCTTGCCAAGTGATTCATCCACCAGATAGGCTGATCATAGCTGGCATTGGTTCTGTTCTGGAGCCACTCTCCACCTATACCTACTTTCACATCAATGCTCCTTTACTCTTTTACCTGTGATCTGTAGCCAGATCCAACAGCTGCAGACAGCTGCTCACTTGGAGTTCCTTCAGGTGCCTTATGAAACTGCTCTGGTCTCTCTTCAAATTTCCAACCCCTGGACAAACAATATGTCTGCCAGTTCAGGAACCATGGGCCTAGTTCTGCCCCCCCCCCCAAAACACACAAACAAAGCTGCATGACATCCATCACTTGCAGTCCTCTGAGTCCAATGAGCTTCCCCTGACATACTAACATACGAAATTGCCAACAGATAAGGCCTTATGGTCTATCAAGTCTGCTCGATTGTGCAGCTAGCAGTCCTTATACTGCAGCTGCCTCTCTCCCCCTCCAGTGACCTTCCCCCTTACACTGTCCCATCCCCTTTTGAAGCAACCCACTGTTCTACAGGATACCACTTCCCCTGGCAATGCATTCCACCCAGACACCACTCTCTCTGTAAAAAAGTGTCTCATCATTTCCCTCCTGAACCTTCCCCCTTCCAATTTCAAATCGTGCCCTCAAGTGTCCCTCCCCCTCCTTAATTTGAAAAGCCCCTCCGTGCCCATCCTATTTATTCCCTTCATGTACTTGAAGGTTTCAGTCATGTCCCCCATCCTTCCTCTCTTCCAGGGAGTACATGTTCAACTCCCTCAGCCTGCTCTCATAGGTAAGTCCCCTAGCCCCTGGATCATTTTTGTTGCCCTGCACTGCACCCCCTCCAGTAACCTAATGTCCTTCTTCAGATACAGTCACCAGAACTGCATGCAGTACTCCAGGTGTGGTCTAACCAGTGACCTGTACAGCGGCAGGATCACCTTCCCCCTCCTGGAAGATATGCCTCTGGTAATATAACCCAGCATCCTGTTGGCCTTTGCAGCTGCCTTTCTACACTGGGCTGAGTTGTTCATTGCTCCCATTATGATCAACCCCAGATCCTTCTCCTCTTCCATCTTGGCTGATTGAATCCCCCACGGCTGGTAGCTCCTCCTTGGGCTTTTTGAACTGAAATGTAGCACCTTGCATTTCTTGGCATTGAACCCCAGCCGCCAAGTGTCCAACCAGGCCTCCAATTTTGCCAGATCATCTTGCAACCCCTGTCACCCTTCTAAGTCATCCACTACTGCTCCCATCTTGGTATCATGTGCAAACAGACTTATCTTGCTCTTGATGCCCTATTGAGATGTCTAATATGAAGATCCCAAATAATGCTGGCCCCAGTACAGAGCCCTGTGGCACCCCACTTGTCACTGCCCTATGAGATGAGCGCTCCCCTCCCATCACTACCATCTGCTATCTCCCTTGCAGCCAGTTCACTACCCATTCTACCATCTTCAACCCCTTTCTTATGCCTTCCAGATTACTACCTAGCCTCCCATGTGGCACCTAATCAAATGCCTTACTGAAGTCCAAGTACAGGACATCCACTACATGGCCCTTGTCTAATTGCCTGGTTACCCTGTCATAGTACTCCATCAGGTTGGTCTGACAGGATCTGCCTGAAACAAACCCATGCTGTCTGCTGTCCTGCAGCCCATTAGCCTCTAGGAGGGAAACCAGCCTCTCCTTCGGGATTGTCTCCATCAGCTTTCCCACAATGGATGTGAGCCTTACTGGTCTGTAGTTCCCTGGCTCATCCTTAAGGCCACTCTTGTGGAGGGGTACCACATGTGCCATCCTCCAGTTCTGAGGTACACTCCCCGAGTCCAGGGAGGCATTGAACAAGTCTGTCAATTTTTCTGCCAGGACTTCTGCCAGCTCCTTCAGCACCATGGGATGTATGCCATCTGGCCCTGGCACTTTGTCCACCCTCAGTGCCATCAAGCCCTCCACTACTCTGCCCACTGGGATTTCCCCACTCACCTCCTCCTCCTCCTCCCTTTCCCACCCTCCCACCCTCCTTGGGTATAGCTCCTCCTTTCTCTTTAGTAAATACTGAGCAGAAGTACTCGTTTAATACTACTGCCTGTTCTGCCCCTGTTTCCACCTCTCCATCATTCTTTATCCTTACTATTTGTTCATTACAATTCCTTTTCTCACTGATGTACCTGAAGAAATCATTCTCCCCCTCTTTGATGCCCTGTGCTAGCCTAAGTTCCCTGGACACCTTGGTTGACCTAACTGCCCTTGTCACCTCCCTTGACTCCTTCAGGTATTCTTCTCTGTCTTCCCCTCTCCCTGTTTTCTTGGTACCTTCTAAAGGCGGCTCTTTTTTTCTTACTTTTTCCATGACCCCCGCTCACCCAGCTAGGCTTCTTTTTTTAACCTTCTTTATTAAAGTTTTATTATTTGCAACAATATAACATACACACATACATTCCAGGATACATACCCGGGCCCACATCCCTAAACTGGATATGGATACTATATACAACCCCCCAAACTATTCACAATCACAGTTATATTTTATCCTCACAAACCTTTGGCCCATTCTTATTGCAGTAACCTTCAAGTCGGTTCTTTCAAGTTCAGTATTAGTCTAGCCTTTTATTTAGCCCGGGTTGCTATATAGGATTATCCCTCCTTAACCATAATTGTACCTGTTCCAGACTAACCTTTAATAACTGTGTCCCTGGGAAAGAGAGAGAATCCATCCTGCCCCACCAGGTATAGGCATACCCTCTGACCTAGGCAAACATCTTTATGAGAGAGTTGTGACTATATTTTTAATTGTGGCCACTATGCTACCCACATTTTCCTCCACCCCATCTGCTGACCTAGCTAAAATCCAAATTCCCAGGTATTTAATTTTTTCCGAGGCCCAATTAAGTTGCAGATGCTTAAAGTCAGCTCTATTGGTGTACACCGTAAGTGGAAGAACTTGAGTTTTAGTTAGATTTAACTTATAATTGGACACCCTCGAAAATTTCCCAATAATTTCCAAGGCATTTTGAAAGCTGTCAGACGGATTACTTAAGTGAAGCAAGATATCATTGGCAAATACCGAAAATTTAAGCTCTGACCCCAGAATCTCAATCCCCTGAACCCTGGGCTCCATAGCAAGAGATCTTAACAAAGGTTCCAAATAAATATTAAATAATATTGGTGACAAGGGACAGCCCTGCCTAGTTCCGTTTCGGAGGAGGAACTCTTTAGAGAGATATCCATTACATAGGACTCTAGCTGTGGGAGCTTTATACAGATTTCTAAGGCCTCCAAGAAACCCCCTTGGAAACCCCATTTTCTCCAGTGTGAGAAATAAAAATTGGTGGGAAACCCGATCGAACGCCTTCTCGGCATCAAGTGCTATTAGAGCCATAGCAGATTTTGAAGTGGAAGTCCTATATAAGATATGGTGTGGTTTCCTTAATGCGTCATGCGCCCCCCTCCCTGGCATAAACCCAACTTGATCTTGACTAATTAATAGGTGAGCAACTTTCAAGACCCTATTGGCTAAACTCTTTGTGAGTAGCTTAATATCTTGGTTTATTAAAGCTATGGGCCTATAATTACCTGGTAGATCTCTGGATCTATCCGGCTTTGGAATCAACGTAATATAGGCCTGATATAGAGGAGGGTGGGAAACCCCTACATTCATAATAGTCGAAAAGAGTTCTTTCAATAAAGGTGTTATAGTCTCTGCATGTACCTTATAAAATTTGGCCGACAGACCATCAGGTCCTGGTGCCTTCCCATTAGGCAGGTCTTTAATTACCTCCATAATCTCCAACTCTGATATTGGGGCAGCCAGTGCCTGGGCCTGCTCTAGATCTAATCTGGGCAACGGTATTTTATCCAGGAACCCCTTTATTTCTGTCTCTGAGCTAGGGCCCCCCTTCCTGATATATTGCAGCATAGTACTCCGCAAAGGCATCAGCCATTCTTTGAGGTTCCGAGATGAACTCTCCTCCAAAATTCACTGCCACAATCGTTCTTTCCACCTCCCGCTCCTTAATCCTGTGGGCCAATAACCGACCTGGTATATCCCCCTGTAGCAAGTATTTGGCATTCAATCTTTCCAGCCACCGATCAGCCCTACAGTTCAATATACCTCTATATTCTTCTTTTAGCTCCCTTAACTCCCTATCCATCTTTATAGAGGAACCTTCTAGAGGTGATAATGACTTAATGGCCCCAATTATGAACTCCTCCCGTGCCCTATTTAGTTTATTCCGCCTAGCGGTATATTCCTGTGCCCTTCCTGCATACAGCACCTTGCAGACGGGCCAAGCTAATTTCTTATCCTCAAGAGTCAGAATTTGATTTTGGATAATTTCCTTAAGTGTAGCCTCCAATTTAGTTACCACATTGTTCACCGTTAAAATCCCTTCATCCAGTCGCCATCGGTATGGCTTAGGGGGGAAATGTTGTCTATCTCCCATAGCAACTGGATTGGGGAATGGTCCGACAGTATCCTATCGAAAGTGTGCATACCTATAATACCCCTTATGACTTCCCTGTTGACCAAAAAAAAATCGATCCTCATATATGTCTTATGGACCCCTGAATAGAAAGTCATCTCCGTGTCCCCTTTCCTATAGATCCTATATGGATCTACTAGTGCTGTCACTTCCAAAAATCTATATAGTGCTACTTGCGAGGAGCTGGGTACTTTATTAGAAGGACTCCTGTCAAGCCTATTGTCAAAGCAGATATTCCAGTCTCCTGCCAAAATAAGTGAGCCCTGAGGGAGCATGACAATATCAGCCTCCAATGAGGCAAAAAAATTCTGATTTAGCTGGAGTGGGACCATAAATTGAAGCACACAGTAATGGGTGTCCCAGGACTGAGCCCATCACATATATCCCTCTACCATCCTCTCTTAATTGAATACGATCAATTATGTATGGATAGTCTTTCCTAATTAATATCACTACCCCGCCCGAGGCTTTCGCACTTCCAGTTCTGACTGCCTTGCCCACCCATCCCTGCCTAAGTAGATGCAATTCGTCGTTCAATAAATGGGTTTCCTGAAGTGCAGCAATATGTATCCCCAACTGGTTTATGTATCGTAGGATAACCAATCTTTTCTTCCTCCCCCTGAGACCTTTCACACTCCATGAAAGAATTCTAAGTAATACCATCTACTACAGCCTCACCCCTGACCTGCACTCTCATACATTCTGCTTTCCTTATGCCATATGTATTGGATTCTCTCTCGTTCCTTCCCCCCCCCCGTAAGTCCCCTTCTTACCACCCCCGATCCTGCGATCGCCCTCCTTAAACTTCTCGAGACATGTATAAGTCAGCTCTCAAGATGTCTCCAATCGACCCCCAAGTCCCAGTATGATCCACTGATAGCCCCCTTCCTGCTCGCCCACCCCAACTGCAGGTTCAAACTAACCCATCACCCTTTTTATCTTTAAATTATTGAAGGGGAAGGGAAGAAGAAAAAAAAAAGGGGGGGGACTTTTAGTGGTCCAGCTTCACCTGGGTTATAACCCCTCTCCCTACCTTAATACCACCATTGCCGCAGAAGCCTAATATCTGCATAATAGCCATCCTCCCCCGGTCAAGTTCCCCTGAGCATAAGGTAAGATATCACACAGTCCCACAGAATGTTACTCCTTTCTCGCTTTTCTATGAAGCCTCTCATTCTCTACATAAGACCCATTCCTTCAATCTAATTCCTGTGCCCTTAGCTTGAATGCAGCAGGGCCCCTAGTTACTAACTTCTTAGTCATAGCCCAGTCCTAAGCCCCACTGGCTCATCGTATTCTCAATATTTCGAGACACCCTTTCGCATAATAACCTGATGTATACCCGAAAACAGGAGTAACCACAGAATCAAGTAAAAGAATTTGTTGAAGGACTTCTGCTTCACCACATCCTAAAGCCCTCAGTCCTAATCTCCCACTCATGGGAGAGGAGAACAAACAAAACAAAACAAAAAAGAGGGTCCAGTCAAAGTCCAGGTGGGCGACAAAAGTTCTGCCTCTAATGCAGCTTTTCCCAGCACTGTTAGTCCACATTTTCCACTGCAGTTCTTGCACTTTCACCAGTCCTTTTTCCCTCAAGTCACCGACTTGAACAAATCCGTAACTCCACTCTGAGGCTTTCCAAGGCTTCACCTGCTGTGAGGTATCTTTTGTCCCCTTTTGGCAATTTAACAACCAGTGTGGCTGGATATTGTAATCTAAATTTCAACCCCGCCATATATAACTTCTTCTTTATGTCTGTGTACTCTTTCTGCTTTTCTCTCCCCGAAGGCACTAAATCCTGAAACAGCCAGAGAGAAGCCCCATTCCACTGTGAGCTCCTGTTAGCTTTAGCTTTGTTTAAAACGTGGGTTTTCTCCTTATAATTCAGGAACCGCATTATAATGACTCGAGGACGAGCTCCAGGTGGGGGGGTCTCTCTCAGTGAGCTGTGAGCCCTCTCGATGTTGTAAGAGTCGCCAAATAGTGTAGGCCCAAACAGCTTCAGTAAAAGATCCTGTATGAAGGCTGCGCAGTCTGAGCCTTCCACTTTCTCAGGCAGTCCTGCCATTATTAGATTATTCCTCCGGCTCCACGCTTCTTGGTCCTTCAAGCGATTTTCTAGCTTTTTCACCTGCCTTTTCAGACTAATCATCTCCTGTTCCATAGTTCCCATTTTTCTCTCCTGCGATGCAACTCTGGCCTCTACATCCCCCACTCTCTGTGTAAGAGCGTGCAGAGCAGGTTTCAATATTGTAAAATCTGCAACCAGCCCTTGTAGGAGGTGCTTAATTTCACTAATGTCCTCTGAGGTTGAGTGCCCCCCCTGACCTTCCGCTCTCCGATCCTCAGGCTCCTCGGAGGTTGGCAAGTGGGGCTTTGAGCGCTTAATCGCCGGCATTCTTACTACCAGAGGCTCGAGGGTTCCTTGCTCCATCTCGGCCATTTTACTATCTGCACTCGTTGGTGTTTCAGTGCTGTATTGTCCCACGATACACAACTTAGAATCGCCCTCCACAACGTCGCAACCTCTCAGCGATCGTATCTCCACACTATATCAGTACTGCGGGGTCCCAAAGCGTCAAAACTATAGATTTTATTCATCAGGACTCGGGAGCCTTCTCAGAGACGTCTACTCCCTGCTAGCTCATCATGTGAGCCCCCACCCAGCTAGGCTTCTTGCTCCTAGCCATCTTACTCTGGACCCTTGTACATGTTATGGTTGCCTCATCAATTCCCAGTTTAATAACCTCCCACTTCTGGTCAGTGTCCATGTTTGTATGGATGCTGGCCAGATACCCCATGTACTATTTCCCTCATCCTACCAAAGTTGACCCTCCTGAAGTTTAACACCCTTGTGCACACTCGTATTCTCCCTTTCCCCATGTTTATTGTGAACCACACTGAGTGGTGATCACTCCCCACCAGCAGCTCCCTCAAAAACTCACCATTAGCCAGCATGAGGTCAAGGGTGTTCCCTAACCTGGTTGGCTCATTGACCATCTGCAATAGGAAGCTGTCCTGGAAGGCATCCAGAAGTATCTGCTTCCTCCTATTCGTGGTGGCTGGGGTACCCCAATCCACTCCTGGCAGGTTAAAGTCCCCCACAATCACCATACTGCCCCTCCCACAGGTCCTTCTGCTCTGTTCCGCTAGCCCCTAACTCCTCAGTCTGAGAGGGTGGCCTGTACACCACTCCCATCCTGAGGGTCCTATTGTTGGAGTCCTGGAGCTGCACTCAAAATGAATCTGTGCTGCCCTCCTCCCCTTCCTGCCTGACACACTTCAGTCCTTCCCTCATGTACAGCACCACCCCCCCTTTCCTTTTACCCAGTCCCTCCAAAATATCTTCTACCCTGGTACTACCAGGTCCCAGTCATGGAACTGGGTGGCCCATGTCTCGGTGATGGCTACCATGTCCACCTCCCCATCTGCCATGAGAGCCTGTAACTCTGCTGTTTTGTTCCCTAGAGTCCTAGCATTCAAGATTACCACCCTCCACCCTACTTCCTTCCCCCCTTTCCCTACTTGCTCTCCCTTTCAAGTATCCCCTCCTGACCTCCCCCTAAATCCTTTGCTGCTGGTATGAGGGGTAAGGTCTTTTGGTTTTCCTACCTGTGGATGCTACCTAACTCCTGCCTACTTGCCATCCCCCTTTTCTAGTTTAAATTTTCATTGTTTGCCAAGTATTTCCCCAGTTTTTGTTTCAATAACCCCCTTCCCTCCTCACTTAAGTGTAGCCTGTCTTTAGCGTAGAGATCACTGCCCTCCTAGGTCCTTCCCCACCCCACCCACCAGCCCATACCCTTTGGATTGACACCATTCTGTTAGCCATGTGTTAAATCCCTCTATCCTCAGCTTCCTTGCCATGCTCAGCTTGGGTACTGGAAGCACCTCCTAGAAAGTTACTGATCTTCCTGCCTCCTCACAAATCATCCCCAGCTTCTCAAACCTCCTCTGGACTACATCTACCATATTTCCCACCAGGTCATTTGTTCCCAAATGCAGAACTTTGTGAGGTATCTCCCGGCCCCTCCTAGCATACTTCAGAACAGATTGACCCAGCCTTTCCGCTGTCATGCCTGGCATGACCTCCACCCATATGCGACTATGCTTATCCCCTTTGCTTCCCCATCTGATCCCTTTCAGAATTGAGTCTCCCAGCACTAGGATCCCACCCCCATTTTCATGTTCTACTCACTTTGTCCTTCCTTTATTCCATCCCCTTCCACTTCACTCCTCCTCCTCCAGCACAGCTGTTCCCCCTTCCACTCCTGCTGTAATGTCCCCTGTCTCTGCTCTGCCCTCCTTCTTCTCTTTCTCCTCTGATTTTACCTCCCCTCTCCACCAGGCTCCTCCTGCCTCCTCCCCTGATGCATCCCTACTCCTTTCTTCTCATACCTCCCCTTCCTCCCTTCACCACAACACCCCTTACTCGACCTATCCCCATACCATATCGCTTCAACCCCTTGGCCCCCCTCCAGTTCCCCTCTCAGCTAGTCTATCATCAGTTCCTCCACCCAGCACTCCCCCTAACACCCCCAAATCCTGCCAGTACTGCAAACCGATTTTTCGATGTCCTTTCACTACCACCTATTTCCTCCTTCCTTCTGCTCACCACTCCACTGCTGTTGACTCAGCAACTGTTATATTCCTCCTTCCCTCCCGTCCTCCATTCCTCCCCTTTCCTATCCTTGTTTATCCTCTGAACTGGGACCCCCTGTCTCCTTCCTCCATCTGCCACCTTTTTCCCCTCTCTTACCCCCTCTCTTTGATGTGTTCCCCCCTTAGTTACCCTCCTTCCCTTCTCAGCTGTTGAGTTGTCCTCCATTGCAGCCTGTATTCCCCTCCTAAGCTCCATTTGTAAACAGCTGATCTTGTTCCTAAGCTGCCTTATTTGACTGTACATCAAACACCCTCCCACTCTCCAAGCAATTTTCAGAAAGACTGTCACTCCACAGTTGTTGCAGCCTACCACCCTTCCCATCTCACTTTTCACCCACCAGTGTCCCCCTCATTTTCAGTAGAATGATGCCCATACCACTCCCATGACCCCACCCACCCATCCACCTTTTCCAGTTCTGTCCATGGTTCCCCAGCTCTCCGATACCTTACCCTCATGTAAAAGTCAGCCAACCAACAAAGCTTGTCCCACCAATAAGTGCAGTCCGTCCCCTTAGCACAACCAAGAGCAATCTGCCCTTTAAACCCTGGTTACACTTCAGTAGTACAACAAATCCTAACCTATAATCACTGTGCCAAACATATCAATACTGAGGTTTCCAGAAATGCTATGCAAACATAAACAGTATAGGATGTATTTGTAAGCAATAATCACTGTGCCAAGCATTTCAAGATTTGTGCTAACCTCACCTAGTAAGATACAATACAATAACTGTATAGTATATGTTGCTGTTCTATAACATTATCTTCTACCTGGTGTATCAGTCTTGTCCTATATATTCTTCCTAGTTACCAGACGTGCTATGACTCATATCCTGTGATGTAACCGAATATGATGTGGGGGTAAATGGGAATAAAGGGGAAGTGAGCCTTGTGGTGGGAGGATGGGATTAGACACCAGCCTCCTCAAGAAACAATCAGGCCAACAGTGCTCAGAGCACTAGAGCTCCATATGGTTCCCTGAGAAAGTAGCAGTATCTAGTTATATGTACCTCAGTTGTGCCTCAGTTGCTAACTGCTTCTGAGGGGAGGGGAGCAAGTTTGCTCAACGACCTCACAAAAATCCCCATAGCTGCTCTGAAGTCAGACACAGATGCTGCTGTTTTTAACTAATATCTGACTCTACAACTACGTCGTGTACCTGTAATAAAAGAAAGCAACAAAGAAGGCAAGGCAAGTCTAGCAAGAAATCCTAAACTCTGCTACCTTAGAGCAGCACGTTCTGTTCCTCTATGCATCCAAACAAATGTTGCAACACACCTTAAAATACTATAACAGAATACCTAGGAAAAAAGATAATAATCCCAACACCTGGAATAAAAAAAAATATATGTATGTATATATTTATATATATATATATATATACATATAAACAGCAGTAATAAGGTACTTTCCTTTTCTTTTCCGCCAAAGTCCTCTGCTGCCCCTGGCTTCCTCCCTTCCCTTTAGCCCAAGTCTCTGCTGCTGTTTTTAACTAATATCCTGACTCTACCAGCCTAGACAAATCCCTCCACTTCAGCTGAGCCCCGGTTGCTATCTGCTTCTGGGGGTAGGGGAGCAAGTTTGCTCAACAATTTCCCAAAAATCACCTGGGGTGCCCTGAAGTCAGAAACAGATGCTGCTGTTTTAACTAACATTTGACTCTACAACTATGCCATGCACCTGTAATAAAAGAAAGCAATAAAGAAATCAAGGCAAGTCTAGCAAGAAATCCAAGCGTGCACTGGGGGATCGGACAAGTGAAAAATTGCTCCAGTCATGGCGGCATGATGGCAGTCTCAGGGAGGATCAGTCTGCTCCAGGGTGCACGGCATATACTGGATCCTGGTTCAGTGGATAGTGTAGGGGGGGCTCTCTGCCACCCCACCATGGGGGGCAAGCCGCGAGGGTAGCGGCCATGGGACCTTCATGGGAGCTGACTGGATCTTCCAGACGGTGGCCTGAAGGACCAATGGGATGCCAGGAAGTCAAGGTAGGCAGACTGGGAGCCAGGGAGAAAAAGGACTAACTAAAAAAAAAAAACCACACAAAATATGTACTGTATATATATATATATATATATATATATATATATATATAATATATAAAAGAACAGCAGTAATAAGGTACTTTCTTTCCTTTTCGGCTGAAGTCCTCGGCTGCCACTGGCTTCCTCCATTCCCTCTAGCCCAAGTCTCTTCTGCTGTTATCAACATACATGTATAGTAAATATATAGTTTAAATTAATAAGTATTTTGTTATAACTAAAGAAAGATTATAATATAAATGAATTGTGTAAATGGTATGATATGTAAAGAAAAGACTATATATAATGTATTTAAGCACAACATAAATACTAAAAAAAAATATTTGTTAAAAAAATGATGGTTCCTCTTCCAAAACTCAGTGACAAACCTGCAAATTGAGTTATAAAGAATTCTGAGCCACAGTCAATTGGAGAAAATAAAAGCCCATTTGTCAGCAATCCCCTAGAGTCAAAAGTCAGAGACCTTTTTATTCTAAGTAACATCCCCAACCTCTGGTAGACATATTAAACTACTGTAGAAATGTGACCCTCATAAGTTAAAGAACTGTCAATGGTTAATCAAAAATATTTGAACTCTTCTACCATCTGTACAGTCTCACCATTCCTGGCAAAAATGTTGAACTCCATATCCTTTATCCTTCTGGGACCAGAAAATAACATGGCCTTAGTCTTTTTTATATTAATAACTAATTTATGCTGAAAGCACCAATCTTGTAAAAGATCAAAGTTCTTTTAAACTAAATCATTAAGGTCACTTAAATTCTCCCCTCCTTTAAACAGGACCACATCATCAGGGTAAAGTATCATATCTGTTAAAGGACATACATTAGGTAAATCATTTAGAAATAATGAAAGGAGCATAAGGCCCAATATTGACTCCTGGGACACCACAATGAATCTCTGTGGGTTCTGATAAGGTACCATTAACCTTATTTCTATGCACTCTGTTCATCAAATAATTGTGAAACCAACGGATCATATGTTGGGACAAATGAATATGTAGCAAAGCCCTAATATGTAGAGTATGCTCTACCAAGTCGAATGCCTTGGAGAGATTCACAAAAACAGCACCCACCAGGCCACCAGACTCCAATGCCTGATGGATGTGTTCCGTGAATCTCACCAAGGCAGTCTCAGTGTTGTGCTTCTTTCTAAAACCGTGTTGTACATGGTTTGTTAAATCATATTTATCAATAAATTTAGTAATCTGATCAAAGATAATATGCTCTAAAGCTCTCTGACAATGGAACCAAAAGTGAAATGGGTCTGTAATTACCCAGGGATGTAACAGGCCCATTTTCAAATAATGGGTGAATGATAGCCTGTTTCCGCATCTGGGAAACTCCCCATAGCAAAGTGAATAATTAAAGAGCCTAACCAATGGTACATCCATAGAATCTTTAGCAATTTTAAGCAGTCTAAAGTCCAGACCATTCTGATCAACACAGGGTTTAGGATTTAATTATGAAGATACAAAATTGCCAGCAGAAAAAGGCCCACAGGTCTATCAAGTCTGCCTGACTGGGCAGCTCTTAGTTTCATATTACTAAAGCTGCCCCAGCCCCACCCAAACCCTTCCCTTCCTCCCCTTTCCTGGTCTTTCCCCTTTTGTGTTCTTGTCTGTACCAATCCTGCCCTTGACTCTATCCCAACCCTGCTTAAAGCTATCCACTGTCCTCAGTTCAATTAAGTCCTCCAGCAGTGCATTCCATCTCACCACCACTCTCTCTGTAAAGTAGTGTCTCCTCATCTCCCTCCTGAACCTTCCCCCTTCCAACTTCAGACTGTGCCCCCTAGTGACCCTTTCCCCCTTTAAGTGGAACAGTCCTCCCTCTCTGACTTTGTTTATGCTTTTCAAGTACTTAAAGGTCTCTATCATGTCCCCTCTTTCCCTTTTCTCTTCCAGCGAATACATGTTGAGCTCCCTCAATCTTTCCTCAAATGGCAACTCCTCCAGCCCCATGATCATTTCCATAGCCCTGCACTGCACTCCCTCCAGTAATCTCACATCCTTTTTGAGGTATGGGCACCAGTACTGCAACAATACTCTAAGTGTGGCCTCACCAGTGATTTATACAAGGGCAGGATGACCTCCTGCTTTCTAGAGGTGATCCCTCTGGCAATGCACCCCAGCATCCTATTTGCCCTTGCTGCCACTCTACTACACTGTGCTGATACCTTCATGTCCCCTGTTACTATTACCCCCAAGGTTTCTTTCCTCCTCTGAAGATGTTACCTGCAATCCCCCCAACCAGTAGCTGGTCCTGGGATTTCTTGATCCGAGGTGCATGACCTTGCACTTCTTAGTGTTAAACCCCAACTGCCACTAATTTAGAAAGGTAGAACTGAAATCCATTAAATGTTAACTGTCTGAAATAAAATTTTGGAAAACTGGGTATAAGACTTGTTTAGCCTGGTGAAATCATTCAGTTGATCTTCATTGACAAATGAATCTCTATACTTATTCAAAACACCAAACTGATTATTAAGTATACAATGTATGGACAGTGTCTATTAACCCCTGTTTTCAATCAGTTTATAATATCATTATGACATCAGTATGTTGTAAACCTTGCTTAACTATGTCATAATGATGGGATTACAGGATAGAATGTCAACACCTGTCAACATTCTTGGAAAGGAAAGGTGATCTGCAACTTGGACATTTGTTCAAAACACACACATTCCATTCAGACAGTTATAGACCCACTGCAGTATAGATCGCAATGGTTAATTTCAGCACTTCAGTTACTCAACATTCAAACCAGGAGTCATTCATAGCCAAGTAGGAAAACAAACGCACATTGAAAAAAACTGTATTTTTCCCCACAGTGGCTAGTTTTTCCATACACTATAAAACACAATGCCTGAGTAACAGTGGTCAACCATGGATGTAATCACCTCTCGCAGTTGCCATGACAACTGTAAACATCTGGAGCTTAGCTCACAAGGTTTACTTGGCTGTTCTGGCAACTGCTTGAGGTGATTACACTGTGGTTAACCACTGTTACTCGGGCATTATCCTCTATGTTAGCCATTTCTAGTGAATTATTAGTAATCTGATAATCAGACTCAAGAGCTTGAATATCACTAGTTGTTTTGCTTGCCAGTAAGTTCCTTAAAAGTTTGCCAAATGTTCCACTGATCCCCAAGCCTATTAGTTAATTTATTTTTTATAAGAAGCTGTTTTTACTTCTTATTAATCCTTTCCATCTGTTTCTAACATTTTTATATTCTAACTGTGATGTGATGTCACCATGCTTCTTAAATCTGACCCATACTTTATTCTTATCTCTAGTCATTTTAAAAATCTCAAGTGTTATCCATTCCGATTTGTTGCCCCTAATGCATATGCAACCCTCAGGTTTGTTATTTGGTGGTATGCCACTCCCTACCTCTGATCAGGTGCGTAATCTGGGCATTATTTTTGATGAGGGACTGACCTTAAAATCTCAGGTATCAGCTGTCGTCAAATCCTCTTTTTACCATCTGAGGAATATCGCCCGGGTGAAACACCTGGTTCCGTTAGGTGATCTTCCAACATTGGTCCATGCCTTTGTCACTGCCTGTCTTGATTATTGCAGTTCCCTTTACCTAGGGCTACCTAGGTTTGATATCAGCTGCCTGTAGCTGGTGCAGAACGCGGCGGGCAGGCTTTTGACTGGGACGTCTAGAACCAGTCATATTACACCTGTGCTCTGCGAACTGCACTGGCTGCCTGTTAGGTGGCGGATCACTTTTAAGGTTGGTTTATTAACCTTTAAAGCCCTACATGACCAGGGACCCAGTTACCTGAAAGATCTCCTGATTCCCTACTGCCCCCTCCATCCTCTCTGTTCCGCCAAAGAGAGATTGTTAGAGATTCCCAGGGTTCGATTGAAAACATCAGGTTCACGTGCTTTTGCTTTTTCAGCACCAACCCTGTGGAATTCTCTACCTTGTTGGTTGAGAGAATGCCCAGCCATCGATAGTTTTAAAATTGGTTTAAAAACATATTTATTTAGTTTAGCTTTTATTTAAATATAGTTGACATATTTTAATGTTGTTTTAATCTATTTTATGTATATGTTCTTATGTACAGTGCCTTGGCTCTGAAAGGCGCTATATAAATAAAGTTGATTTGATTTGATATTCTTTTAAGAGGGTTGAATGTGTATTTAATGAGTCACATATTTTACTATAAACCAAATCAATGCTCTTGATGGAGTCAAGAAATGACAAATACAGCTCATTTAGCATCCGATTAAAAGCCACTCCACCAATATTTTTTCAAATATGGACATGGACAATGAGATTTCAACAACCATAAAATGGAGACCCCTCAGATAGTTACAGGGGACTAGTACGAACAGTGAAAACAAACTAAAGCAAACATATATATCCTTGACCCTAACAGCTACACAAAAAGAGCTGTCTGTACATGGACGCAAATAAAATTTACAAGATATGATGGTGCAGATTTCCTCTAAGAAACAAAGTAAATGAAACTGAAATAAAACCAGAGAACATAAAGCTTGTCTATGGGGTTAGAGGGTGCTGTTATTTAGACATTTAAGCAATGAGGACATGACAAATGAATGGGTTAAATAACATGGTGGAAATGGCTAGTAAGAAAAAAATCTCTGATTTAAAAAACCTCAAAATTGTATATTAGAAGTAGATCTATTTGAAATGTTGAGTAGGAAAAAAGGTGGCACTAGACTTGCAGTAGTTAGCAAACACTCATTTATTTTAAGTGCAAGTGCTAAGTGTAGAAACGCCTTGTGGCTGGATACTAAGCTCCTGACGATACTGTGTTAATGGCAAAAACTGGTAGAGTCTGTCAGGGGCTTAGTATCCAGCCACATGTGTTTTCCACAGTTAACACTTGCACTTAATAAATGATTATAAAAGCAGTCAAACTTTTCTTTCCAATCAACATTAAAGCTGATAAGAAATGCTTTTTACATAGTTACCTGCCCCCCATCTGCCTTTCCATTCCAGTTATGGACTGATCAATTTTTGACAAACAAATAATCTAGCTTTGGGGTGTCCCCAGATATATATATAATTTCAATCTACTCACCACCTACTGCTAGAAAACATAGAAACATAGACTTTGATGGCAGATAAGGACCGCTTGGCCCACCTAGTCTGCCCATTTCCCCTACCTAGAGGATAAGCTGCAGATCCTATTTAACCAACAGCCTGTTTCTTCCTACCCCCAACAAAAATTGCCTTATGTCTGTCCCATGCATTCTTGAATTCTCCCACAGTTTTAGACCCCACAACCTCCTCAGGAAGGCTGTTCCATGCGTCCACCACCCTCTCTGAGAAAAAATACTTCCTCACATTGCACATTGCTATTTTTTTTCATATTTCTAAGACACTATATGATATCAGTAACACCATCCCACGCTATTCATCTAAATGGCCAGAAATAGTGTTATTGTCATAGAATGTTTGGGCTGTATAAAAAGAGTAGCAACTATTGATAAGAGAAGGATTTGGGATAATTATGAAGGAAATAAAATTAGATTATTAATTTAATGAAAAAGGTTAAAACATATCAGAATATTGGATAGACACTAAAATGACAAGAGGAGGGGCTCTAAAACTGTTTTCTGTCACCTTTAAGAACTGTGGTACCTCTTATGCAGCATACAGATGCCACCTTGTGCTGACTGCTTATCTAGTTTTGGCTGTTCTGACTCCTGTTGTCATCTCAGAAGCTGTAACTCACAATGCCATGGCTCTTCTCACCAGTCTTAACAGGGAATCCTAAATTTGCCAGTGAAACTCGCATTAAAAAAATGCCCCATAACTGCAAAAGGAAAATCAATTTGCTCACGGAGCCACTGGAATTACAGCTTTGAGAGTGCATTGACGTCATTGTCACATCTGCAAATCTGTGGACCATACCAACATTCACTGTAACCGGGGGCAGGAAAAAATTACCATTTAAAAATTGTTACATTGCTTCTCAAAGTGTGCTTCTTTTACAAAATGTTCGACCGATTCATAACATATTAATACAGTATGTATAGCTGGAGGTGTATTTTACAGCATAAGGATGTTATCTTGTGCTGTTTAGGCTGAGAGAAAGCTCAGCTTTGCTTTGCGGTCCTCTTGCCCAAACCACAGAAGATAACATTCTAATACTGTAAGAAACACCCCCAACTACGCATAGTAGCATATACTGTTTGTTAAGTACTGGAAGTCTTGTGCTGCCTTTTTGCAGTTTGTTCCTGGCTAGTGCACTGACCACTCAAAGTGGTGCAGACTTCTTTGTTTTGAATCTATTCTAAATGGTAAAAAGTCTACTCTGCCTGGACAGGTTTTTAGTCATGCATTAGACACTTCTAATGCACTGCTAATGACCAATCAGGATGCAGGATTTTCTCTTCCCACTTTCTAAACAGAATTACAATACCTCAGTTACTCATGAACTGCATTACAATACTCCATTAACTTACTGTACTTCTATGTTTATATCGCTGTCGTATTTCCCCTGCAGCATTCTGCTTCCCTATGTGTCCCTCCCCCAGGAAGCCTCTGGAAAGGAGTTGTCATAGCTTAGTTGGCCCTTTCTGGTGAAATGCTTTCAAAAAATAAATAAATAATAAATAAATAAATACATTATGTTTTTTATTACATCTGCTAGAGTCTGACTTCAAAGCATGAGTAAGTAGGCAGATGCTGCTACAGCTGTTTTCAATTAGTGTGGCAGTATAAAGGCTTACCATGCAGGAGATTGATTAGCTGTGACTTTCTCTGTAATAGCAGACTGATAAAGAGAACATAAGGTCTGATTTCTGGTTGCTGTCAGACCCTATCCATTATTATAAAAAGACAGCAGCCTTCATTTTGGAGTACTAACAGTCTGTCCACAAATACAATATTTTTTGTTAGCTCATTTGGGTCAGAAAGTGACGGTGTGAATGGAGTCTGAAATCAGCTGGGTCAGCACTGGGGAAAAGAATCACCAAAGCAGAGATCCACTTTAGGGTGGAAATAAAAAGGTAGCTTTTCAATGTGGCTTTCCCTTGCCACCGAACTTACATTTTTTTTTTTTTTGAACTGCTGATTTATGTACTTTCATGTTATTATATTGCACAGTGCTTTGAAATAATCAAAGGTGCTTTATATAGACAATAATGTATGGCCAACCATACACAACAAGGCTATGTTTCCATTAAGGGGGTTCCATCTAGGGGTTGAGATTACAGCATACGTGAGAGGTCTATGCAGTCATCTCATGCCAAGTTGAGTGTGGTTGCTCATATTTTATTTTGTATACTATATAGAGGATTATGTATGGTCCACTATCCACAACAAGCATGTATAACCATCAGGAGGTTGCCATGGGGACTGTTTAAACCTCAAGAATGAAGCTTGTAAGGTTTTGGCAACCATGGCAACCTCGAGATGGCTACTCATGTTTCTTATGGGTAGTGGACCATACGTTGTCTTTTATAGTGCATGGTTCTCTATACACATGAGAAATGAGTGTGTGATTTGAAATCCCACTCACTTTTTTCAGCATCACTCTCTTTCAGGGTCAGCTGTTAACTGCCATAGCTGTTTCAGGAAGAGTCAGGTTCACGGAACACGCATGAGCAAAGACAGTCCAAGTTGTTATGCTGCAGTAGCTACATATATAGTGCAGCACAACAAGAAAAATAACATAGCTATGTCAGCACAACAATGCTGTTCTAGGTTTTGATTTCTACCTAGAATAGTGTTCTACCACACACTATAAGGATTTTGAACAGGCTGATTTTTATACAGAACAAAGGCTAACTTTATGCAGTAGAAGCTGCTTAATTGGGACACCCTGGTGGTGGGATTTTTGTCCTATTAAGTGGACATCCTGATTAACAGAAGTGCAGATTTAGCAGCTACATTCTGTGGTGTTCAAGCCCGAACATGGAGGAAGGGGAGAATTTATGTAAAAAGTCCCAAACTAGCAATCCGGATCAATCTGAATTGCTGGATCGGGGGAACAGACTGAAATGCTGGGCGACAGCTGAGGCAGGCTACTGCTATACTCTACAGTACAGCTGACAGCAGGCTGAGGTATTTTTTGTAATTGACTGAACTGCTCCGTTTATGTCCTGCTGGCTGACTGAACTCTTTCTGAATGTATTTTCCTGAGGTAGGATGTTTTCACTTTATTCAGGTTAATGTTGTTGCAAAGCTGGAAAGAGATGAATGCTGGATCGGGGGATGTGCTGGCAAAGATCAAGATCAGCTGAAGGTTCAAGAGAAAAAGAAAGCTTTCAGGAAGTACAAGGAATCACAGAAGGAGCAGGACAGAGAACTGTATCAGTTAAAGCAAAAGGAAGCTGGGAAGGCAGTCAGAACAGCAAAGGCCCAAACCGAGGAAAAGATAGCCAACTCAGTTAAGAAGGGGGATAAAACCTTTTATAGGTACATCATGGAGCGAAGGAAGACCAAGGAGGGATAGTGAGGCTTAATAAAGGGGAGGTGGGCAGAGGGAGACTGTGAAAGGCAGAGATACTAAACAAATATTTTTGGCTCAGTATTTACAAAGGAAGGGGCACCTAGAACAAACAGTAGAAACACACTGGATACAGAAGTTGATACCAGCCCATTTACAGAAGAAAGGGTTCTGAAAGAACTCTAAAACTGAAGGTGGACAAAGCAATGGGGCCTGATGGGATTCATCCCAGAATTCTAAAAGAACTAAGGGTAGAATTAGTGACACCACTGACTACCCTGTTTAACAAATCATGGGAGGATGGGGTGGTACCCGAGGACTGGAGGAGGGCAGATGTGATTCCCCTTCACAAAAGTGGGAGCAAGGCAGAAGCAGGAAACTACAGACCTGTTAGTTTAACCTCAGTGGTAGGGAAAATGATGGAATCACTTCTGAAGGAAAGAATTGTCGAGTATCTAGAGGCCAGAGGGGCACAGGACCCAAGGCAGCATGGATTCACAGCAGGAAGGTCATGCCAGACAAATCTGATAGATTTCTTTGACTGGGTGACCAAAGTAGTAGATCAGGGAGGGGCTGTGGACATGGCCTACCTAGACTTTAGTAAGGCATTTGACACAGTCCACACAAAGATTAATATACAAGTTAGCTAGCCTGGGAGTGGGTCCCAAGATGACAGCCTGGGTAAAAATTGGCTGGAAAATAGGACACAGAGAGTAATAGTAAATGGAGTCCACTCTGATGAAACGGGGTTACTAGTGGGCACCGCAGGGTTCAGAAGATAGATCAGTCCTCTTCAATGTCTTTATGTTTGCATTGCAGAGGGACTGGAAGGAAAGTATGTCTCTTTGCAGATGACACAAAGATCTGCAACAGAGTTGATGCACAAGGTGGGGTGGAAAGGATGAAAAGGACTTGGCAAGGTTAGAGGAATGGTCAAATGTCGCAGCTTAGATTCAATGCTAAGAAGTGCAAGGTAATGCACCTGGGAAACAAAACCCAGGGAAGAGTACACAATGGGGTGAGATACTAACAACAACAAAAATGGAAAGGGACCTGGGGTAGTCATATCAGATGACCTAAAGGTGGGCAAGCAATGTGAGAGGGCAGCAATGAGGGCTGGGGGATATTGGGATGCATAGGGAGAGGCATCACCAGTAGAAACAGGAAGTTATTATCCCTCTGTACAGACAGCTGGTCAGACCCCATCTGGAGTACTGCGTGCAGTTCTGGAGACCCAGTCTTCGCAAAGACATAGACAGGATGGAAGCTGTCCAGAGGAGGGCAACTAAAATGGTGTAGGGTCTGCACCGGAAGACATATGAAGAGAGACTAAAGGAGCTTAATATGTATAGCCTCGAGGAAAGGAGGGAGAGGGGGACATGATAGAAACTTTCAAGTACCTCAAGGGAATCAACAAAGTCCAAGAGGGTAGCATCTTTCAAAAAAAGAGGTGTGCAAGAACAAGGGGGCACAATTTGAAGATGGGGGGCTCAGAGGTAATTTAAGGAAGTATTTTTTCACAGAGAGGGTTGTGGATGCATGGAACGGCCTCCGGAGGAGGTCGTGGAGTCAAAAAACAGTGGTGGAATTCAAGCATGCATGGGACAGTCATAAGGCAATTCTAGGGGATGGGGGTCCGAAGAAGTAGGCTGCTGGTTAACTAGGATCTGCAGCTTATCCAGTAGGCAGGGAAATGGGCAGACTGGGTGGGCCAAGCGGTCCTTATCTGCCGTCAAATTCTATGTTTCTATGTTTCTATGTAAGATCAGTATTTGGTGCTGCAGCGATTGCAGAGAATGTGTCATAAAACTTAAAAAAAAAAGTTTCAATATCAGCTCATGCTCAGATTATAGCAAATGAGATGAATGTAGGATTGGGGGACATGCTAAACAAAGATAGTGTGTTCCCACTGGAAATGCAAGTATTGCGGCAAAGGACAGTTTTCTACAGAGTCAGAGTGTGGAGAGTGGGCAGAGATTGGTATTTGGTGCTGCAGAAATGAAGGAGAGATTGCAGAGAATGTGTCATACAACTTAAAAAAAAAACCTTACAAAATCAGCTCATGCTCAGGGTATGGCAAGTAAGAGTGTGTGTGTGTGTGTGTGTGTGTGACATGGCAGGATGTTGCTGACTGTAGTCAGACCGCAGTTTACACCTGCTCATCAGCCCATTAATGACAGTCAGGGCACTTAAAGTGTGACAATCTGGGCATTTAGAGAGTTACAGAGGGACAGGGTCATCCCAATAATCCGGCGCCCCTGTCTCCATTAAGCAGATGTTAACTCCATTGAACTGAATGACCACTTAATAGGTTTCCGATGGGACGTCCCAATAAAGCGGACATCCTGATTATCCACATACCGATAAAGTTGCTTCTGCTGTACTATAAAATAATCCAAATCAACCCAAGTGAAAGTCCATTTTGATTTCACTTTGTTTCCAACCACATTTGATATGATTACTGACTTTAGGCGTTTGGATAGTGCTTTTGTGGATCCAACCACCCTTCATCAGATAGCGCTGGTATCCACCTCCAAATACAACAATAAGTGGACCAAATTGGATTTTGGATCCAGAGTTGGATTGTTGTGCATCCAAGTGCAGATCCAGGTATCTGTGGTCAGATCCATCAGATCCAATCTCTGATAGCCAGATCCGATGGACAGCTACCTGAATCTAATGGTTAGATCCATCGAGTATTGGTAAGATCCTCAGGCATCCTCAGATACTTACCTTGGATCCAAGGCGGTCTGATCCTTGGTTGGATGTCTATATCAGCCAAGGCCATCTGAAATCTGGCCAACGTGATGTTATCTGATGGCATCCAACTTGGTAGAGTACTGTACACACAACACTGTTGCTGAGCTAATAGTGAGTCCACCGATTGTCCAATTGTATAGTCTTAGACTCCAGGAGAATGTAATTATTTCACATCCCCCAATCAATAAATTTTTCTGTGTCCTTGTCTGTCATCGCACTCACATATCCATTTACTGTCTCCATTTTCCTCATTGTACTTCTTTTGTCTAGTTCTAAAACCTGTTGCAAAGGCTTCACTGCCCTTGGGGGTTGTCAGATTAAGAAGAAGTGGGTCCATTTTAACCTCAAGCCTCTTAAATTAATTAGATTTAAAATAGTGTACATGAAACCCTTATCCTGAGACACTCCCGCAAAACGGCCATATCCTATACCATGTTCACAACTGTAAATCAGCAGATGGTATAAATGTCAAACAATTAACTTTAGCGAGACAGCTTGGTTTTGCATTGCAAAAAAGAACATACTATTGCAGTCTTTACTGAATGTGTGACCTGATCCAGTTTGACTTCTACAATCTTTGTTTAAAAAAAAACACACATTTTTGAAAACTGTGATATTAAACAGCACATGGTCTCAAGCCATAAGGGCACATCTTATCAACCAAAATATTGTGAAATATTCCCCTACCGTGCGCCCCACTGGTATAACTCCCTCCCTGCCAGTGTCTCAAACTCACTAACCTTAGCTTGCTTTAAGCCCAGGCTCAGAAACTTCCTGCTTAGCTCTCGCAAATGCAACTGCCGCTAGCCTAGTGTAAAAAAAAAATATATATATATACTCTGTTTGACAATGCTCACTGAGCGGCTCCCCCCCCCTTCCTTTCCCTACTAATTCCTCCTCCCCTATCTCCCTCCCTTCTACTCCCACCAGCTCTCCCCCGACCATAAGTTTTGCACCTTTTGTTATCTTTTGCTTCGTTGGAGATTGTATTCTATTGTAACAAAATTGTAATTGAACTGTAACTTTTTTGTTTGTAAGTACTGTGTCCCTTGTACTACTGTTCTGATGTCCTCTTTGTGACGAGGTACCTTTGTAAATGAGCCTCTGGCTCAAAGGTTTCTAAACTGATGTTTAACTAAATAAATAAATAAATATTTTACAAAGGAAATGCTTTCATGCTTCCCAAAGCTATATGCATTTGACTAACTTTTTCCAATAATTGATTTCCGGATTTTGTTATTGTGTTGTCACTGGCTGTCTCTCCTTGATTGTTATGTTTTTATCTGTATACATAGTAAGTTTAGTAACATAGTAATTTAAGGTTGTAAGGGACTCTCAGTCTATCAGGTCTGCACCCTTGCTTCATAAATAGAGATTCATAACTATGTTGTGTAAACATGCACTGATTTATAATGATTATGCATCCAGACTTCTACTTCTCAGGGTACCCTGTGAGTCCCTTGGTAAGCAGAATTTTGCCCAGGCTTATATTTGAGGCCTATACTAACTTCTCATCCACTGTCTTAGCTGGTAGACTGTTTTATAGGTTCACCCCCTCTGGGAAAAGAAGTGTCTCATAATGTTACCTGTAAATATACCTTCCCTGAGCTTCAGAGTGTGCCCTCATGTCCTGCTGGTGCACACCAGATTGAACATCTCAGTATGTTGGACCTTGTTGATGTGGCTGAGTATGCATTAGTCTGAGATCATGTTCCCCCTCAGCTTTCTTTTCTCAGGGGTAACTTTATGAGGTATGTCTTCTTCCAGAGGGTGGTGAACCTATAAAACAGCCTATCAGTCCATTCAGTGGGCAAAAATCTCTCCACATAGCTTTTTTTCTCCATACCTTGGATAATTTTGGTGAACCTGTGATGCCCCCTCTTGGCTACCTCAATATCCTCTTTGTATTATTATTATTATACTTTAATTACTGTTTCTTTTAAACACAGAGGGCCCAATTCACAAAGCACTGAATATGACGCAAGGTGCCTGCACCAAACATTAATGGTGCAAGTGGAACCTTCTGTTGAAACCCACCCCACTTAAGTGATTCACAAAAACAGCCTGCATCAACCACAGGCTGCCTGCCCCAAACGAGGCTTGTGCCGCCCCAATGCCCAAATATGGGCTGCAATCTGGTGCTAGTGGGCATGTGGCAGACACAAGTTGCCACAATCCCTATATGCAATTTACAGAACTTCTCCAGAGGACAAATTTCTAAGTACCCCTTAGATCAGCCAGGACTAGTCAGAAGGTACTTAGAACAATACCCTCTGGAGAAGTTTAGCCTGTTGGAGCACTGTGCCACATTCACCCAACACACACCCAGCCCTGAAATGTCCGTTATTTCATTTAAATTTATATATAACCCTGGTGGGCTAGCAGTCCCTCCCCCTGCCCTGTTATGCCCGCTATTATGTTAAAAAGTATAGTTAACCCACCCTCCACCCTGATATGCCATTTATGTTGTTTAAAATAATATTGTACCCTGGTGGTCTAGTGGTCCCTCCCATCCAATATGCCTACTATGCTGCTTAAAATAATATTATACCCTGGTGGTCTAGCGGTTACTCCCCCTGTCCTGATATGCTTGCTATTTTGTTAAGACATTATAGTTAACCCACCCTCTGCCCCGATATGCCCAGTATTGTGCATTTAGCACCTAATGTTCCCTGGTGGTCTAGTGGTCCCACCCCCACTCTGGCATGTAGTGTCCACCCCAATTCCCCCTTCAACCCATACTCCAAGCTGGCACTGGCACTTTTTGACTACCTCGGCAGTGTCAACTGAACTGTCACTGAGCGCCACATACAGTACACACTCATAAATGAGTGTGTACTGTATTATAACACAATGCTCAATGACAATTCAGTCAACACCAGCCGAGGTGGTGTGCGGAGGGCATGCGATGCCGGCTCAGGTATGGGTTGGGGGGCAAGGTGGGCACTACATGCCAGGGTGGGGGGGTTGGACCACTAGACCACCAGGATAACTGAAGTGCTACATGCAGAATACTGGGCATATCGAGGCGGAAGGTGGGTTAACTATAATTTTCTAACATATAGCAGGCATATTGGGATATGGGGAGGCCTGATAGACCACCTAGGTACAATATTATTTTAAATGAAGTAAGGGGCATACCGAGGCGGGGGGAGGGACTGCTAGCCCACCAGGGTAAAATACTATTTCACATAACATAATGGGCATAATCTGGGGTGGGGAGAGGGACCGCAAGATCACTAAGGATGGGGGCAAGGCTGCTTGCCATGTCCACAGGAGATTGCAACAAACCCCTCCCAAGCACCGGGCATTTGTCGTGGAATCTGGTGCAGGGTTCCTAGCACACCAGGCTTTGGCGCAAACTGTTGTTTGCTGCAGCTTGTGCTGCTTTAAGCCCCTTTTGTGAATCAGGTCCAGAAAGTTTTTCCTTCTCTGGCCACTTGGGGGGGGGGAGTCATAATGTGTTAAACAGCTAGTGGAGCCAAAACAGGCAGACAGAAAAATAATAAACATTTTAGAAAGTAGTTAGTTGTAACTTTTTATTTCTGAAGTTTTTTTCTTTTTCCTTTTGCTCACTAGAAAGTCTTCTATGTGATAATATTGTACTGAATGTGTGGAACAACTCTTAGCCTGGCAGCTGACATGTCTATCTCTACGCCCCCCCCAACTACATGCTCAACATTATGCTGTCACTGACAGTGACATCACAGGTGACTAACCTGGCAGCTACTGAATGGCTGTTCCTAAGCAGCAGTGATGTCACAGTCAGTGAGCTCACAATGCTGATGATGTAGTGGGGGGGGGGATAGTACCTCAGATATAAAAGGTAATGGTGCTCTGGTTTTAAAAAGTAATATACGTTTTCCACAGTAAACTTGCTCTTTAAGCTACATCCTTGATATGTGATTATGAATAGACCTTCCCGGGACCAACACCCATGAACTGAAACAGAGGTTTATAAAGCGAACAATAATGCAACTAAAGACATCTGGAACCTTGTTAGAAGAGTGATGACTTTCATTCAGTGTTGTTTAAAATACAGTATAAAAAAAGTGTTTAAACATGACCTTATTCACTGCAATGGAGTGTGACTTGTGCTCTCCCCACTCACATGTCACAAAATGTCTGAGCATGGGCACAGGGCAAGCACACTGGGAAGTGGAAAGCTGACTCTTTGGGCCAATTTATGATCACTTTCCTTGTTAAGGGCACTCAGTGTTAAATTGAAACACCTGTACAGCTCAACTATGGAAAAGTTAAGACTGTAATGTGTGTAGCAGAAAAAAGCTTCCAAACTGCTGCTAATGTATCCTTCGCATTTCCTATATGAAACTACTGTAGGCACTTCATTTCAAAATGCATTTCCAAGTAAGCTGAAATAAACAGTTACATATTTACTGTAACAGTAGATCTTTGAGAGAATCTCTTTCATCAGGCCACACCTCTAAAACTAGAGCCACCAGGCACTAGAACCAAATGGAAACTTTTTTATAAGCAGTCCACTAGGGGCCACCCATGACAATGTCCTACGTCAACACTTGACATATAAACGATGGCGGCCCCTTCCCTCCTCAGTTCTCCACTGGAGATCATGCTCAGAGGACCTCACTCTAGGAAACCAGGAGAAAGCGAATGGTTCCAGCTACCATGTAAGGCTGTAAACAGCAGGTAGACTGGAAAAAGAGCCAGGAGGTATAGATCTCTATGTCTAAGGGGGATGGAGGGTAGGATGGCATGGCCTGATGAAAGAGATTCTCTCGAAGATCTACTGTTATGGTAAGTACATAACTGTTCCATCTTCTTCAAGGATATCTCTTTCATTAGGCCACACCTCTGGAATGAGTCCCAAACTGCACTGACAGAGAAACAGTCTGGGTGGCTGGAACCTATAGGCCTATGAAAGAAAGCCTTGTAGTACAGCTAGGCCAAAGACAGCCCTTTTTCTGGAGGCAATGTCCATACTGTAATGTTTAGTGCAGGTGTGGACCATACTCCAAGTGGCTGCTACACAAATCTCAGTAGCAGACACATTCCTGAAACAGGCAACAGGCAGAAAATGTATTGCCCTTCATATTCAAAGTTGTAAACTCCTTCTCTGCTTTACTAGTAAGCTGAAGTTCAATACCCCAGAAATGTACCTACAAGCTTGCACCACAACAGTCAGGTAGTAGAGGCTCGCTCCAGCGGGTCCTGGACATCCATGGGCTGTGCGTTTTCCATTGTCGAATTAGGCTGGGGTTGAGGAGAATGTGCCTGGCCAAGTAGGGACTGAAAAAATTGACTGGCGGAGTATGGGGTGTTAAAGATGTATTACTGACTGAGGAAAGACACTGACACCATTGCGAGGTAGAGGAGCGAAGATTACAACCCTCTGTTCTTCAATCCTGCTTTGACGTTGTCAAAAGCCTGCCAACGTTGTAATATGAAGCAAGGTAGTCCAGGTAAAAGGAGAGTCTCTGATCTGCCATGATGACATCCTTGAGGTCTTTTGCTGCTTTCAGGAGGATTTCTTTATCTTATATCAGAGAAGCTTAACTATCAGGGGCCAGGGCTTGGCTGCAGAGAATGCAGCTTAGCTCTGCAGATTCTGCTTGTCCAATCAATCTCAAAGTCATAGATTGCTGGGTCCAGCTGCAGCCACTGTAGCAGATTTGAGTGGAGATATTGCACTGGGTCAGGTCACTCCGGTCCCTGAGGCAGATTCAAAATGCGCAGGTTATTTTGCTGGCTTCCAAATCTTCAAGGTTCACCATTAGCCAGTTGATGTATATATCAGGATCCTGTAGTCTCATATCCTAAGTGTTCTGTTGATCCGAGAGGATGGCAAACTGGGTCTCAGTTTGGAGCACTCTCCCCCTCAGCTTTGCTAGGCTGCTCTGAGTTTTCTTCACCATAGATCTGATCTCTTCCACGGTACCCGCCATCTTCTCAAGCAAGGCTGCCAGTGCAGGTGGAACACCAGCAGACAGGGAAGAAGCGCACTCTGTGGCTATGCTCACTACCTCAGCAGGTGGTAGTGAGTGATTCGGGGGGAGAAGTGTGAATCGCTTTTTCTGTTTAGTGGTTGTGCTCGGCATCTCAAAGTCTATTTGCATGGTTGGCATACTCTTTCCCAACCTGTATCAGGCACAGGGATCTCCACTCCACTGTGTAAATCATTGGATGGTGCTGGATGCTTGCAGGGACAGCCCAGAGCTCAGGATCTAGGGGGTCATCTTGGTTCAGCACATATGTGACCTCACTAGTGCACATTTCTGACGGTAAATAGCATAGCTCACTAGGATGTTAAATTTATTCCGAGTGGGTGTTGCCAGAAACCAGTTATGTTTAAAAACGTTACAATTTTATATCTCAGTCCAGGCATGAGATACAACTAAAAACAAATGGATATATTGATGATTTTTTCAGAAATACATTATTAGTAAAGGAACAAAAAAGTTTCTTTTTGCTAGGTGAAGATAATACCTTTCTTAGGCTAATGAAAGGAATCAGATACAAGCTTCTGAGGCCTATAAACCTCTTCTTCAGGTATAAGAGGTTTATAGGCCTCGAAAGCTGTTATCTTTTCATTAGCCTAATAAAGGTATTATCTTTACCTAGCAAACAGATTCTGTTTTGTTTCTCTCCTGCTTCTGTGTGGGCTAACATGGCACAACCCTACCATTATTAGTAAAAAAAAAAAAAAAAGAATATATATAATTTTTTTTCCATTAACAAATACTGCTGCTTTATGTACTGCAGTAGTAGCATCAGAAGCCACTGACTGATTGCTGCCAATGATGTCATTAACAGGAGCATTTATAATGGCTCCACTGATAATTTCATTCACTAAAAATACCAGCAACAGCTTAATCTGGTTCAAGGTCAGTTGACATTCATCTGTATCCCCCTCCCCCGGGTCGTGCCTGAAAATAGGCAGAATTCGTCTAGTGCACTTACCTGGTCAGCAAAAAATGAAATAAATAAATAGATATTTCAGGCCTGCCCCAGTTACTTAATTTTTTTTTTTGGGTGAGAGAGTCCACTGTTCCACGACAGAAAATCCAGAAAAAAACAAACAAGGAAAGTCATTCTATCTTGATCCTATAATCTGTTGTAGCTGAGGCAGTTTGTTTTCAGGTTAATCACTGGGCCATCTCAATGTTTTACTGAAAACAGTTTTGCCATTTTATTTATTTATTTTGATGTCCAAGTAGGTACAGTGGTGCAACGTGTCTTTTTCAGGTACGATCCAGGTACTGCAGAATACAACATAGAATATTGAAGCATGACACAGTGTGTATAATACATAATACTGAGACATGATACACGAGTATAAAATTCATACATGAAAAGTAAACCAGCAACAGTTGGTACAGTACATAATACAAGTGCAGACATTAAGCTTTAGTAGATGATCTCTTAGTTTGGCAGAGACGGTTTAGCGGGTTGAAGACTGTCTAAGAGAAATGGGAATGGTGTTCCAGAAGAAAGATGCTCTGTAACTGAACAAATTCTGTCCCATACCAGTATGCATGAACAGTACGTTTGTTTGCTGTGGAACGGAAACGTGGGTTATCAACAAATGTGAAAATCTTGGTGAGGCACTGGGGTGAGATTGATCCTGGGTAATACTCATGTAATATAAGTCTGCCTTATTAATTCATGCTTTTTGGGGGGTTTAAGGTGCATACTGCTTCTTCAGGTTGCAGTCCTTTCATAGCCCAATTCTATGTGCAGTGTAGGATGGTGTTGGATATCGCTCCTGTCCCCATATATAATGGTATAGTAGGCGGCCTACTGTGTACATACTGAGTCAGTTTTAAAGTGGAAAAACATTTTATCATATAGTTATTTAGCAAAAATGTATAGCTGACATCCTTAGATTCTTCCTCTGTGCATTTTTAATTTTCTCAGATAGTTTTACAACAGCTGTTATTGCTCATTTTGTAATTACTTACTTAAGTAATTAAAGATGACCACCGCTCGTAATTTTTCAAAATCTCTTCCGTTGAGGTTACCTGTTGAATGAAAATACTACATTTGTACTGTGAACTTATTAGGATGGTACTACTGCTGCCACATGTTTCTGATGCTAAACAGCATAGCGCAGCACTGTACAAAAATATTTTATTTTTTTCATGCAGGCAAGGGACAGGAATGAAAACTTTTAAAATCTTCAAAATCCCGCATCTTCATTCAGGAATGAGTGAAAATGAAAATGGGTATACTGATGTTTTTACCAGAAAAAAAACAATGCTGATAAAAGGCATAGCAAAAATGCTGTTGCTATTAAGCATCCATCTGTATCCCCCTCCCCCGGGTCATGCCTGAAAATAGGCAGGATTTGTCTAGTGCACTTACCCGGTCAACAAAAACTAAATAAATAGATAAATAAGATACAGAAAACCATGTATACTGTATGCCTGTTTCTGTACTATGATGAGTCTCTGACTCAAAGGTTGTAATTCCTAATGTATGCTAAATAAATAAATAAGAACGAAAGATGTGCAGAAAGAAAAAAAAACAGGCCAGGATTCAGAAAATATCAATTAGAAATTTCGCAATACTTCTATGACGCTTTAATGGTCCGGAATAATAATCTCACCTTGATGCTGCCAATATTTTCTATGAGATATCTTTTTCCATTCATCGGAAGGATACCTTGCTGCAAATTTCAAACGATAACCTGAATCAGAATACACTCGCCACACAAGCTTAGAACTTTTAAACTTCTCGCCAGCATCAATGGAATTTGTGCAGAATGAACTAACTCAGGTAACACCTGAAAAGCAACTTGCTTGGATGGGAATGAGGCCAGATTGCCATAGTATGTTGATTCAGTAATGTGTTACCCATTGACAAGCTGATAAACCGCTACATAAGCTTGGGCTCTGCCCCTTCAGTATGGAAAGTAGCCCAAATTGCCCTGCTGTCTATAGAATGTTCCACAGTGATCCCAAAAATTACTGATCAGTATCAATCCTGATTCTTCCTTCAGAAATCAACAAGGTAGTGTGCAAACAACTTACCATAAATTATATTCAGGAAACACAAAGAGAAGATATGTCGAACGGTTTATGGCTGGGCTCTCCCAGTGGCATGGAGATCTGATGTGCTGAACATCTTAACTCCCGTCATGTTGGCAACCCGAGTACAGGAATGAGCTTGGGCTGCCAGGGGTTGCCTGGGTGGGAGAGGATGGAGCATCTGTAGGACTACTCTGCTGTCCCAGGGAGGGGGGACACAATGTGCCACTCCCAAACTGGCACCACATGGCAGCATGGTGGTGGAGCAGTTGACACATCTTGGAGGGGATGTCCAGTGGCTGGCACGTGGCACATGCATGCCTCTACACGCGCACTCACCTGCATCACTGCACACCACAGAACATGTGGAGAAACAGAAACATTTGGAAAAGCCTAGCTCCTACAAATGAAGCCTAGCCTGCTGCCTGATCCAAGCTGTCACCTTGGACCACCAGGACTAGATTGTGCTCCTGGGGTGGGGAGGACAGAACTCTCTCTCCTGGCCCCATCATGGGGAGAAATCCATGAGGGTACCAAGGCAGATCCCAGTGGAGACAGTTGCCAGGTGGGTGGGGGTTAAGTCCAATAATCCTGCTGGAACCAGGGCAGTAGAAACAGCTTAATTAAAAAAATAAAGTTTTTTTGCAAAGTAACAATTAGAAATGTGCAAATATCGTCCATTGAATATTTTTCTTAATATTCATATTTTGACTCTCTAATATTCAGAAACATTTTTTGAATAGATTATATTCACCAGCGTTGTGAAGCAAATCTCCCATCCCTCTCCCCTTCCCTCCCCTCATGTTCAAGTGTTGCTTATTTGAGGTAAGTGAAGGACTAAGGACCCCACTGTAGGCATTATGTAAATGTCATACTGTAGTATTAACGTACTGCAATCAATCCTTACAGGGGGGAGGGCAGAGCTCCCCATTTAACAGAAAAGATATATCAACTGATTTTGTTAGAAATGGAAGAGGGGACTTTGCCCCTACAATCCCTGATTTGTTTTTATTAATCTTTTTACCTCTCTGGTGACCTCACTTCTATCCCCACCTCCCTCTGGCCAGCACACAATTCCTCCAGACCTACCTGGATCCAGTCCCCCACAGTTTTCCCACCCTGTGGTGGGGTTGGAGGGAGAGAGATATCCCCCTTCCCCAAAGTCCCAAACTAGAGTCACTCCAGGTGTCCGGGTGGTGGCTGGACCCAGAGAGATACACAGAACAGTGGTCTCCCATCGGGTCCAGTTTTCATTTTTTTCTCCCAAGTGCTCTAGCTACGGCGACACATCAGAATGAGCATATGGAGGCATGCACACTCTGCAGAACCCCAACCCTCTCTTTGAGATGCTCATTGCCTGCACTACCACTTGGCCTCCACCCAGCTGAGCCGGCTGACCACCCCACCTCAGGAGAGGAGAGGAGAGCAGTCCCTGGGATACTCGATCCTATCCCACCCTGCTGACCCCTGGCAACCCATGCTCATTCCTGAATATAGGTTACCCATGTGGCAGGAAGTAATTTTTTTTTTAATTGGCTAGGGGGTCAGTTTTCTCTGCCATGATCACTACTGCTTGCACTGTGGCACAGCGTAGTGTAGCACAGAGTGTGCATCTACTAACTGCCCCAATAGTACTATGGTATAGGTTGTGTAGCAGTACACTGAACAGCTAATGGGTCCTTAGTCTTCCACTTAAGCAGCTTATTATTCATATCTGGTTTCCTGGCAGTGACACCCCCCTCCAGCACACACACATACAAACAAACTAAACAACAAACACCATCTTTGTTTTTAATACACTTTTTTCCTCTAAGGCCCTGCCAGTCAGACCTTCATCCACCTGTACCACTGGCTTACTTCTGAAACATGGAGTCCCTTCTTGTCACTGCTCCTTACAAATCTCTCTCAACTATAGCCCTTGCACCTGCCAGATTAACCCTCGGGCGGGTTCCCACCTATCAGTGCCATGTTGGGTGTTCAGCCTACTTACCTGGACAGCTACTATGACTTAAACAGCTGAAAATGGAGCAGTGGTGTGGCAAGGCCCATGATGGTAATGTGGGCTAGTGTGGTTTCATCTTCCTCCTTCCCTCCCACGAGCATCAATGCATGATATGCTGACACTCATTTGCTCTCCCTTCCCAGCACTAGCAGTGCATTCCAGCTGCACAACAGCCTGTCGTCACCCAGAAAGTGGTAGAGCAGTGGAACAATGAGTCCTCTCTCCCCATGGAAGAGGGAGAATCCAGTGGGAATCTCAATACTTCCCTCTGCCATCCCTCCAATGTGCCAGGATTTTTCATGAACATGGGGTGCTGGCATTGCAAGTTGCAGCACTGGCACCATTCTTTGGTACACTTCCAGCCTGCCCCTCCCCCAGCCTCATACCTTGCACAGGCAAAGGGTCCTGTTATAGTCTTCACCTTCACAAGAGTCTCACGCCATAGCTTATTAGTCCTAGCTGACCTCATGTCAGGAACAGCAGCCTGATGTAGTGGCTAGAGGACTGACTTGGGAACCAGGAGACTCAGGTTCAAATACCCTCCAGAGCCCTTCAGTCCCTGTGTGACCTTAAGCAAGACACTAAACCTCATCATGTTTCAGTCCACCCAGCTGTAACAAAAAGTAAAAGCAGGACCACAATGAAACTGTTAATTTTTTTTTGTTTGTTTGTTTGTTACCAAGCATAGCCCAGTTGAGATGCAACATCTTTTTTCAGTTGGGGTCTGCTGCTACACATTTCCATAGCCGGTTGGACTAGAGCACTGAGAGGTGAAGTGACTTCCTCAAGGCCACACAATTAGTATTTAGGTCTACTGAGGTCTGAACCTGTGATCTTCCAGTCCTAAGCCGGTACTCTAACCACATGACCACGCTAAGTCCTTCCCAAAATGAGATGTAGCATCTCAGCTGAGCTGTCCTGGGTAAACTAGAAAAATGGTGTGGTTCTAAGTTATAGAACACTGCTAGTATTGTCCAGTTCCTTCATCCATTAATGGTTTCTTAATTTAAATTTTTAACAGGGTAATAATACTAAATGAAAATCAGGTATCTATATTGTACATTTTCTAACAGTATATAACTAGTGCAGTTTTACAATACTGATGCAGTAAAATCCATCCCCATTATGTTAATATAATCACTAATTATCATTGTATAAAAATGTACTTTTCTATACTGATGTTGTTAGTTGCTTCAAAGGGATACAGTCAACCATTTTTGCATCATATAATTTCTAGCTGAAAACCCACATTTTATGATTGCTTACCATCTTTAAAATTCATTGATGTTGCTGGTTGTTTCATCTGCTTCTTTTCCGAGTAAAACTGAAATGCATGCTAATGGTGTAATTATATCCAACTTTGTTTTGTATCAAATCCCTGATCTACTCTTATTGTAAACTTCCTAAACATTAGGACAGCCCAGACAGAGCAGCCACTCGTGGTGCAATAGTTTTCTCTCTTTTCACTGTATCGCGAGTGGCTAGACTATATCAGGGTGTCCCCAAGTCGAGCAAAGATGCACTGGGAGTTGATCAAGGACTGTAAACAAACAAGTTTTGTGGGGTAACACCAGTATGGGGTGCAGTCTGTTTTTTACTCTGAAAAAGGAATCAGACTCAAACTGACCAGCTATACTGGCAAATCCTACAGAATGTGAGTAATTGTAAAGTGTTGTTTTAAAACTAAAGACATTTTGAGGACTAAGGAGGTTGACAGTGTCCCTTTAATTATATTGGAAATGACTGTATAGCAAGACCTGAAAAGGTCCTCAATATAGGATATGATGATAATTGGAGATCTGGGGGGCAGTAGACTTGAAAGTCATCACTGTGTTGATGGTGTTGATGGTCCACAAAAGCTGGGGGATGGATGACCAGGAAATTACAGACCAGTCAGCCTAACCTTGATTTCAGGAAAGCTTATGGAAAATACCATCATTAAAGAAACAGAAATTCTTAGAGTCCAGTGGGTTGCAAAACAGAAGACAGCACAGGCTTACATCAGGGAGGTTTATTTATGTCTTTGTTTACTGGGTAAATGCACTGATCCAAGGGACCGTTTTCAGGCAAAACCCAGGCCATAGATATGGCACATAGGTAATACAGTTTGGAAATACAATTTCACAGGTACAAACAAAAAAAATGGTACAGAAAGTAGCACAAGGGATACAAAGTGCATGTGCAAGTACAGCATACATTACAGAGAAGTAAAATACAAAAATATGGAATCTAACAGCAGAAATATTCAGTGCAGTACAACAGGGTTAAACAGCCACATATACATCAGAATTAGAGACTGAGGAATCCATTTCAAGAATGTGAAGCATGAATATTTCAGCGGGGGAAGGGCAGGTACACGTGGCAGAGGCCATCAAGGCACATTTATAGAGCGTTTTGAATGCTAGATGTGAGTCTATCTTGCTAAACTAATGTGCTTGACTTCTTTAATTAGGCCACAAAGGGAGTGGACAGGGGCCAGGCAGTGGATGTGTTGTATCTTGACTTTAGCAAGGCCTTTGGTTCCATTCCACCCTGAAGGTGAATAATAAAGCTGGGAGAACTGGGATAGGGGATAAACTGAACAAGTGGATGGGAAACCTGCAGGGTGGCTGGACACATAGATGGGACACACTCAGAGCCCTGAGGAGTCATGAACAGAGTACTGTAGGGATTGGTTCCGGGACCTGCATTCTTCAACATCTTTATTTGAGAAATTGGAAAGGGAATCCAGATTAAAGTGTGTCTCTTCTGATTTTACACTAAAATCTGGGCAGAGAGGACACTGAGGAGTGAGTCAGAGGAATGAAAAGCACTGAAAAAAGTAGTCAAGGAGAACTAATTACCAGCTGAGTGAGGAGCTCAGTGAAGCTGCAGCTCTTGACACAGTTATTATGTTTGCAATCAAACCAAAACTGCCCTTAGAAGGTACTGTAGATTCATTTCACATTACAAAAACTTGTTCGAATTCCCTTCCGGTCATCCGTGTGCCGGTCCGAGTGCGCCCGCCATTAGGGTGGCAACTTTTCAAATTTGCCACCCTCTCCCTGAGGTCCGCTGCCCCCAGAGTTGGTATATTTATAGAGGGGGTGTGGGGCATAGCCCCCCGCATAAACACAGATTGGCGAATTTAAATCTGTGCACCCTAATGACGGGTGCTATCGGATGGGCGTGTTCCGATGGTGGAACTGTTTAAACTGGCATACAATACTCCAGGCATTTCACATTATATATGAAAGGTTGGTCACCCAACCTAGGTGCTGAAATAAAATAGTAAGAGGTCATGCAGTGGAACCTGAATCACCTCAGAATTGCACACAAATGAGACACTAAAAATCCTGCAACTGTTTTTTTTCCATGCACATCACACTACAAGAGTGAAATGGTAGACACCTCCTTCACTGGCAAAGTGCGGAAGCAGCACACCATGGATATCAATACACATACCACAGTGACATCACCTTCACAGCATCTGATAGGCTATGAAACACCAGTGGTAGAGCAAAAGGTTCTGAGGCATTTACAAGTCATGTTGGACCTTGGTTTCAGCCCTTTAGCACAACAGACAGATTATTACACTTGCAATGTCTAGAGTCTGAAGTTGAGTTTTCAGTAGAAAAGTGTGAGTAGTTTATCCATTTCTTCTTGAGTAGAGTGTTTTCCATCTGGTCTGGGACCTATACAAATAGCCTATCAGGCTCCATTATCAGAAGCCCCCTGAGGTCCTGTAGCATGTTTTAGTCAGCCTCAGATGATGATCTTACTGGAATGATAGCTGTGCTGCATGTAACTTTCTGTTCTATTGACCCAGGTCCAACTCAGCTGTTGGTGGACTGTTTGGGAGGCAATTGGTCTGATTGTGGCCAGGATTGTCCTGAGTTCCCTAGAGGAGTTGTGTTTCCTCTCTAGCCTTAAAAGGGCAGTGGTGAGACACCTCCCTAAGGAACCATCATTGGACAAACATCCTAACTAACTACAGCAAGCCTGTCTCAAACCTCCCATTTAGGAAAGGTGATTGAGAAGGTACAGTAGTTGTGACACAGCTCGAGGCTCATCTCAAGAAACTTAACATTTATTAACCATTTCTGTCTGGTTTAGGCCTCAGCATAGTATGGAGACCTTACTCATCAAAGTGTTTGATCATCTGGTGAAGGATAGAAGAGAAAGGTCAGTGGTTATTCTCCTCAATCTATTATTGGCATTTGTTGCAGTAGATTATGGTGTTTTAAAGGGTTGTTTGGGGCAGTAGGAAGGACTTGCCAGGACAGCACTTCGGTTGTTTGAGTCCTTCCTTTCTAGCAGGTAACAGAAGATCATGTTGGGAACTTTCTCTTCATGGCCTGCTGTGATTAGCTGTGTGGTACCCCCGGGATCGATTCTGCTCCTCCCCATGCGATGGCCATGTTCATGTTGCCATTGGAGAGGTCATTAGATGGTATAAGTTGGAGTTTCACTGTTATTCAGATGACATCCAGCTTTATCTTTTATACCCAACAGGCTTGATGTGGTCTCCATGTTGGACCACTGCCTTCACTGACCCAGTGGCTTCCAGCTAGTTAAGCCTGAATCCAGACAAGACACAAGCATTACTGGTTGAACCAGGTCCTCGTGGGCCAGCAATGCACAGTCAATCTCTACTATGTCCATCATTGAATGGCATGTTGCAGTGAGATGTGGCTACTGTAAACAATTGGGAGGGGGGTCGCTGTGGAATGTAAACTGTCCTTATAACATCAGGTGGTAGTAGTGGTCTGCAATAGTTTTTTCCAATTAAGAAATGTTGCCCAGATTAAGCCCTATCTTGTGCATGAAGACACAATGACCCTGATATATGCCTTTGTGACAGTGAGGCTTGACTACTTTAAGGCTCTGTGCCCAGGGCTGTCTGGGAAGTTAGTGTATCATGTGCAGCTGGTGCACAATGAGGCAACCAGGCTGGCTGATAAAATTAAGACCTCGGACCAGGCAGTGCTTGTGCTGTGGGATCTGCACTGTCTTCCAGTTCGATGGCATACCATTTTCAGGATTGCTTTGTTAACATACAAAGCCCTATAGTACATGGAGTGGCAAAGACTACCAGAATGATCTCTTGGTCTTAGATGCTCTGATCCACCCCCTCCGCTCCACTGAGGGAAATCAGTTGGTGGTCATAAGATCTAGACTGAAGCAGTCGAGGGATAGGGCATTCTGTGAGGCAGTGCCAGTTGTGAAGAATGCCCTCCCTGCTCATGTTTGGATTCTCTCTTGGTGGAGGCTGTTAAAAAAGGGCTAAAATAGCATCTACTTGAGCAAATGTTTGAAAATATTTAGGACACAGGACCCTTTGGAAGTCAGTTGTTATTAAGAGTTTTATGGTTTTAATGTACCATCCCCTGGTATTTAAATCTGAATAATTTGCTTCTGTTTGATTGTATGTTATTTAGTTTGTATTGTAAGTGCTGTAAAGTACCCTTAGCCTTTGAAAATAAACTTGCCTTGCCTTGACTTGTTTTCCCATTTTAAAGATAGGAGTTTGCTAGATTGGCTGAAATAGTACCTCTGATTTTTGAGAAACATCACAAAGCGACTCCAAAAATGCTCTTGCCTATGGCAAGCCCTCTAAAACTGGAGTAAAATGAAAGTAAATATTATGGCCAAGAATTGATTTACCCATATTTTTAAGTGGACATCTGTCCACACCATTAAACCATCTATTGGATACTAGGTACATCATGGGAGAGGTGGGGTAAGATACAAAAATACATAAAAAAAATAACTATAACAGGCAGGATTGCTAAACATTTATACATTTTGGATCCATTTGCCAGTATTTTCAAAGTGAACACCTGTCTGCACTGTTAAACCATCTTTTAGATAGTCTAACAGTGTTCATTTCTTAGGACCCGATTGCCTCACAAACAACAACATTTACATCAAAAAATTATTCTTCCAGTATTTTTAATAAAAAGCTGTCACAAATTGTGGAACTGTCACCAAAAACTCAAGACTTTTTTCAAAACAGGGCTTCTCGGAGAGAAACAAGATGGCTGACTAAGGCAGATGCCCATTTATTGTGCTTTGCGAGTTTGCTGATGAAATTAACATTTTTGAGATATTTAAGTGATTTCCTCATATCTGCAAATGACCCAGAAACTAAAGTAAACTCTAAAGCCCTGTCTGAGGAATTTGAATCACCTAGAATTTAGCCTGTGGAGGAATGTTTCTGGCCAGCAAACAACCTGCTGGGGACGAGGTAAGCCCTGAAGTTCCCATGACTCCCTCACTTGAGTGGCTTTTTCACTCATCACATTGATGTCTGAGACATTGCCTGAAATATTACCTGCTGAGCTAGTAGTTTTCTCACCTTCTGATTATCATGGGAAGTTTAGTACTTCATCAAAATTACTTTAACAACTGACTGATCCTGTGTCATTTGAGGTGGCCATTGATATCTAAAACTTGCAGCCCTTCTGTTCCCGATAAACTTAAACCCCACAGTATATCAATGAAATGGTCGCAAGCCCATTACAGTCACACTTGGCCGTTCAACTCTCACAAAACCAATCACCAGCATCTCTATCCACAGCAACTGCAACTACCATTCCTTCAATAATACAGGCATCTCTTCCAAGGCCATAAGCATCATGAACTCATTTGTGAATGACATCTTCGAGCGTATCACAGCTGAAGCCTCCCACCTGGCTCTCTACAACAAGCATGCAACCATCAGGTCCAGGGAGATCCAGACTGCCATGTGCCTGCTCATGCCATGAAAGCTGGCCAAGCACACCATGTCTGAGGGCACCAAGGCTGTCACCAAGTACAACGGTGCCAGGTAAAGAGGCTCCATAGATAAGCAACATCCATCAGATGAACTTGTCCTTGATTGATCAGCTTTGCAATTTGCATGGTGTTCAGTTGTGTCTTGACTGTTCAACAAACATTTCCCCTGGAAATTGCTCACTTGGTCTGTCATTGCCTTTTATGTAATTTTGTCAGTTGTAAAAGAGCACTTGTGCTAAAATGTATATTCCGAATCTTCCAATAAATAAATAAATAAATAAATACATACATACATACATACATAAATCAATAATACTGTGACTAATGTCCTTAAAGTTTATAAAATGAAGACTTTGGGAAAATCAATGGAACAAATACTGTCATGGAATGACCATTATGACAGAAGGTATGAGGCATGCAACCTCAAAGTGATTTTTTTGCAAAAGGAGTCCAAAATAAACCACGATAATTTACAGTCATTAACGGTCCAAGTAAGACAAAATGCTAATACTCTTGCAGCAATATCTCATAAGATACAAGGAATGGAAGACACAACTAATGCCACAATGAAAGATGGTTAATGTGCTTAACAGAAAGATGGAAAACTTAGAAAATCAACTCAGATATACAGTAAAAATATGAGGATTGTGGGACTTCCAATTAAATTGGATGCAGAGTTTCAAACTATCAGGGACATGGTCAAAGATGTTTTTATTTTGGTATATGTTATTTCACAGGACAATCTGTTTTTCATTACAAAAGCTTTCCTTGTTATCAAAAAGCTTCCTTTGTCATCTCATATAAAGATAGCTGTAAACCTTCCAGAGTCAACAAATTCTGATCCTGGGTTGAAATTTTCCATCTTCATCTCATTTGCTTTTGAATCAGGTTATGATTTGATCCTTAAATTATCATAAATTAAATGGACTCTGTTTTACAAATCATAGAGTCTCTGTACCCAGATTTTGCCTTGTCTACCCAGCAGAGGCAAAGAGAATTCTTATCCTATAGACATAACATTGTAGAGCTTGAGGCCCAATACTAACTGTTGCCACCTGTGAATATTTTTTTTTTGGAAATTTCTCCCCCTAGCCCCCCGGTTGGCTTCCCTTACCTGGCATCTGTATTTCTCCGGCCGCTGTCCATCCCACACCATCCTCCACACATCGGGCCATCACTGCTCTACCGCCATGGCTTACCCCCCATGGTGGGGTGGCAGGGAGCCCCTCAACCTCTCCACCAGGACCAGATCCAGTATTGGTAATGCTCTCTGGAGGTGGTGCACTCCTGACAGATGGCCACCAAGCTGCTCAACCAGGTCCACCATTGTTTCACTTTTTCTGTTGGTGGTGGAGCGTGCAATGCTGACAGTGGGCATGCCACGCGAGTGTCCACATGTCGCACACCCACCCACTGCTCCACCTCCATGCTCCACTTGACAGGGCCAGGCATGCCAACACCTAGCCTCTGCTAGGTTTCAGGCAATCCCCAGCCTCTGTTCCCCACCCTCCCCAGAAGAGGAGAGCTGTCCTCCGGATGCTCAATCCTCTCCCACCCTGGCCATGCTCCAATGATCTGCTTGCACCCTGAACACAGGTCACCAGCATAGCAGGAGGTAAGGCATCACTGTCTCAGCTATCCATGCCACTGGGCCAGTACCTGTGAACATTTTTATGAATCAAAAAGGAAAAAATATACATATTCTTTTAGACTGATCAAATTTCAGAATTCTTGAGAGACCAATATGGCAGAGATTTGGATCATGAAGGGAAACCAACAACATCTGAATGGGAGATGCCGATTATAGCACAAGCCATCAAAGAACAGTTTCCTGACTTCAACCCATTGGAGGACTTAGGTTAACTTAACTCAATGCTAAAAATTGGAAAGAAATAGCTTTGCATCATAATTTTGTTTCTGTTTTGAGTACTAGTAAATTTATCAGACAATCCATGTTAAATAAATATAATGTATGGTAAAACGTTGTTACTGTAAGAAATTCATCTTTTTCTAAGGTTGTTATACCATCGATGTGACGTACCATTGTTGTTAACCCATTGATGGTATGTCACATCAATAGTATAACAAAATGGAATTGACACACTCAGCCATCCGCTAGGCAGCACGGGCAGCCGCGCAATGCAATCACCGTTTGAACTCTATGAATGAACTGACACTTCACATAGGTCGCATAATACAAAGGCCAGCAGCTACTTTTCCTGAGCGAGAAGCACAAAACTTTCAAAGTGGATTTTTATCCCCCCCCCCACCGCCACTCATACAGAAACTCTGATATCAGTTCCTCACTTTCTCCCTGTAATGCCTGTCTATTAGTCCTTTTTTTTTGTCCACTACTCGCCTCTTAAATAAGTCGTCATATTTTTTTATTCTCTCCCCTGGCTGTTTCTCGCAGTTCTGAATGCCATAGCTCTGAACCATACTGCATTTCTTATCTATTCACAGCACAACCCCAGCAAATGTTTTACAGCTTAACTGATTGGATGTAGCATGTCACATGATCCATGCCTACGGTCATAACTATTGTGACTTTTGTTTCCTTTTTTGAACAGTTGTTACTGTTATTTGTTCATAGTAAAAATCTGTACCATTTTTAAGAGGCTGTCTGGTATTTAAATTAATGTTTTGGTGTTTTTTTTGCACCGAGCCAAGTAGTGTGGATGTTATCAGTACAAGGTAAGAAAACGACTACCACTATTCATTGTATAAAGTAACTGGAAACTTAGCATGTGTCATCAGTTAGCCATGATGCCCATACACTATAAAAGACAATGTATGGGCATCGGTGATCAACCACACTATGCTAACATCTTGTGGTTCCCTTGGCAACTGTGGTAAACCTCTCGAGCTGTGCTCTCAAGGTTTACCTAAGTTGCCAAGGGAACCACTCGACGCTAGCATAGTGTGGTTAATCACCGATGCCCATACATTATCCTCTATATAGTGTATGATGGAAAGTTGTTATCAATAGAAATCCATCACTTTTGAAATGTTGTTATGCTGTAGTAGTTGTTACATCATTGTAGCTGTTATGCTGCACTAGCTATGTAGCTACTACAGCATAACAACATCAAACATGCTAGCGCATGCGTGTTATGTGACCAGGAAGCGGCCACAGCAGTGAAAAGAAAAGCAAAGTGAGCAGCACAGTGGAGCAAAAACAAAGTAGGTCTCCCAAATAGCAGTTGGCATCCTACACTATAAAAAACAATGGATACTCAACTATCGGTAACTAGCTGGATTAGTTCATCTCAAGGTTGCCCATGGCAACCAAACCTCTTGAGCTATGCTCTCTAGTTTCAAATGGGCACCATGGCAAACTCTCGATGAACTAACCAGCTTGTTACTGATAGTTGGGTATCCATTATTCTCTATATAATGTATGGTAGAATGCTGTTATTTGTTAAATTCCATCTTTTCCTAAAGTTGTTGTACCATCGATGTGTCGTCATGATGTTGTTATACCATCGATGGTAAGTCACATCGATGGTACAACAACTTGGAATCAGATCACGCGGCCACCCGCTAGTGTCCTCAAATGGTCCTCGAATGGTTGAATGGCCAGGAAGTTGTCTGAATCCGTACGATGATTTCATCATGTAAGATGGCCTGGGAAGATGGCACAGTAATTAAAAACCCTTGACCCTTAGCAGTAATTGCAGCACTACCCTTCCCGCGTCAGCTGTATTTTCACATATACATATACATAAATTAAATTATTGTTCATTGTACCCACTTGTTTGTTTTCCAGTGGCTCTTGTCTGTGTGTCTTCCAGGTCAGTGAAGGAAAATGCTTGATGTAGGATCCATGGAGCATGCACCTATTTACGGAAAATTCAAGTGGACGTCTCAGTCACCTGATTTCACTTAATTTGCAGCATACCATAACCTTAAATTCTTGTGACAGTTGGTAGTGAATCAGATAACATGCATGTGTAATCTCTTGCTGTGTATTGCCCGTGTGCCAGTTGTCTCTTTTTGTCTCGTTACAATAAACAGTTCATTTTAATATGTGTATCTGTCCATCATGGAAGTTAAGAAATTCACAACATAACACATTGAGAATGTCCAATTCTGGGAAAGTGTTTTAAGTGATGTAAGGTGTTCAGCAAAGCCTATACACTATAAAAGACAATGAATGGGCATCGCTGAACAACAAGGCTGAGCTGCCATCTCGAGGCATCCTTGGCAACCAGTGTAAACCTCACGAGCTTTGCTCTCGAGGTTTACACTGGTTGCCAAGGATGCCTCTCGATGGCAGCATAGCCTTGTTGTTCACTGATGCCCATTCATTAGCCTCTATATAGTGTATGATGAAATGTTGTTATTGATAGAAATCCATCACTTTTGAAATGCTGTTATGCTGTAGTATAGTTTTTGAATACTGCTGAACATTTTGCTTAAGTTATCAGTTATGGATTATGTTACTAAAATGGATTATCTAGTATTATAAAGAAAGATACAATGTGACAGATATTATAATGAAAGGTATTACTGTACCTATATTAGTTTGTTTCACTTAATTCCTTATAATGTAGTATGTGGAATGCTAATGGTATGATGAAATGAAATGTAGAATTACCAGACAGTGGCTGGAGCTGGAATGTGGGTTAGGATGGATGATATTATACATAGTTATCATTTATGATAGGGCTGCCATAGACATTTCCTTGGCATTTATGCTCTTGGAGGAGATTTTCAAAAGGTTTGGTCAAATGCAAGCCGTGTCTGCATCTGCACCCACTTTCTTGCGTCTAGGCAGCCCTGCTGCTATTTTCTGAAGTTGCATCCATTTATGACAATAGGTCACAATTTTCAGCAAAAAATAGAAACAGTTGTATCTGCTTTAGATGCAAGTGCAATTGCAGCCATTTTTGGATGCAGTTGTGTCTGTTTTTGGACGCAAACATTGGTTGCTGTTAGAGCATCTAATTGATGGTCTAACAGGTTTGGACAGATCTCTTTGACCCCCCCCCCCGGGCTGGAGTTTCAAAGGTGTGGATGCAGCACTTGCCTCTGTATTTTGGACGCATGCTGAATCCACATAAATGCATCCAAATGTCTGTGCCCTATTCACATACATTTGGACACATTTGAGGCACTTTCTGCCATTTACAGTAATTTATGTTGCAACTGTGGGAACTGCATCCATTTTTTGGATGCAGCTGTGGAATTCCATCCTGAGAGTCAGATCAACTTTTTGTGGACTAACTCCCAGGACGGATTTTGGCAACTACATCTGAAAAACGCATGTGGTGCCTTGAAAATTTCCCCTTGGTCATTAACCCAGAAATTAGATGATGGTTTTTAATTATTTTAGTTTGCCATTCTCTCCCACTGTGATGGACTACATTCCTCTTATATGTATAGCAGGTAGCTATACCCCTAATTTTATGTACATATTATTTCTCAAACCTTAATAAAAACAATAATATATAAGAAAAAGATAGGACTCCTGACTTTTAATGCAATCGGGCAGACACCGGTTCAGGTGGGACATGCATTTGCATTAATGTCCACCCCTTTTGAACAACCAGTCCAACATTTCTACTAGAGACACAGCAAAGTTTAAATTCGCCAGTGAAGTTCCAGCAAAGTAGGGAAATTTGCCTCCATGGAGCAATCCATGAAGTTTTGCTCCTAGGCTAAAAATTCACCCCTCTGACTTTGCTGGGGTTTTTTGGGGAGAATTTTCATAGCAAAGTGTGGGATTTCACCCATGGATGGTAGAAATTTACCCTAGAATGGCAGACTTTCACTCACAAATGGTGAAATTCCACTGTTCGTAGCATAATTCTACCATTTGTGGGTGAAATTCCGCACTTTGCTGGCAAAATTCCATACTTCACAGGTACTCACAGGATAGGAGTCGGCAAAACTACAGCATGGCACCCATGTTGTAAGGGTCAAGTCCAGATATCCCAAGTTGTGTAATAACTCCAGGCTTTATTAATCCAAAAACATGATCAAAAAATTCAAGTACAACAAATAAACAGTTGAAAGACGCTACAAAGATGGCTCACTCTTCCCCAATGATTGGGTCTCACTGAGTCAAATGTTTTTGTGCTCACTACCACGCTTTCTCAAGACTGGTGAGACACAGACTAACACCAGAATAATGGAGGATGTATGAGGAGGAGTAGGGAGAGAAAAATTACATAGAAGAATGGACATGTGCAAAGTGATCACTGAGTGGGAGTTTTAAGGCAGAGGAAGTGCTAATGATTAGGCTTGATCAGAGATGAGAAGTCTGAGTGAACTCAGCCTGCCCCAAAGAGGTCATGAAGAAAGTGATGGAGAAGGAGGGAGAGTAAACATTTATAATGGGTGCAAGGAAGGAATGGGGCAGGTAAGGAGAACACTAAGGAAGCAGGACAGGCAGCCAAACCAGAATTTAGCAATAAAGGACAAACAATGGAAATGGTTTCAACCCTTAAATGAGGGAAGTAAGAGAGGGGAGGAGTATAAAAAGCATTGATTGGTTCAGAGAGGGCAATCAAGAGTAAACTGACCACAGAAATGAAGAAAAAAGACAGTCCAGCCCAGCCATAGTGCATTTAGATGTTGTAATATAGACAACGTCCCCATAATGATGAGTGGGAAAGGGTATACAGGGTTTGTTTTGGTATGTTTTAGCAGACCAAGTGCTGGGAAGAGAGTTTTTGTGTATAGTACCTGTATGCTATATGTATTCCTCTCAGCAGGAGTCCACAGTAAATGTGAAACTATGAGATAACCTTTCAGGACTGATGCAGGGTTCAAGGTCTGCATGCATGCTTTTATTAGTTAACACTATATCCCATTGTACATGTGTATTAAATAAGTATAGTAACATAATAATTTATGGTTGGAAAAACACAAGGTCCACCAAGTCCACCCACACTGCATACATGGGAGCCAACAAGTATGCAGTGCAAACAGTAAATTACAATATATAGGGTATATACAGTATACAATTGTACAGATAACAAACCGTGTAGACAGTAAATTACAATACGTACAGTGCATACGGTGTACAATCAAATTACTGTGCTGAAAGTAAATTGCAGTACATATAGTACATAGAGCATGCAGTCAAATTGCATACAGTGTAGATAGTAATTACAATACACATATTACCTACAACTTACAATCATGCAGATTACAGACGCAGTAGGCAGTAAGGTCCAATACATATGGTACATACAGCATTCAGTGACACAAATTACAGAGAATGTAGACAGTAAATTATGAGACATAGAGAACAGATTACAAACCAAATAGACAGTAAATTACAGTACATTCAGTAAATATGGATTACAGACAGCATAGACAGTGAATCACAATACATACAGTACATTCAGTGTACAGGGAGGGCAATCATGAGGGAAATGACCACAGAAATAAAGAAAAAGAGAGTCCAGCCCAGCCATAGTACATTTAGATGTTGAAATATAGACAGTACATATTTCAAACAATGTAGACAGTAACTTACAATACATATGGTACATACAGCATATAACTGTATAGACTACAGACTGTGTAGACAATAAATTACAGTGCATATGGTACACACCATGTAAAATCATACAAATTACAGTTTAGACAATAAATTACGGTACATACAATACAGTATGTACAGCATACAATCATACAGATTACAGACAGTGTAGACAGTAAAGTACAATACATACAGTATATACAGGTTAAGTGTATAATCATACGATTTACAATGTACATATGACACACAGAGTGCACAGTCTTTAAGATTAAAGACAGTGTAGACAATAAATTACAATATGCACAGTACATACAAATTACAATCAGTGTAGACAGTAAATCACAGTACATATTATACACACAGCATTCAAGCATACAAATTACAAACAGTGTTCACAGTACATCACAATAAATACTGTACATAAACACAGAAACATAGACAATGACAGCAGATAAAGACCAACGGTCCATCCAGTCTGCCAGAGTTCCCCATTTAGCCTTAGGACCTACTGTTCCTCCAGGGTCTTAGCCCTCACCATCCCCCTCCATTCCCTTCCCAGCTTCTGCCACCCCAAACAACCACTATACCCTTTATTTTATCCCAACCATGCTTGAAACTACCAATGGTTTTAGCACCCACCACTTTGGCAGGCAGACTGTTTCAAAATTTCCCCACCCTTTCTGTAAAATAGTACTTTCTCATGTCCCTCATGAGTCTCCCTCCTGTCAGTTTCCACTCTTGTCCCCATGACTGTGAACCAGTGTTTAGGCTAAACAGTTCCCTGCTGTTCACTTTGTTACCTGAAGATCCCTATCATATCTTTGTTCTCCCTTCTGGTTTCCAGCGAGTACATGTTCAGTGCCTCAAGGCACTCCTTATACGAAATGCCCTGTTGGCCCCGAATCATTTCTGTTACCCTGCATGCACCATCTCCAGCATATCCCTATACTTCCTGAGGTGAGGGCTCCAGAACTGGGCTCAGTATGAAGGGTACTGCCTGGTGGGTTCCTTAACTACATGTACTAGCAGACCGTTATGGAAGACATCCAGCAAGGACTGACATCTGGTGCTCCTGGCCACTGGAACATCCCACTCAAAGTCTGGCAGGTTCAGATCACCCACCACCACTACTTCCCCCTTTGCCATCCCTCTTTCAAGTTTATCCATGAGCCCTCTGTCCCACTGTCCCCCTTGCTTCAAATGTTGATCACCTCCCAGCACAGTTTCTTGCCTGAGGCTGCCATGAGTTGCACCCACAGTGACTCAATCTTTCCATTTCTATCCCTGATTCACCCATCTTCTGCCACTTCAATGCCCTCCTTGACAAAAAAGGACTACTCCTCCCCCTCTACCTGTTCCTCTGTCCCTCCTAAATGATGAGTACCCAGGAACCCTCAGGTCCAAGTCTTTATTTCCCAAAGCCACATTTCTGTAACGGCCACCAGGTCCACCTCAGTGTCTGTCATCAGTGCCTGAAGCTTGCTGAGTTTGTTACTCAGGCTCCTGGTGATAAGACACACCCCTTTCCATTTGACTCCTTATCCTACATTGCTACTACCCTTGTGCTTTCTTTGTCCTCTCACCCTTTTTTTTGTTTTTGGTGTTAACAAACTTTGCATTCTTCCTCTCTAATGTCCACTCACCTAGTCCAGTTGGGGCCACACCCTCCTTTGCACCCACTGTGCTGCTACAAGCCCCCAGATGTGAGGGAATACTAGCTAGGATCCCCTACATCTCACCTGCCACTGTGGTTTCCTAAGTCCCAGTCTCCTCCACAGTCAGCTTAAATGCCTGATATAGACATCAAACCTCTGTCCCAGAGTGCAGGCCCCCTCTCTTGTCAGGTGAAGTCCATCACCCTTGAAGAGCCTCCTATTCCAGAAGTTCCACAATCCCCCACAAAGTGGTGCCCCCTTCACTTGGCACCATCCTTAAGTCACCCATTAAACTCCTGCATTACATCACTCCTTATCCTATCCTGCTTTCCCTCCATGTCCTACACATGGAGGACTTCAGAAAAGGCCAAGGAGGCTGAGTGTGCCACCAATCTGTCCCCTCATCTACGTAAGTTCTGCTTCATCATCTCTATCGACTGGTTCACCAGATCATTGGTACCAACAGGTATCAGCACCCACTGCTCCCCTGCTTCCTCTGCACCATCTTCCCTATCCTTTCTAAATCCTTGATAGCCAGTGCACCAGGAAGCACCAGACCATCCGCTCCAATCCAACATCCCCTCCACCACCCTCTCTACCCTCCTTATCATTGAGTCCCTGACCAGCAAGACTATCCTGGTAGATTTGCTCCTCCTGGGTGTCATCACATTGTTCCGACTTTTCCCATCGATTGACTCAGAGTCCCCCCGTGGAGTCAGGTGCCTGAGTCTCCTCTAGGGATGTAAAATGGTTTACTGTTTGGATGGTACTGGGCTAACCAACCTCCTTATGGCTACCCCTGCCTCCTCTCCCTTCCTTCCACTCCCCATCCCTAGACCAGTGGGTGTCTGAGGGAGTAGGGATGATGGGGCTGGGCACTGGTTGAGCTGGTGATGCAGCTGAGATATTTCTACCTTTGCTGTCACCGGTTGGACAAACAGTAAATATATGCAGTACATACTGCATTCAATCATACAGATTACAAACAATGTAGACAATAAATACGGTACATATTATTTATTTATTGAAAAGTTTCACCAGGTAAGGTACACTGAACAACAAGTTGCTCGTCTTCCAGTACGACCTGGGGGAAAGGGTGATGGGGGTTACATATTATCAGTGAGCATGCACAAATTACAAATAACATAAAAAACATAGGTTATGAGTAAACAGCACATTAGCAAGAAGAGCAAATAATTGCAGGGTAGAGTAGATTAAAATCCTGTAGCTATGAACTAGTGGTGTGACAGAATCATGGGTAATCATAACAGCAAGTGGGACCAATGGCCTTACACACTTCAGACTAAAATGGCACAGAGCAAACAAGTGATGGTGAGACAGCAGAGTGGTAGAGAAGCGAGCCAGAGGCCAGGGCTAGGTCAGCAGGCTAAGGAGATAGACCAATAAAGAGAGAGAGAGAGAGAGAGAGAGAGAGATGATATGAAGCAACCATATACAACTGGAGCTGGGACAGGCTCCGAAACTATAAGTGCGTCGATTTGGTTGTGGTTAGAAAAAAGGGCATCAGACAGGGTGTGAGACAAGAAAGGGGGGGAGCTAGGGGCATGTTCAATTTACAGAGAGAAAGTTATGTAGAGCTTTATTTAATGAGCCAGGTGAGGAAGAGGATCGGATTTGTGTAGGAAGGGCATTCCACAGTTTAGGGAGACGATAGGAGGAGGAGGCCTGTCTACTAGAGGTGGATCTCCAGGGAACAGTCAGAGTTCTATGGTCATTGGATCTTAAAAGTCGAGAGGGAGTGGGTGGGGGGGGATTAGGGAATTTAGATAGGGAGGGAGTGTACCAAACCAGTACTTAGAGATGAAATTTACACAGTGATACAGTCGCCTATTTGTTAGGGAAGGGAAGGCTAAAGCTAGGTACAAGTGACAGTGGTGGGTAAGGGGAGGTGCATCCAGAGCAAACCGACAGAAGGAGTTGAAAAGAATATCCAGGTTAGCTAAGCAGGTGGCAGGAGCAGAGTAATAGATGATATCGCAATAGTCAAAAATCGGGAGGATCATTTTTTGGATCAGTTCACATCTTGCCTGGGGCAGGAGGCAGAAGCAGTTTCTATATAAAGTGCCGAGCTTGGGGTGAAGCTTTTTTATTATGGCATCTATGTGGGCCAAGAAAGTGAGATGTTGATCCAGCCAAATGCCCAGATACCTGAACGACTCGGTGGCAAATATAGTTGCCCCATCGAGGGTAGTGAAAGAGGGGGCAGATTGGAGCCTTGACAGTTTCTGACACATACTGAATGTCATGGACACAGTTTTCTTGGCATTTAGGAAGAGTTGGTGAGATTAAAACCAGCTCTGGACATTATTGAAATCACTCTGGAGCCTGGAGGCGACATCCACCGGTGAGGACCCTGTGGAGAAAAGAACCATATCGTCAGCATATATATGTATAGAAGATGAGGTACAGATGGATGGCAGATCATTTAGAAAAATGGAGAAGAGAATCTGGCCTAGTATGGACCCTTGAGGGACACCAGAGCATATGGGTAGAGGAGAGGAGATGTAGTCGGATATTTTTACAGACTGTGAGTGGCCATTAAGGTACACACTGAACCATTTTATGGTGCATTCAGACAGCCCGGCAGATGAGAGGGAGTAGAGCAAGAGGGAGTGGGATACGGTGTCAAAAGCTTTAGCAAGATCAATAAAAATGGCAGTGGTGATATGACCGCAGTCCATACCTGTCAGGATTGCATCAGTGATACGGAGTAGCGAGGTAGTAGTGGAGCGATGTTTACGGAACACAGATTGATATTGGGTGAAGAAATTAATATCAGAGAGGTATGTGGATAGTTGGTCTAGGACTAGATGTTCTTGTAGTTTGGCTAATGTTGGGAGGAGTGATATAGTGAGGTAGTTCTCGGGGGAGGAGGAGTCGCCACCCTTTGGGAGAGGCAGGATGATTGCATGTTTCCAATCAAGGGGAATTTCTGGCAATTGAAATGAGAGATTAAGAAGGGCAGTCAGTGGGGGAGCAATGGCCGAGGCAGGCAGGTTTAGTAACTTCGGGTCCAATCCATCAGGGGAGTTACCTTTGCTAGGGTTAAGGGCTTCTAAGGCCATCAGCATGTCAGTTGACAGGATTTTAGAGAAAGAAAAAACAAGCGATGGGGCTGGTGGACTCCTAGTAAATGCAGAGGTCGACTGGTTTATGGTTGGGAGGGAGCCTAACAGGGCAGAAGTGCATGAGGTAAAATGTGAGTTGAAAGATGCGGCAATTCTAGGGTGGTCAGAGATGACAGTATTGTTTATTTAGAGGAGGGAGGAGGGGGGAAGGAGGAGGAGCCTGTGGGGAGAAAAGAGAGTGAATTACCTTCCAGAATTTGGATGGGTTGTTTATATTAGAGATAAAGGTAGAGCTGAAGTACTCAGCCTTGGCCAGATGAGTGGATTTTGTGCATTTGTTTCTGAGGACATGGTAGGCCTCATAATCTTTAAGATGCATTGTACTTTTATGGAGCTTCCAGGCTGCATCATGCGCCCTTTGGCAAGCAATGAGTTCTGGAGAGATCCAGGGGATGTGGTTTCCATGAACGCGAACCCAGCGTAATGGTGCATGTTGATTCCGGACTTCAAGGAATCAGTCTCTGAAGTATTTGGCTGCAACATCTAGGTTGCTGGCAGCAGATATGGGTGCCCAGTTAGTGTTGGTCAAATCGTAAAGAAGCAGGGCAATGTTCAGGGATTTGTAAGAGCGGATTTGTAAAGTTTTATAGGGGACTTTGACTTTGTGAACTCTGCGTACCAGGAAAGTCATGCAATGGTCACTGAAAGCATCTGCTAGGGTACCCGATTTAATGACCCTATGGGTGTGAGTGGTAAGGGCCCAGTTGGTGAGGGAGTGGTTTCCCATCTTATGGTTTAGCCTAGTCGGATCTTGGATAATTTGGGTTAGGTTGAGCGCATGTATAGCATTTAGCACTTTGCTAGGTATGGTAGACCAGTTTATGTTGAAGTCACCAATAATATGTAATTCACCAGCAGAAGAGTAGCTAGCTAAGGTGGCTATGAGGTCAGTAGCAGTTTTGGATTGTGAGCCAGGATGGCAGTAGGCACCTGCTACAAAGATAGGTTTGGAGAAGGGGAGAGAGATTTGCAATAGTAAAGCCTCATAGGCTTTAGGTATAGCACTAGAAAAGATGGAAGTGAATTGGATGGAAGAGAAGATGTAGATAGCTACTCCGCTTCCTTGCCCAAGCTGGTCTTGTCGCAATATGGTAAAGCCAGGGAGAGTCAGAGACGAGTTGCAGATATTTTTATTTAGCCAGGATTCAGAAATTATAATTATATCCGGGTTGAGTGTAGCTACCAGTGGCTGTAGCAAGTCTACTTTAGGGAGGAGGCTACATATATTGATATATATTATTTTAAGGCCATTTGGAAGAGCTGTGAGATGTGGTTCAGGTCTATCCGCAGTAAATGGTTGAGCTGGGCCAGGGTTGGGGTTTATGTCACCAGCCGATAAGAGTAGGAGGGCAATAATAATATAATGCAGTTTTGTACTCTTGAACCAGGAGGAGTTGCGTAAGAGACTGGAGCTGGGGCATTGACTACTAGGTAAGGGAGGCCAGGAGCTAAGCAGCTGTATAAGAGTAACGTATATAGGCAGCTGAGCAAGAGAGGGGCAGGGGCAACTGAGTGAGTGATTCCAGGAACTAGTAATGGGAGAGGGGGAGTTAGCTTGAGGGATTATGGGGCAGAGGGGGGAGAGCAAGCACTGCGAACACCAGAATGACGAGGTATAAAGTCAAGACATATGGCAAACATACAAGTTACAGACAGTCTAAAAAGTAAATTACAATACATACAATGCATTCAGTACACAATCATACAGAATACAGACAGTGTAGATAGTAAATTACAATACAGATGGTACATACAGCGTGTAACTGTATGGACTACAGACAGTGTAGTCAGTAAATTACAGTGCATGTGGTATACACTGCATACAATCACACAAATTACAGACAGTGTAGACAATAAATCACAATACACACAGTACATACAGCATGCAATCATACAGAATACAGACAGTGTAGACAATAAATTAGAGTATCTGCAATACATACAGCATACAATCATGCAAAACACTTATATTTACATATTTGTTAGTCAGAAGTGTGTTTTAAACTTCATTTTTAGTTCATTTAAATTTTTTATTGCCTCAGATGTTGAATATAGTTCAGATATCTTTGGGATTTCCTTAAGTGTAGGGAAATAGAGTTCCCTAACACAGGAGCAACAAATACAAAAGACTGCTGACTGATTTTAGTTCTCATATCCTGCATATTCCTAGCAGACAATCTCAGACTAAGAAACAAAGAACACCCCTCTCCAAGAAAAACTCACTAAGAACAAAGAAAAAACTAAGCCAAAACAAACTGTTCAGCTGTATTTCCTTCACCAACAAACAAAAAGAACTTACTCCGTAATGCTCACAAAAATCAAAAGCGTGCAAACCCTCACAAACCTAGAAATTCAACTGAAAACAGAGACACAGATAGATTCAACAGTACTAATATATATTTTTCAATCTTTCATTGATTTGCAAGTTGACAGGAATTCCCTGTTTTACAAATGCAACCAAAAGATACAGACAGTACAATATACAAGTACAAGATATTAAAATTAGATCCTACACAATGGAATAAAGCAGTAATATATAACATTTACAATGTCTATACAGTAAGCATGCTGTTAAGGTTTTAAAATGAGAGATTTTAATAAAAAGAGATTTTAGCCATATTTGTCCTTGGAAAGCAGAAGTCATTGGACAGTTTGATACCTTTTTTTGGATCAGCATACCTCTTAAACAAAGATGGTATAGTACACAAGCTTTCAGGGCCCTACAGGTCCCTTCTGCTTACTTTTTTGAATTTGTATCCAAGTATAAGGAAAAGGATATGCTAGTGAAAAAGCACACATTGTAGTATGGGTTTTTAGTACAGAATATGAGAAATCAGTTGAATGTAAACCACGATCAACATATCTTTCCTGCAACACATCCATCACAGAAGACAGAACAAGGCCACACAATATTTTAAATATAAACATGTACCAGAGCCTTCTAGAGGAAAGCGAATGCCAGCCAAGTGTGGAATATAGCATACAATAATGGGTGATCCTAGGTACTCCAGTAACAAACTGCAGAGAACTGTGATATAGGGGATCCAGCAACTCAGAATAGGTGCTGAAGCAGTGCAGTAAATACAATCCCCATTGTCCAATTTTGAGAGCAATAACGAAGACACTAAGGCCCTGTCCACACTCACCTATGTGTATCATTACCATGGGTCACAACCGTTATGGAACATGTTAAAAACGGTTCACGTCCACACTGGTAACGGTACCCGATGCGTTTTAGTAACCGATCTCAAGACGTGATGGAAGGTAGTCTCGAGATCTGTAGCACAAACGGTTGGCTGTCAAAACTGTGAGCACAACAGAAAATTCACCAGTGCGGATGGGAGAGTGTTCAATGCTGTAACTGCTGGTCCTCCAAGGCCCCACTGGGCATCCCATGAGGGAGTGCGCCATAGAGCATCACAAAACTGGAAGTGCTCTGAAGTGGGCTATTTAAATGCCCGGTAATGACAGCAGAAATCCAGCATAACACAGGGTGCCATCCAGACCTGTGTCTGTGCTCATGTGCTAGCTAGCCAGCCTAATAGACAGGTAGTCACAATTTAGGGACAACTTATGCTTTAGGTGCTGCCACTGCCAATTTTGATGCTGCCAGTATAGGTTGCCAATGCCACCATAAGCAGAAATAGAGGCTGCCTACAACTTGCTGCAAATTCCAGCAGTGATACCTAGGGAAGCATTCTGGGATTGTGTGCATTACTTCGCACAAATCAGATCATGGTGGCCGTCACTTAACAAGCTGAAGTGGTGGAATGTGGACATGAGACAAGTGTGAGCAAAACTTGTGGGAACATGGTTTCTGGATAGTGTGGACTAGCTGCAACGGTAAGCGCTAAACCGGTTCAGAAAACGTTACACTCTCGCGATCATGAGTGTGGACAGGGCCTTTGGCTACCATAGTCAGAACTGGCCTCAAAAGCAGTGCAGCCTATTTTGCTGCACTTGTAATAGTGCATTGTCAACTTTGAGTGATATACAGCCAGTTAGCGTGTGCTAACAGATCATGCTAACTGACAATATCGGTCCATGTCGACACAACGCAAAGTGGACATGTGGCCCCTAGAAGATATCGCTGCTTGAAACAGCATGGTGTTGGGGATCCTGTGGGCCATATTTAGCCCAACCATGCAAATGAGCTCATTGTGCATGCAAGGCGCTAAGGGGCCATCTGCATGCCCATTATGGACTAACTTCCATGCGTTTAGATCACCCCCTTGTGCCCATGTTGGGTCATAAACAGAGAAGTCCCCGGCAGTCTGGTGGTCCCTCCGTCCCCCATCACCATCATAGTACTGTAATAAAGATACCTGGTTGTCTAGTGGTCCCCTCACCCAATCACCCCTGCATTACCTGTGTACTGTAATTCTCTACTGAACTAGTGCCCCCCACCATGCACCAACAACTCCCCCAGGCGTTTGCCACTCCACCCACCCATCCACCTGCTAAGCACTCTCGCCACACACACACAACCTCACCCTGATCACCACTCACTGATATGAACGACGCAGAGCGGTGGCCAGCACAGCCCTCCACTTACCTCCTTGGATGGCTGCCATCTGACAGTCACAGCTGATCCCATATTATCGCACTCCTGAGACTGTCAGACAGTGGCTGGCTAAGGAGATGAGTGGAGGATCGTGCCAGCTACCACTCTTTGGCCGATTGTACCGTGAGTGGTAACAGGATGAGGAGGTGGAGGACGGGGTCCTCAGTGGGTGGGGTGGAAACACTGGGGGTGGAGCTTTGGTACTCAGTGGGGAGTGCTAACCCACCAGGGATTTACAGTATTTATTTATTTTATTTTATTTTATTGAGTAAGATCGGAATTACAGGGTACATGGGGTGATTGGGGGAAGGGGACCACTAGACCACCAGGGCTCTTTATTACAGTACTATAGGGTGATCAGGGTGGAGAGGGACCACTAGACTAGCAGGGCTCTTAATTACAGTACTACGGGGTGACTGGTGGAAGAAGGAACCACTAGACTACCAGGGCTGTTTATTACAGTACTATAAGGTGAACGGGGGAAGGGGACACTAGACTACCAGGGTTCTGTAATACTGTACTATGGAGGGTGATCATGGGCAGGAGGATCACTACATATAGGGGCAGGCAGCTGCAGTGCAGCCACCTTACCTTAGAGGGGTGGGGAGCTGCCTTTATGCTGCAATAAGACATGGATTTCAGTGGCACTAAACAACAATGTTCTGGGGGCTGTTTAGTGCTGCAGGAAACCTTTGAATGTACCACTGTGCCATTATGCAAGATGGACCCCCTCACTTGCATAGATACAGCAGTGTGGTTAGCGTAATCTTGCTGCTGAGTTTGGGCAGTGGTCTAGTGGGGGGGGGGGGCCTCTGAATATAGCCCCAGCGAGAGTGCCAGCAAAAGTCCAAGTTAGCATTGGCACTAATCCTGTTAGCATCCTCCACACCAACCTCTGAATATGAGGCCCTAAATTCTTCCATACAAATGTGCTAAATTGAGCCCTGATCCAATAAAAAAGGTTAACAGCTTGTAATATATGGATTTTAAAAATAATACCCCCAAAAAGCATATAAAAAAAACCTGTAATACCTTAGTCACTGCCGTAATACTATACTTCCAGTCCTCGTAATACTATACTTCCGGTCCAATAATACTATACTTCCGGTCCTCGTAATACTATCGTTGGGATCACCAACTTGCCTAGTGTCCAAAGCATAGTTTTTTTTGTTTATTTTCTTTTTATTCCTGAGAGAGAGAAGCAGGAAGGGGGGATGTGAGTGAGGAGCGAGAACAAGCAGCACGGAACTGTCCCACAAGGAATCCAGAGGTAAGACCTCGTCAGCATCTCGCATCCATATATTTCAAAAAATAACAGTTAGGTTCCAGTGAATCACTTGGCTGTAATTCCGTCTCGAGGTTCTGGGGACATAGGAGCCTCTCGAGCTTGCGCTCTCGAGGTTACCTGTGTCCCAAGAACCTTGATACAATGACATAGGACAGTATGGGAGAAGAAATGATGAGAATTTAACACACTCGAGTTGTTAGAGGCACATGAAACCCAGAGGGCGGCCGGAGGGTTTATGAGTGCCATCCAACAACGAGGTGTACAACGAGTTATACTCCCCATATTCTATTTATATAATTGAAGGCTCGTTTTAAACGAAACAAACATGAGCTTCCAACTATCCTTGTTTCGTATAGTACTTGAGAAAAACACTGCTTCTCTGCATTACCTCAGTTTACCAGTGAGCCTAGAAGCACAAGAGTGTGTTTGGGATGGAGGTAATGCAGAGAAGTAAGTGTTTTTCTCGTCAGTACTGTTTGCGGAAACAGGGACAGTTGGGAGCTCCCGCTCTGTGACAAGGACAATTTAACGTTGCTCTATGTTTAGTCTCGAGCGCTTTGTTGTTCAAAGGGAGCGCGTGAATGCCGTAACACCTACTCAGGTGTTACGGCATTTAACACATGGTTTTGGCAATGGGAGAAAACGGAGACCATTAATTATAGCCTTGTAATTCACTGGAATCTATCTATTATTCTATTTTTATAACATGGGTGGACACAGAAAGGTTCACTGATTGACATTAGCATATGCCACTACCATGGTTCATAACTTGCCCCCCTCTCCCACATCAACCCTCCCAAAAGTGAGCCTACCCAGGTATCCCTCTCAAGATCCAGGATACCTTGGTCCTATTATCCTATAGATAACTTTTGCAGTGGATGTAGCTCTCCTCCTGAAAACTGCAAATCACTTGTCATGTATAAAACTACACCATGTAGTAACTAGGTAAAACTGTGTCATGATGATAGCCATGTCTGTAACCTCCAAGTAAACCTGTATAATCTTGTAACCAAATGTTTTTCCACTGTATCAAAGCATGTATTGTTATCCCGGGTCACCCCTGAAAAAGGGACTTTCGGGGCTCAGTGGGCCTACCCGGTCACCAAAATTTAATAAGTAAATAAAATAAATAAATAAATAAAGGACAGCAGGTGACCATGGACTAATTTCCTATTTAATCCATGATTGCTATACCTGGTCTTGTTTTCACAGAGCAAAAGTGGCTTATCACACCATGGATGGATCTACTTCTACTGCTCAGCTCATTTTGTACAGCAGCCATTGTTTTTCTTGTGTTAGCGAGCAGTCTAGACAGTAGCCACCACAGTACAATGCAAGTGGGTTTTGCCTTGTTTGCCCCCTTACTTTCCCCATTTGCACCATGATCCATGGGAGGCACAGATGGCAGTAGTGAGAGAGGAGTGTGCCGATCGGAGGATACAGTAGTATGTGGAAGGGAACGGGATGATCGGGGAATACCACTGGCAAGTAATGACAGTGCTGTAAGTGGTGAGTGTGTGATGCAACTGTAAGTGTTATTTACAGTCACCCTAATCCTCCTGTTCCCTTCCACATACTGCTGTATCCTGCAGTCGACACAGTGTTCTGTCACAGCTGTCATCTGTGCCTCCCATGGATCGCACTGCAAATGGGGAATGAGTGACAACAGGGTGATCTTTCACGGCAGCCATCTCCGAATTTTTTTTTTCTTTACACCTCAGAGCACAGCTACTTATGCAGTCCTCACCTCTAGTAGAGTGCTGTTGTTGGTGATGGTGTCATGTGCAAGGGCTCGCAATGCAAAGAGCAGGACAGTTGTCAGAAAAGGAAGTGCAAATTTCTGCACGCACCCGGCATCTGATTGTTCCAGTCTCCTACGGAGCGGTTCCCAGTATAGTCAGCGTGAGAGCTGTCACAAACCCTGGAGGTAATTTTGCAGCCATGTAACCCGGGTTCCTGTATGCACCCTCTATGTCCCACAGCCCACCCAGTACAGTAAGGGAGCAGACATAAAAAAAGGGAAGTAGAGACGCTCACGGACATGTAGCGGGAGTCAAAGCTGGGTGGCCAGTAAGTATTATCGTGGCTGTGCTACTGATTCTGTGACATGACCCATGGCACCCTCTGTATCAGTGCTCCTCAGAAACAGGAGCAAGTGCACTGTGCACACTGTGTTTGCCACTGTGTGACAGAAAACCATCAAAGTTTTGTTTCCCACAGAACCCAGCATAGTAAGGGAGCCATCAGTATTGTGAATGTGCACAGCAGAAACATTGTGGTGGGCCCCTGGCCCCTACATGGCAAAACGTCATGGAAAGCAAGAACAGGTATGGCTGAGTTGTGGTTGTGTTGATCAGCTGCCATCGCTGTCCATCAATCACTGTGGTAACTGTGTTAGTGGTAGAGAAAGAGGGCATGTGTAGCTTCAGTGACCAAATAGCAGCTCACAAGTGGAGCACTGTTGCAATCCAGAGAGTGGTGTGAAGCTAAAGTGTTGTTGCTTTCCCCTTCAGCAGTGGGTCTCCACCTGGGTAATTAGTGTTATGGGGCTCATCAGTGAGAAGGGCTTTTTCCCTATTATTGCTTCCCCCCCCCATCCCCTTGCCGGCAAATGCAACCTTTGCTAGCCGTAAACTTCTATCAGAAGTTTAAACTCTTCAAACTAGTCAGTGTCTTTGTTTACCGTGAGCAGTACTTTGCACAGGTGTCACATAATTAGCACTGTATATTAGCCCATTTCCTCTCCTTGGCATATAAACTGAAGGAGGTTAACAGCCAACCAGACAGACAGACACAAAGCTCCTACACACAGTTTATGTGACGTGTAGATGGTGCTACAGCTGTTGATTAAACTCACAGTTTAATCCACAGTTAGCAGCTTCCCACACACAGCTTCTGTGAGTGTTATAGTCACAGTGAAGTTAATACACTGTTATGCAGCAGAAGTAGACACAACAAACTACCAACTGACTGTCAGGGTGTTAGAGATGCATCAAAACTGCAGAAAACCATATTTTGTGAGGAACTACTTTGCAAGGTGGAAGGATAAGAATACTTTTTTCCAGCAAATCAGGGGAGCCAGCTTGTTTTTAGTACTTCACTCCATCTCGAAGGTAACCCATGTTATAAGTGCCTCAAAACGCACCCCAGGCGTGGATTAAATGCCTATAACCCCACACCCTGTCATGGCTTGTTGCTTACCTATAACTTATCAGACAAGTGCAAGATGTGTGATTTTTAAATGTTAAAATATTGCCCAAAAGATACCTAAATATTTATATATATCCACAAGTGTCCAGGCCATTCATCATTGGCAATCATTGTCAAATCCACTACATTTTTAAGACTAGTTCTACTAAATATCATCCATTGAGTTTTTTAACATTTATGAGGAGTCTCAGATTAAATAATCCTCATGTACTACATTGGACACAGTCTTAGGATCACTGTGGTATGAATACAAAATGGTATCACCTGCATTCAAAAACATCACCAACAACTCTGCAAGTATATAACAGTATCACTGCAAAGGCTACAAAAGTCACAAAATACCTGACTCATAGAACAAGCAAGCACCTCTGTGCACGACTAATAAAGACAACAAATGGTGCATGTGCCGCTAAATAAAGGCTCCCCTGATGGAGCCTGTTGGATAAGGTGCTATGTAGGGGTGTGTTGGCCATGGAGTTAATGGTTTCTTAATAACGTAATTGCACTTTATTTAGTGGCAGGTGCATCATTTTTTGTCTTTGCTTATTTTTGTCAGTTTTTGGTGGTTGCATCCTTAGAAGAGGTAAACTGGAAAATACACAGGCAGCAGAAAATCCAGCAGGAAGCAGAATGTCACTAGCAGTGGACTACACTAAAAACAGCCCCATACAGTGCAGCCCACTTTTAAGAAAATGTTTCTCAAATTCCAGTTTCTGTTTTACTTCCCATGTTATTTAGCCATGATGAAAGGACATACTTTCCTGTGCCCCTCTTACGAGAATGGTTTATGTGGCTAAATATTTGAAAAATGCTCCTTTTTTGAGTTGTGAGGCAGGAGTACACTCCACAGCAGTACCCATTTGGGGTTAAAAAAAATGTGTCGACACTGCAATAAATTGGTTAACAGAAAAAAAAGCAGATTGGTCCAACTCTGATTAACATGTTCACTGTCATTTTTTACATAAATTTGTAACTGCTATAAAAGAATCCCTCTTATAAGAACATCCCTATTAGAAAAACTTTTTTAATTGGCTTTTAGGATATTCTTATAACAGAGCTGCGCTGTATCTCTTTAACTGGACAAAATATATTGTAAAACAAGCTTGCATGAAAAATTTCAACATAGAGGTGTTCCCCTTTTAAATTTGCTCGGATTCCTTCTGATTTAAAAATGGGTCTCTACAATATATTCCTTTATACAGTATATTCCGAAAAGCAGAAATTGGAAGCTGACTACGTCAAACTATTGTAACATTTTACACTTGCAAAACACAGAGACTCAGTAGAGTTTTTGTACTTTTCTTTTTGGGGCAGATTTTTTTTTTTTTTTCCAAAATGGTGTTGCAGGGGTAAAATATCAGAGGGAAAATGCTGGTATTATGTGCTGATAATGAATATCTATGAAGCCTGATTTAAGTGGGAGAAGGTAGGCAGTATAATGCAGTGGTTTAAGGCTCTGAGCTGCAAATCTGGAGACCTGGGGTTGAATCCCACAGCCCCCACTTGAATACTATGTGGCCCTGAGCAAGTCACTTAACTTCTCTGTACTCCTAGGTTGCACCTGTAAACAAGCTTAGTGTGTCTCACCTGGTTAAACAATTGGAGGGAAAAAAAAAGGTTTGAGAATTTGCCTTAATTTTATGTGCAATTTGTAAATAATAAAGGTTTTAAGATTAAACAATGTATAAACATATATATATATATATATGGCTGGCAGTATAGCCTAGAGGTTGGAGTAATGAGCTGTGAATGAGCTTGGGACCTGCAGACCTGGGTTTGGTTCTCATAGCCTCCACTTGCATACTGTGTGACTCTAAGTAAGTCACTTAACCAACCCAAAGCTCCCGGGTCACCTCTGAAAACAGGCACTTGTGCCTAGTGGGCTTTACCCAGTTAACAAAGAATAAATAAATAAACAAACACTCTTAAAGGGGCCACAGCACTAATGAACAAAACCTATGACTAGCAGTGCTCTTGAAATACTGATTGATGTATCATAAGAAAACAATTTGATAAATTGAATAAGACACTCCAGTTTGGGAAATATGTTAGATTACAGAATGGGCAAGAAAAATCCTGCAATCTGATTGGCTGACACTGCTTGGCACCTATACATTTACTTCAGCCTAATGCCCAGGTACAAAACATTTCCAGTGGGATTTGGAATTTGGGCAGATCACATACAGAATTCATGTGTTTCACTCACCCTTGATTGTCATCACAAATATGGCTGCCACCTTTACTCTTACTGAAACCCTTCAACAAGGCCCTAAAAAGTAAAACTCCCTTAAATTTCAATAACTAAATTATTAAACATTCGTTCCTCTCATGATCCCCTCCTTACACACATAAACAAATGCAAAAAAATGAAGTATTATTCATAGATATATCCTCCTATCCTTATAGGCTTGCCAGGGCAATCTCTGATCTTTACTCTGCCACAGATAAAACAGAGACCATGGGCTTGATTTTCAAAGGGCCGTTAGATTGGTGCAAGGTGCACTAATCCCCACCTGTGGCAAACTCTGTGTGCACTGGGGACCCTGTTGCTGGATGGTAGTACAACATTGGGCCCTGCGCCAAAGTCCCCAGAGTTGCTGCAGACAGAGTAGTTCACCAAATAGGCAGTGCACCAAAGGGATTTGACTGAGGGTGCCATCAGCCCCCCTGACCAATGCACCGCCGGCCTTGTACTGTGATGTTTTGGGGGAGGAAGCCTGTGAGCCACCTGGTACTGTGACCATGGACCTGTGGGGGTGCAGTAGTGGGCAGTGTGTGCACAGCAGGATGTGGCAGGGTACATTGGTGGCACTGAGGCAGCTGTGCCCTGTACAGTTCCACAGATCCCCAGGCAGTGTACACTAACATATGTAGGCACTGACTCTGTCCCAGACCCCCTAGTGATACCAGCCCTGACAGCTGTCCGAGATCATGCAAAGTCCCTGACATGCAGAGACAGTCCATGGATGCACGGTATGAGGTGAAGCTGTGGGACAGGGACGTATCCTGGTCAGGGTGACATGCCCCTGATGCACAGCTCTCTGTGTTCTGGCATACTGCTGCTATTGCTGCTACAGGTGCTGTAGGAGCTATGGCAGGTTGTTAGGGCACCCCAAGAGGCAGGTGCCATAATGGGGTCTGGCAGATGGCATGACAGGCCCTACTACCACATATACTGGAGTGGGGAAGCTCTGACCCTACCACTGTACCCTACCATGTTGGAACAGTGTTATTGACATGTCAGGTGGGTGGGGCCATAATGCACAACACCCATGTATCTGACGATGACAATCCCTAACAGTGTAATAGGGCATTTGCATGGATCTGCTTGTACAGTACCACCACAGTAGGGTACAGTAGCAGAGACAGAGCTTCCCCATTCTGGTATATATCGTAGCAGGGCCTGCATCATGTCATCTGCCAGACCCCATTATGGCACCTGCCTCTTTGGGTGCCCTAACAACCTGCCATATCTCCTATGGCATCTGTAGTGGCAGTATGTCAACACAAAGAGGTCTGTGCATCAGAGGCATGTCGGCCTGCCTGAAGTATGTCCCTGTCCCACAACTGCACCTCATACCATGCAACCATGGACCATCTCTGCATGTCAGGGACTTTGCATGACAGCTGGCAGGGCTGGTAGCACCAGGGATTCTGGGACGGAGTCAGTGCCTGCATATGTTGGTGTGCCCTTTCTGTGGGTCTGTGCAACTGTTCAGGGCACAACTGCCCCAGTGCAACCAGTGTACCCTGCCACACTCTGCCATGCACACACCACCCACTATGGCACCCCACAGGTCTGTGGTCATAGTACCAGGTGATTCACATGCTTCCTCTTCCCCACCTGGCACAGTCACGACACCTGTGGTGCAAGGACTGTTAGACTAGCTCATGGCTGGTCTAACCACAGCCCCAACTTGCGGCCATGGCAGGGCTTTTAAAATAGCAAATTAAGGAATGCTGCAGCCCTGCCACGGTGCAAGCCCCCTTCCGATGTGGCACTCTGGCACCTAGGACGCATGGGGGGGCATAGGGCTAGTTTGCCACAAGACCTCCTGTTTTTGATGTAGCCCATGTTTGAAAATCAGGAGTGTCTCTCAACTTATGATGTAAGGTGCCACTTGTGCCCAGGCCATTTGATGAAGACACCTTGTGTAATTTGCAGGGCTATGAAAATCGAAGCCTCATGGCTCCATATAAGGCCTTCTGTTATATTTGAGAGGGTGAACATTCTGCCACAGGAATTCTGCAGAAGTTTGAATTCCCATATTCCATAACAAACAAATATGCCATCTAGTCAATGTGTGTAGCAAGACAGATGATTGACAGGTGGGAAGAGACTATGTTTTACTATTTACTTCTAACAAAAGAAAATGATCTATTTTTAATTTTAAAAAAGCTTAGCTTTTTTGTTATTTAAGCTTTTTCTCAGTGTTCACATTTTATAAGTGCAATAAGACAGGGTGTGAGTTAGGCTGTGATAACTGCCCTTCCAGGGGCTGTAGGCCCTCCGCCTGTGGCATCAGGCCTTACTACACCTCTGATTGGGTTGATATCTCAGCCTAACCCACACCCTCTCAGGTCTTATTGCTTGCCTAGTGGAAACCCTAGTGGTTAAATGGCACTCCAAGCAGGTGTGTGAACCTAGCATTGTGAAAATGGGCAATAGCATGTAGCCCCTGATTGGTTTCTCACATTCCAGGAGCCTTACATTACTGTTTTGTTAATATACCTGTGGAGCCTTATGACTCAAAAACATCAAATAACCTCTAAATTCTAAGGTAAATCACGTTTTTGTACTCAATCCAATTTTCAAATAACAATAAGGCACTCCAAGAGTTTACATTAACAGTCAATCACCCCAAGCGGCATGTGGCACTCAGCTGTACCTCATGCCAGATTACACCTCTAGAAGGTGATTACTAGACTGTTAATGTATCTCCGTTCATTCTGTATCATTTAATTATCCCAACATGCTGTGTTTTACTCATTATATAACTAATGAGCTTCACACATCACACTTTGATCTTACAACAGAGTGCAACTGGATCATCTTCACATTCCATTTTTGTTTGATCCTGTTTCCAGATTCAGCAGTGTTTAATAACTTTGAAATGTGAAAATGTGTCATTTGTAGTTGAAAACATACTGTATATCCATAACTCCATGAACATTGAAAGCTGTCCCAGTGCTAATACTAAACCTGATAAGATTCACTTCCTCTCATGCTACCTCTAATATAGGACGCTTAGAAGTTGCCTATGCAAGAGGCACTGTGGGCAGAATTTAGTACTTCCATATGGGGAAATAAGAAAAGTGCTGACTTTTTGATGTTTTCAACACACAAAGTGATCCTTTTTCAAGGGAAGTCATGCAAATTCACTGGCAAAGTTGTAACTTCACCATGACTTTGCTTGACTTCACCAGAAAAAGTGCCAAGTTCCCCAGGAAAACTCATTGTGAAATGGAAAGATGATGTCAAATGCATGGGTGAGGGCTCCAGCAGACTTATTATGGCAATCATTATTTACTGTGCTGCTATTATGGCTGGATTAAGGGGAGAGCAAAAAGAGACAACCTACTGGGGCTCAGGTCTCCAAGGGGCTCCAGAACATAAGACAATCTCCTGGGGCCGAGGTTTCCAAGGGGCCCAGAACATAAGCTATCTGTTAAAGATAGTACCTGATATTTTTGTGGATCATCAACATTAAGCAGACACCAGAATACAGTGGCATTAAATGTTCAGTGCAATTTGTTAATAATAGGTGTACAATGTGTCTTTAATGAGTGATATTTTCTGAATGTGACAATATAACCAGTGACATCTTTTGAATGTGATATCAGTAATCAGAAATGCCTTTTGAGTATGACATCATTAACTAGTGATATCTTGATACTGTATCTTTTACATTCAGAAAAATATATCACTTGTTATCTGTGTTTTATTTTATCTCCACTAGTGTTGTATACGTAAGCAATAAGCCATGACAGGGTGTGCATTTAGTAAGTAATAAGCCATGACAGGATGTGCATTAAAGGATTTTGCAAAGACATGAGGCCAATGGCTGATTGTCCTTACACCCCCGGGAAGTGCACTAAAATCCTTTAATGCACACCCTGGAGTGGCTTATCACACTTATAAAATGGGCCACCATCAGAAAAGAATTTGTTTGAGTCACTCTGATGAGGATTAAAACTTCTTTACTATTTTCAAACAAGTGTATAATACATTCATTCTAGAACTTTTAAAAACTGAAAAAAGTAGTCCATATTATTGATTAAATAGCATATTCAGCAATAGATTAACTAGTACTTTGCAGTAAAAGTATCAGTAGTGTGAGCTGAAAATATATATTTTCTCTGTAACATAAATTTTCATTAAAATGCACTGTAACATCTGTAAATTTGCAAAATAAGCAGTGTTTAAAACTTTATTTTCATTACACTGTAGTAATATAGTTTCATTGAAGGCAACATTTTCTTTATTTTTGTTTTTTCTTATGTAGCATGGTCTAGTACTTAAGAGGAAATTGCTCTATGATTGATGTGAAAGGTTAGTAAGAAAAAAACATATTACCTTGCATTTAAAATCAATACAAATACTGTCTCTTAATGGAAATGTGTTCAGAACTTTAAACCTGACAGGATACCTTTTTGTGGTGGTGGTGGTGGGGGTGTGGATGATAGACTTCACCAGAAAACACCCATATATGATTCAAATGTACATGCTTTTATAAACTCTATGAATGGAATTGAGTTGTTTGGGTCTACCTCTGCCTATGTAACTTTTCCCATCTTTTCTCTTTTTTTATGAAGTATTATTGCCTGCTTTCTTCATCCTGTTTTTTTTTCTGTTTTTCCTCATATTCAAGATATGAAATGTTTATCATGAAATGTTTACCATGGAATACAGGGATTCAAAATTCTGCTCAGTTCCAGTGGCAGAATATTCCTCTTCTAACATACTGTATACACACACACACACACACACACACACACACACTAAAGGCCTCTTCTAGAGCCAGGGACTCAATTATCTCACTGTCAGGGCAAGCACAAGAGATTTACCTGATGAGCAGATAAAGATAGAAGGGGGATTTTTCATTGTCAACAAACAGTTGTAATGAAAACTATAAACAATACTTAATGTTTCTAATGTGTTTATGTGTGTAAGGAGAGTGTGGTGATCAGGGAAACAACATTTAATTAAATTGCTTAATTTTTTTATTTAAGGTAGTTTTATTTTTAGGGCCCAGTTGACGGTGTTTACAATGTAAAGATAGCAGCCATGTTTGTGATGGAAGATCAGTTCTGGTTGTACGAGGACTGATTTGCTCATTGTGTGATGTGGTTTAGGACCAGAATGACAGTGCATTGTACAGACTGAATGCACAGTCACATGATATGTTTTGACCAATGAGACTTCTTTACTTTGGATACCCATTTTATAAGTACAAATCACCCATATCTCTGCGTTATTCAAGTCATTAACATTTACAATTGTCACCTTATTTTCCTTCAGGAAGAAAGGGATTGGAATTTGGCCCCAAGGAGGAAGCCAGTTGGTCCTTTCCCCTTCCCCATGTGTTGACCCATTCCTGCTCTCAAACATCCTGTAGGATCTGTGGCAAGCAAAGAGCTAGCAATCTTTTTTGTTGTTATTTTTAACTGGGGAGGGGTTGTAGGGCACTAGGACACATGAGCCTTTTACAGGCTTGACCCAGTTACAGATATGGACATACACAGACAATACAAATCCAGTTTACAATACTTCACATGATTTTTTGTAATACATCGCATATATTACAGGACCGAGTGTTATACTTAAGCAGTACATACTTTATACATGCAGTTGTTAGGTTATACTAAAACAATTACATTTATCACCTCTAAAATTATTTTCTTTGTATTTAATATTAAAATAATCAATATTGGCTATGTTTCCTAATCCCTAAGTGAATACTGTTCCAGAGTTTGGCAGCTGTGTAACAAAATGATTTTTGCTATTTTGTTCTGTAAAAGAGTACCTGAATGGATACCACATCATCAGGCCTCAGTGGTAATACACAAATGTTTGGAACAAACAGATCTGCTAATGGTCTGTCTTTACATTTTTGCAGTACTTTTAACACAAACAGTTTTTGTGTAGTTTGTCTCGCTGTTTTACTGATTACCATTTCAACTTCTCATAAAGGTTGCAGTGATGTTCCCTAAAACTAGCTCTAAGGGCAAACCTACAGATGGAATTACACATGCAAACATGTTTCTTTAATACTTTTTCAGAAGCCCCTTCCCACACTAGGCTCCCATAGTCCATCCGTGGCAACAGGCAACTATGGGCTAATTTTCAGACATAGGGAGATTAAAGGTTAACTACCAGCATATTTACACAATGGTTAGAAAGCAAATACATTTGTCCCTGTGAATTGTATGGTCTTAAATTGTAAGCTATTTGATCAGTGGTGTGTTCTGTTTTGAAAACAACTGGTTCAACTATCTTTGTTTGTGTACTGAAGGCAAAATCCATTTTTATAGCTGCATGGGTGAAGCTCTGCAGTTATTTTGCGATCACATCACAGTAGGAGAGAGAAGGGACCATGAGCAGAAATTATCCCCATCATCTCCTACAGTAATGCAGTCTGCTGTCTACAAGACTGTGGTAATTGGTGGTCTCTCCTCCATGGACACAGCTCCCCTCCATGGAGCACTGCCCCCCCCTCGGCTAACTTATTTTTCTTTTTTCCGCAGTTGTGGGAATGATGGCAGTCACCAAGCGCAAAATGGCGGTCCGACTCAATCTGCATATACATGAGTATCATGCATGCACAGGTCTGTCTTTGCTGCCATCTTGAAGTCACTGGTCTTTCTGCCACCACTCCACACAGCTCTGCCATGGCTCTGCTGGTGTCAACTCTGCCGCGGCTCTGCTGGCGCTAGACTGAATGCAAACAGCTCTGAGCAGCCATACTGACGAAGATCAAATCTTGTTTTTATGATAACCAGTCTAACAGTTTGATTGAGAACACAGATGTTTAATCAGAGAGAGGCTGGATTGGGCTTAAAATACCTGGATGTGAGAAAGGCAGGAAGTAATGGGGTCAGTCTGTTGATATGCAGTACGTGCTTGCTGTGTGAGAGTAGGGCCAGTCTGCTGTACCAGCTGACTGTGTATAACACAGAAGGGGAGAACACTGGCATGATTAAGACCCCAAGAGGCAGAGGATATTTCTGTTAATGTCCTGAAAGGTAACATTTGTTATTTTTCACCTAGGATAGTACTTACTGTAGAATAAGGAAAGATAAATCTTGCATTTCTGTGTAATCATCTTTTTTGTTTGCCTCTTTTTCCTGTAAGTACTATTGTTTTAATTCATGCCAGCATTTCATATATCATGTCTGTAAAGTAATCTTTCATTTACTACAAGAGGCTGGCTGTTGGTGCATTTTGAAGAAGTAATTTTTGTGAACCTCTGAGGTAGCTATCATTCTGAAGTGACACAATATCCTACTTTAAGTACTTGGAGAAACAGAATCATTCCTGTTACAGGAGGTAACTTGGGTAAAGTTTGATAAGAAAAACCCACACTCCACCTGGTGTTTGAGCAGTCTGCCTTGGCTTGAGATAGGGGAACTGTTGACTGGGCTTCAAAGGTCCAGGTGTCCAGTGCTTGCCACCTTCACAGAAAGATGAGCATGGGCACAGGACACTATAAGGGATGAAATGGGGTGAATATCTGAGGCATCCTGGAGCGACAGGGGAGCTGGCTCAGGTATAGGCAGGGGAGTTGTCACAACATCTAACCAAGGACAGTGTGGGGACATGCTCCATATAAGTCAGAGGAACTATTTTTATTAACTTTGTATTATATGTGACACTGTCTTTTGAAATCTCAAATAACATTTTTGCTCAGCACTAGAACTTTCAGACACCTGTAATTTAAAAATTAAAATGTTTACTGGGTAGAAAAATATAAACACTCTGACCTGCTAGATAAGATTTTTTTTCTTATTTCCTTGTTTAATGAAATTTGCAATTTTAATGGCTCAAAACCTTTGAATCCACTGCCCCAGTAAGGTGAATGAGGAGCAGTCTACATCATTTTTTTTTACCAGGAGAGACACACTAAGCTGAAAACGTGTTTACAGGTGCGACCTGGGAGCACAAGGAAGTTAAGTGATTTGCTCAGGGTCACACAGTATGCAAGTGGGGGCTGTGGGATTCAAACCCAGGTCTCCAGGTTTGCAGCTCAGAGCCTTAAACTACTGTGCTGTACTGCCTCCCAAACCTCATTGTCCTTGTTAGGGCTGTGGGTGGAGCCTACAGTCGTACTGTGATCACTCAGTACCTCTAAAAATGGCCAATTGTGGAATCTTCCATTGGACTTTTGGAAGTATCCTTCTGAAAGTCCAACGGAGCTTAAAACCCTCCACCATGATTGGCCACTATGGAATAACAGCCACACTATTTCAGCTGTTACTTCCGCATTCCATGGTATGAACTGCATATGCACAACTTGCGCACATGCTCAGTTCTACTGGTGCCGTCATGTTGTGAAAGGCACACCATTTACCGCAACTGTGCATGCACAAGTGCTGTGCATGTGCAGTTGCCTCACCAGCTCCACGGCATTCTGTGGCCCTCCCCCAACTGATGTGACACACTAGGAGCCCACCCCAGTGTGTCCAAAGATGGTTCCTTTTACCCACCAACATCGGGGTACCTAATCCCCATGTTGGCATTATGTGACCCCCCCACTCATGTGGTACACTGGGAGCCCACCCCAGTGTGCCTAACAGTTTTTTTCCTTTCCCCACCGACATCAGGATGCCCAATCCCCATGTCAGAATCATGTCAGTCCTCCTCCCAGTCATGTGGCACACTGGGAGCCCACCCCAGTGTGTCCAAATGTTTTCTTTTTTTTTTCCTGTAAAAAAGAAAACGGTCCCTCGTTGTCACTCCAGTCTTTTTTTTTTCTGTAAAAAAGAAAATAGTCCCTCATCATTGCTCCAGTCCCTCCCCATCCCACCCTCCCACTGAGAACTCACCTCCCCACACACCCTTACCCCCATACTTACCTCTGGAGGTCGGTGCTGTAATCTTCTCTGGACAGGGATATGTCTGCACTCTTTAAAGCTGAACTGCAAACCAAAGACTCAAAGATAAGCATGCTATACTGCCATTCAATAGGGGGTTTCAGTTTATGCTGATAAATCAGCCATTTGGGGGAATTTGTGCCCCAAATTTTCAACATGGAGTTCTTGGGACCCCAACTCATGAAAACTGTCACTGTCATTTTGTTACTCGATCCTGAAAGTTGATTTCATAGTCGCTCCATGGAATCACCTTTTGGGACCAATTCACAAAATGACAGTTGCCACTGTTCTTGAGGTGGGGTCCCAAAAAGCCCATGTTGCAAATTTGGTGAAAAAGTTCCAAAAAATGACTGCATTACAAGCATGCGTTGTGCAGTTTCTATGCACTCTCCAAAGTTCAGCAATTTTTAATATTTTCACTCCATATCTTCAACATTGCCATTTTTGCATACCTCCTTCAAAACAGTACACCTGTCATTTTCCACAACCTGTGCAAAACATGTTTTTGCACCTTTGGTGAAGAACAGCATGTTTACTCTGCGAAATCATCTTTTCGGACAAGTGAACAAAATGACACTGGCACTCTTCATGAGGAGGGGCCCCAAAAAGGTCATGTTGGAAACTTGATAAAAAAGTTCCAAAAAATGACTGCGTTACGAGCGTGCATTGTGCAATTTCCACCCACGCTCCTAACTTCATCAGTTTTTAATATTTTCACTCCATATCTTCAGCATTGCCATTTTTGCACACCGCCTTCAAAACAGCACAGCTGTCATTTTCTACAACCTGTGCAAAACATGCTTTCTCACCTTTGATGAAGAATAGCACATTTTCTCTGCGAAATCACCTTTTGGGGCAAGTGAACAAAATGACACTGGCACTCTTCATGAGGAGGGGTCCCAAAAAGTCCATGTTGAAAATTTGGTGCAACACCTCCAAAAAATGGCCACGTTACACCCAGGCGTTGAATACTTCCTACGCACATGTGTAACTTTGGTCATTCAGTAGCTTTTCACAGTCCTATTGGCTCTGGCTAGATGCTTTTTCAGTCACTGACAGTTGTCTTTCTCATTATAGGTCTACCAATATGTATTGTTTTTTCCCCAGAAAGAATAACTTTGCAATAAAAAGTCTATGAATGTAACTTTTTCTAACTTAAAAGCATGTGCTGTGTTTCCTCTTTGAGACCTAAGCTGTGGTACACTGCCCCTTTTGCAGCAGAAGCAAACACCACTGACATGGAGCAGGGTTTGAGTGAAACATGAGGTTCCCTTTTGTTTCCCTTTCCTCAAGGCTGCTGCCTGACCCTGTGCCAATAGCAGTGTTGTTACATTGCAAATACAATTCAGTAAATGTATTTTAAATTATAAAGCTTTTAAATTAGTTATTTTTATAACTGTTTCTGTTTGATTTCACTGTTCTCTTTTGAGTGCAGTGAAGGCCATTCTGATGTCCTCAGGAATTGTTCAAGCTGCTCTAAGTTCTCCCATTGGTTAAGGTTTTTCTTTTACCCATCTAAAGCGTAGATAAATGTCCAAAATAAAGAGATGGGGAATATTTTATTAAGCCGGGAGGGGGGTGGCTTGCAGCATGTCTCTGCTGCATTTGTACACACTGAGCAAGAAAGACCACCTTGGAAGTAATCTGTTTTTTGGGTACAGTTGCTGTAATGTCTTGTCTCACCCCCCCCTTTAAAAATCCAGATCCAATGATTTATCTTCATTTAGAATACTTCAGTGACTAACACAAAAATCACTTATTTATAAGGTTTAACTCTCACCTACAGTGTATAAACCTTGCTCACCATACTGTATCTACACAAAATAATCTCATGAAGTATTAACTTTATATCACTCAGCTTAATTGGAATGGTTGTATTCCTGTACTGTCCACAACTTCTGCTAGGGCTAAGAAATCCTCTGTAGCTCTAGTCTAGTCTTATTTGATTGTATGTAACAAAAATAATCTCAGCTCCAGCTGCACAGTGTGCTTTGTATAAAGACTATGGTCTGTAGATGAGCAACAAATATTAGCACCACTATCCGAGTGCAAAAAAATACTTTATTAGTGCAATTTCCAGACTCCACGGCTTGGGCTCAACAGCCTTAACCAGTTTTGTACTTACCTACATCATCAGGAGGATGTTGCAAATGTGACTCGGATCCATGTGAATCAGATCCATTTAAATGGATCAGACTCACATTAGTTGATTGTATGACTGTGCAGATTCTGCTATTCCTTGCTTAGACTGAGCAGGGGCATTTTGCACTGTCTTACTACTTGGACCCCCCCCCCCAATCAGTCCTGTTCATCTGCCCCTTCCGCCTCTAGATCTCTTTCTTCCTTCTATATGCCCACTATTAACCTTCTGTTAACCCTCTCTAGCTACCCTATCTTGCTTCCTTTCCTCTCCAAGTGGTGATTTTTCCTGTATATTTGGCTAACCAGGAGAATTCTTAGAAAAAAGGTCTTTACTTAGCTGGCACTCAAGTTGCCCCCTCTGACCACTTCCAGTGGTCTATCACACCCTCTCCTTTTCACCTCAGCCCTCCTGAATTCCTTTTGTTCATCTGTTCTCTCTCTACCCTCTTTTATATGATATTCTCCTTTTACTTTTTTCTGCAATCTCCACCTGCTCATTTCTTTATCCCCTGCTTCCCCTCCACTGTCTTTGCTCTTCCATTTCCTCTCTCCTCCCATCCTTCCTCTCCTCCCTCCCTTTCATACCCATTCCCATACCCATGAACCATCAGCAGTTGCTTTCTTCCCTCCTCCTGACTCCATATTGAAGACCTGTGGAGTTCCCTACCCACTCTAGAGTTGATGTTTCCTTCTTTTCAAGAAGAAAATGAGACCCCCTCCATCTCTTGATTTTCCTGCTATTTTTTCTGTCCAGAGATGTTGAGCTTAACCTTGCCCCTCCCCACAATTAAAAATAAGCTGTCTTTGTCAGGAACCTTTTGTAAATAATCAGTTAGGGTTCATAGATCATCTTACAAAATAGCTTGAATAAATACATTAAAGATGAAAGGTTTATTCTAGCCATTGAAACATTCTAAATTAAGCTATGTCAAATAGTGGATGGGCAACCATCCATGGCAAGGCTTTGTTTCCATCACGGGAGTTGATGACATCATAGAGACCTCAAGAGCAAAGCTAGGAGTCTGGGGAATAAGGGGGTGGAACTACAGGCTGTTTTGGAGGAGGTGGGGCGTGGACTTGGCGGCTATAACCGAGACATGGGCCACCCAAATCCACCACTGGGACATGACGGTTCCAGGGAAAAGATTACACCAGAAGGATAGGGAAAAGGGGAAGGGGGAAGGGGTGGCACTGTAGGTAAAGGAGGGATTCAAATATGTAAGGGAGGAGGGAGGAGGGAGACAAAAGAGATACAGAAGCATTGTGGGTGCAACTAAAGGATCCCAAAAACAGATCACAAAGACTGGGGGTGGTGTACAAGCCACCCTCTCAAACTGAAGGGATGGACAGGGTACTGGAAGAACAGATCAGGAGGAACTGCAGGAAGGGGAGTGGTGATAGTAGGGGACTTCAACCTGCCGGGGGTGGAGTGGGACACACCTACCACAAAGAGTAGAAGGGAACAGGTAATGCTGGATGCCTTCCAGGAAAGCTTTCTAGTACAGCTGATCAAGGACCCAACTAAGGAAAGGAACACCCTTGATCTTGTACTAAAAAACTGGGAGTGGGTGAGGGATGTGAGGGTGGAGGAACCACTGGGTGGAGTGACCATTGTACAGTACGGTTTCACTTACGGATGGCTAAAGAGAGGATGGCATCTGGCACAAGGTTGCTGGATTTCAGGAATGCCAACTTTAAGATGATGAGGGAAGTGGTACAGGGGTTCCCGTGCAAAGTTCAACTGGGTACGGACACACAACAAAGGTGGAAACTGATAAGACAGGGGATAGTGGAGGCAACAGAAACTTGTAGCAGGACCCAGACTAAGAAGGCTAGGGGGTGGAAACCCTGCTGGATAAGTAAAGGGGTGCTAAACAGATTGAGGAAGAAAAGAGCAGCTTATAGGAGATACAGAAAATCAGGGAGGGAGGAGGATAGGGAGGAATACCTGAAAGAAGCAAAGGAAGTGACCAGGGGGGTAAGGACAGCCAAGGCAGCAAGGGAACTCAGGCTGGCGCAGGTCATTAAAAAAGGGGAGAAAGACTTCTTTAGGTACATCAGGGAGAAAAGAAGCTGTAAGGACCAAATTGTAAGAGTTAAGAAGGAGTTGGGGGATGGTGGATGAAGGGGGTGAAAAGGCAGAAGTGCTCAACGACTACATCTGTTCAGTCTTTACAAAAGAAAAGAAAGGAGCGCTACCCATAGTAGGAGGGAGGATAGAAACAGATGGGGGTGACGGACAGAGAAATCACAGTGTGGAGGGTGCTGCAGGGGTTAAGGGCATTGAGGGTAGACAGGGCTCTGGGACCAGGTAGAGAACATCCAAGAGTGCTGAAGGAGCTGGCAGAGGTCCTGGCAGGACCCTTGGCAGACTTATTTAATTCATCTCTAGACACAGGATGCATACTGCAGGACTGGAGACTGGCTTACATGGTTCCCCTCCACAAGAGTGGACCCAAGGATGAACAGGGGGAACTATAGGCCAGTAAGTCTAACGTCATAGTGAGGAAGCCAATGGAGACCATCCTAAAGGATAGGCTAGTGGCACTACTGGACATGAACAGGGTGCAGGATGGGAGGCAGCATGGCTTCATCAAGGGCAGGTCATGCCAGACCAACCTGGTGGAATACTATGACTGGGTGACTAGGCAAATTGACAGGGGTCATGCGGTGGATGTCCTGTACCTAGACTTCAATAAGGCCTTTGATTCAGTACCACATGGGAGACTTGGAATCAAGCTGCAGAGCACAGGGGTGGGAGCAAAACTGGTGGGGTGGGTGGAGAACTGGCTAAAAGATAGGCAGCAAGGGTGGTGGTGGTAGGTGGGGAATACTCATCCCCTAAGCCTGTGACAAGTGGTGTTCCACAGGATTCGGTGTTGGGCCCAGTGCTGTTTGGCATATTTATTGCAGGTATCTCAGAAAGCATCAGCAGCAAAATCAGCCTATTTGCGGATGACACCAATATAGGTGGTGGACGATTAGGAGGGGTGGTGGGGGCTACAGGAGGATCTGGCAAGGCTGGAGGCATGGTCTGACAGATGGCAGCTGGGGTTCAACATAAAAAAATGCAAGGTGCTACACTTTGGAACAAAAAATCCAAGGAGAAGCTACCATCTGGGGAGGGAGTGCAGCTGGAGGTTACAGAAGAGGAGAAGGATCTGGGGTGCTCATCACAGGAGTAATGAACAATTCCACACAATGCAGAAAGGCAACAGCAATGGCCAACAAAATGCTGGGGTGCATTACAAGAGGAATTACCTTGAGAAGAAGGGAGGTTATTCTACTGTTATACAGATTGTTGGTTAGACCTCACCTGGAATACTGCATGCAGTACTGGCACCCGTACCTACAAAAGGACATTAGGCTGTTGGGGGGGGTGCAGTGTAGGGCAACGAAGATGATTCAGGGCCTGGGGGAATTGCCATATGAGGTCAGACTAAGATAGTCAAACATGTACACACTGGAGGAGAGGAGGGACAGGGGAGATATGATTGAGACCTTCAAATACATGAAAGGGATAATCAAAACAGACTCAGAGGGTCTATTCAGGAGGAGGGTGGGGAGAGACACTAGGGGCCATGACATGAGATTGGAGGGGGGTAGATTCAGGAGGGAGGTGAGGAGGTATTTCTTTACAGAGAGGGTGGTGGTAAAGTGGAACGCACTACCAGCTGAAGTGGTGGCATGTACCACAGTGGAATGCTTCAAGAAGGGATGGGACAGGGCAAAGGGGAGGGTAAAGTGAGGTAAGGGGAGGGGGTGAGGCAGCTGCTGAATAGGGAGCTAGCTGCATTCACGAGCAGCCTAGATAGACCATGATGGCCTTTTGCTGCTGGCCATTTTCATACGTTCGTCATCAACTCCCTAGATGGAAACACAGCCCTTGTTGTGGATGGTTGCCCATCCACTGTTTTATATAGTACTGTATATGGATAGTCTTTACTGTGCATGGAAATCAATGGCTTTCTAAATGTTTACAATTTTTTTTTTTTTTGCTTTCTGCTGCAACGCTTGGTCCCACTCTCTCTGGCTTCTCCCTCTTCTGCTTGCTGTGTCTCCTCAGTCAGACCGTGTCAGTCCAAGAAAACTCCTTAGGGCAGCTTCATCCCTCTGTGGCTGCACAGTTTAATTTTCAAAATAAAAACAAGTAATTTTGTTTTGTGACAAAGAGCCGTGTGAGGCTCTTTGTGTGTCACTAAGTGGGTCTACTGTTTGGCACTCGGTAAATTGCACTGCCATGTTTTCTATGTGTTTCCTGTTGGATCCTCACCAAGTGAGCCAATCAGGTGGGAGGACAAGGCTAAAAAGTTGTTGTACTATTGATGTGATATCAGAACGATAGTACAACAATGTTTTTTACCTTTAAACTATCCTATAACAACATTTAGAAAGCCACTGATTTCCGTGCACAATAAGGGCTAACCATATACTGTACTATAAATCCTTTAACCTCATTTTGGCCATTAATCCTCACTTTAAACAGGTCAGAAAGGAACCCTAAACCAATGGAAAAGCAGCCATGCCCTATGACATCACAACATACCTCTCAGCTATCCCTGATTTTGCCTCAAACATTTCCATTGTCCCTCCTAAATTTGAGATTACTATTACAGAAGAATCGAGATTCAAAGCACAAAATAATGACTGACTTTAGTGTTACAGTCTAGTTCTCCTTCAGGAAATGCATTTTACCCACTAAGCCAAACATTATGGTAGAATTATTGCGCTAATATCATTTTTTAGGAAGCGTCCCTGAATTTGGCCAGTTGTTCCTGATTTTTTTAATCATTGTCCCTGATTTGCACTGCGGGAGCTTGAGAGGTATGCATCACAATGGTCTCAACAGCACTCAAAACAACAGTGAAATCCAACAGAAAACATTTAATCTTTATAAAACACTCCATTTTAAAGGTTTTACAATTTAATTCTTAGGCTACTGACAGAAATAGAATATAGAGTATAGGAATTCACAGGATTCATAGGACTATTACAAGTCAGAAGCAAAAGCCATTTTGACTTGATCATTTTCAATGGATGTATCCATTTATACTTTTCCCAATCAAGCACTCATCCAATTAAAGTTTAAAAGTCCATGCTTTCACTGTTAACTACCCCATGTGGTAAACTATTCCAAACGTTCACCACCCTTTGGTTTAACCATGCTCCTCTGTGGCTTGTCCTGTAATTATCCCCTTTCAGCTGGAGGTCATGCCCTCTGATGTTTCTACACTGCATCTTTAATTCCAAGCCTATGCATTCCCATACATTGCAATCCTTAAGTACTCTGTAAACAAGGCACGAATCACCTCTCAGCCTCCTCTACTCCAGCGAATACATGCCCAGCTCTGTGTCTCTCTGGATAGCCAAGTCCCTGATGTTTTTGACCAGCTTGGTGGCCCTCTTTTGACTCCTCCCCCGTCTCCTAATAGTACCCTTTTTGGTTGGTGCCCACAGTAGGGCACAGTATTCAAGATGTGGCCCCACTAAGGCACTGTATAAAGGGATAACCACCTCCCTAGCCCTGCTTCTTATATTTCGGGAAATACAACCATTTTGTTTACTTTCTTGATTGCTGCTTGGCGATGCTGGGCAAAAGTTTAATTTGTTTGTTATGAGTACCCTCAGGTCTTTTTTTCCATTTAAGTAATATTTTGCTTTTTCATTTTGAACTCCAAAATGCATCACCTTACATTTCTCAGTATTGAACATGAGCTTGTTTTGTTTTGTCCAGTTTTCCAGATTGGTTATTTCATTCTGGAACTTTTTTATTGCATTTATTGCATTTACAGTGTCCACTATTGCCCCGACTTTATCATCCGCACATTTGCTCAACCAGGATGATTTACTACACTGCATTGTTGACACAAAGACCTTAAACAGTGCAAGCCCCAATACTGAACCCTGAGGGACTCCACTAGTCACATTATGCCAATTTGTATAGGATCCCCTGAAACACACCCTTTGCTTCCTGTCTTTCAACAAAGAACCTTTCCAAATTATGAGATTCTTGTTCCTATTCATTTCTTCCAACCTTTTGATCAATTCAAAATGTGGCACTGTATCAAAGGCCTTCAAGTAATCCAGACACATGACGTCCACCAGTAATCCCCTGTCCAACCCTTTACTGCTTGGTTCAAAGAAAAGGAACAGATTTGTTTGACATGACCTCCCCTTCTTGAAACCTTACTGTGTTACATCTTCCTTCCCAGTTTTCATAATATATCTTTCAATTTCCTCCTCAATCACACTCTCCAAAATGTTGCCCACAATCAATATTAGGCTAACTGGTCTGTAATTTCTGAAATACATCATGGACCCTTTCTTAAAACAGGGTATTATTGTTGCCTCTTTCCATTCTAAGATAACTCTACTCTCATCTATTGGTTTTTGATAAATCACTGATAATAGTACCGCTATTTCTTCAGACATTTCGCTCAAGAACCTTGGATGCAGTCCATCTGGACCAGGTGATTTATTAGAGTTAAGGCTACTGAGGTCCTTTTTAACTTGTTACACCAATATTTTTAAAGAATTTGTTGCCTCAGTTACTTGATCCCTTTGAACGACTTCCTCACTCTTCTGGTACACACTTAAAAAATACTCATTAAAAGTTTCTGCCTTACTGTAACTATTTATAATCCATTGACTATGATCAATTATGGGACCAATTGTACTTTGCCCTTTTGTATACTATTTATATAGTTGTAAAATGACATTTTATGATCTCTTTTACTTACTGCTAATTTATACTCCTGTTCCTTTGTAGCTCTACAATTTGTTTACATGCCTTGACTTGTTTTTATAGACCTACCATAATTCTAGTGTATTTTTTATTTATTTATTAAGATCTAGGATTACAAATACCTTTGAACCAATAGTTCATTTACAAAGGTTCCATGTCAGAAGGAGAAATACAATACGTAACAATACAGAGAGAAAGAAACAAAATACAAGGAGATATGGGTTACACAATGGCTTAAATTGCAGACAAGAAATGATTAAAATACAAACATTGAGGTGTTACATCAAATTGCAAAGAGGTGGGGTGAGGGGTAAGAGACAGTCGAATAAGACTTTGTCAGTAAGTGCAAATAGGTAAGTGCAAGTTGTCACAAGAAGTACAAGTGTGATAGCAGGTAAGGTGGGAAAAGTGGGAAAGGAAGGAGAGGAAGGAAGGACAAAAGGGTAGGAATCAGGGAGGAATAGAGTGGGAGTAGTGGGAGGTTGGTAAGGTGTAAGAGTGGAGGTGGGAGGGAGAGAATGGGAAGACACTGACCAGGGGAGGACAGGAGCAAGAGGAGGGGTGAGGAGGTGCAGAAGGCAGGAGGGAGAGTGGGGCAAAATGAAGAGGATGGCTGGGGAGTGTATAAGGAAGGACAGGGAGGGCAGGCTGTGAGAATAGGGAGCAGGGAATAGAAAGGGAGGAATAGAGTGAAAATGAAAGATAGGGGTAAAAATAAAAAAAGAAAAAGAAGGGGGAGGAGAGATGGTGGGAAGAAAAGGGGAAAATGATAGGAGATTAGAGGGAGGGGTATAGGTGGATTGAGCAATCTAGGTGGTACAGTCACAATTGCCGAGAGTAGAAAGGTGCAGGCGCAGTTTGCGTTTGAATGGGCCTAGTTTGTTCTCCGATGAGACATCAGGAGGGAGACCATTAACAAGGGAAGGGGTCCTAAATAGAAAGGAGCATTGTGCTTGAGAGGTATGGCAGAAAGGAATTTGGAACTGGGATTTGTTAGTGCTGCAAGTGCAATGGGTAGGAGGGGCAGGTGCCATAAGGGCATATGTATCTGGGGGGGGTAAGGCTGAGGCAGATTTTTTAAGCCAGGAGGCAGGTCTGGTAGGATATTCTACCATGCAGGTGGAGCCATGATGATTGTTTATAGAGCTCGCAAACATGCGTCCTATTACCTGCCCCTGTTCCAAGTCGACAGCACTTGTTCAGTGCTGTCTTGATTCATTTTAATGTGGTATCTGTGGCAGATGCATAAAAGAATAGACCATAATTGATAATAGTAAGGACTGAGCTGGTTACAGCTATCTGCATTGCCTCAGTGGTTAGACAATTGTGGTGGCGGTAGAGGATATCTATACTGGAGTTAATGGCTCTGGAGATGAGTTCAACATATTTGTCATAAGAAACTGGTCTGTCCAGAGTAATGCTGAGATATTTGAACTCACAAACTTGGTCAAGTGGGAGGAGTTGCTTATTCAAGATAGATAAGCTAGCTGTTTTGTGTTTTCTGCCTGCATTGGTGAACAGCATGGCCTTGATTTTTTTTTTAGTTCATCAGCAACTTATACTTATCAAACCATTTTTCAATATGGTTAAAGTTTGACTGCAGGTTAGCAGATAGTGGGACAGGGTCAGTGTGAATGGAAACGAGGATGGCATCATCAGCGTAAAGGAACATATTGTTGTTACAGGTTGCAGGAAGATTATTGATAAAGAGGCTAAAAAGTAGCAGTCCAAGGATAGACCATTGAGGTACCCCAGAGTGCACAGGGAGGCAGTCAGAGAGAGAGAATCCCCAATCTTGACACGTTGGTGTCTTCCCAGCAGTTAACTTTCAAACAGTTGGTAGCTTCATTGGAAAGGCCAAGTGCAGGGAGGGAGGGAAGGAGTTCAAGAGGAGCTGGTGATTGACGGTGTCAGATGCCTTGATTAGATCTATAAACACCACCTCTAATATATGCCCAGTGTCCAAGGCTTTATGAATGTGGTTAGTAAATTCAAGTAAAGCAGTGGTCGTACTATGTGCTTGTCTAAAGCCATGTTGCTGTGTGCACTGTATGTTATATTTGTTGAGGTATTCTGTCAGCTGATCGGCAACTATACTCTCAAAGTATTTAGAGAGAGGGGGGAGGATTGAGATGGGGTGGTAGTTGGTGTGTTGGGGCCTATCGCTACTTTTGCACACAGGCATCACGATTGCAGATTTCCAGAGCTGAGAGGAACTGATTGATGGAGAGACAAAGAGGTTCAGGAGCTTTGTGAGGGGGGGAAGGATGGCTTCGAATGAAAGAGAGAGAGACGTTTTACATCCAAGGTGTCACTGCTATATGTGGGTTTTTCTAGAGCCTTTAGAAGGTATTTTCCAGCTTCAGAAAGGGAATCTTTCCTGAAATAAAAGTGTGGGGTATGTTGGGAAGAAGCAGATATCACATTGTTGCCAGGGAGGGGGGTGTCATTGAAAAAGTCAGGTGACAGTACCCCGCTTAGATCAGTAAAAGCGACACTGAAGATGCCAGCAATTAACTTGTGGTCCTGGATAGGGGTGCCGTTAACCTCGATCATAGTTAGGGGGGGGGATTTATTGAGTTTACCAGTTAGGCTTTTGATATTATCCCAGAATTGTTTGCTATTTCCTCAGTTGTTAGTAATCTTGCTCTTATAATAGTCTTGCTTGGCACACTGCACCACTTGGGTACATTGTTTTCTGGCTGATTTGTAACTTTGCATGTCTGACTGACGACCAGTGGCAAGAGCATGGTGCCAGAGAATGTCCCTGTGCCTCATCATGGTTATTAGATTTAGCTGTTTTATATGCTTTTTTTCCCCCTCCTTGTTAGTTTCTTAATTTTATGTGTAAACCAGAGCAGAATTCTACTCCTACCATTGTATTTCCTTCTTTCAGGTATGTGTTCATTGATGCAGTCATATAACTTAGACTTCAGCATTTCCCACATTTTTGCAGATCCTGTCCAGTGAACTCTGGTTCCCATTTCCAGTGTGTTTTTTTCAGTTTATCCATAATTTTAGTGTAGTCTGCTTTACCAAAGCATCTTAATGTAGTTGTTCCTAATTGTTTGCACCTTATATTGTTTTTGTTTTTTTTACTGTTAGTACTTTTTCTCTCCTGAGCTGTCTGTCATCCAGAGGGAGCCCCCAGACCCATCTCCTAGCATCCACCAACCGGCACTGACCCGTAGTCCCAGGGCTTGCCCCCCCTGGCAGGGCTGGTGGGGTTCCCCAACCCCCACCAGAGATCAGATTCAGTGGGCCAGTGCCGTGGCTGGCTGGTAGTGGAGCCTGTGCGGTGCCCTCCATCATTGTGCTGCCTCTTTCTCAATTTCTTGGTTCCTTCCCAGGAGTTGAGGCATGCAATGATGTGCATGGAGAGGAGTGCGCACATGTCCACTCGTGCTCCCTCCAAACGTCTGCCCCAACTCCTCCTCCTTCTGCAGTGTGGCATCCTGTCCCCAGCCTCCGCTAGGGAGCAGGCAAGCACTGACCACTGAGGACCCACCTCCCCAGAGAAGGAGAGCAGTCCATCGGATGCTCAATCCTTCCCCTCCCCTGCCGACCCTCTGCAGCCCATGTTCATTCCTGAACACGGGTTGCCGGGGTAGCGCGAGGTAAGACATCCAGCACCTCAGTGCCACTGGGTCAGCTGTGCACCTTGTATTGTTAATCGAACACTGTACCATACTATAATCACTGCCAGCCAAAGGCTCCCTAACCCTATATTCAAGAATCACAGAAGGAGCATGACAGGGAACTGTATCAATTAAAGCAGAAAGAAGTGGGGAAGGCAGTCAGAAAAGCAAAGGCCCAAACCGAGGAAAAGATAGCCAACTCAGTTAAGAAGGGGGATAAAACCTTTTATAGGTACATTAGGGAGCATAGAAAGGTTAAGGGAGGGATAGTGAAGATTAATTAAGGAGAGGAGAGGTGAGGTGGGCAGAGGGAGACAGTGAAAAGGCAGAGATACTGAAAGAATACTTGTGCTCAGTATGCACAAAAGAAGAAGAGGAAGAGTTACCTAAACCAAACAGTAGAAGCACTCTGGGTAGTGGAGTTGATGCCAGTCCATTTACAGAAGACAGAGTCCTGAAAGAACTCCTAAAACTCAAGGTGGACAAAGCAATGGGGCCTGACGGGATTCACCCTAGAATCCTAAAAGAGCTACGGGAGGACCTAGTGACACCACTAACCACACTTTTTAACAAATCATGGGAAGATGGGGTGGTACCTGAGGACTGGAGGAGGGCAGATGTGATTCCCCTTCACAAAAGTGGGAGCAAGGCAGAAGCAGGAAGTTACAGACCTGTTAGTTTGACCTCAGTGGTGGGGAAAATGATGGAATCATTTCTGAAAGAAAGAATTGTTCAGTACCTAGAGGCCAGCGGAGCACAGGACCCAAAGCAGCATGGATTCACAGCAGGAAGGTCATGTCAGATGAATCTAATCGATTTCTCTGACTGGGTGACCAAAGTAATAGACCAGGGAGGGACTGTGGATATGGCCTACCTAGACTTTAGCAAGGCATTTGACACAGTCCCGCACAAAAGATTAATAATCAAGTTAGCCAGCCTGGGAGTGGGTCCCAGGGTGGTAGCCTGGGTAGCAAACTGGCTGCACAACAGGACACAGAAGGCAATAGTGAATGGAACACATTCTGAAGAAAGGGGGGTTACTAGTGGAGTACCTCAGGGCTCAGTACTGGGTCCAGTCCTCTTCAACATCTTTATAGGTGACATTGCAGAGGGACTGGAAGGAAGGTATGCCTCTTGCAGATGACACAAAGATCTGTAACAGAGTTGATACACAAGGGGGGATAGAAAGGATGAGAAGGGACTTGGCAAGGTTGGAGGAATGGTCAGACATATGGCAACTTAGATTCAATGCAAAGAAGTGCAAAGTAATGCACCTGGGAAATAAAAATCCAGGAGAAGAGTACACAATAGCAGGGGAGGTACTAACGACAACAATAATGGAAAGGGATCTGGGTGGAGTCATATCAGATGACCTAAAGGTGGGTAAGCAATGTGAGAAGTCAGTAAGGAGAGCCAGGGGATACTGGGATGCATAGGGAGGGCATCACAAGTAGAAAAAGGGAAGTGGTTATCCCTCTGTACAGACAGTTGGTGAGACCCCATCTGGAGTATCGTGCAGTTTTGGAGACCTCATCTACGCAAGGACATAGACAGGATGGAAGCAGTCCAGAAGAGGGCAACTAAATGGTGCAGGGTCTACATCAGAAACCATATGAAGAGAGACTGAGAGAGCTTAATATGTATACCCTTGATGAATGGAGGGACGGGGACATGATAGAAACTTTTAAGTACCTCAAGGGAATCAACAAAGTCCAGGAGGGTAGCATCTTTCAGAAAAAGAGATGTGTAAGAACAAGGGGGCACAATTTAAAGTTAGAGGGGGGACGGCTCAGGGGTAATGTGAGGAAATTCTTTTTCACGGAGAGAGTGGTGGACGCATGCAACCGCCTTCCTGGAGAGGTTGTGGGGTCTAAAACAGTGGGGGAATTCAAACATGCATGGGACAGACATAAGGCAATTATAGTGGGGGGTTGCAGGAATAAGCTGTTGGTTAACTAGAATCTGCAGCTTATCCAGTAGGTAGGGAAATGGGCAGACTGGGTGGGCCAAGTGGTCCTTATCTGCCGTCAAAGTCTATGTTTCTATGTTAATCACATCCTCTTACATGATGGTTAGAATAAGATCCAGGAGGATTTTGCCCATGGTGTCCCCCTGCACATGCTGTTCAAGGTTCAGGGCCCCCACAATTTCAATAAAATCATTTTTGGTTTGATTTTTTCCCTGCTTAGTGCTCCAATTTATATTGAGAAAAATTAAAATCTCCCATTGAAATCAGTCTGTTACTCAGATCCAATTTTCTTACAGCATTCAAAAATTTTAAGTTCTGATTTGGTGTGAGGGAGTGGGATCTGCAGCAGACACCTAATATTATTAATGCCATTCTTGGTGGGCATAACTTTACCCACACTTGTTCCACCTCCAACATATCACTGGAATTTTTGATCTCAATGGCCTCAGCGTTGTTCATCACATAAATTGCTACACCCCCATCTTTTTTTGAGCCTCTTGACTTTGTTAGAAATCTGATATCCTACAATGTCCTTGTCCCATTCCTCATTACCCCACCATGTTTCTGTTATGGTGCAAATATGTATATTCTCATTATGTAATAAATATTCTAACTCAAACTTTTTATTCCTTAGGCATTGGATGTTTACCAGTAACATTTTCCATTTTCCAACATCCCTTACTATTTTGGATGGAATTTCATGAATCCCCTTTAGTATAATGTGTGAATCTTCTCCCTACGCCCACCCCCACACAATTTTAATTTAAAAGTTTACCTCTTGTTCTGTTAATTTGGTCAGCCAATACCCTTGTACGGTATCTATTTAAATGCATCCCATCATTCAAACAGAATCCCATGCCTCTTTTAAATCTCTCCCAGTGCCAGCCAGCCCAGTGGCATGGAGGGCTGAGGTGCTGGACAACTTACCTCCTCCCACGCTGGAGACCTGGGTTCGAGAATGAGCCTGAGTCATCAGGGGTCAGCTGGCGGGGGGGGTCATGCAGCTGGATCGAGTGGTCACAAGGCAGAGCTCCTCTCCTGGGGAGGGATGTGGGTTTCCTCAGCTCTTGGCTGCCACCAGGTGGAGGGTTGGTGGCAGCACCAAGCCACAAGGGAGATGAGGCATTAGGCTGGGTGGGAGGAAGGGGCCCTTACCAGAGCCACAAAGAGCATGTGCACCTCCATGTGCATGCGCCACCATGTTCTGGGGTCCCAGGACTAACAGGGGAGAAAATGGGACAATAAAACTGAGCTTAATGAAGCCTGAAGCTACAGGGTGGATTGAGAACCTCTGAGTGAGGGACTATGCATCGCCTGCCCAGGGGCCCCAACAGGAGAAAAAAGGTACATATAAAAAAAGAAATCTCTCCCAGTGCCTAGTGAAATAAAAACCTTCCCTCTTACACCATCTTCTTATCCAGTCATTTAAGTTTCTTATCTCATTGTACTTCCGCTTTTCATCTCTCGGTACTGGCAATATTTCAGATATTGCTACAATACAGTTCTGCTACTTCAGAATGTTTCCCACACTTTCACTGTCTCTATACTTCTAGTGGTCTTTTCCTTCCTACATTGTTTGTTCCCACATGTAATACTACAATTGGTCTGTGTGTTCCTTTTAACAGACTCCGTATATTATATTGGTTTGTATGGCCTCAATAACGGTCCCTGTGATAGGTTACTTACAGTGGTATATTTCTTCCTGTATTTAGGTTTGATGCACATGTGCAACAAACCTTTTGCTATGAGTGGAAGGGGAGTTCAGAGGTGTGTCTCTGTGAGCCTATTGCAGTTAGAAACTGTAGGGGCAAAGCTGTCTAGACCAATAACCATGTACTTTAACTGTGACACCACTCTTTTTCAGCTGACTGCACTTCAAAAGAACCAAGGCAATAAATTAGAGGGCTTCAGTCATTTGATGTGAATGAAACTATTCAACAAACAGCTGACGGGCTGTCAACACCAGCAGCCTGTCATTAAAATCAACAGCAGTGACAAGCTGACCAGACTACATCAGAAAATTGAGGGGAGATCTACAGAAAGTCTAAACTGTGTTGTGCCAGTCTTTATATTTTTATTACTGTTAAAGGTTTTCCTACTTCTTCTGCCTAGTCTGTAGGCAATTTTAAACTGGCCATGATGTCTCAAATTACGGCCTTTTTTTCTCCTTAACTATCATGTCTCCTAAACAAAAATCAACCCTTGCCTGCCTCTCTGTAGTATGGAAGTTAGTCTCCTTACTGTGGCAACATTTAAATACATATACCTCCGTTTCTCTCCACCAGCAAGTGTATATGCAAACAATGTTAACCTAGGCAAAGACACATATTCATTCTAAACTTTTTTTTTCTATATTACATGAATGCCATTTGAAAGGTGAAACCACACTTATAGAACTGTGGGTATATAGAGGTCACCAACTTTTGAAATCCTCTCCTGCCCCTTCCCTTTATTTCCTTTTTCACCACCCCTCCTCCCATAACTCTTATATTCCCCTTTCCATGCCCTAGCCATCCATATCCCTCCCCTGTATGCTACCCTTACCCCTCCCTTTTAGCTCTTGCATATATACCAAGACCTGCCATGATCTGAGTGATGCATAGATCTTAACATGGTTATGATATTACATATATTGAAATTCAATAAAAAGAATAACTGGCAGATCCCTTGTATTCTCTTTTTTCTTGTGCACAACTGTTTTCCTTGCCATCCTTCCTACAGTGATCCCAGTATTTGCCTTCTGTCCATGGTGATCCTCTGCACCAACTCTCTCCTAGCCTCAGGACAGTTATCATTCTCCTAAATGCCCTGTATATTTAGTACCCTTGATATCTGTCTAGGTGTAAAAAAACAAAATGGATTTTTTCCCAAAGTTAATCTTGCCCACTTAGTGTTGTCCATAGCATCATGTAAGAGAGCTGTTTGCCATACCCAGCATTCCTTGCACTCGCAACCCAAGTGCCCATGTAACATCTGAGGATGTACTGGTGCAAAGCATCAAACCTTCGGCATTGACAAATGCTTGTTACACATTCCTTTATCTGTGTATTTTATGATAGAATGCCCTATTACCACTATATCCCTCTTTGTATTGTGATTACTAGTCGGGCTCGGTATCACCCGGGAGTTCTTTGGGCCTACTTGCCTAGGCTGATTTTCTGTTTCAGTAGCACCATTGGACTGATCTGAATGATCCACACTATCAGTTTTTTGGGAATGATGGTGTTCTACTAGAGGCTGTACATACAATTCAATTTCATTTATTTCTGTGTGTTCTATTCTATTTGCATGTTCCAAGGCATTACCCATTTGTTCTACATTTTGTGTGTCACTAACTGATATTTCCCCACGTCTTTAGTATTCATATCAGTCATGGTTTCAGATCTATTTGTTATAACTATTCTTCCTAGATCTTTCCTTCTCCTTCTTTTTGCTGTGCTGTTTTGCACTACACATCATTCATTTCCTCCTAAACCCTCCATATTTTCTTCCAATTCTTCCCCTGACCTCTGCTTCTGTTTAATTCTGACTTGCCCTGTGACCTTTGTACTTTCATTTTCTGGTGTAATCTCCACATCTTCCTTATTTTGCAATAGCATCCTTGTAATGTTTACAAATTGCTCAGATTCTCTAATTTCCAACTTGAACTCCTGCTTCTTTTTCAATATCTTTATCTCAACTTCCAAGATATGAAAATAAATACATTTGTCACATACAAAATTTGCTTAAAAAACTGCTTATTTATATTACATTGCATACATTCTGTCCATCCCTCTTCTTGCCTTTCAACATTGGTCATTTTGTGAATACTTACAATACTTAGCCTGCTAAAACTTTCTCTTTAAAAACTCCCAGCCCTTTGTCCCATCTGTCCTGGCTGACACAGGAAGACATGTGCAGCACATGCACTTGCCTCTGTGCGTGTTTCCTCAGTGCCCGTTGCCACTGCTCGCACTCAGTTCCACTTGCTAGGAGCCCAGTTGTTCTGGTGGTAGACCCGGAAGTAGGATTCCCCTGAGCACTATGCACCCCAGGTCACAAAAAACTATGTGCATCAATTAAAATATATTCTCCAGCCATTTCTGGGCTCTTAGATTGAGACAAAACTAAACAAAAACATACCACCCAGAAATTTAAAATCTACACCGCTTTATCCAGCGTGTATTCCCTCAACACAGTTTGTGAACTACACCTCCCAGGGATCTCTAAGGCAGGTGCCATAGCAACCATCCAGTACAGTACCTCTACAGTAATTTTTAAACCTTTTTGTTTCACACAATTCTGCGCACTTGAATTTTGAGGTAAGGGCATTCCACACACTTTTGATCCACAACAGCAGGGTCTAGTGCCTTTCCTTGCACCTAATCACACCTAAATTCTGGACAGATATATCAGAATACATTGCATAAATCAGATAGTTAATGGCCTAACTCAGAATAAGCTAGTTATCTTCATTTGTGAGGGGGGCAGGACTTACATAATTCCCTTGTAGTCCTGTCACTCCTGATTTATTGCCCTGCACCCTCACACGTGAAGATAAATGGCATATTCTGTGTCAACCCATTGCGTATTCCATATAAAAACACAACTAAATATATAAATACACAACTAAATAAATAAATAAATGGTGTATGACTATGTTTCTGAGCACGGTATTATAGTCTGGACTGATTGATGTAGAAGCTTTTTTTAACAATATAAATAAAGATATAAATACCTTAGTTCACTGAAGAGACTAATAATGTTTCTACAGAAAATGTTTAGTTAAAAGGTTAGGTGGGCAGCAAACCCTGGCAATATACACAGTAGGGTCTGATTATTGAAACCAGATGCTGCTCTTCATTTATAATGTGAAAGGATCACTTGCCTTTTTTTCTCCAAGTGGTGACTTTCTGGTATGTTTGGCTAACCAGTGGGGTTCTAAGAACAAGGTTTTTACTGAGAGTGAGAGCTAGAGAGAGAGAGAGAGAGAGAGAGAGAGAAAGAGAAATGGAGAGAAAGAGAGGGATGGAGAGAGGGAGAGGAAGAAAGGAAGAGGGGTGAGAGGATATTTAGTATTGAAACAGTAGTTGTAATTTGTTCTGGTCGGTTTTGAAAGATTTACAAATGTTTATATATCTTACAGCTGTTTCTTTTAAAGAGGGATACCACTTTTTTCAAGCACATCACTTGTCATTCAAAGAAACATGTTAAGCTACCCTTTCACCTCCCTTTCCATCTGCCCTAGAAAGCAAACCTTTTATTGAAGTGTGTAACAATTCTGTTAGGTTTTTTTTTATTTCTCCAGGGAAATAAATCTTTTAGACTTTCATCTTGTTTCCAAGGTGACCTTGGCAAAAGGGTGACAAGCAAAGAATGCACTAGATGATAGATGGACTGGGGAGTTTTTGCAGATAAAACTCAAACTTTCTGCACAAATATTACAACACAGCACCACCGATTAGCTCCATAAAGGAACATGGCTAGGGAGGGAGATCCACTGGACACCATGGAGTTATGTGTAGCTAGGAATGTGGGTGTTGGGGAGGGCACTTGACCACCAGGACTTGACTGGAGCACCAGGAAAAATCTGAATGTCAATGTCATTGACCCACAAGTAGTCCTAAAGGCATGAGGTGACATAGCAGAAGTCTATGGCAGTTGCTACATTGTATGTACCTAAGGCTCAAGGCATGGCATAGTGCGTGCAACTGGCTGTATCCCATGCACAGAACTCCATGGGATGAAAGAAAGCATGTTTGCTGCTGCAAATCTCTAGTGACCACATTTGTACTACACAATGCTCTCCAGGGAGACTTCTCTCCTTCAGACTAAGGCTTCCTTTTGTGTATTGCAGTTTTTGGTGGTGATGCACTGGGAAACCTGTTGCACCTCCAACTGTGACTGTGCATGGGACTGACTCTATCCCTAAGACATTATTCAAAAGTCTTAGATAAATGTAACTTAATTATAAATGAAATTGACTTAGTGCTCTGCGAAATTTTTAAATCTTGATGGAGCGGAATTCCACAGAATGTTGGCAAATTCTGAAATTCCGAAGGTAAAATTTAAACTGCAGATTAGTTAGTAACAGTTTATATAAACCATGGATTAAGATTCCACAAGTCATGGAAAACTAATCTGTAGTTAACAATGATCTGCAGAAAACTGATCAATGGTTAAATTTAAGAAGACTTTCAGAATTCCATAGAATGTATTGAAAAATTCAGAAAAGCATCTCAGAAATGGAATTTCCATTCTGCCTGAATTCTGCATTCATACAAAGAAATGCCATCTGCATGTTGTTATGTTAACCATGTTAAGTTGGCAATGGAGACAAAGAAGGATGTGAGAGCAGAGAGCAGTGGGGGGCAGGAGAAGAGGAATTCTAAAGGAGGAGGTCTACAGGAAAAGGTAATAGAGGTCTTGAATAAGGGAGAGAGCAGAGGGACCAGTGGGCAACTAGTGACCAAGGAGGGCATGGGGGAAGAACAGAGCATTGGGTGGAGCCAGCCAGCCAAGCAGAGGAAAGGAGGGGCACAGAGTCATGGTGGAAGGTGATGTCTTTCAGTGTTAGAAGTCTAGAGAACAAGATGGGTGACCTGTAGGCACTGATGATGGATAGGAGCGTGGATACAGTGTCAGTCGCAGAAACTTGGGCAACTCTGAACAGTGACCAGGACCTCTATATTCCAGGGTATAAGTTATATGGAAGAGACATACGAAGGGAGGCAGTATCGCCTAGAGGTTAGAGGAACAAGGTGTGAACGAGCTTGATACATCCAGCAGACCAGACCTGAGTTTGATTCTCACAACCTCCACTTGCATACTGTGTGACTCTGAGCAAGTCACTTAACCGCCCAGTGCTCCCAGGTCACCCCTGAAAACAGGCACTTGTGCCTAGTGGGCCTTACCCAGTTACCAAAGACTAAAATAAAATAAAATAAAAATAATGGTCTATATAAGGGAGGGCATTACTACCACAAGTGAGGAGGGAAGGGTAAGTAGAGACACTGTAGGTGCAATTCCAAACAGCAAAGAGAAGGAAGGGGAGGCTAGGGTTAGTATATTGGCCACCTAACCAAGATGAGGAAAAGGACGGGGAACTGGGTAACATGTTCTGGGTGGCTGTGAGTAAGGAGGAAGTTGTGATAGCCGGAGATTTCAATCTGTCTGAGTTGGACTGAAGGGTCCCATTCATGGCCTGTGCCAGAAGCCAGTTGAATCTGTATGTGGTACAGAGGAGGTGCTTGGTTCAGTGGATCACAGAACCCAAAATGGAGGGGCCATCCTGGATCTGGTACTAATGAATTAGGAGAATGTCCAGGACATCAGAGTGGAGTGGCCCCTGGGGGTAGCCACCACCAAATAGTCTGGTTTAGAATGGACATGGGTAAGAAGGCCGCATGTATTCAGACAAAGGTACTAAATTTCAGAAAAGCAGATTTCAGGAAGATGGGGATGCTAAGAGGGCACACAGCTAGCCTCAGAGAACGTATGGGAGAGGATCAGAAGTGGTCCACCATCAAAGACTGAATGGCAGCTGCCACAAATGAGTATGTCAGACTGATAGAAAAAAAAACAAAGCCAAGAAACCAAGTTGATTTGACGGGGACATTGCCCAGGCAATTAGGAAGAGAGGTCCATGTACAGGAAATTCAGGAAGACTCAAACTGATGAAAAGAGATATGAAAAAAACTTGGGGAAGGCTAAGGTGGTGGGTAGGTTAGTCAGGTTAACCAAGGCAAGAAAGGAACTGTAGATAGCAGAGGGGATCAGGAGTAGGAAGAAAGGCTTTTTCCAATACATCAGGGAAAAAGGGATCAAAAGGATGAAACAGTGAAGCTTAAAAAGGGAGGGGGTGGGTAGAAAGTAGTACATAGCAGGCAGAAGTATTGAACCAATACGTTTGCTTGGTCTTTATGAAAAAAAAACGGTGGCCCTATGCTGCAAGGGAGTAATGGGGAGAAGAGGGGGAGAGAAGGGTGGGACAGAAGACAAGATCTTACATGAAAGTGTGAAAAGACAGCTCATGGCCCTCATAGTTAATGTCCCCAGGACCAGATGGTACTCATCTGAGGGTATTGAGGGAGCTAGCAGAAGATATGGCAGGGCTGATGGCAGATCTGTTCAACAGCTTGTTGGATACGGGGGGTGGTGGCACAAGAGTGGAGAATCACACATGTGGTGCCACTCCACAAAAGTAGGCCCAGAGGTAACCTGGGCAACTACCGGCCAGTCAGTATGACCTCTGTTCTTGGTAAGCTTACAGAGACCATCCCCACAAAACAACACTGATTGCTTTGATAAGTTACAGGATTTGTGGGTAAAGTACAGATTAACTCATGAATTGATGCTTGTGAGCAATTTCAATGTTAATTGGAGACAGATTGACATCACTCATAAATTATATGATTTGGGTGCTAACCCGGGACTAAGACAATTAATTGAAGATTACATTAGGATAAACCCAAAGGTTCCATCAGCTTCTATAATTCTGGATTTCATTTTTACTTCCAAAAGGGAAAATGATAAAAAAAAGTGGGGGTCTTAGCTGACAGCTTCAGTGCTCACCAGGGCATTGCATGCATAAGGAGTAAAGAGAAAAGCTTGGGAATGGTAAGGTAGAATAAAGGAGGGTCTGTAAAAATTCTGATTATAATCCTTTATGTAGGATATTGAGGTAATTGATTGGAATATATTCAGTCTTAGTCCCAGTACAAATGAAGTATGGAATTACTTTAAAACAGAGTTCCTAAAGGTGTATGATACACATGCCTCACCGAGGAAACATTATGTGAAAAATAACAGTACCCCACAGTACGATGGCAAGTTATATGAACTTAAAGGGGACAGGAAATTTGTGCCAATTGGCAGCAGTTAGTAATGTTCCTAGTAAGAGAAATGAAAGACTTGCCTCCAAATGAGCCATATTTAACTGTACCTTAATAAACACTAATGTGAAAAACTGTGCTTTCAGTTGTTTTCTTTTTATGGATAACATTCTGCAGTGTTCTCTTCATGGAACCATTAATTTGGAGTTTTTACTATGTCACGGTTTGTGTACAGAATGCTAAATTTGGGCTATTGTCCTATCAGAACCATGCTTAGAGTTCTTTGCTCAAACCATGACACACAGTTAAAACTCCAGATGATTGGTTCCGTGAAGAAAATTGTAACAGAATGCTGCCCATAAAATCAAAACCATGTAAAGTACAGATTTTCACATCCCTTTTTATCCAGGTACAGTTACATGTGGATCATTTAGACTTATAGATATTATTTCCATAAAAGGGAATATTATAAACAGCTGCCAAGTAGAAATCATTTCCTGTCCTCTTTAAAAGACAGAGAAATAAGCTATGGAACAAGGCAAAGAAACATAATACACAGAGGGAGTTTTAATGTTTGGTTTTGTTTGTTTTGTTAATATAGGCATAGAAGCGTGCAAGTCAAATCATCCAGTGGGACAGGCGTGTACACCGTTTTTCAAGCTCCAATCAACAAAATTCCATGATATTTTTTAAATTTCAGGAAATAAAGACGGATGAGGTAATGACTGAATTATTAAAAATAGATGGGCTAAATCAATAGGCTTGGATAACATCCCTAGTAACCTCACAAAATATGCTGCACCTATTATTGCATACTCAGTTATGTCTATGTTCAACATGTCCCTAAAAACTGGCAAGTATCCTGGAGACTGGAACAATGCAAGGTAATTCCCATATTGAAATAAGGATTCAATGATGAAATATCAAATTACAGACCTACAAATCTCATTACTTCTGATCACATCAAAAATATCTGAAAGGTTAGTAGCAACACAGCTGAAGGTTTTGTTGAATGAGAATGACTTTTTTTTTCAATTGTTTAACCAGAAGTGGCACACTAAGCTGAAAGCTTATTTACAAGTGTGACCTGGGAGCACAGGGAAGTTAAGTGACTTGCTCAGGGTCACACAGTATGCAAGTGGGGGCTGTGGTATTCAAACCCAGGTCTCCAGATTTGCAGCTCAGAGCTTTAAACCACTGCACTATACTGCCTCTTAATTAATCCTACTGGAATTCAATGTGGCCCACCTCCTTAGAAAAGAAACAACAGGTAGGAATCTGTTCCAGACGAAGCCTGCCTATGTCCAAATCACCTCTGTTGATAATGACTCCCTCACCAAACAATGTAGTCAGTTTTTATCACATTTAATATGCCCCAATTGGTGACAATACTGTTAAAAGTTGCCTTGCCAATGTTTCCAAGGAAAAACTTTCTTCCTCAGGCAAACAGTAACTGCTCCAAAGGTGTCCATTCTTCAGGCTCTATTAAAATTCTTTTTAAATTCATTAATTTCCTTTTTGGTGATTAAATAGAGACTTGTTGGCATTTTTTAGAGTCAAATTTCTGCTGTGCTTTTCTGCGGTCTGTGCAGGGTGAACAAGTTGGCACCCTGACTGACAATTGATAAGAACCAAGGGTCTAGAAGATAGACTCTTGGTGGGTGTTATATTCATAAATTTGTCAAAGGCATTTGACACATTGCATTATAGAATATTACAAAGTAAGCTACCTACAATGGGCCTGTCAAGTGAAGTCATAAACTGGTTCCAAGATTACCTAGTGGGGTGCAAGCAAAACGTATTCTTAGAACAGTATTAATCAAAACTGAGAGAAACAATATCAGGAATGCCTCAGGGACCAATATTAGGTCCATTCCTATTCAACCTATATATGAACAGTTTATCATTTGAAGATCCAGAAATATTTTTCCATCTATATGCGATATAGGTATTTGTGCTAAAGGAACAGGTATGAAACCAATAAGGGATACATTACAAAGGGCATTTGATACATTGCAGTTTTTTTTTTTACAGAGAACAAAATTGGTTCTAAATGCTAATAAATCTAAAATAATATTGTTTAAACAGATAAATAAGGAATTCAATTATGGTGACATACTGAACATAGCCACAGGGGGATGGAACCAGTTTGCAACAGGTCAAAGTGCACAAGTCCCTAGGAATCTGGGTTGATAATCAGAGCAAATGGAATATACATATTAACAATATGACACAAAGTTTGGGGCAAAAATTGGGCATGTTATGTGAAATAAAGAAAGACCTGCCACTACACTAAAAGTGGTTAATGCAATGATCATTCCAATCTTTAATTATTGGGCTGTTTTACACGGGGGAAGGGGCCTTCGAGGACAGAACTTGCTGAAGTAGATGTAACACACAATCACTCTCTCAGATTTGTCCTAGATGCCTCATGACATACTCACCACTACTTCCTGTATAAAGAGCTAAACTGGCTCCATTTGGTGCTGAGAAGACAGATGCATATAACAGGACTGATTTTTAAATGTTACAAAAAGAAAGTTCCTGATTACTTATGTAATAACGTATTTTTTATAATCTGTAAGGCTGGGTTGAGATCATCAAACAGTATTGAACTGGATGTTCCCTCTAAAAGAACTAACATAGGACAACTTTCTGTTTACTGTTTGGGTCCCCAGATTTACAATAGTACACCAAGAAATATGAGGTCAGCATCCAACGTGGCAGCACCTGAAACATTCTCTGCTGGAGTGGCATTAGTGTAGTGTGCAGGAGGGTCCTCTAAAATTTAGGTGCACATACTTTATTTTGTTGCACTTTGGGTACTGTTTGCATTGCCATAAAGCGGACTAACTGTTGCAAATACACCAAAACTTCATAAGATAGGAAAATGACATTTCAGCATACTTCAGAAAATGGCCATAACTGAAAACTGGGAGTTGTGGCTAAGTCACCCCCTTTGAAAAACTGGTCTATATTTTTTGAAAGTGATTTTTCTACCCTCTGCCCACGGCTCGCTCATGCCCTTTTATGCTGGGAGTCCACACCAGTTGGAGTTATCCCTCTGCTCCAGTTCAACGGCAATTTTGATTCAACCTTAGAATCCTTATTGTTCTGTATGGTAGCCCAAGAAGATAGTGAATCCCGAATGGTAAGTAGTCAAAACAGCACAGAATAATAGCGACTGCCATATCGGCGAACTTTCTGTTGCTCCCTTCCCGAGGTCCACCCCCACTGGAGCTGGTATATTAAGTAAGTAAGCATTAAGTACAGGGGAAGGGTGCAGGGGGCCCCTGCAAACAGAAAGTTCATCTATAATGGCACTCACTATTATTGTGTGCCGTTTTGACTCCTCGCCGTTAGGGAGTGGCTATTTTGATATGGAATTGTTCTGTACAAACCCTGTACAGAATTTTGGTTTGCACGTCTGTAATGCTTTGTACTTTTGCACCTTTTTTTTATTGTACTGTTTTACTTACCACTGTATAGTATTTCTGTACAACTGTCAATGTGTTTTACTCTTGCACATTATTGTATTGTCCAACCCCCCCCCACCCCCCTCCACTGGATCTTTCTGGAAGCAAGCTGTTACCAGCTCAGTACAACTCTCCTGGGTAAACTTTTGAAATAAATAAATACTTTTTTGTTAAAGCAGTCTTTTAAAGATTAGTTGGACTGCTATTACATTTGGTCTCTCTTTGAGCAAGGTTTTGACATATCTTTGTGCCTTCATCAGCTGGCGGAATCTGAAGATCCCACTCTACCTTAGTTGTACCTGAATTAGTTAAACAGACATGTAACTCACTTTATAACTTTGCCCAACTTAGAGTCATGGTAACTCATCTTCCATCACAGTACTCGAGTATATAATTAAATCCTATTACTATCTGCAGTACAGGATAGTACTATTTATGTACTAGCACTGTTAATAAAAAGCCACAAATAACAAGGTTATTTTTGCTTGTCAGGCACCTGCAGTGAGAATATAATGATTTATGTAATGATTGTTATACTAAAAATTGCCTGCTGAATGCATTTATTTCCAGTGATGATACTTTTGCACTCAAATTAAGTAACTCAGGGGGCATGGCTAGCCAGCAAGCATGACGATGCTTGCTAACATGGGTCCCTGGGTGGCAGCTCTATTAAGTTAATTTTCAGCTGTAAAATTACTTCAGGGGAATAGTGCTGGCGATATCCTTGATCACTGGGCGGATGTCTGCCTGTAAATAAAAAAATCGGCAAGTGAAGCTACAATTTGGGGCCAGATCATCGATTGCTAAAGGAGAGGCCAGTCCTAGTAGATCAGGGCCTTCTTCCTCACATGCCGATGTGGACAGAGCACAGGTCGAAAGTGGTACAATGGAGCTCACAAGAACACTAGCGGGAGTCCCTGAAACCCTGGCGCAAATTCAGAGGGATATGAAGGCGGAATTTCACAATCTTAATACACAATTCACTCACCTGCAGACAGTGATCACCACGCTGACTGAAACTACGGCCACCCATACGATGCAAATATGTGAATTGGAGAGGAGAGTGAGCGATTTGGAAGACACATATGTGAGTGCATCGGCTGAAAGAAATGGTTTGCTGACAACAATTGCTGACCTTTGAGAGCGCCTAGATGACCAGGAGAATCGCTCTAGAAGATCAAATATTCATATCATTGGACTACCCAAGGGCCTGGAGGGGAGGAACCCCAACTTAGGGTTACATGCGTGGCTGATGAAGCAGCTGGGCCTCCCGGCAGAGGCTGTGGGGTACGAGGTAGAACGTGCTCATCGGGTAGGTCCACCACCAAAAACCGGAGATCGCTCCATGCATTGTCTCATCAAATACCTGAGATTCAGAGATAAGGAGACACTTCTGCAAAAGGCAAGGGAGGTGGGTCCCCTAAAAGTTGACATCTTGACAGTATATGTATATCAGAACTACAGCCGGGAGCTCCAGCTGCGAAGACAAAAATTTAACCCTGTGAAAAACAAACTGTATAAGAAGGTCTGGAAATTCTCCTTAGCATACCCAGCATGTCTATGAGTGGAGAAGCCTGGAGGAAGTCCTCGTTTTTTCACTTGCCATCAAGTTGCGGAGAAGTGGCTCGAGGAAGAGGAGTCCAGGAGGGATTGGGTGAGCCCAAATGAGCAGTAAGCCAAGCAATACTAAGAGGTTTAATACCTACTACGAATGAATGTGTTGGGATCCGCACAGGGGTTGTATACAGACCCCCTTCTCAGGGGGAAGAAATGGACAAGGAAATGATAGAAAGTATACTTAGTAAGGCAGAAAAAGGGGAGATATTGCTGATGGGCAATCTGAATATGCCAGATGTTAACTGGAGTGTAGTTGCAGCAGCCACTTTGAAGAGTGGGGTTATTCTAGATGCCCTACAGGGGGCATGCCTTAGACAACTAGTATTGGAGCCCACTCGAGGAGGAGCAATCTTAGACCTGGTTCTCTCAAATGGAGATGAAGAGGGATCACAGATGTAGAAGTGGGTAGCCATCTGGGAACTAGCAACCATCGAACAGTATGGTTCACAATAAACACAGCAATAGAGTCAAGCCATACAAAGGCAAAGGTACTGGACTTCAAGAGGGCTGACTTTGCCAAAATGGGTGAGTGCCTAAGGAATGCACTAGCAAATGGGCAGGAAGGAGGGGTGGAAGAACAATGGGGAATAATAAAAACTGCCATCACAAAGGTAACTAGCCATTGTGTGAAGCAAATAAACAAAACTAAACGATGTAAGAAACCACTATGGTTCTCAAAGGAAGTGGCAGTGAAGGTTCAAGAGAAAAAGAAAGCTTTCAGGAAGTACAAGGAATCACAGAAGGAGCAGGACAAAGAACTGTATCAGTTAAAGCAAAAGGAAGCTGGGAAGGCAGTCAAAACAGCAAAGGTGCAAACTGAGGAAAAGATAGCTAACTCAGTTAAGAAGGGGGATAAAACCTTTTATAGGTACATCAGGGAGCGAAGGAAGACCAAGGGAGAGATAGTGAGGCCTAATAAGGGGGGAGGGAGGGCAGAGGGTGACTGTGAAAAGGCAGAGATACTAAACAAATATATTTGCTCTGTATTTACAAAGGAAGAGGGGGAGGTACCTAAAACAAACAGTAGAAACACTTTGGATACAGAAGTTGATACCAGCCATTTACAGAAGAAAGGGTTCTGAAAGAACTCTTAAAACTGAAGGTGGACAAAGCAATGGGCCTGATGGATTCATCCCAGAATTCTAAAAGAACTAAGGGTGGAATTAGTGACACCACTGACTACCCAGTTTAACAAATCATGGGAGGATGGGGTGGTACCCGAGGACTGGAGGAGGGCAGATGTGATTCCCCTTCACAAAACTGGGAGCAAGGCAGAAGCAGGAAACTACAGACCTGTTAGTTTAACCTCAGTGGTAGGGAAAATGATGGAATCACTTCTTAAGGAAAGAATTGTCGAGTATCTAGAGGCCAGAGGGTTTCAGGACCCAAGGCAGCATGGATTCACAGCGGGAAGGTCATGCCAGACAAATCTGATAGATTTCTTTGACTGGGTGACCAAAGTAGTAGATCAGGGAGGGGCTGTGGACATGGCCTGCCTAGACTTTAGCAAGGCATTTGACACAGTCCCACACAAAAGATTAATATACAAGTTAGCTAGCCTGGAGTGGGTCCCAAGATGACAGCCTGGGTAAAGAATTGGCTGGAGAATAGGACACAGAGAGTAATAGTAAATGGAGTCCACTCTGAAGAAAGGGGGTTATTAGTGGGGTACCGCAGGGTTCAGTATTAGGACGGTCCTCTTCAATGTCTTTATAAGTGACATTGCAGAGGGACTGGAAGGAAAAGTATGTCTCTTTGCAGATGACACAAAGATCTGCAACAGAGTTGATGCACAAGGTGGGGTGGAAAGGATGAGAAGGGACTTGGCAAGGTTAGAGGAATGGTCAAATGTATGGCAGCTTAGATTCAATGCTAAGAAGTGCAAGGTAATGCACCTGGGAAACAAAACCTAGGGAAGAGTACACAATGGGGGTGAGATACTAACAACAAAAATGGAAAGGGACCTGGGGGTAGTCATATCAGATGACCTAAAGGTGGGCAAGCAATGTGAGAGGGCAGCAAGGAGGGCTGGGGGGATACTGGGATGCATAGGGAGAGGCATCACCAGTAGAAAACAGGAAGTTATTATCCCTCTGTACAGACAGCTGGTCAGACCCCATCTGGAGTACTGTGTGCAGTTCTGGAGACCCAGTCTTCGCAAAGACATAGACAGGATGGAAGCTGTCCAGAGGAGGGCAACTAAAATGGTGCAGGGTCTGCACCGGAAGACATATGAAGAGAAACTTAAGGAGCTTAAATATGTATAGCCTCAAGCAAAGGAGGGAGAGGGGGAACATGATAGAAACTTTCAAGTACCTCAAGGGAATCAACAAAGTCCAAGAGGGTAGCATCTTTCAAAAAAAGAGGTGTGCAAGAACAAGGGGGCACAATTTGAAGATAGAGGGGGCAGCTCAGAGGTAATTTAGGAGTATTTTTTCACATAGAGGGTTGTGGATGCATGGAGCGCCTTCCGGAGGAGGTCGTGGAGTCAAAACAGTGGTGGAATTCAAGCATGCATGGGACAGTCATAAGGCAATTCTAGGGGGTGGAGGTAGAAAGAAGTAGGCTGCTGGTTAACTAGGATCTGCAGCTTATCCAGTAGGCAGGGAAATGGGCAGACTGGGTGGGCCAAGCGGTCCTTATCTGCCATCAAATTCTATGTTTCCATGAACTTTTTTGAAAAAACTTTCGAAAATTGCGAAAGTAGTGTTCCATCTGTGGGAAAGTGACAGCGATTCTTTGGCACTGCGCTGCAAAAGAACCGTTGGGAGTTTTGGGCTGAAATTTGGAGGGAACAGAGCTGACATCTCACAGATGTGCCTTTCAGTGTTGTATTGAAAAAATATTACACGGCGGCAAAGTTATGGCACTCCAAATTTGACAGTTTTTCCATAGGATAACATTACGGCGCCCGATGCATTACAGAAATCCTTTGGATCCCTGCAGCAAAATAACGGTTTGGTCTTTTTTCCTGAAATTTGGAAGGAAGACAGCCAACAGCCCACAGATGTGCCTTTCAGTAGTCTGGTGAAAAAATATTACAGGGAGGCAAAGTTATGGTGCTCTGAACTTCTCTTTTTTTCCCATAGGATAACATTACGGCGTTTGCCGCGCCTTTCAGGGCCCGTATCTCGGAAACAGTGCGAGATACGGACTTTTCGTCGGAAAAGTTCTTAGCCCCCTAATGGGGACTAAGTACAAAACTAGCCAGGACAGTCATAAATCATACGACTTTTTAAATTTTTTTTCTACGCCGTACGGTTCCTGAGATATAATTTATTTAGTATTCCAAGTCCTCATTTTCTGCTCCGGTACCCATTATTATGCATACATTCTTTGTACTCACTGTCTTTCTCTATTCAGCTTTTGGGGAAAACCAGCCTGTGCGCTTACATTATTGTTACTGTTGCCCTTTCCGCTTGCGGTTCCGTACCCATTTCACTTACCGTTGACGTTTGCGCCACCATGTGCGTTATCCTTCACGTTTTCATTTGCGCTTGCGTTTCTGTTATTTTTTGCAATTTCTGTCTACAGTACTGTTTATCTTTCTGTTTCACTTTACTTCACCATGCCCATTGACATTTCTGTTTGCAGGCACCATGTTACTCTGTGACAACACAGCACGTGGCAGACCGTTCCGGTCTACGCCGCCATGCGCGTTACCCTTTCTGTTCTCATTCGCGCTTGTGTCACCATGTGCACCACTGTTAGCATTTCTGTTTGTGTTGCTGTCCCTGTTAGTATGCCACAAGACATCATGTGGTGGGAGCGCGGGGCCCCCTCCACTGCATTATATTCACTATTTCTCGTTATCATTCTCAAAGTAGGGAAATTAGAGGCAAAAAACTCCGTTTAATGCATTAGTTAGGGTTGTTCCACAGCGACAAAAGTGAGGAAATTCACTGTTAGGGTTGAAAACCCCCTTGAACCCCGCCCACCCCCCAACCGGCATTGGGGTGTGCATTGGGATCGTGGGTCCTAAATCTCACCCCATTTTCCTATACTTCTGCTGCTTTACACATGTGATGGGGTGAGAGTTACGTCTAACGACAACCAATGTGCATCCTGGTGTTAAACCTTGTTCAGGAAATGGTTTACCTCTTCATGTATGTCAATAAAAGATTAACATAAGGCTGTTAGGATGTTTGCAGGGAATTACAAACCTCCATTTAACACATCATGTGGCAGACCGTTGTGATCTGTGTCACTTTGTGCCTTGCCGTTTATGCTCTCATTTTCACTTCTGTTACCATATGTGCCACTGTTTGCGCTTCTGTTTGCATTGCTGTTGGTGTTACCATGACACAAGACATCACCAGCAGGGTCAGGTAGGCAGTGGAGCACCCAATGTCAGACAAAGTTAGGTAGTATATTGTAATTGTAGGTGTAGATGACAACACATATGTATTTGTAAACTGAAGCATACTGTATACACTCAGCTTGTATATGTACCATTGTGTTCTATTTGATCTACTGTTTGCTTTCTGGGTCACCCCTGAAAAAGGGATGTCCGGGGACCTGTGGGCTATTCGGTTATTAAAATTCAATTAAGCAATAACGCATGATGCAGGGTTATGTTAGTGGTCTGTTAATCACCTTCAAGGGGTGTACTGTGGCACGAGGTGTAGCTAAGTGGCATATGTCCGATAGGGTGATTAACTGACTAGTATCATTACCGTTAGTAATGTCTTAGTGCTATTATTTTAAAATGTTTTAAACTGTTTAAAAGCTTGTTCAGGAAATGGTTAACCTCTGTATGTATGTCAATAAAAGATTTACAGAAGGCTGTTAGAATGTTTGCAGCCGGTCAGAAAGCTCAGTTTCTGAGACCCTTTTTATAATTAATTAGTAAGGCATGACAAGGGGTTATGTTAATGGTCTGTTAATCACATTCTAGGGGTGTGCTGTAGCACGAGGTGTGGCAGTGGCACATGTCTCTGGGGTGATTGACTGACCATTAACAAAATTGTGGGAGTGACTTATTGCTATAATAATGAAAACATGTTTTAAACAGTTTTAAACCTTGTTCAGTATATTGTTAACCTCTTCATGTATGGTAATAAAGATTAACATAAGGTTGTTAGGATGTTTGCAGCCAGTTAAGCTCCATTTTGTCAGACTCTGAAGTACACATAGTAGTGACTGCATGGTACATGTATAGTCACAGCTGTGTACTGTTGGGTGCTGATGTGTGGCACCTTGGTATAGTAATAATGACTGCATAGGCACAGGAAAAGTAAGTTTTTTACACTGTTAGGAATTATGTCAAATGTGACATGCAATGTCCCACATCATTGCATATGCTGTGATACTGACTGTATGTCATAGGTACCAAACAAATTGATGGAGGTATAGTTGTAGCAGTATTAGTTAACATTGATTTGTATGCTTAAGTCATACACACTTATTTTTATGTCATAATGGTATTTAAAGTAAAGAGTCGACACAGGTGGTTATGGTTTGAAAAAAATTATTGCCAATTTGTTAAATGGAGAAAAGGTCCAATCAAGACTGAAATTTAGTTAACAGAAGCAGTCTCACAATACAATCTTTGTATGTGTGCAATCATTGCTCGTCATATATGTAAATGTGTAAGAATAATAAGAACTGTATAATATGGATTGGAGTAAGTATGTGATATTATAGGAAACTAATCAGGTGTTGTGTGTTTCTAGTCATGTTTCAGTACTCACTACTCTTTATGTGAGGAAGTAGTTTCTGACATTCGACCTGGAATTCTAATAGTCAGGCTGAAGCTGTGGCGCTTCATTATATATTTACTATTGAATGTGAATACAGTTTGTAAAAAAATGTAACTTTTTTTAAAATGGTTGTATGTTGTAATTATGTGTAATGCATTACTTGTGTGGTATGTTAATAACGCAATGTCAGTAGGTTGTGAAGTGTGATTACACACATGATAGACAAGTGTTTTGTTGTAATTGTGTGACTGCTAATGTGGATGTTCCTGGGGTGGGCGAAAAACCATATGCTCACTGTCTAAGTAATACAATATACAAAAATGTTAGTTTTGTGACATTTGATTGGTGTTATTTAATAATATGTCACTGACTAGGCGCAAATGGAAAATTCCCACCCGACCCCTCAATTGAGGCGATCATAAATATTGTCAGGAACAGGTATGCAGTGTGTTGTGATCAGTAACAGTGTCTGATTTACAATTGTCAATATTTTTTACATACGTTAGAATTACTTATGTGACAAGTTGAAAAAATAGAATATTTTTACATGAACAAATTACATATTATCAATTCTTACATTGGCTTCTATGTAAATTTTTAACTTGTAAATACTAAAACTGTGCATGGAATGCATTTTTTTAACAAACTTATGGTTAATTAAATGTAGTTAGTATAGTGCTGAATAATATGTAAAACATTCAGTTGTACTTTAGTGTTACACTAGTATTTTTAGTACAAGTATCAAAGTAGTTATTAACAATGTACACCTGAATACAAATCGTTATATTATGTACAAGTAATTGCAAACACATGTAAAAGTCAGTAAATGAGATTCTGCAATTGGTTCTTTTTTACAGTTGTGTAATTCAGCTTCTTGCATTATCAATAAAGGTAGTTATTTTTACATATGTACAATACTAGTATTACGCATGAAGGCGTGCTAGTTCTACACTGTTGCATGGTGAGCGAATGATGTTCTCTATATGTCAAGAGTCAATAGACAAATTGAAGTGTTGATAGACAACTTGTGACAGAGTGGAATGTTTGCTGAATGTTAGAAGTGTTGCTCAGTTATTTACGATAACTGAGAAGTTCTCTTTGTTTGCAAAGAGTAACAGCTTATAACTCATGTCAATTTGTTGTTATGTATGAGTTGATACGTGGATGATTAAAGATATGTACAGAGGAGGAGAGCAGTAAGTCCTCAGTTTTTAGATGTACTATCTTTGATAGATATGTAATCATGGTTTCTCTAGTGACTGTGAATATTGTTGGCGCCGATTGAAGCCACTACAACAATTTTCATGTAGTCACTGATCCACACAAGATCTTACATGTTACAGTATATGGAATGTCTCTGTCAGAATTGCATTTTGTTGAAATTGTCTGGTTTGTTTAGAGTCATACATTATACAACATTGTAATGAGGTATGAATGTTTTTGGGACAAAGTAGTCATGTTTTAAATGCAACATGTTTTGTCCTATTCTTCTGAAATATGAAGGTTATCATAATTCTTCAATATTAGAAGATCAAATTGAAGTGTTGATAGACAACTTGTGACAGAGTGGAATGTTTGCTGAATGTTAGAAGTGTTGCTCAGTTATTTACGATAACTGAGAAGTTCTCTTTGTTTGCAAAGAGTAACACTTTATAACTCATATAAATTTGTTGTTATGCATGAGTTGATACATGGATAATTAAAGATATGTACAGAGGAGGAGAGCAGTAAGGCCTCAGTTTTTAGATGTACAATCTTTGATAGACATGTAATCATGGTTTCCCTAGTGACTGTGAATATTGTTGGCGCCGATTGGAAGCCACTGCAACAATTTCATGTAGTCACTGATCACCTAGATCTTACATGTTACAGTGTATGGAATGTCTCTGTCAGAATACCATTTTGTTGAAATTGTATGGTTTATTTAGAGTCGTACATTATACAACATTGTAATGAGGCATGAATGTTTTTTGCACAAAGTAGTCATTTTTAAATGCAACATGTTTTGTCCTATTCTTCTGAAATATGAAGGATGTCATAATTCTTCAATATTAGAAGATATGCATTTTTCAAGTGTCGTGGCAGTCTCTGTTTAAAACTGCTTGTAGAGTCATCACACTCTAACCATCCAGTTCTGCACCTTAGTAAGGAGGTGTAATGCCCAGAATGCATGGATTGACCATGGTGATATATTATACTGTGAGTGTCAAACACTGATTGGTTGAAGACTATTCTACTAGCTGTGTAATCTGTGATAGGAGTATCAACTCTGAGCCCTTTGGGGTCAAATCTGTGCAACATATGCAACAGATATTGAGATGAACTCCTGAGATGTATGGACTGAGTGCATCTGCCTCCACACCTTCCACAGGCATGACTACATTCAGCATTGGTGAATAGCTGTCGAAATTTGACACTTTTGGTTTGAGGGACAAAAGATAATCCACAGCATGTCTTGTGTGGTTTCATGCTGTAATGCCACATGAAACACATACATATTTTGTTACATATGTTACTGGAAGTACTGCCACATTGGGGTGCCGTCTTCATCCAGGTTGTTTATGACAGCCATCATAAACTCAGTAGTGTCTTGCTGTATGTCTGCAGCAAATGTACTACATCCAGCATATGTAGCTAACACCTGTCATAGTGGTGTTAGTGACTGTACATTGTTAGAGTGGTTAGAAGTCATGTTGATAATCTGCTTCAAAGCGTTTGATAGGGGATTGTCTTGTGAAGCAGATATTGCCTGCACAAACTGTGGCATGTGAAAAAACTTGCATAGCTGAGTTAGCATAGCAGTTTACTCTACTGCTGTTGTCAAAGACTGGTACAGCAGCTACACCAACTGATTTCTGATGAATTGCTGGTTGTGAATGTTTACTTGAAGTCGTGGCCTTTGCTGAACTCTTTTTTGTTGAATCACTTTTGGAAGCTTGCTGCTGTTTGTTGCTACCTCTAGCTGTGACTGAATTGTGTGAGACAGACAGATATGTAGGCAGTGGTATTAAAGACATTTGTGGCTGATGTAGAGTACGTAACCTGTTGTACTCAAGAATACATCGCTTGTCAGCTCATACTTTCTGAGGTGCTATAGTAAAGATGTGCAATCCAGAAAGGCTGCTTACACGTGAAAGTGCGACGTAGCTCATGCCATCCTTGAAAATGTCTGTACCTATGTCTACCATTGCTGAATCAAACTCAATCCCTGAAGTTTGTGAATGGAGACAGCATATGCAACACATAATGGAACTGTTTCCTGTTTACATAGACATCCTTAAAACCTGGAATTTAACGCAGGTTCGATCTATGTGTAGAGTGTTCCATGTTGTCAAAGTGCACTACAAGTGTCTCAATATATGTCTTCTGGACATTGTAGACAAAGTCAGTGATGTTTCCCTTGGCACCGTTTACCATACCTTGTTCTATATCTAGATTACGTTGCAGCATGATACGTGCATTCTTACAAACTGTGAGAACAGCTTCTAGGCCAGCTGTTCATGAAACATCTGACTTCAGTTCACTTAGTCGTTCAGTCATCTTTGCTATTAGCTTTCGACTAAGAATAACTCCGTCAACTGTATCAACTGCATGCAGAGTTAGAATCTCTTGGTTTTCTCTCTGCAGCATTAGATTGTTGAATTCAGTGCATTTCTTTAGTCGTGGCATAAGACACACTATGTGTCTGCCAGTAGAGTATATATCATTGAAGACATTACATGCTGTTTCTATGCATGCACTATGTACTGTGATTTTTCAATCATTTAACATACAAACATGTTCTGGTGATAGAGAACCTGTACGAGCTTCATCTAAAAGTGATTTTTAAGCTAGATCACCACTTTGGCGCATGTTCTCGGACAACTCAACATAGGTAAATAATTCCCATATGTTATAGCCTGCAATGCAACCGAGGATATTCTTAGCTTGCCTGGCAGTTAGAGTTGTAAATACATGCTCTGCATTGACTGGTGCAAGTTGTAAAAGGTCTCCCAACACAAGTATACTTTTGCCACCAAATGGCACTCCATCGTCAGTACCTAAGATCTGCTGTAGACGTAGATGAATACAGGCAAGCATGACATTGCAGACCATGCTGATTTTGTCAACGATGAGTAACTGCATCTTTGTGAACATGGAACAGAGCTGAGATGCAACCTCGAATGACAGTTTATGATACTCTCCAGTTCTCCCATGTTCGACTGGCAACATAAAGAGATGGTGTAATGTTACTCCACCAATGTTGTATGTTGCTAGTCCTGTAGGAGCAGTTACAGCAACAGACATTGAAGAGCCTGTCACACTTCATACTTCTGCAGTGATGGCTTCAATCAGGAAACTCTTTCCTGTGCCAGCTGAACCGCTAACAAACATTAGTAGTGGCTTTTAGTCAGTGCAGTCACATTGTTTTGTTTCATGTAGTATACCATGTTGGACAGCTTCAACTACTTGAGAGTGAACTGTATGCTGCAGCTGATTTAGTCTTTCTCTTAAGTCAGCTGGGTTGACCATAGAGTGTGTGCCATGTTACATGGCTGTCTCAATTTCTGACATTAACACTTCTGGGGCATTTAAGGGCAGAGGGTCACCTAGAACACCCTGTCCTTCTGGATCAAGGTTGTCTTGTGAACTAACTGGAGTGTCTTCCTGAAGCTGCTTCTCTGCCTTCTCAAGCTGCTCTTTCTCAGCTTCTAGTCTTTGTATATATGTCTGTGAGTACTCAGTTTGGAAATTCTCGTAAGTGAGATTGAACTGCTCTTCGAATGTGTCACAGTCACCTTTTAATTCAGACTCAGTCCTCCAGGGTCTAAATAGGAATAGGAGAGCAAAGTAGTAATGTTCTGTGCTCTCTGATGTGCCTAGATACAGTTTGCAGTGATCTATAAGCCATGGCTTGTGTCTCTTCATGAGACAGCCATCTAGTCCATTGACCTTGTAAATCTGGCGTGTTGAGTCAGGTGCTGCACCTGTCTTGTAGTCATACCACTTAGCCACCTCAAAGAGACACATATAATTCATGTCGTTGTGTCTACGTGGGTAGTATGTGCCTATTAGGTTATTCTTCAAGATATGTTTTGAAGAAGGCGTATTGACAGTGAGCTCCTCAATTTCGGCATGAGGAATCAGTACACGTTTCCATTTCTCTTTGTAGTTTACACTGAGAAAATGTACAGCATCAGACTTCCCGTACAGATGTGTACCCATTAAACGGTCACTGGCTTCGTAAGCTCCACATTCTCTGTGTGAAAGAGTCTTCAAACCCAATGACCACAGCTGAGAAGTCAGGCTTTTGCTTGAAGTGGCAATATCTTACCAAAGATCTTGCAAGCTAGTCTGTTCATGTTTGGTTATATGCAAGTGACGTGCGAACCAGGGCCAGTGAGTTATCAGCCACAAACTGAACATCTATGTTTGCTTGCCACATTAGGAGAAGAGTTGGGTTGTAGTCATTGATGTACACCTCTTTTCATCTCTGGGTAACTCGTATACCCTCTTGGTTGATTTTGCCTTCAAGTGGTGTCGCATTGCTGAGAAAAGGTCATTCATGGCACCATTCTGACAAACTCGTCTAGGAAATCCAAAGCGACATCGTGTGTACCAATTAGATTTGTTCTTCACTACTCCCCGGCAATACTTTATGAAATATGTCGCTGGAACTTTTGTACCAACTTCCATAGTGTAGGACTGTCATACTTGTCTGGAATGTGACAAGTGATACATTTTGATGAATGATAGCACTTCTGCTGCTTCATGTTCACCAATGTGTAGAGCATCCTTGATCCACAATAACATATGGATATGAGGGGCACCTCGTGCTTGATATTCTGTCCTCCAAAAGTAATGTTCCACAATACCTAGAGGAGGATTGTCCTTTGACAAGATGAAAGTCAGAATGTCATGGAACCGCTTGTGAAAATGTCTTGTGACAGACACAGGATCAAGTGAACACATTTCTCCAACAGTCATTGATGAGATACCTTCGACATCAGAATTTGCCCACTTCAACAGTTCAATGAGCTTGTCCCAGGCATATTCAGCACAACTCAGTGTGACAAACCACGTGGCTGCACCATACTCTCGCAGCATTGTCATCACTTCAGAGTGTCTGTGATACCAATGTTCTTTGGTGCCACGGAGACTTGAAAGTATGGAAGACAGATTCACTTGCACATTTTCATCTTTGTGCTTTAATTTCTCTAGAAATTGAGCAGCTGTTATTCCATCTAGTGGACTTGTTAGACGAATGGTATGTGCTATAGACGCAGGCAGAATGTTAAGTTCACTCTCCCAGAGGAGATGGAACAGGTACTGTATGTTACGTCTGAATTTGCCATCTTTGCTGAGGACATGGCTAGTGCGGTACTCAGCACCCTGTACATGTACTTCTCTTTCATGTAGGCGTCCGCCTGACCCTTTTGGAAATAGGTCTGGGAAACAGCGTGCTTCTAGTGTTGCTCCCAAATGCTGACAGGGTCACCTTCCACCTGCTTCATTTGATAGAGATCAATGTTGTCTCCTAATGGATCTCTGCCATGTAGTGGGTGAATTGTGTACTGTTCATACACATTGTCACTTGTCTGTGTACTGACCTTCTCAATGATTGGCTTACTTTTTCTAATAGATCATGTTGCACAGAGAGACTGGCCATCTGATCTATGTCAAGGTCTGTATAAAAGGATTGTTACTCTTTAAATAAGCAAGAGCAAGCTTTACCTTTTGCACATTGACAACATCTTGCCAGATGACCTTGGCCTTTGTAGGCACACCATTTACAAGAATTACCAAGCTATTTTCAGTTGAGATTGCTTGAACATTTTCCTGTAGAGGAAGTGGTAATACATCACAGAACCCTTTAGAGATCTAACAAGCTCTTTCTGTGGAATGTTCTGTGTCTTTGTGTTCAGACGTAGAATCGTTTGGAATGGTTTCATTGTCTGAATTAGAATGCGTTCAAACATATTCAATGTTGAAATCTCACTTGGTGTAACATCTGTTTCCATGTTATTCAGCATTGACCTTGTTGGCAAAGTGTTACACTTCACTTTTGAAAAACAGTGTTTGCATAGCACAATGGTTTCTTGTAAGTTAAAGTCAGATTTCAGCAGCAAGAATGCTGCCAGGCGGAACCAAAATGTCATTGTATGGTGACAAGGTTTCTAGGTTGACTGTGACTGTTTGTTTTGTGTAGCACAAACGGTTGCATGACACACATACAGAATCAAACTTCTGAGACTTTGCAACCTCAAACTTAGCAATTTCCTTCCGTACTGTTTCAGAATGTCATTTCTAACACTGAAACAGATTTTCTAGAAGTGTTACACTGAAAATTAGTTGTTTCTGCTACAGAAGTAATGTGTTGCAGTTTTTAGGAAAGTGATGGCACCCTGCATGTCACCTGATTGCAATAAGTCATTTAAACAAGTGTACTGATGTACAGCTCGCTGTACTTCATATACTCTGTAGACAAAGTTTGAAATGCCTGTTTGATGCACTGCAAGCATCCGCATGTTGTGAAAAATACTATCACAAACACCACTATCGAGACATGCAAGTGAGTGACCCATGAGTCCTGTATGTGGCCGGATTTCACAATGGTCAATTTTTGTAAACAGTTTATGTCTGTCTTTGCGATCTGTTATTACAAATATGTTTACAAAGTGTTCTACTTTTTGAAATGACGATTGCCTACAGTTGCAGGTATCATCACATGACCATGCCAGACAGTGCCGTTTATTGAAGACTGTGGTTGGATCACAGTCATCATCAGTATCCAATTGATTGTCATCAGAGATACTGAGGACATTTGTTAGTTTGGCGGACTCATCAATACTGAACGTGTGTTCTTTTGTTAAGTAATGATAAGACTCTTCCCAGAAATATGCCTCTGAATGCTGTGTGTGCAGCCACTGTCCTGTGAAAACATGACAGAAGTTGTCAACAGTCAAACAAGGATACTGTTGAAGCCTTTTTTTAGGGCATATACAAGTTTCCTGAATTGTTCAAGCACATGACACATCTTAAGCCACAATCGCTGTAGTACAAACAGTGCTCTGTTGACAAAAGTTTGTACTTTCAGACGTAAATTCATCAGAGAAAGGTGACTCTTGCTCTTTTTGCGGGTGTGCCGCAGCACAGCAGAGATAAGTTTTTCGATCTTAGCTTTACTTGCTAGTGATCAGAAATACTTTCTCTTTCTGAGTTGTAAATCAGAAGTTGTGAGTTTACGGCGTTGTTTTGAGTGTTTCTTAACTGTTACAATCAAAATAGTTGTGTTTCGTCTCAGAGATCTACACAACATTTGTGATGGTATACATTTTTTTCTTTTCTGTTAAGGAATTTCGTTTGGTTGTGCAGTGACTTGATGTAGGGGTCATTGTTACAGTAAAGGTCTATCGACGTTCATTTTTTGGTGTGCCTTTACTGTTTTGTTTGTTGCCCTTATACAACAGTGTAGTACTATTATACCGCTCTTGTTTTGAGACACATCTACGTCTGTAATTAGTTGGCATATTTTGCTATTATGGTTGACAGTGACAGTAAGCAATCTTAAAGAAGTATCAGGCACCTGTATGAGAGACAGAGAAAAAAAAAAGTTTTAGAATAGGCTTCAGTAAATTTCTTAAAACAGTGTGTATTGATAGAATTGTAAGTTAAGTATGTTTACAATTTGGTAAAAACATAACTAAACAATAGTTTTTATGAATGTGCATTGCGCAGCTGCTATGTAATATCAGAAGTTTGTGCATTCTCAATATTTCTAGTCCACATTTAAAAGCTTTTTTTTTTTCCCATGTGTACTTATGATTAGGATAGGTGTAATTTGTTACATGTGGACGAAAATGTGTTTTCCACCATGTAGCGTGTCACGGCATAGTCAGTGTGCTAATTCACTATATGGTAGACCAAAAACTTGACAGTGATAGTGTTCATTACCAAATCTGTTACAATTAGTATGTTTACAATTAGAGGGAGAACATGGCACTATTACTGTTGTGTGACTGCGTCTAGCACAGTTGCTAAGTATGCTTATATGTTAACGAAATTTCAATATAGTTGCTGCATATTATCAACATTGTGTTTTTAGTACTCCTGTGTATGACTATTGGAGCTGTTATTTTTAACAACATGCAAAAAATTTTTTTCTGCACATGTACTGTGTAATGCTGCAGTTGATTAACGAAATCACTGTATGGGGCACAGTCACAAAATTACAGTGCCAGTGTTTATGAGCAGATGACTTGGAATGAATATGTCGAAAAATTGGTGTGAGAATTCTGAAACATTTCTGATTTACAAGCTTGCACAGTGCAGTTCACATGTACACTTGTAAGTTTGTGTATTGTCATACTTTTCCGTTGAGAATTAAAAATTTTGCTTTTAACACATAACCTTATGAATAGTACAGATTGCATTTCTCACATCTTGAAAAAATTGTGTTTCTGCTTATGTGCTGTGTTTTGGCTCAGTTGATGTGAGAAATGACTATATGGTACAAATGTATAAAAATCAGAGTGACACTGTTATGAGCAGAGGTCTTAAAATGGCTATGTTTACATTTGGGTGTGCAAATTACAACAAATAACTGTTTCACAAGTCTGCGTTGGACAGCTGTTATGCACTCTTGGAACGTTGTAAATGTAAAATATCTGAAGTGTACTGAGTTCGAAGCACCTACGCAGCACATGTGTTTATAATTGAAAATTGAGCTATTTTCCCATTAAATCTGAAATTGTGGCAATAAATAGACAGCCTTGGAAAATTGCTTTCGTGAGCACGAAAGTTTCGCAAAAAGTACTTTCGTGCATTCGAAAGTGTCGCAAATGTTACTTTCGTGCATTCGACAGTATGGTCAAAATTACTGTCGAACTTCAACACTTTCGCAAATTTTACTGTCGTGCTATCGAAAGTGTCGCAAATGTACTTTCATGCATTTGACAGTAAAATTAATCTAACACTAGGGAGTGCCAAAAACATTCATTATCGAATCAGAAAACAGTGTGTTTGAGTGACAGCTAGGTCTACCAATGTAATTTAAGATTTGTCAGGCCATTTCTGAAAACCAATCAGAGACGGACAACACTGAAGAAGAAGTAAACAGCAGCCATTTTCAATATTGCTGAGAGAGCAGTTTGAAACTGTAAGTACAGTCTATCTTCAAATGATTTTTTTCTAGTATTAAAAAAACTTATAACAACATGTAAATACTATTAATAAAAACGTTTTTTATGTTGAATCTCACAGTGTAACTTGTTATTGTTTAGCAGGCTATATTCTTAAGAGAAAATAGTTTAAAGTGAGAAATCATTTTTGTACTAACTTGTACAGATACAGCTGCAAATGGAGGTAGATAGGAAGGTGCACATGGAGTTCTATGAGAAAATGGAGCCAATCAGACTTGTTTCTGATGTTGTAATTGTTTAAAACTGCCTATGAAAAGGATGCATTTTCCCAGTTGTCAGTGGTTGCAGATTTTTGCAGGAACATAGGTCTAGTAATACTGAGTGCATCAGTTAGATTGGTTAATGAACCAGAGCAGCAGGGAATGTTTTTATTTGATTTGTGTGTTTTGTCTGAACCCACTGAAGCTAGCTTGAAATAAGGAGAAAAATATCAGTTTGATTTTCAGTGCTGTCTGGGCACTGCAGGTGAACACTAACTTTCTTTGTAGCTCTCTATATAGTTCTGAGTTTTAAAACTTAGAACGGCAGAAAATAGCAAAAGGATTTTGTGGATAGTTGGAAGCAGTTACATAAGACGAGCAGCTGAGTTTGCAGTTCATAGTAATTTTGGGAGGGACCTGCAGCTCCCCAATTGCTATATAAGATGGTTTGGTTGTGGTGGTATGAGATGGGAACATCTTATGCCAACCATACCTGAACTTTTGATAACTCACTCTCCTCCTGACATACTGCTAATAGATCTTGGAGGCAATGATTTGGGCTCAAAACGCTGGGTAGATTTAGTTACAGAGGCAAGTGGACCTTGCTTCTATTATGTCTATATTTGCCTGCCTGTATTATCATGTTTTCAGATATTACAGAGCGTAGAGTCTGCAAGCAGAACATCATATGTATCTGATTGACAGAGCTACTTGAAAAGTAAATATACAGATAACTGCTTTTCTACGCATGCATGGAATGCATACTATATCTCACGAAATAAAATACTGTAATGATTGGCTATTCCTACCAGACGGTGTACATTTCTCGCATGCTGGCAATTGTCATTTTCTGGGAGACACTCAGGATGGAATCCTCAAAGTCCTTTAAGATTGTCAGACTGTTCGAGGAAATAGTACAGTATACACAAAGGTTCTTTTCAGAACCATATTAATGTGGTAAAAAAATACATCAACTGCATGCATCACTCACATACATGCCACATATATGGGTTTGCTATATTAGGATAGTGGGGACACACCAATAGTAATTTACCCTGCTGCTGTCAGTTCACAATTGTATGATGTTGTTATGTCTCAACATTTAAGCAATAAGGTATGACCAGGGATTACATTAACAGTCTGTTAGTCACCCCCTAGGGGTGTAATATGGCACAAGGTGCAGCCGAGTGTCATGTTGCCCCAGGGGGTGATTAACTGACTGTTAATGTAACTTATGGGAGTGCCTTATTGGTATTATAAAAATGTTTTCCAAAACAAAAGTGTTAAAAGTATCCTTTATGAATGTTTTCCTCATTTAGAGGGAGATTTTTAATAAAATAGTTCTTACAGCAGCAGTTTAAGAATGCTGGTTGAAAATCAGAATGCATCATTCCACACATTCAGTTGTGCTAGAGGATGGAATGCTGACAGGAAGAATCGATGTGCCATGGTGATCAGGCTGTACATGACAGTATAACATGGATTGATGTAAGGTTGTTGGAATCCTAAGAGCCAATCAGATTGCAGCATATCTGAAAGCCTTTTTATAATTGTATATAGTTTGAGTATGTTAAATGAGTGTAGCATTTACTGTGGTCTTACAGTGTTGTAGTTGTCACAGTATGGTATGTGTGAAACAACAATAAAACGCAGTGGTGCTGTTCAATGTATACGTTTCTTTACTGGTATGTCATGAAATAGAGTTGTTTTGAATGTAGCAGATATGGGTAGTGATTAGTATATAGGCTACCATGAATGCACAACAGAATTATCATACTATTTAACTTTCAATCGGTTTGTTAGCCGTCTTCACATTTATTAAGTGTATTTCTAGGTGTGTGCACAGTTCTGCAAAGTGTGGTTCATCTGTGTTTAACATAGAGGATAATGTATGGTCCTCTATCATTAACCGGTCAGTTAACAGTCGAGAGGTTGCCAGGGCGACCATGTAAACTTCGCGAGTGAGCTCGAGGTTTACGTCGCCATAACCTTCGAACAAGTAAAGTCGACCGGTTGCCGATAGAGGGACCATACATTATTTTTTATAGTGTATGGTCCCACTATCAAAAATTAAATGGCTAACATTTTAAAAAGTCACCGGTGTGGCCCTTCAGTCCTTCCCTGTGGGTTTCCCTTCAGTTGGTTCCCCGTTGGAAAAAAGCGCGCACATGCGCAGACCACTCGCTGTTGTTAACCTATCGATGTGACGTAGGATCGATAGGTTAACAACATATCTACGTCACATCGATAGGTTAACAACCTTAGGAAATGATGATTTCCTAAGGTTAACAGCGTTCTGACATACATTATATCACTTTAACATGCTGTGTGAACACTTCAGTGTAGTAGACATGGATATGTGGTGGTGTGCCAATCTCATGTTCGATGCAGTAGCTCCCCACCCCTGAGACTACTGGATGACATAGTGGTGGCACACCATAGTGTAGCAGCAGTTGTTGTTACTGTTGAGGTGGCTAAATCCTTTCTTGGCCCTGTATAATGCTACTGAGGTGTGTTTCTGCTATGTTGAAGGACATGTGGTCTTTAATTTAATAAGTATTATATGGAATTCGTTAAAGAAATGATTAATATTGTTAGATGATACTAATGTGGATATTTCTTTCTGTTTGTATTTCAGAACTAGACAATCCTAAAATCAAATAATGAGGCAGTGGACCTTGCAAGAGGTGTGTGCACTGCTTGAGGCAGTCCAGGCTAGAGGTAATGCGAAGGTATTGATGAGGAATACAGACTGGAAACTGGATTTATGTGGAGGCGCATAAATAGCTATTTGCACATAGTTTTTAAAGTTAAAAATAAGACTATTGTGCAGCTAAAGCGGAAGTGGAAGCTGTTGCGCCAACGTTTTTACATTTTGAAACAGCGTGAGGGGATACCGGACAATGATATATGCTGGTACTACCTCGCATATGGGCTTTGGGAAGCTGCTGGCAAGACAGCTGCGGGGGAGCGCCTTACTCACCGTAAGTAAATCAGCACAGCTTTTCATAATGGATGTGCATGTATTCAGAATTTGTAACAATAATTGTATACTGCATGATTGAGCAATAAGACATGAGCAGAAATTATGTTAATGTTGTGCAAATCACCGTTTACTGATGTGATGTGGCATGAGGCACAGCCGAGTGCTACATGCCCCCACACGGTGATTAGGTGACCATTAATATAAAAACTGAGACTGCCTTATTAGTATTATCATACCAATATTTTGTTAATAGTGTGAACATTGTTTTGCCTGTGATTAGTCTCCACATATATGTTAATCAAAGATTGACATACAGCTAATAGCATGTTTGCTACCAATCAGAAAGCTGTATTTCTCACACCCTTTTTAAAATACTTAATACAATATGTAAGGATGTACTATGAAAACATGTACCTGAATTCTTCCATTTATTTACTGTGCTGTTGTTCAGTCACAAACCACAGCTTGCTAAGATAGCCATGCAGAAATACTACATTTATAGATATCACGCACTTACTACTATGGTATGTTGGTAGAGAACAATATGTAACTGTTTAGTTATTATGATGTAGTGGTATTAAACTTATAAAACTCTGTAATACTGTGTATTAGAAAATGGACTGTGAAATTACCTGGCTCTGATTGGTTGATACCCCTGGCAAGGTGGGCATCTATCAGACAACAGAGCCTGGGTAAAAAAAAGTGCCAACCCATCCGACCTGATTATATTTGGGTATCACTATACCAATGGAATGTTCAATTTTAAGCAGACACCATTTTCATTCTCTCGCTTAGCGAAACGTCTATAACTCTGTTCTTCTAACCACCTGCCAGCCCGCATCTGTACAAGCCTCCAAAATATGTCTTGTAACTGAGAAGTAGCGAGTCAGAAGAATGCAGCAGTACATTTTAAAAACATCATGAGTTAGAGCTACACTGAACTTAGTTAGTTCTGAGGGCTACTCGATCCCTCCTCATCCACCCTCACAGACTGCTAATTAAATGCCGCAAGCTGGCAGCGTGTCTTGGGAGAAAACAGAAGTAAATAACAGCTCTATAAGTCTGCATTTGCGGTTCTTGTGACAGTGAGACCTCTCCCTCACCAGCCCACTTTAAGTGTCAAACTTAGAAGTACTGCTAGTTGCCACATAAAGAGTATGAAAATTCAAGCTGTCTTCCTTTTTTTTAAACAGCAATGCCACAGTACAAGAACTAGCTTAACACAGCAATCGTGTCCAATGTAGTTGATTCTCTGTTTCTACCCTCCACCTCCATCTCAGTCTGTATTTTTTACAAAGGACTATTCAACATCTCTCAGCGTAGACTAAAATATTACTGGTTCCTACCACAGTCCACAAATGTCTTTGGCAGCTGATCACTGTGGATGTCCTGCTCTCTCTGACATTCTGGTCTGATTGAATTGGCACTCATTTAGCAGTGACTGAACAACTGCATTAAAAAATGAACAATGAGCCTCAACTTTATTTGAAAATGTAAAAAGAAGTCGACGTTCAACGTAAGCGGTGCATGTATGTGGGGGTTGGGAGGATAACCATGACAACCAGCTAAAAAGGCACATCTACAGTGGCGTCAGTAGGACAAAATGAAAGATCACGAATAAGTAACCACGACACTATCACTCTACCGTTAAGCTCTCCCTCCCGCCTCCAGACAGTGCAACTCACCTGACCGTTCTGTGACTAAAACAGCAGCCGGTCTCAAACTGCTTCTTTTACCGGTAGTGGGCTGGAGAGGTAAAAAAAAAAACATTACAAAAGTCAGGTAAACAGGTGGCATTCTCATCATCCCCCCGCTCTGTTTGTGACAGCCATGCAGTCAGGAGAGGGATTGTACCAAGATCAAGATATATGAAGGTACTGAATATTTTTAAAACATTGCCATTGTCCAACTCAGAATGAATGAATTTTTTTTTTACTTTTTATTAGGTATACAAATACATCAGGGACTGTCACAATAAAAAAACAACACTGTAATTCAGGCGGAGGAACTATTATATTACAAAATAAGAGTTTTTACATGTAAACAATTATTTTTTAAAACATACTGTACAAAATACAGTGACCCATTTTTCTAAGCGCAATAATACCCTTCAGGGTGGGCGGTATTGAGCTATACCGGACCTTCCAGGACCTATAAGGCCCTCCGCCTGCGGCATTGGGCCTCATTACACCCCTGGGCAGTCCGGTATAGACCAATACCGCCCACCCTGTCAGGTATTATTGCTTACATAATCCACCCCTCTCCTCATGAACGTATCCCTGGTGGTCCAGTGGACCGAAATGCCCAATCACGGGCAGTAAGTGTAATAAACCCACCCTCCTCCCGAGCTATACCTGGTGGTCAGTGGACCGAAATGCCCGATAGACAGAGGACATGTACAAATGTACATATCAATACTGTTGCTGCTCACCAGTTACAGACTATGTAGAATAATGGTGTGCTGTGCCCCCACTTACACAAGAATACAATTATTATTGGAATATGTGACCATAATGCTTGTGGTCTGTATAATCAAACAATGTTATGTATGTTGTGGCTGATTTACTGTTGTTACAAGATTTTCAAAACTGTGCTATGATTCACATCTAATACTTACATTTTTTGTTTGCTTTTATGCTAGAACATGGAGGTCTCCCAGCTTCTCATGAGGTAGTACCAGCACAGACTGAAGCTGTGGGGTGGTCAGATCGGACACTGAAAGTGTCATTGTGATTGACTCTGACGGTAAGAGTTTATTATTACAAATTTGTAATGGTGTTTACAAATAAGAAACAAGGGTTTCTTCTGACACAAAGGGGGGGATATTAAAACTGCACCATTCATAGGCGCAAGCCATTGCGCTGCACAAAATAGTTGTGCAGGGGTGTGTCCAGGGCGATATTCAAAGGAGTTGCGGTATTGAGCAACTCCTTTGAATATCACCCCCCAGCCATAGCCACTGTGCATGGCGCGGTGGAACTTGTGCCACCGCAAGTTGACAGAGTGGAGCATTCAACTTGCAGTGGCGTAAGTACCATAGCCATGTGCAAACTGTGATATTCAAGGTGACATGCAAAGGGCAATAATTCATGCAAGGTGCAGGGGGAGCATTTGCATCTGATAATGGTGTGATTTGCATGCCATTAGCATGTAGGTGCGCCGATCCCCGAGGACTTGCACCTGGCACCCTGAAAGACTGCAGCTGCTGGGGAACAATGCCCCCTGCACCCCGATCATGGATAAAACAGTGTAGAATATCCCCCACCAACCCTCACTGGGCCGATTGCAGGCATGGTTCAATTTCCCCCCCCCCCAGCCCGATCGCGGGCAGCAATGTGGCCCCCACCCCCGAACGTATACCTGGTGGTCCAGTGAACTGAAAAGCCCAGTCGTGGGCAGTAAGTTAAATAACCCCTCCCCTCCTCCCAAATGTATCCCTGCTGGTACAGTGGACTGAAAAGCCTGATCACAGGTAGTAAGTTTAATAACCCCCCGAACATAGCCCTGGTGGCTACTGTACCACCCAACCCACACCACCAGATAAGCCCCACCACCCCACCCCCGGCAGCCAGTGGGCGGCAGCATCCCACCCATCTGCCACCCCACTGCCCGCTGACTGACTGCCCAGTTGGGCTGCACGTGCATTGGTGTAGAAAAGAGCCAATGGGCATGCAGCCCGCCATACCATATGACAGTCCACATTTTTGAATGAATGAATTCATTCCCGAAATCTGGACTGTCATGTACAATATAGGCTGCATGTCCATTGCTCTGCTCTACCAATGGGTGTGCAGCCCTATGAACGATCAGTCAGCCAGCTGCATCGTGAGGTGGGATGCTGCTACTCACTGACTATGGGGGCGGGTGGTGGTGGTTCATGGAGTGGTTGGGGTGAGAGACACTAAGCCACCAGGACTATGTTCAGGGGTGTTATTAAGCTTACTGCCTATGATTAGGCATTTGATCCACTGGACCCTGAGACCACATTCGGAAGAGAGAAATTACTTACTGCCCGCAATTGGGCATTTTGGTCCACTGGAACACCAGGGATATGTTCAGGGGGGTTATTTAACTTAATGCCCGCAATCAGGCATTTCGGTCCACTGGACCACCAGGGATACGTTCGGTGGGGGGAGCCACATTGCTGTCCATGATCGGCCATTTCGGTACAGTGGACCATCAGGGATACATTTGGGGGGGAGCCACACTGGTGCCCATGATCTGGCTGGTGTTGGGGGGAGTACACTATGCCCGCGGTCGGGCCAGTGGGGTGGTGGGGATTTTCTCGCTGCCTGTGATCAGGCTGCAGGGGGGGCACAGGGACTGGGTTGGGGGCCAGGCACAGGTGGAAGCTGCTGTGTTGCTCCCTGCAATGCAGCAGCTCAGCTGTGGGTGGCCCTTGACTTAGGTTTTTTTTTTGCCTCCAAGTCATGCAGGCGCAGGTTTGAGGTTGCGCCTACACAACTCTGCACAGCTCCGCTGAATATCGGGCTGTGGAGTTCATGCATGGTTCCTCCCCCTCCAGTTGAGCATGCATTCATTTGCATTGCGCTGTTGCTCAGCCTGTTTTCAGTGGCACAACTGTCTCCTACTGAATATCGCAGAATGGCGGAATTTAGGAGTTGCAGATGTGCAACCCTATTGCGCATGGTGCAACCCTTTTGAATATCCCACCCAAAATACTTTAAAAAGGTGTCAACCAACTCTAGTGAATGTGCAGTGGCAGCATGGCACAAGATCCAGTACTAGCATAACAAACTGGTATTACTACACATGTGACTGGGATACTATTCTTCATGAATGTGACAATGGATGTATGTCCATAGCGGTACATGAGGTGTTGTGGGGGGGAGTCTTCTCCTCTGCTACTTTTGGTGGTGGACTTTTATGTACAATGAGTAATAGATAGCCAATTGTAATGTTGTAGGTGTCTCACTGGTATTCAATGATGTGCTGCTTAATTATCTGTTGCTAATTACGACATGTCCCTAGATCTTATTCACTTAGTATTTCTATATCTGCTGCCAATGTTTAATTTTTTATAACTGTTATACTTATTAATTGACAGCATAGAGTATCTACATGTTTGTTAATGTGTTTTAATAGCCCTGTAGGGGTAATATGCTTAATAACACATAAACGACTGCCATATTCAGCTAGAGGGTCATTGAGTGAAGAGTAACATTATAGTAATGTTTGTGTTCTTCTTATTATAATGACACACACATTTTAAAACTGTTTAAGAAACAGATCGTCATATAGTTAGGTGTACATGTGTGTTAACTGAAGGTACATGTAATGTTTTTAGGATGTTTCTGTGTAACAAATATGCATTATGACAATGTTATAACTATTGCCATTAATGGGTAGGCAGTGTTTGTTCTGCACTGCATACTACCAATAATAGATTTCTGAGTTTTCTTTCAGAGAAAATGTTATTGAAGAAACAGAGTTAGGGGAAGCACCAGGAAAAAAAATGGATTTCTTATATTAAGTGTTCTGGATTGGATGGACATTAGTCTTGGAAAAAGATATACACATGGTGTCATTATTTCAACTTTGTGTGGCTTTTTGCAGATGAGAAGACTTGTTATATGCATGTAATACTGACTTAAGAACATACATCTAGCTGGAGAGACAGCTGTTTTTGTAAAGAGATATGTGTTCATATGATAGTTGTATGAATGATGTAGTATTAGAAATTGATGCTTTAAAGAAAAAGTCTTTTATCTTGATATTTCATCTATTAATGTGATCATTTTTTTACTTCTTTGCTTTAATAGAGCCCGGGGAAGCTGCTGCTGTTGAACAAGTGGAGGTGAAGCAGGAAGCCGGTGCCAGCCCACCACATAAGTGAAATCTGTTGTTGCTATTATCTGCATGCTTGAGAAGTACCATATGGTTATCAACATTCATGGTGATTAATGCTCCTGTTGATAACTACACCTTGCTGTTTTACTGTGTGACAGGGGGAGCGCACTGTCTGTTGGCATACTTAGTCCAAATGTTGAATTGTGTGGGGTGTGCGCAATACACCTTCGGTGCTGAGCCAGTACCACTTTCTTTTGTTTGTTGTGGGGGGCCCAATCACTGTTGACATTATTGACTTTATATGTGCTGTAACCTTGCAAGGGTGGCAATATGTTGATGACTGCACATACCCAATCCCCCAAAAAACACGACATGGTGGGAGGAGTGACCTAAATGGTGTGCAATGCAGAAAGTGTCCAATTATGATTTTTTTGTTTTTCTCTCAATGTACAAGTTCAAAATGTGCCTTGTAGTCTTCATGACCCACTTTTCCCAGTTAAACTCAATTGCTGTGTAGTGTGTCTGTCTTCAGCCTTGCCAACCTCATACTTACCTGTACAGTCCAGTGTGATGCTGTTCAGTGCACTGTCACATATGTGTATTTTTAAAAGGTGATCACGAAGTGAGAGAATGTTGATAAAAGTAATAAAACAGTGAATAATGGGACTGTTTGTGTGTCACACTATGAATATCGCACATTTATATATAGCACTATGGAAGTTGTCTCACCACATGTAAAATGCAGTACTCTGACTACTTGCAGTGGTGAAAATTCCACTACATCATACGTTGCCTTTTACTGGGTTGGGTGCTATTACAACGAGTTCTTGAGTAGTGAAACTGTGTTCAATATTGGCCCACAGACATTAGATTGCTACATTATTCAATGCTGCATGGCCTTCGAAACACAGTGTCACACTTTTATGCTCACCTATACTGTCAAACTGTGTTTCATACTTTACAATATGATGCTGTGGTTGCTGTGCGAAATCACTTTTTGGTACAGTGTGAGGACATAACAGTGAGACTGTATGTGAGGAAAGGTGGTAATATGTCTATTTAAAACATTTGTTGTGAGATGAGTATTACATTATATGATTGCAATCAGGTATTAGATATTTCCCATGCACTGTAGTAGGTTTGAAAATGTTGTGTATTTATATAAAAATGTTTAACACTGTAATATATTTTTTCACCTCTAATGTACTGTACAGCTGTTTTTTTCTCACAGCAGTATGAAAAACATCTTTTTCTGCCCTGCTATATCTAACAGACAGAGGGACACGTTAATGCCTGTCAGCCTCTGCAGGGTGCGAGTGCTTTCGCATCAGTAATAAACTTTATTACTATTACACTATCAATGTTAATGATAGCAAATCAATAATTCTAATTGATTATTGTTAATTTCATATTATAGAATGTTAGTGTGTGGACTGCTGTGCTTTACTGGGAGGGGGTGGTTGCAGGAGGAGACAGCAGACACACAATAACATTACAATGGGACTGTTTCTCTATTCACTGTGCCTGACCATTGAGAAATCAATTTAAAAATACTTTTAAGACTTTTGTAAAATGTTTCTTTTATTAGTACCAACAAGACATTGTATAATAGCAATAATGTACTTTGGGGTGTGTGTTGTCTGGGATAATGTTACTTTTGGGGTGATTGGTTGCACTTGGCCTGTGGCCTCTTGTCTAATGACCCCAGGCGTGATGTTATCCCAGCACAACACTTACCCTGGAATGCATTATTGTTTAAATGTCAGATACTACATTGAAGAACCTTATTACTGCTGTGCCACATTGTTTTTAAGATTTTTACCCTGTGGCAGTGCAAAAGCACAGTGATCTAGATATTATGGGCATCCAACGGTACAGCAATGAATTAAATGTGTTTGTTTTGACTAGATTTTCCCATACTGCAGTTTAAGTTTTAGGTTAGTTGTCTGAATGTCTTATGGTTATGCTACCTAGAAATCTGTCATTTATGTTCTTTATGTACTTGAAGATCTCTGGCATGCTTGTGGAGTGCATGTCATTTCAGTGACTAATTATTTACAATAGTGACGTGTGTTGAGGGGCTGAAATACGACAAAGCTGTTTGCTTTCAAACTATCATTAAAGTGATCATTATTGTGTACACATGAAAAGTATATTATGATAGTGTTAATGTCAAGGTAGTTTGTTTTTTATTGCAGAGATGACTAGACATTATAGGCAGACATGGTGAAGTAAAAATTCTCGCACTTGATGAGGAACTATTTCAATTCTATGGTATAATAGTGTTGATAATGCAAAAGTATGCACATACTGAATATTTATGACTACTGAAAAAATATAACAGTAGCATTTTAAGCCACATCGAAATATACATTTTTTTATGTTGTCAGCTCATTAGATTATATAGATAATAAAGTATGACAGAGACAGAAATAAGATAGCTAAATAGTTTAGCATCATACTTAAAACTATTATCATAACTTTGAACTGAATGCATTTATGATATTGCAGTAGCTAAGAAATATTTGAAGTTAAATATTTGAAAGTCATAACTGTTTAATTTGTGTTGTATATTCATCATTACTTTTTTTTAAATCTTTGTAGGGCGCCGGTGACTGTAAAAATACACAGGCCACTGCCGCTGCTACAGACGGCTCGTGCGTGAGGTTGGCAGTCTGCGTGAGCAAAACAGTGTGATCCTTGAGAGGCTGGACAGAATCCAGTCTCTCTTGGACGCACAACAGCGGACTGTCAACCTTGTGCTCGAGTCAGTTGTAGCAGTGGCTGACGGTGCTGTGGCCAGTAGCAGTGCTTCACCTCCACCAGCACCATCTGTTCCTACAGCTTCCCTTGGCCAAACTGACCACCCTTCATAGTAGTCCGGTATCTCCTCTGGAGGGCGCAACAGCTTCCATTTCCTTTGTGCCTCCACATTGAATCCAGTTTCCAGCCTGGATTGCCTCAAGCAGTGCATACACCTCTCACAAGTGTTTCACAAAACTTAAAAAAAAAATCCACAAGTTTTCTATATTTTTTTATTTATGTAAAAAAAATATTTTTATTAAATATTTATTTTTGTGTATGAGGCAACACACACTTTAATAAGTGTTTTTCTTGGTGTATACATATTATGTTTGTAAATATATATTTTTGTATTGTTCATAAAAAGAAAAATATTTTTGTTTGTCATTTTTTATATCTAAAATATTTTTATAGTAAAAAAAAGTGAAATTATACCCTCTTGTGTTTGGTGTGTTATTGTGTACTGGAGATGTTGCTTGAAAATAGTTTTAACAAGATTTATACAACTGTGATTTTCTCATTTGCTGAAAGATCATACCACACTATTGTGGTATTGCAGTTGGATTCTCCAAAGTAACTTAGATGTGTGACAATGCTACCTTTCACTATTTGTGGCACACTGTTGTTGTTTTATATACCTAGTGCTACAGGATGTGTGTATGTGTATCATGATGAAGATGAGTATGTACCTGCTAGTACAACAGTGAAATGTCTGTGTTGGCATACTTATAACAAAGTTATGTATTCAGTACCAGCAAACCTCTTCCACCTCTCTTCACATGATTGGTGCTACCACCTCAGTTGGTAGTACAAGCAATGTCTATCAAATGTCAAGCTACTACAGTAACATATCCATTTGTTCAGTAGATGAACTAATGGTGTCCATGTCATGTCATATAGTCTTTTACTTATGTACATCTTTTTCTTTACATATGTGCTCACAAAGAAAAAGAGTAAGACAGTCTTACATAAAAAATATTACATGGAATAACAATGATAAATTACAATTTATAAAGTTATAAAAACAATATGATTCACAGTGAACTACTGTTACTGTTAATAACAGTAAATGCAACTACAAGAGTTGAAGTATTCCTGATATTGGAACATTTTTTTTATGTATGTGCAGTATTCTTACAACTATAAATCATGTACTATAGTGAGTAATAGTTCTTAAAAAGACAGGATATTCATGGCAAAAAACTCTGTTTAATGCATTAGTTAGGGTTGTTCCATAGTGACAAAAGTGAGGAAATTAGCTGTTAGGGTTGAAAACCCTAACTCCGGATTCACCCCACCAGCACCACACACACACAGACACACACACACACACACACACACACGCACACACATGCAAGTATGGGGGAGGACCAAGTCAACACAACCAATGACAGACATCCAGCAGCAGGTGACAGAAATAAACAATTGTCTAAATGTACTACGAGACATCCCCACCCACCTGACCAGGTACTGCATGCTCAGTGGAGATCAACAGCAAAACTGAGGCCATGTACACCAAACGTACACATCCCTGATTGCAGCTGCACACAACGTACCACACTTAGTAGTTGCATGGCCTTACCTAACGATGCCCCACACCACACCACAACTGGTACTGTGTCGATAGTCAATATAAATGCTAAAGGTGCATGATCACAGTTGTAGAAAGGTTTTAACACTAGTGAGTATACATTAATTAAGAGAAGTACATAAATTAACTACAAGACACTAGCATGCTCAAGATAAAAGTAGTGTTACATTTAGTAAGTGATTTTCATAGTAGTACATTTACTGCAATTGTTTACTGAAGATAGAGAGAGGCTGATGTAAATGTATGGAAAAGCATTGCCTGTTCAATGCTGTGAAATTCGGACTGCCAGTATCAGATGCGTTCTTACTGTTGAAGCTGTACTGCTAATGTACATACATAGACCTTCAGTGTGTTTCAATACTAAATATGCAGTAAGTATTCTTTGTAAGAAACAGTGTAATTGCGTGGATCAGGCCAAGCAACTTCTAAATATCATAGGAATACTGAGCCAACAATGACGTACCTGTATCGAAGATGTCTATAGGATTGATTTTCCTGTAGGCACTTACTCAGTATGTTGTACCTGATAAAGACAATCTCATTGCAACTGTGATGACTAACTTATTCAAACAGTGATACATTTACTATTGTTGCAATGAGTGATCTATGCTACTTATGGACACAGCGTAATTTTTTTAACAGTTGTTTCATACTCAGGCTGTATACGTAGTGTTTGGGTTTGCCACACTTCTGTCACTGATGCTATCAAAGTGATAACTATGTCAATTGTGGTACAACAGCAATCAAGTAGGTATAGATATAAACAGAATGTCTTTTAGTATTGATTTAACTCACAATGGGGTAAGTGTATTAGGACAGCAGGGGTTATTCTCTATCACTGACTCTGTCAGTTATAATCACACTAAGGTTTCGATGACTGTAATGATCAAGTTACACTGTTCATCTTCATGAGTTCATGTTCACAGCCATTCTCCAGTAAGTAGACAGAGTATGGTGTAACTGGGTGTGACACTGTGTTGCAAAACTCCTGCAGTGCCTAGCAGAGGGAGAGTATCTAGTCATAAAGACAATTAAGCAATAAGGCATGACCAACAGTTATGTTAAATGGTCTGTTAATCACCATGTAGGGGTTTAATGTTGAATGAGGTGTAGCCGAGTGCCACATGTCACTAGACAGTGATAAACTGACCATTAACATAATACCTGGGACTGGCTTATTGCTATCATAATAAAACTGTTTTTTTAAACAACATTAAAGCATGTTCATCATATGGTTAGGTTCTACATGTATGTTAATAAAAACTAAACATAAGGCTGTTACAATGTTTACAGTCAATTAGAAAGCTGCATTTCTCAAACCCTTGTTATAATCAGAGATATTATACCTGTACAATTCCTTGATTTTGCCCAACTCTGTTGCTCAGGTGGCCCATCACATGTGGTGTCATCTGGTGTGGGGCATCGTTAGGTAAGGCCATGCAACTACTAAGTGTGGTACGTTGTGTGCAGCTGCAATCAGGGATATGTACGTTTGGTGTACATGGCCTCAGTTTTGCTGTTGATCTCCACTGAGCATGCAGTACTTGGTCAGGTGGGTGGGGATATCTCGTAGTACATTTAGACAATTGTTCGTTATTTCTGTCACCTGCTGCTGGATGTCATTGGTTGTGTTGACTTGGTCCTCCCCCATACTTGCGCGTGTGTGTGTGTGTGTGTGTGTGTGTGTGTGTGTGTGTGTGGTGCAGGGGGGGTGAATTTGGAGTTAGGGTTTTCAACCCTAACAGCGAATTTCCTCACTTTTGTCGCTGTGGAACAACCCTAACTAATGCATTAAACTGAGTTTTTGACATGAATATATATATATATATATATATATATATATTTCCATGAAATTGTATCCTCGTTCATATAGGTTCCTTTGGAAATGGAATAAACAGAATAGAGGAGATATTGCAAAACTCATTTTTCTTGCCAGTCTGCTTCCCCTGACACACTATGTAACACCATCAGGCCATGACATGCATGTGAACCCATTGTGAGATAAAGCTCTCCAGCTCATCACAATGTGTCCTCTGTGTGACAGAACACTGTGCCATACCTTCCCAGTCTCAGAGCAGTGGCGTGTTCCCCCAGTCCTTGTGCTGCCGAGCCAGCTCCCAGAGCTCATCTCTGAACCCGAGTTGACGGCATGGGAACACAACCTGCTACCCTCTGGCCCAACAACTGGTCCTGCACACAACATTTCTCCATAACTTTTAGGTGACTCTATCAACCAATGACAATATATAATCAATAAACCTGGCAAAAATGTGTACAGTGCAATTATTTATTTAACAAGTTTCAACAGGTCTACTCTACACATTATTATATTCCACTTTTCTGGGCATACTTACTTTTTAATACATGGATCATAAAAATAATATACTAGAAAAGCATACAAAAATTCCCCATAATAGTGTCACTCCCAAAGTGATAATACTACACTTCAGGAGTGATAATACCATCGTTCAGGTGCCATAATACTTTTGTTGGGGACCTGAATGATAGTATTATCACCAAATCACAACAGCACATGCGCTAGTCTAGCTCCCAACGTCTTTCAAAACATGGCTTCCAATTGGCCACTTTTCCTGTTAGGGCGGGCAGAACAGTTTGAAAAACATGGTGGCCACTGTCTCGCTTACTAAGAGTTTTTCTCAACCATAACATTTCACAGCTTTTTTGTTTAAAATATCTGAAAAATACAAATATCCAGCTGACCCTGTGTTCCCCAGACATGGAAAAGGTAGGCTGTCCTTCAGTGAAACAAAACAAAAAAAAAGAGCAGTGAGACAGTGTGGCGCGTGGCCAGGACGGAGAGACTTGTTCGGACTGCAGCTGCCAACTGCCTCAGAGAAAAGAAAATCACATCCATATATTAAAAAAAATAAAAAATATGTTCCTGTGCATTACAATGCAGTAATTCCATCTCGAGGTTCTGGGGTATGGAACCTCTCGAGCGAATGTTCCCAGAACCTCTCGATGGAATTACTACATTGTAATGCACAGGAACCTATCTATTATTCTATTTGTAATATATGGATAAGCCTCAATAATACTATACTAAGTTATACAAAAATTTCCCAGTAATACATCACTACGCTCAATAATACTATCCTGAAAAGTGATAATGCCATCATTTTTACTGATAATACTACAGTTCAGAGGTCATCTACAACTGTAGCATTATCAATGGATCCATATATTACAAAAAAATAACAGAAAGATAAGTGTTTTACAAGGGAATAATACCATCTTGAGGTTTTGGGGACTTTAGGACCTCTCGAGCTTCGCTCTCGAGGTTCCATGTCCCCAAAACGTCTCGATGGTATTACTGCCTTGTAATATACACTTATCTATCTATTATTCTATTTATTTTTCTTAAAAATGACAAGTTCATTCATTTTACCAGTTATTCATTTTAGATGGCATCTTTATATCTTAAAGGCACAAAAAAGTTTGTACAAAGTAAGGTATGGACTTAACAGGTCTTTGCTATTGTCAAGGTTTTATTTAAGTTGGCCCTAGTGTAATAACATAAGACTGAAAATTGTATTAAACTGTAGTGCAGGCTGAGCAAATATCACCATGCCTGATGTGCTGTGCCACCACCTCTGGCAGTGGGAGTTGTGGTAGGCTATTAATTTCTGTGGCAGAATGCAACCATTTCATTAGCTAATGGATGATGTTGTAGCAATGATAACATCACATTCTGAGCATAGAGGGGTTTGGGATATAAAAAGAGGGGGAAAGAACCAGGTTCTATGGATAAACAGAAATATTAATAAAGAATCACCAAGGACAGTGACTTCTGCGGCACTGCAGAAGTTCTGCGGTAGGTTGCAAGTTCTGCACAATATTCTGCGGCTGAAGAGTTCTAGGGGCCTTGACTATGACAGATCCTATGCTTTACAAAGCACAAGACTTAGATTCTGGTAGCACAAGAACTGTAGAATATAATACAATTTATTTTATATAATGACTTTTCATACACACTGAATCCCAAAGTTTTCTGCAAGGCACAGGAGTTTTATACTGGTAATGGAGGGAATGTAGACTAGATTAGAAATTCTGGTACCCAGCTTGGCCGGACAGGGAACAAAATCAAAAAAATATCTGTCCCCGTCTCCCAACTACCTGATTTGTCCAGTGACCAGTCCGGCCTGTCAGGGAATAAAAATAAAAATCTGTCCCATTCTTTCAACTACCTGATGGAGTTGGTGCCCAACCCCACCTGTCTGGAGAAAAAAAATCCATCCTCTTCCCCCAACTATGATAGATCCAGTACTTTATAAAATACAGGCATTAGATTCTGGAAGTGCAGGGACTATAGAATTGGATTTTAGATAATGACTTTTATACATACTGTATCCCAAAGTGTTTTACAAGGCACATGAGTTCCATACTGGTAGTGCAGGGATTGTAGAATAAAAAAAAATTTTGGGTGTCCAACCAGGCCCTACAGGGAATTTAAAAAAAGCTGGCCTCCTCTCACAGCTATCTGATGATCCAGTGATTGGCCCAGTTCATCAGGGAATGAAAAAAATTGTTCCCTTTCCCAACTACCTGACGGGTCTAATACCCAACCCAACCCAACCCTTCAGGTAATAAAACAAATCCATCCCACCTCCCCCAACAACCTGACAGATCCAGTACCAGCCTGACTCCTCAGGGAGCAAAAAACAGTCTGTCAACCCCCCAAACTACCTGACTGGTCCAATACCCAACCTAGCTTATCAGGGAATAAAACAAAATATGTCCCTCTCTCCAAAACTATCTGATGGGTATGGTATGCAACCCAACCTGTCAGGGAATTAAATAAAAATATGTCACTCCCTCTTCAACAACCTGACAAATCCAATGTCCAATGCAGCCCATCAAAGAATCAAAATAATCTGTCCATTTCCCCCAAACTGCCAGACAGGTCCTGTGCCCAACCTGGCCAATGAGGGAATACAAAAAAAAAAAACTGTCACCCTCCACCAACAATCTGACAGTTTCAGTGCCCAGCCTGGCCTGTCAGGGAACCTGGCCTGTCACTGAATAATAAAGTCTATCCCCTTAACAACATGACAGGTTTGGTGTTCAACCCAGCTGTCAGGGAATAAAAAAAAAAAATCTGGGCATATGCAAGCTGTGCTGAGGAATGGCCACTTAACTAGCAGCTCTGTCAGCTTGTTACATTGTTACAAGGTACAGAAACATCTGAAATAGGATCTTTTAGCCACCAACACCAAATTGGATATTTTACTAGACAACATCCTACTCTGACGAAATTCTTTGTCAGAACTGACCTGTGATCTGGAACAGTCAAGATATCATTGTGCAAAGTTTTGCTCCCCTCAAGGTGCCCTTCACAGTGAAGATAGCTACTGTGGTGATTCCAGAGGATCTGATGTCTGTGAGCAATGGATTGGTCCTGAAGGCAATGTTACAGCAGGTTCTGCAGGAAATCGCACTCCATCTTGGATCTACAAGACAAGATTAAGGTCCCTGAGCACAGACAAAAAGACATAGGCACTTTCTTAACCTACATCAATGACAAGGATACAAGACATGAAATTTGTATCCAAGAACTGGAGCGGATTGTGTGAGTACTATGGTTTTCAGCAGAGGACTCACAAAAAAGAAGCCACCAAAATAATTTGTAGAGCCTGGGATTCCCTGAAGGAGCCTGGAAGTCTGACATGGCTGCCTTCCTCCAGAGAGTGCTGCCCAAGATGCTAGCTGAAACTGGCGATCCCAACTCAAAATTGAGCGGGCACATCATATACTGGCCCCCCCCACCCCAAAGCACGAAGATGTCCCCATCTGATAATGGTCAAACTATTGCGTTTCCATGAAAAGGAAAGGATCCTGGCTTTGGCAAGTGAGAAGGGCCTACTAATGAAGGAAGGCAACCATATCCTGATTTTTAATGACAATTCGGATGAGCTGGCAGCCAAAAGCAAGGAGTATGCCCCAGTAAGAAAAGTTTTTCAGGAGCTTGAGGTCCCCTATCAGCTCCAGTACCCAATGGAGCTGAAAGAGGTCCAGAATGGTGTGGCTAGCACATTTGACTCACCTGCAGAGGCAGCCAAGTATCTATAGAAGCAATGGTCAGAAAAACAGCTTCACTCAGCCACACACAGTCATCCTGACAGCTCCAAATGTCACCCCCTTGACTCCTGCACACCCTCCAAGGGACAGTTTTGGCAGTCTAGGACTCTAGGGCAAGGGACGTAGCAGAGATGGAGTTGGATACAATGGGCCCTATGCACAATGCCAACATGCCATGGAAACCGGGTGTGTTGGCATCACTACATGTGAATGCCACACAGTGGGGTCCTACAGATCCTGTGTGGCATTCACGACTGGTGTGGATTGCAGTTACATGCCCAGTCCCCCGGCCGCGCAGACAGCAATGCACTGGGGCAGGAGGGGGTGTGTGCCAGCACAATGCGCCATGCACTACAGCGTGTAGTGCTGTCCAGAGGGGTGTGGGGGAGGGTGAAGGGTACAGCAGGGAGAACCCTGCCACAAGTCTCCTATGCACCTCATGCCTACCAACCACCGTCCAGTCCAGGGGGATAGCCACCATCCCCCATCAGCTGTCCTCCAGCACCAGTCCCCACTGGCTGTCCAGAGCCACCCAACCCAGCTCCTTGCCATGCCCTATCCCCATGCCAGCTGTACACTCAGCCCCAAGCACATATGTAGGGGCAACACCCTTGGATGCAGTCACTCCTGTCCGCGGCCCTTCATGGCATGCATTGGGGTTCCATGCCCCCCCACTCCACTGCACCAGCAACACAATCTCCAACCCCATACCAATGCTCTGGTACAGCCAGCAGCGCTGCCCTCCACACACCTCCATGGATGCCCAAGTGGGTCCGCTGCTCCGCCCCCGTCCACCCCACCCAAACCTGTGCACCTGGGGGGGGCACGGAAAGGTGTCCAGTGGTTGTGAATGCCACCAGGTGTGCATCTGTCTGCAGGTGCAGAGCTCTACAGGCTGGAAACACACCTCTGGCATGTACTTCCCACCACTATGTGCACAGGACCCATGGAGAACAAAGAGGTCCAGAGGCAGGGAGGCAAAAAGAATCAGAACCCCATGACAGCCAATGACAGAGATGGCAGCTGAGAATCTGATTCCTCATCACTAGGCTCTGACTTGGTTGGAGAGCCAGTGTCCAAAAGTACTGGGTAGAAGAAGCCAAACAGTTCCCAGCAAACTGAACAGGGACCCCTAGAGACACCAGCCCAGGCCCATCCAACATGAGAGGGACCCGAGAATCTCCAAACCTGGGCAGACATCACAGCCGAAACCCCTGCATCAACTGGCGACCCTGTCTGAGTCAGTCTATGAAAGGACTGGAATGGGTTGTGCTGCCAAAGTAACAGTCTGAGCAACCTAAGAGGACACTGAACTGCATAACTGAACTAGTTTTTTGCCATAGGTGGAAGCCCTAGTCACCCTCATAGATGGAGTCTGATGCCTTGGACTTATCTGTTTCTCCCCTTAGTGTGCTCCAAAGGTCAGAAAGTGAGAGATTCCTCCTCCTCCATGGGGCCTAGAGGAAACAAACAGTAAGTGGCTTGGGACTATTTATCAGACTGTAGGGAGAGTTGGGGATTTGCAGGACAGCACTGTACCCCCTCCCTTCCCAATCAAGTTCATGCTATTGAAACAACCCACCCATAAACAAGCCACCATGCAGTACCTCATTTGTTAGGCTAAAACCACAATGTGACCGTCTTATGAAACTGACAAGCATCATGCTCTCATGAACTGTCAGACTACAGGGGTAGGGATCCTTGCTTCTGGCTGAATGTACAGACTTTAAGTGGGGTGGGAGGAGGAGGAGTGTGGCTTACCAAAAAGGTGAGTGTAACCCCTCACCCTTGCCTTTTTTAGCAAAATGACAGGTGGCATGCTGTAGAAGCTGACAGCAGTACCTGGTGGGGACAGGGTTTGGGGAGGATGAGGTGACTCAGCACAGGGGACCTAGGCTTGGCTACTCTGCACAGGGGCACCCAAGTAAATCTGAACACAGGAAGAAATAACTGCAATGTCCAGAACCAGGAATGGGATTCTCCAGTGTGGCTTTTATTCACATCCAAGCTGAACAATCAAAGCATAGACGGACCCCCACGGGGCTACATTCCTGGTAATGCAGATTAGAGACAACACAACACTTTATCACTATTTCCAGCCCTCAGGCTCTGAACCCACCAGGCACACAGCCCGGACTTGCACGCAGTTTTGGGTACACAGTCCGACTTGTACACTACTTGTGTTTTCCCCACTGGCCAGGCTCCCCCAACGGCCACTTGATCCGCAGTCCATTTTGGAAAATGAACCAATTATCCAGTTGTGGCTCCCCAAACCACACTAGAGCCTTTGACTCCTAGAGGGAATTTTCCTTCCAATCCCATGTCTGGGTACTTCCCTCATCACTGGCCAAGTGCCTGAGGCAAAGTAGAAATCCACAGAGCAAATCTGTAGAGGTGGACCTGGTCACTAAAGATGGGGGGCCTCCCACCTCCAGCTCCCACAGTCCATACCCAGCCATTTCTCTGGAAACTAAACAATTCCTTTACTGAAAACTTGCAAATGTAAATTCCTGGGTAGACGTATGCCACAGCTCCTATATATATCATTTTGATCCCAATAAGCTCTGGACTTGAACCTACTTTTACTTGTTGGCTAAGCCCATTACTCAAGGCCTCCCACTATTTCAGTAGTTCAATCCCCACATTATCACACAAGTCCCAGGGTGAAAAACATAGGCCCTTTCAGGAAGAGCAGACACTCACCCTCCTGTTGCAGGTGCCCCACAGGCGACTCACAAGTCTTCTTGTTCCCCAAAATAAACTCTGGAACAAATAGGCAGCTTCCCCATTACTAGCAGAACCAGGGGGTTGCCCCAGGAATTTGCAGGAAAACCCTTTCCTGCCCCGTCCCAGGAGGGAGGGGGCACTGAGACCCGAAAACTGTGGTCTCCACCACTTCAGTTATCTTCTGTGTCTCTCTTTTGGTGGAGACACACACCCTTTTTACCTAAAAATAGCCCTCTGTCAGGGCTGAGGCTCCTAGATCCTACACTGAGTTGCTGTGCTGTTTCCTCAGCAAGCTCCCAACACCAACTAACCACTGAACACTGTTCAAACCTCCCAACATTCTATTCCAGCTCCCTTGCTGCAGATTTCATTGTGGCTCATGCAACTGTGATAGGTCTATTGGTGATGTCATCCATCAGTCTCAGCTGAGACTGAGAACAGAATGAGACAGTGTGAAACCAATTTAACTGGAGTTTCACAAGCTGCCTTCCCTGCCTACCACTAGGTCTTACTGGGATTCTAGAAACCCTGGGTAACAAGGGGGTTACATGAGAATTACCTTAGAGGCCATTCATGCCATGATGGCTGGGAGTGGTGGACTTCCCACCAAGTCAAAATGGAACACCTCCTTGGACCATCCATGACTGATCCTGCTGCATGAATCTGCAAATTTTGGAGCATTCGCAGAAGCAAACGGTTCTTCTTCATAACCCTCCACTGGCATCGGCATCACCAGGGTCCCGATCTTAGGCAAGACTTGTATAAATATATTGGCTGGGAGAAGTAAGACGTGTCTGGGAATTCTCTTAATTGGATAATCTGTCCCAACTAGTATGGTCTGAGGACACTGTCAGACCTGCACCTCCCTCAGGGAAGGCTAGAGACTGGTGTGCAAGAGGGCCTTCCCCAATGGATTCCCAGAGAACAATACTAAAGAACATAATTTCTAATATTCTGGTGGAGAATTCCCCAGCATATTAAAACAACCCTCCCAACCCCAACAACCAGCCAACTCAGAGCACCTCATCTGCCAGACTGAAGCAAAGTGGTGGCAGGCTGGAAAAATAGATATGCATTGGTTACCATCCCTTGCCCAATTATAGAGGCATCCCTGTTGAGATCCTATGTGACTACTCCCACTGAATGAGCATGCAACTTGCCAGAGTGTTTCCAGGGACAGCTGTCTCACCTCCCTGCTTTCCAGACTTTACCCTGAGAAACCAGGGACCCCACGCAGTCCTGACTTGTTGAGATGCTGGTTTGCTGAGAAAGAAAGTGAGTGGGACCCCCCAAAACAAAATAGTCAGGTGACAGGGTCTGTCCCAAGAATAGGAAGACCACAAGAGCTGAGGGGATGGGCTCTGGAAGGGTGTAGCACAGATGACCCCCCAGAGCTCTTATCTTTTCTGTCTAACCCCATAGAAAGTGGACCAAGACAAAAGGACATGACTAACAAGGCACAGCATCATGTATCATAGGAGTGGGGTTGTCTGCTAATGGTCCCTCCAAGCTCCACAGCCAAAGAAATGCCTCCCTCCTGGTCCAGGTGTCACTTGAATGCACCACTAGCTAGCAGGAGGGAAATCTCAACAAACTGAGGACAAGGGGTGAGACTGGGCAATACTCCACCCAGCAAGACCAATCTTATATCATGTTAGGACTTGGGGATTAGAAGAGGTGGAAGCAGGGTGTTGAGGAACAATGAGTGACAGGGCATACATCACAAATACGCATGACTGCTACACACCAGGCACCCGCACCATTTGGGATGACCTACACCCTGATCTCTGCCTGATAATGAGGCTGGTTTAAGCTCTATGCACCAGGATTCCTGCTCCTAGTCTTCAGCTGCTATTCTTATCAATTTTGTTCAAGAGCAAGATGTCTGAATAAAAGAACAACCATATGAAAATTGCTCACTGAGTACTTCTTATCCAGTCAGTATCCTGTTCAGCAGAACATTTAATCGAAAAGGCACCAGGATATATTGCTTGCATTGCAACTCATCGCTAGATAACCCATAACCCCTGAGCCTCCCTTGAGGGTAATCTCTGAAGACCCAGCTAAGCAATAGGCAAGAAGGCAACACTGCACAACAGAACTAGCTCATACCTACAGTCATCACTTTTGAAGTGTGTCTCGGACACCTCTACTTAAAACAGCAGCAGGCAATTGGGGCAATCAAACCAGGGTGCAGTGCATGCAGCCAATGCCCCAGGGCCCAGAGCTCAAACCAGAAGGATAGCAGCTCCACTGCCTCCCCCAATGCTATGATACTGTACCAAAGGGGTGACAGAAGCCTGCATGAATGCACCCCCTGCCGACTGCCAGCTTAGAGGTCGACTATCCCCTGCACTAATTAGGAACTATTCCTCCCTGCCCACTCCCCCCCAGAAGAAAGGGCCAGAATCTCCTTCCTAAATAAATGAGTGACCTGGGACAGGGAACTGCTCTGGGTCCCCTACGCCTTGATCAGAACCCAGGTATGAAAGGTCACTTGTTTGCCTCGTTGAACAGAGTAAACAAATGGTACATATTTGACATGGCTGAGACTGATACATGGTTTCATGGCTTGCGAGCACACAGCTAACATACAGAATGCTGTGCACAGGTTCACTGACAGGGCAGATATGGGATACTCCTACTCCACCTGGGATACTACCCAGGACCCAAAAAAGACTGATACTAGTTTTCTTATCTCTAGTTATACGGATTATAATTGTTATACAGTTTGAAATGGTTTGTTCTCTTCCCTGGTCATATGGACAGTTATTGTGTTTACGTTACATATGTCTTACTTTTTCAAGTACCTGTATACCACGATGGCCACTGATCACAGACTACACAGGTTGCATTAACCCTCACTTAAAGAGCTAGTGGAACCAAAACTGGCAGACAGGAAAAAGATGGAAATTTTAAGTAGTCAGTTGTAACCTTTTATTTCTGAAGTATTTTTCTTTATCCTCTTGCTCGTTGGAATGTTTTCTATGTGATAATATTGTGCTGGATGTGTGGAATAGCTCTCAGCCTGGCAGCTGACATATCTATCTCTTTCCCCCCACACCACATCATCAGCATTGTGATCTCACTGATAGTGATGTTACAGACAACACAACTGACCTGGCAGCTACTGAGTGGCTGTTTCTAAGCAGCAGTGATGTCACAGTCAGGGAGGTCACACAGCTGATGATGCAGTGGGGGGAATAGTGCTAGATATGTCAGCTACCAGGCAGAGTGTTGATCCACACATCACCCCTACTAATGTCAGGTAAACAATCTTCTAGTTAACCAAATGGAAAAGAAAAAGTACCTCAGATATAAAATGTAATGGTTGACTGCTTTTGAAAACTAATACCAGTTTTAGGCAGTATCTTAGCTCTTTAAGTAATGCGAGGAGTGAAATCACCTCAAAGGGTTACTTGACTGGAGGGACAACCACTCAAAAAATTAGAACCACCCACTCTCATGCTTAACTACAATACAGCCTCTGTCATCCTATGCCCACCACAACAAATCTTATGGCTTGCAAACTCATAAAATTTACATCCTGGAATGTCAAAAGAATAAATTCACCCATCTAAAGTCAGATCCAGAAGCAAATGGTTTGATAGCTTTTATTGGACCAACATAGATGTTACAACAAAAGAACAAAGTGCTTTAGCTTTCGGACCAACCAAGTCCTTTGGTCCAAAAGCTAGAGCACATTGTTCTAATGTTGTAACATCTATGTTGGTCCAATAAAAGGTATCAAACCATTTACTTCTGGATCTGTTCTTACTAGGACCAATACGGCAACTACACAATTTGTTTCCCATCAAAAGATAGAAAGTCCTGTATCACTTAAAGAGACTGGGTGCAGGTATAGCTTTCAACCAGGAGATGCACTTACTAAAGCCTGAGGCAGACAATTTTAAGTCAGGATGGGTGGCTCAAGTGTTCAGTAGATCATTCAAATCAAAGAGTAGGGGGGTAGCTATCCTAATCCACAAAGATGTAGACTTTAAACCCTCCTGCACGTTAATGGATAAGGAAGAGAAACACCTCATACTGGTGGGCCTACACAGAGGCAGGCAGATCACCCTTTGTTGTGTATAAGCCCGAACCAAACTAATGCCTTCTTTTTCACAGCCCTTAAGCAAGCATTAACCGAGAGAAGCAGAGGAGAGGTATTTATAACAGGAGACATGAATGTGGTGCTGGATGAGTTCCTGGATAGGAACAAGCCTCCTATTGGAGGCAAATCACCTGCACCTGCAGCCTTACAGGATATGGCAAATGAGATGGGAACCACTGGTGTGTGGAGACTGATCCACTCTCCAGGTTTAGACTACTCCTTTTAATCTATACCCCCCAAAGGTATACTTGAGCACTGATATTTGGCTCACCTTGACAACCTGGCTAGGCGACGTCGGTAATGCCAAAATAGAGATGACTGTTATCTCTGATTACAGACCTATCACTTTCATGTGGCTCCCACTTGATACGAACATGCCCAGCAGGGGCTCCTGGAAGTTCAATACCACCTTCCTGAAGGACCCAGAATTCTGTAGGCAGCTCTGTATTGTCATCAATGAACACCTGGAGCACAACAAGTCAGCTGATACATCTACTGCAGTGTGATGGGATGCTCTTAAGGCCTACATCAGAGGCAGGCGTATCACACATGCCTCCAAGGTCAAAAAAGTGAAAGAGAAGGATCTTAAGGGACAGAAACCCTGCTAAAGGACCTAGAGGCCAAATTCAGAGCTATCAACTATGGACATTAGGAGCTTTTAGCACAAATAGTAGGAATAATAGTATGATAAATATTCACATCCATCAAAAGGCAGAATTTTCCCTTTTTAGGCTACACCAAGCCTTCTGGGAAACTGAAGATAGACCAGGTCAGATGCTTGACTACTAGCTGAAGAAACGAGAACACAGATCCAGGATCCACAGTCTGAGATCCCCCACTGACGAGATCATTAAAGATCAGCCAGGAATGAATGAATAAAGCCTTTTGGGACTTCTACTTCAAACTGTACACATCAGAATGTATGCCGTTGCAAGCTGAACTACTGTAGATGCCTTTATCACCCTGCTCCACTTATTGACCCCCCACATAAGCACAACAAATGGTGCCAGACAAACCATTTATGGAGGCTAAATTGTCAGAATATCTGGCAAGCATGCCAGCATGTGAGGCCCCAATTGGAGATGGACTCCCAGTGGAGTTTTACCTGAGTTTCAAAAATAGCCTAATAAGGCCACTCCCTGATGCCCTCATGGAGATTAGTGATTAAGGCCCCCCCAGTCCATGAGAGTGGCACAGATCTCACTGATTCCCTAAACCTGTGAAAACAACAACTCTGCAGCAGCTACCAGCCCATCTCATTCGTACTGGTGTAATACAAGATATTCACAAAGATGCTGGCAACAAGGCTCAGAGAGGTGATAGAACAGCTGGTAGACACAGACCAGTTTGGGTTTCTACCAGGCAGGCATGGCACTGACAACACCAAACACCTCACCCACCTGATATAGAAGGTGCCACCCACTGTCCTGCTGTCATTAGACACTAAGCATTCAACAGGGTGGAGTGGAGTGGAGCTTCCTGTTTTACAGTCTCAAGATTTTTATATTTGGGCTCACTATGAGGCAATGGATCTCTGTCCTGTACAGTGAAACAGAAGTAAATGTAGCCACAAATGGCATGCCATCAGCCAGTTTCCCCCTGGGTAGAGGTACACAGCAAGGCTGCCCTCTGTCTCCCCTAGTACAGTATTCATACTCACACAGAACCACTCCTCCAAGCTATCTGCCAACACCCCAAATCCACAAAGTTACTATGGGTGAGAAGCATAAAGTTATGGCCTTTGCAGATAACATTATGCTAACCCTCATGAAACCAAGTACTTCTATCACATACCTATTGAGCCTGATCTCCAAATACGGCAAACTATCAGGGCATAAGATTACCATAGTCAGGTCCATACTTCTACCCTCCCACCCATCGGTCTCTATAAAGCAGAGATTCCTCTGGAATATGACAGTGGTACAAGAACAAGTCAAATTCCTGGGAATTAACATCTCTTGGAATCTGGACCAGATGGTGAAACTGAATTCTGGAGACAGACATGTTGCATTGGACCCACATGTACCTGTCACTTTGGGGTAAAGACCATGCCTATAAAATGATGGCCATCCCAAGATATAATACCTCTTGGACAATATACATGTCTCCATTGACCCCAAGATGATATAGAACCTTTGCAAGGATATGCTGTCATTTTTCTGGAACAATAACACCAGATGCCTCAGCCACAGAAAGCTTGCACAGGAATTTTCCAGGGGAGGGGGTTACTTGCCTGACTTTCACCTTAAGAGGCTAGCACATGCAGCCCACCAGTTGTCTTGTGTGTCAACAGAAGAGGGCAGCACATGGTCCCACAAATGGATAGCATGTGAGGAGAATGTGCTGGGCGACCCCATACTGCCCACCATATGTTTTACCAGTATCCCTAGAGAGGCCAAGAAATGGCCTATCTTCCAGCACTCCACTACAGCCTGGAAAAAAATGGCAAAAATCATGGACTGGCTGACCAAGAAGCTGAGTACATTACCTCTATGGGACAACCACTAGCTGTGTATAGGGGGCCAACCAGTCAATTGGGTCAACTGGGCTAACAAAAGTATTACACATTTCCAGCACCTTCTGGATGAGACCAGTGGAGTACTGAAATCCTTTCAATAGCTTAGTACCAAATATCAACTCCCTATACAGCATCACTGGAGATACCTACAGGTTAGAGGTGCACTGATACCATTGCTGGGTCCAAATTTTAGGAACCCCACAATCCAAGCCTTGTATGTAGTACTCACCCCTAATGCAACGACACAAGGGAGCAGCATACATCTACTATCAACACATTTAACAAGGGCTGGATCAATACCAGGAGGAGTTGGGAGTGTGAGTTACAAACAGATCTCTCTTCCAGGAATGGGGACAGTGCCAGAGAACACTAGCATCTGGTATAAAAGACTCTAGAAACCATTTTACATAGTAGAAAATTCTCCTTAGGTGGCACAGAACTTTGAAAAAGCTCCACAAATGGAACCTCCTTCCAAAAGGTGAGTGATGGAGATGTAATTGTGATGATCATCACATCACATGCCTTTTCTGGTCCTGCCCTAAGTTAACCCCATACTGGGGGAGATTCAAAAGGCATGTAAACAAATTACCTTAATAGATATTAACTTCAACCCCAAAATGGTCATGCTGGGCTCAGGTGTACGGAAGGGCCATCCAGGAAACATACACTTGCAGTCAGGGAGAAATAAGTGGCTAGAAGGGGCTCTAATCATGGCCAAGAGGGTAATTCTCAGACATTGGCAGGAACAGAAAACCCCAGGAGTACAGAATTCTTCTAGAATTAGGTAAAATGGCTACTTATGAAAGAGTTCAAGAGGCATCCATGGGTAAAATGATGGAATTTTCAAGCTCCTGGGGCAGATACCTACATCCACAGTTCTGCAAGATACCTGCAAGTCGCTTTTAACATATCTCCTGCTAAACCCTGCAGTAGTTGTGGAGAGGCCCCCCCCCCCAGAAACCTGGAGTGATAGGGACCATACCCACCCCTGGTCAGATGGATGACAAATTATGGGCATGGGGACTTAAGCCCTCCTAGCTTGTCCCGTACATGCCACACAATCCTACACAATCCAGTGTAATCAATGAACAGAAAAGTACCAATAGTTATACTGCAAAACAGTCATAGATCCTGACTTATTCTTTAGTATTCAAGGGAAGTTTCTCCTCTCTGAATTAGTGCTGTACCTCCACGGAGGTTCCCTCAGCAGGGATAAGGGATAATTAAGCAATATACCATGACAGGGAGTGGGTATATTGGTGGATTTACCATGCCTGGTGTGGTTCAGTCACGAAGCGCAGCCGAGTGACTTAACCACACCAGAAGTGGTAAATCCACACATATACCCACCCCGTCATGGTATATTGCTATTATACAATGTTCAACTTGTTTTTTTTTGTTTTTATAGTGATATAAAACTTTTACAGTGGGTATGCTGGAGGATTTATCATGGTCATGTGATGTGTTTTGACCAATGATATTACAGGATTTTCATACCCCATTGTATAATAAGGGTTATTTCATGTACAATGGCTTCTGAAAATTAAAGCCATGACTCCCAGCATGTGCATTAGTGGTGATACTAGTGCGCATGTTCAGAGTCACAGCTTAACTTTTCAGGAGCTGTTTGTACATGAAATAACCCTCGTTTCTGAAAACCAACTTCTTTGACAAGATCAGGGTGAAAGATAGAACTAATGTTTATGTTCAAGTCATAAGGCTTATAAAGGAGCATTGCCATCATGCATGAGTTTACTTGGTTGTCGGTACCATTGATACTTGGGTACACGCAGGGGTGGCGAGACTTGGGGGAATGTTCAGACAGAATAGGAATCATTTTTTTTATAGGAAAATCAGAATTATTACAAGCTGTGCAGAAACAGTGGACCAGACATGCCATCACTGCTAATAAAGATGGCAAGAGGCACCAGTTTGAAAAAAAAAAGGTAAAAAAAAAAAATCCACAGAAAGCTGACAGTGTCCCAATTCAGCTACTTCTGTTCAGAATGCTATTGCCCCTGAATGGACATATGTGGCCTCAAAGGCTTGTGTACTATATCCTGTTTATACATGAAATGTGTTGGTCCAATAAAAGGCAGCAAACTGGCAATACGGCCTAGAGGGTAGAGTAACAAGCTATGAATAAGCTTGGTACATCTAGCAGACCTGGGTCTGATTCCCACAAATTCCACTTACTGTGTGACCCTGAGCAAGCCACTTAACCTCCTCACTGCTCCTGGGTTGCCCCGAAAACAGGCATTGTGCCTAGTGGGCCTTAACTGGTTACCAAAAAATAAAACAAACAAACAAAAAAAGACTATCCAAACAACTCCTGTTTTCCAGTGACTAATATGGCTACAATTTCTCTTTACTTCTAAGTAACAAATAAGACAGGCCAGCAAGCCTTGTAGCTGCTAGCAGAAACCATCTAGGAGCAACCACCATAACTGTACAATTATTCATAAAGGAGTAGCAGTCATGTTACAGCTAATCAACCTTACTATATTACATCTTTTTTTTCTTAGAAACAACTAAATTTAGAAATACACAATCTCCCTTTTTTTTTTAGAAACAACTAAATATAGAAATACATAACTATCAACAAAACTCAAAATCAGATTTAGTTGTTGTGTCCTTCTTTATCTGAATCATAATTATTCACAGATTCTGCCCTGGCAGGTTGAAGTTCAGCATCTGATTCTATGGGTAATCAGATGCTGCAGTCTCTGGAAGGGTAATTTATTTTATTTACTGAAGTCTTGGATTAACACTTTTGAAGACAAACTCATTACATAGGTTCTGGCAGTGAAGTGGCCCTCTCTGAAGAAATAGAGATTGTGTACTCATGATTATCACCACATGTAGTAGACAGTGGTACCAGTACTTTCTTTCTTTCTGTGCAGGTGGCATCAGTTCCTTTAATAGATTTTTCCATTTGGTATTGTAACAATGTAGAATCTTGACATATCTAGTATACAAGAAACAGCAGCAGGGTATCAGCCCTTCTACGTTTTTAACATGACACTTCCTCCAGTATCCAGCATAAACAATGGCTTAGCATGTTGGTCATTGTAAGTTTTTTTTGATTTTGTCTTTCAACTTGTAACGGCAGTTTGACAACTTTTGGGTCAATGATTCTGGGTGCTAATAAACTAAAAGCTGTAGGCATCAGTGGTTTTGTTTTTCTGCCCATCAGCCTCTGAACTGGTGAACCAAGCACATCATCTCCACATTGCAGTTATGTTGCAAGGCTAGGTATGGGTGTTTGTCATCCACCGCTACTTTGTATGTTGATTGTACACATGCGCAAGAAACATATTGCAGCAGCTTGCTGCAGAAGCAGGTTGTGGAGGCATGGCACTGTTGTGGCCAATGTCCCCACAGCCTTTGGAGCCTTGGCCCACTTTTCCCAATGGGGTGGCACACTACTGCTAACATTATTACAGCCAGCATGCCAAAACCTTGTAAGGTTTCAGCCGCTGCAATCAGGGGTCACCTCATCATTGCAGTGTAAGCCATTCCACTGCAATGAGGGAGTGACACGTCACTACTGGGCGGAACCTTGTTACTGTGATATTGTTTGTGAACATGGTGGCGGCTTGCCGCCATGTTCATAAACAATATTAAGTACCCCCCACTGTCAAGGGTTGCCCAATCCCCTCAGCAGCATGTTCCCCCCACCGTGTTTGTTTGCCGATGAAGGCCCCAATCCCCATCGGCTTCACTGCCGCGATGTTCATAAGTTGCCGACGGGGAGCATACTCCTCGGCATTATGTCCCCCCTCCCAGTTTCATTTGCTGACAGGGAGTCCACTCCCCATTGGCATAATCCCCCCCAAACACGCAGTACAGTTGTGCTGAGGGGGTGCCCAATCCTCCTTAGCTCTTGCGCCCCCCCTTTTGTGCTGATGGGGTGCCCTATCCTCCATCGGCTAGAGCTGTCCCCCCCAAAAAAACACTCTGTTGGCACACTTGGAGCCCACCCCAGCATGCCAAATGGCTCTATAAAAAAAAAACGTCCTGCAATGTTTTTTATTTAACCTGACAAAAAAGAAAACAGTCCCTCGCGGTCTCCCTGCCCCCTCCCACAACCCACACCCACCCTTTGCGCACCCTGTCTCCCCACACCTCCCCTCACCCCACACTTACCTGTGGAGTCTGGAGCGACGATCTTTGGTGGATCGGGAACAGGTCTGCACTCTTCAAAGCCGACCGCGAACTGATAAAATGCCGGTAAGCTGCGTAATGGCATAAATAAGGTTTTTTCAACTTTGGTGCATATCTCAGGCATTTTTTTGAATTTGGGCACCAAATTTTCAACATGGGGTTTTCGGGACCCCGCCTCATGAATTCTGCCACTGTCATGGCATCATTCGGCCCTGAAAGGTGATTTCGCTGTCACTGCGCGGTATCACTTTTCGGGACTGATGAACAAAACGACAGTGCCAGTGTTCATAAGGTGGGCTCTCAAAAAGCCTATGTTGCAAATTTGGTGGAAAAATTCAAAAAATGACTGTTTTACAGTGCGTTGCGCGGTTGATACCTAAGCTCGTAACTTCACGAATTTGCAATATTTTCATGCCAGAATTTCAACATTGACATTTTTTTACACCTCCTTGTGAACAGTACAGCTGTCATTTTTCACATTCTGGCCAAAATGTGTTTTCGCACTTCCGGCGAAGACTAGCATGGTCACTATGGGAAATCAGTGTTCGGGACATATTAAGAAAATGACAGTGGCACTGCTCATGAGAAGAGGTCCTAAAATGCCTATGTTGGAAATTTAGTGATGATATTACATAAAATGACTGTGTTACAAGCGTGCGTTGAGCAGTTTGCACGCACACTTGTAACTTCGCAAATTTATATTTTCACTCCAGATTTTCGACATTGCCATTTTCCCACACCTACTTATGAACAGTACAGCTGTCATTTTTCCCATCCCGGCTGAAATGTGTTTTCACACTACCGGCACAGAATAGCGCGATCGCTGTGGGAAATCAGTGTTTGGGACAGATTAAGAATATGACAGTGATACTGTTCATCAGCAGAGGTCCTAAAATATCTATGTTGAAAATTTGGTGACGATACCCATCAAATGACTGTGTTACAAGTGTGCATTGTGCAGTTTCCATGCACCCTTGTAGCTTCGCAGATTTGTAATATTTTCACGACACATTTTCAACACTGGCATTTTTTCACACCTCCTTATGAACAGTACAGCTGTCATTTTTCACATCCTGGCCAAAATATGTTTTTGCACTCCTGCCACAGAATAGCATGGTCACTGTGGGAAATCAGTGTTTGGGACAGATTAAGATCGAGCAAGTAAGAGGGGGGAGTGACCGAGCTCAACTGAGCTCTGTCGGGACTGCTGCAGATTTCTTTGTGGGCAGAAAAAGGCCCCAACACAGGAGCCCAGTACAAAGGGCAGCCTGCAGCACTGGGAGAAACAGAGCGAGAGAGTGAGTGAGGAGGGGGTGAGTGAACAACTTGGAGCTCTGTCAGGACTGCTGCGGATTTCTTTGTGGGCAGAAAAAGGTGTCAATGCAGGCAGGGGCCCAGTACAAAGGCAGCCTGCAGTGGTGGGAGAAACAGTACGAGCAAGTGAGAGGGGGGACTGAGTGAGCTCAACTGAGCTCTATCAGGACTGCTGTGGATTTCTTTGTGGGCAAAAAGGTGCCAGTGCAGGCAGAAGCTCAGTACAAAAGGGCAACCTGCAGCGCCGGGAGAAACAGAACAAGCGAGTGAGAGAGGGGGAGTGAGTGAGCTCAACGGAGCTCTGTTGGGACTGCTGCAGGTTTCTTTGTGGGCAGAAAAAGGCAACAATGGAGGTAGGAGTCCAGTATAAAAGGGCAGCCTGCTGCACCAGGAGAAACAGAATGAGTGAGTGAGAGAGGGGGAGTGAGCGACCTCAACGGAGCTCTGTCAGGACAGCTGTGAACATCTTTGTGGGCAGAAAAAGGCACCAACAAGGCAGGATCCCAGTACAAAAGGACAGCCTGCAGTGCAGGGAGAGACAGAATGAGCAAGTGAGAGAGGGGGAGTGAGTGAACTCAATGGAGCTCTGTTGGGACTGCTGCAGATTTCTTTGTGGGCAGAAAAAGGCAGCAAAACAGGCAGGGGCCCAGTACAAAAGGGCAGCCTGTAGCGGTGGGAGAAACAGAATGATCAGCTGAGAGAGGAGGAGTGAGCCAGCTCAACTGAGCTCTATCATGACTGCTGCAGATTTCTTTGTGGGCAGAAAAAGGTGCCAACAGAGGCAGAAGCCCAGTACAAAAGGGCAGCCTGCAGCACCAGGAGAAACAGAATGAGCAAGTGAGAGAGGGAGACTGAGCAACCTCAATGAAGCTCTGTCGGGACAGCTGCAGATTTCTTTGCGGGCAGATGAAGGTGCCAATGCAGGCAGGAGCCCAGTACAAAAGTGCAGCCTGCAGCACCAAGAGAAACAGGACAAGCAAGTGACGGGGGGGGGGGGAGTGAGTGAGCTCAACGGAGCAAAGCAATCAATATTCGGCATTGACAAATGCTGGTTTATAAGGTTCTTTACAATGTGTACAGATTTATGCTGCCAATCCATCAGAGTGGGGGTAATACTGACAGGAAGTAGTATGACTGAACTGCAACAAATTGCTTAAATAAGGCACTGGCAAATTGTAGTCCATTGTCCATTATAAGTTCCTCTGGTATGCTACGTTGAGCAAAATTAGACTTGTACCAGGTAATAACAGTTTCACTTTTGTTCTCAGCCAATTGCATTATTTCATGATAGTTGGAATAATAGACTACAAGGAGTAAGAAATAAGTATCATTGAATTCAAAAAGATCAGCTCCTATCTTAGACCATGGTATTTCCTGGGTCAGGAGTGGTTCTTTAATGTTCCTTCTTTCCATAGCTTTATACCCCTCTGGAGACCCTGCATCTGTCCCCACCTCCCCTCAGTTTGCACCTACCACCTTCGGACCTACCTGAAGTGAGTCCCCCACAACATTCCCCCTGTGGCGGGTTTGGAGAGGGAGGGCCATCCTCCCCCCCAGGTCAGTAATGCAGAGTTGCTGTAGGTGTCTGGGTGGCAGTATAGGTCCACAGAGGTGTGCAGAGCAGTGGTCCACTTTTGGGCCCCTTTTCCATTTTTTCCCAAGTGTCTTTGCCATGGCAGAACATCAAGATGTGTGTGTGAAAGTGCGCATGTCCTGTGGAACTGTGGCCTGTCCCTTTGAGTCACTCATTGCCTGCAATACCACTGAGCCTCCACCAGGTGACAGTCAAATGCTGAGTCTGCTGGCCACCCCTCCCCAGGAGACGAGAGCAGTCCCTCGGACATTCAGTCCTCTCCTACCCAACCTACGCCCAGCAACCCATGCTCATTCCCAAACACAGGTCACCAACATGGCAGAAGATAAGGCATTCAAGGCTTCAGCCCTCCACACCACCAGACTTGATCATTCTGTGGTATTCTGTGGTCTATATCTTTCATACATATCAGATCTGGATACCACATGTCTTCAATTTCAGCATTAATCGGGGCCAAGAGATAATACCTTTGCTACACTACTTGCACTTTTTAATGAAGCTATAACATTGAGGACTTCACTGAGACAGAAATGATGTGACACCTTTAAACAAAATGTCATCATAGCTGAATATCTCACCATGATAGCACCAAAATGGTCTAACATCATGGGGTGCTTTACAGCATTCCATAGGTCAATCTTGTAAGACAGTTTAAAAGTTCTTGTAAAGCTGTATGTATGAAGGAACATGTACTCCTTGGAGCAGAGAAGGGACCGGGGTGAATATGATTGAGACCTTTAAGTACATAAAGGGGATAAACAAGGTGAGCACTGAGGGAATACTCAGGCTGAGGAGGGTGAGGGACACGAGAATGCATGGCCTTAGATTGGACAGGGAAGATTTAGGACAGAAATGAGGAGACACTTTTTCATGGAGAGGGTTGTGGCCAAATGGAATTCTCTACCGGAGGAGGTGGCAGCCTGTTAGACAGTGGGTAGTTTCAAAAGGAGATAGGACAAGGTAAGAGGAGAGGTAATTGGGAAGGGGAGGGGGGGCAGCTGCAAGGTGAGGGTGCTAGCTGCACACTCGAGCAGACTTGATAGACCAGATGGCCTATTTCTGCTGGCAAATTCGTATATGTTTGTATGTTCATAAGGTCAACTTTTGAAGCTTGATGAATTTGGTATCAGGCAATGGTAAAATCGATATCATATGAAAATCAAAGTCAAGTCAGTATACTCAGATATAAAAATACCTCTTACTTTAATGGCTTTGGAAAAGGTATAATCTGCTGTAAGAAGTTCCTTCCCTGGTCTTTATCTAACACTAGGGAAATATTTCTGCAATCTCATATGCATTCTTTCAGTCTTGGAGGTGCCTGGAAGTGGCTTTTAAAGAATTGCCTATAAGGATTTGTGGTCTGTCTGGAGTTCCACAGGATGCCCATCCATATACAGTACAACCCAGACATAACAGATGCTGTATAATGGATACTCAAATGCAGCAGATGAACTGTGCTTTCCCAAACCATACAAATTAACTCCAGTGGTAAATAGTAGCTGTATACTGCTTCTTGCCAGCTGCATATAATTGACGCCAGATTGCTGCATTTGTGTAGCACAAAGTGTTAATAGGCAGTGATTAGTGTCTATTGAGCACAGGTGAGCTCTTCTCGCACAGTGGCCCAGCTGCTGCCCATTTCACAACAGCACTCCAGCGCATCCTGTCTCTGCGTATACTGACCTGAGTGTGTATTTGTGTGCTGCCAGTTTCACTACAACCATGCACCATTGCAAGTAGCTCTTTTTCAATTTGAGCAAAGTTTTGCTGAGGTTTTGTTGAAGCTTTAGAAACATAATGAATAGGACAGTCATCCTGTAAAAGGACTGGTCCCAAACCGTATGAGCTGGCATCAACCGAGAGTTTTACAGGAGAAGCAAAATGCAAGTATTTCCGGAGGACCTGTGCTTGGGTCATAGGTTTCTTTAATTCATTAAAGTTTTGGCCTTGCTGTCATCCCAATAACATCTACCCCTTCTACGTCTTCAAATAGCTGAGACATTATTTATTTAGTTTTTGTTGGCAGGGAAAGCAGGGCTAGGCAATACTGCTACTTTTAGCTTTGTCCTGGGAGGAGGGGGATACAGATGCCAACCAATTGACTGAACTGTGTTAAGCTGTTTTGAATTCCAAGCTGCAGAGATGAAGGAAAAGCTCCTAGAGAGAAGCTACAGTCTTGAAAATCTTGAAAAAGCATTTACAATGGCCGACGAAAAGAAAAGGAAAGGGAGTCATTGTTGGTTCCCAAAAGTAAAATGCAGGGTAAACATTAAAAAATTATACTCTGTACTCAATTCAACAGTGTAGCAATAAAAATAGGAAGGGTCATGAAAAACACTAAGTGATAGTAATATCACAAATTTTATTCAAGAAGTCTTAATAGTGGCGATATGATCACTTGTGGCCACTATGAACCACGGAGGTGTGACGATCCACCATGGTTGAGAAAGCTTCCAAAGGGCTTTCATTCCTGCAAAAACTGCAACATACTGTATATAAATATTGTGTACAGGGAAAAGTGTTTACAAATCTAAAACCTATAAGTACCTCACAGGGGTTGAACAAGGTACATGAAGAGAGTATTTTCCAGAAGAAAAGATTCTCCAGGACAAGAGGACATGCAATGAAGCTGGAAGGGGGGAGTTTAGGAGGGAAGTATGGAAGTACTTCACCGAAAGAGTGGTGGATGCGTAGAACAGTCTACCAGCAGAGGTGGTGGTAGTGAAAACAGTAGTGGGCTTCATGCATGCATGGGATAGGAAGTAATTTTAGAAGAAAAAAGAGAGGGGGTGCAGTTAGAGATCAGATAGGTTCTGCTGTGACAGTATAGCAGGACAAAAGGGGCAGACTAGGTGGGCCAAGTGGTCCTTATCTGCCGACAAGTTCTATGTTTCTATGTAGAAGTTAGAGGATCTGGTTGCAGTGAACGACACATTTAGATGGGTAAGAAACTGGTTGGAAGGAAGACAGCAAAGGGTTGTGGTTAATAGAGTCAAATCAAAGAGACAGAGGTCACCAGTGGGGTGCCACAAGGATTGGTCCTGGGTCCACTCCTTTTCAATATGTTCTTCAGCAAGATGGGAGAAGGAACCCTGGGCAAGATGAGTTTCTTTGCAGATGACACAAAGCTTTGTGGCAGTGTAGGCAGCAAGAATGGGGTTAATAAGATGCAGAGTGACTTGCAAAGGCTAGAGAGGTGGTCAAAGGCTGGGCAATTGAAATTTAATGCTATAAAGTGAAAGGTGATGCACATAGGGAACAAGAACCGAGGACAGAGTACTGAATGATTTGGGCTAAATCTGGGCATGCCCACTAAGGAAAGAGGCCTAGAGGTCATCATCAGTGACTCCCTAAAATAATCGAACCAGTGTGACAAGGCCCACACTAAGGCAAACAGGATGCTGGGGTGTATAGGAAGGGGCACAAAACATTGAATCAACTGGGAAATGGTTATCTTAAATAGCCCCCCTCGAAGGTGCGAACTCATACAGATAGTCCTTAAATTAATAGGGGGTAAATGCTTGCACAGCTAAAAAATCCACTTTCAAAGCAGAATTCACTTCTTATTTTCTTTATTCAATTCACCCCTACATTTTGCTCCTCAGAGCTTGTTCACGGGTCATTTTTCATAAAACAGTTTCCATCTGTTTGAAACGGAAATTACACGTTTTAATATCACCACTTAGATTCCACATATATTCAATATTTTCATAATTATTACAGAATATTTTGCTAAAATTTACCAATTAAGTTCAGTTGTTTGTTAATCTTTCAATAAATATTTTCCATATGGCTATTTTAAATCAGCTCCTGTAAAAAATATAACATCAAACAACTGTCATTTGCACAAAGCTTCTCATCCTGAATGCTCATCAGAAAAGTAATTTACTTCAGTGTTAAACTTGTTTCCCCATAGCTGCCCACAACCTTCTATTCATTAGAGCTTCACCCTTTTTCAAACGTTTTTCTCTTTCCATTGCTATTATTCACTCTTTCATTTAAATTCTCCCTTATATAAAAAGAGAGGGGGTACAGTTAGAGATCAGATAGATTCTGCTGTGACAGTATAGCAGGACAAAAGGGGCAGACTGGGTGGGCCAAGTGGTCCTTATCTGCCGACAAGTTCTATGTTTCTATGTAGAAGTTAGAGGATCTGGTTGCAGTGAAGGACACATTTAGATGGGTGAGAAACTGGCTGGAAGGAAGACAGCAAAGGGTTGTGGTTAATAGAGTCAAATCAAAGAGACAGAGGTCACCAGTGGGGTGCCACGAGGATTGGTCATGGGTCCACTCCTTTTCAATATGTTCTTCAGCAAGATGGGAGAAGGAACCCTGGGCAAGATGTGTTTCTTTGCAGATGACACAAAGCTTTGTGGCAGTGTAGGCAGCAAGAATGGGGTTAATAAGATGCAGAGTGACTTGCAAAGGCTAGAGAGGTGGTCAAAGGCTGGGCAATAGAAATTTAATGCTAAAAAGTGCAAGGTGATGCACATAGGGAACAAGAACTGAGGACAGAGTACTGAATGATTTAGGTTAAATCTGGGCATGACCACTGAGGAAAGAGGCCTAGGGGTCATCATCAGTGACTCCCTAAAATAATCGAACCAGTGTGACAAGGCCCATACTAAGGCAAACAGGATGCTGGGGTGTATAGGAAGGGGCACCGACAGCCAAAAGAAGGGATATTAGTTCCTTTGTATAGGAAGGGAAAGGGGAAATTGTTTAACCAGGAAAGGCACACTAAGCCAGAGCTTGTTTCCAGGTGCGACCTGGGAGCACAAGGAAGTTAAGTGACTTGCTCAGAGTCACACAGTATGCAAGTGGAAGCTGTGGGATTCAAACCCAGGTCTGGTCTGCTGGATGTCACCAGATTTCCAGCTCAGAGCCTTAGACCACTGCACTATACTGCCTCCTAGGCTCATTGGTGAGGCCTCACCTGGTGTACTGTGCCAGTTCTGGAGTCTTCACCTAAGGAACGATAGGGACAAGCTGGAGGCAGTGGAGTGTTACGGTGAACAAAATGATTCAAGGCAGGCAGGGCAGATCTTATGAGGATTGGCTTGAGACACTGAACATCTACTTGCTGGAAGCCACACGAGAGGTGGGAGATATGATAGAGACCTTCAAGTACCTGAAAAGAATTAATAAAGTAAACAGCAGGGAAATATTTAGCATAAGTAGTGGATCAAGAACACTGCGGCATGAGTGGAAACTGATTGGGGGAGGTTCAAGAGGGAAGTGAGAAAGTTTTATTTTACAGAAAAAGTGATGGAACCATGGAACAATCTGCCAGCTGATGTGAGGGCACCAATACTATCAATGGTTTCCAACAGGGCTGGGACAGAGTGAAGGGCTCAGTGGTTGCTCAAGGTGGTAGCAGTAGGGTGGGGAGCATGTGGGTGGACAGTGTGGGTTCCTGGTGTGTTAGGGTTTATGGGCAGACTGGAGGAACCAGTGGTCTTTTTCTGCCCTCATTACCTGTGTTTCTGTGAAACAGCAGAGTTAAAGACAATTTATTAATTGTAATACACATTATGTTGTCTATGCAAGTTGGTGCTCTTGCTCTTTCATTTACATAGGGCATACACTACAGAAATTTAAAGAAAGGATACAGCAACATTTGGGATACATTGTACATATGAATATGGAAATGACCCTGGGACGTCACTTTGTAGAACAACATCATTTGAACCCGAGAAGCTTGAAGGTCATAGGAATCAGTCATGTGCCCCCTTTTAAATATGGAACAGACAGAATCAAAAGACTTCCTATTGGAAACATGTTGGACATTCTTGATGGAAAGCAGAACACCAAAGATCCTGAATAAAAGGTTGGATTTAATGCATTTCATATAGAAACGGTCAATGATGTTATATAATTGGATTTTATTTGAACATGCTTGAGTGTAAAGTTGTGGTTTTACTTGTTTTGAAAATAATTTCTTCCTCTTGAATGCACAGCTACTGTGTTATTATTTGAAAATGCCTCTCACCTCCGTATTATTGATATGTAAAAGATATTGGTCCCGATTCCAGAAGGGGGACGCAAGGCTGCTCAAGCCCTGCATCCAATGCAAAGGGAATCGCAGATGCGACAAAGCCCCTTGGATGCAGAGCGGTCCCATTCTCAAAGGGGTAGTACATTTGCAACATTTTCCTCACTTTACGTCCGTAAAAGGGGATCCCCGACAGATACAAATGTAGACCAGGGAGAAGCTGGTATGACTCGTTCTGGACTTGCTGCATGGCTTCTGCAGCAAGCGCCATTCAGAATCGCGCTTGCCGAAATGTTTGATGCAAGTCGCAAGTTGGGTCAACCACCCTGCTGCAAGTCACCTGTGGTAGCCGTACACCCTTTCAGAATCGGGCCCATTATGTTATATTGGAAGGGACTATTGTATTTTTGAATTACTGAATTAATGCAATGTGCATTTTCCATTTCATATTTGTATGTCCTGATCAAATCATAATGGGGATTTTGTTAACAGTACTGAATAACTAAACATGGGTCTTGTACCCTTATATGATTTAAGAATTTTGAATGGGTGATGTGACTGTACCACATTTATGAGATGACAGAGATAAACCTATTTTGAACAGTTACAGTAGATGGTATTTATGGAATTATGTATTTTAATGTAGCTGTCTGGATTACCTATAATATTAAACTGAATATTGCTGTGTGAATCTTTCAGATGTTTTCTCACAGTGCACTTTATTAGACAGGAAAGCAGGTTGGATGTTTTGTAATATTGTTATATCTTTTTAAATGTCAATGGTATCAAATGGTATTTGTAAACAGAACCCCATAGGTGCTGGCTGGTATGTTAAAATTATTTTTCTGTAGTTAAAGAGCCATAAAATTGTATACAGATCCATAAAAGCCCTGGTGCAAACCAAGACTGAAACACAGAAATATAGACTGTGACGGTAGATAAGGACCACTTGGCCCACTCAGTCTGCCCATTTCCCTACCTATTGGATAAGATGCAGATCCTAGTTTTACCAACAGCCTACTTCCTCCTATCTCCCACTAGAATTGCCTTATGTCTGTCCCATGCTTTTTTAAATTACCCAACTGTTTTTGACCCCACAATCTCCTCAGGAAGGCCATTCCATGCATACACCACCCTCTCTATAAAAAAAACACTTCTTCACATTGCCCCTGAGTCGTCCCCCCTCTGTCTTCAAATTGTACCCCCTTGTTCTTGCACATCTATTTTTCTGAAAGATGCTACAGTACCCTTTTGGACTTTGTTGATTCCTTTGAGGTACTTGAAAGTTTCTATCATGTCCACCCTTTCCCTCCTTTCCTCAAGGGTATACATATTAAGCTCTTTTAGTCTCTCTTTGTATGGCTTCTACTGCAGACCCTGCACCATTTTAGTTGCCCTCCTCTGGACTGTCTCTATCCTGTCTATGTCCACACAGTACTCCAGATGGGGTCTCACCATCTGTACAGGGGGATAACAACTTCCTGTTTTCTACTGGTGATACCTGTCCCTATGCATCCCAGTGCCCCCCCCCAGCCCCTCTTACTGCCTTCTCACATTGCTTGCCAACCTTTAGTTTGTCTGATATGACCATCCCCAGGTCCCTTTAATGGGGTTGGCATGCCTTTAAACTGACTTAATTTAACACTGTTTGTGTTTAACTGAAACATCAGGTTCCCTAAATTTTCCCTAACAGATTTCAGTAAGGGATTGGCTGTTTTGAAATGTCACCAGTACTCAGGCCTGGCTCTGACTATAAAGGAGAGTGAATTCACTTGCTAGTTCTCTCTCTGAAGAAGACCATGCAGGTGGCTGAAGCCCTGGGGTATGCTTAAATTATACCTTTTTTGCACTGCCTGTTTGTACTTCGCACAAAATGATTTAGCAGTTTAAATTAAAACAAAATGATTTTTAGTGTCTGAATTGTTTTTTTGTTTTGTTTTTTTTGGTGCCACCTGTTGTTTAGGTTTCCATGTTAAGCTGTTTGTGGCTTTAGTAAATGGGGGAAATCTGGCCAAGGCACCAGTGAAATTCTCCTACTCTTTATGAGAAATTCCAAAGGGATCTTTAACGACCATATGAACAGGACAGGACTTTAGTTTAAAATCTCATCTCTGATAAAGCACAGGGACAGACACTATGCCAAAAGGTATTCATTTGAACAGGTGACTGTCAAATGGGGTATTACATGTACAGGGTTTGGCACTGTTGGCATCAAGTGGCACTTGGCAGTAGTTTTGACTGGCATCCAAAACTGAGATTTTTTTTTTGTATGTGGTATCTGTAACCCCTAGGTGGCACTATCCCAAGGGCTACTACCCCTGCCTGCTTGGCTACTGACAGGCTGAGGGGCCTAGGTTCTATGACGGGTGCCTCCACCCAGACGTCAAGGTTGGTAGTGGTTACACTAGCTCGGGCACATCCCTCTGGGACACTGTAACCCCCCCCTTTGTTCCCACTAGTGGCCCACACAGTACATGGGAGTTACCTTCCCTATACCCCACATATAAACACGTTTTACACATATGGATACCACTTACCCTCAAGACTGATTCTGCCGCACGTCTCCGAGGACCCTCTGTAAAAACAAGGTTGAGCAACATACACAAACACAGACTGCAATGCTGATTCTCTATGTACTGACACCACAGACAGTATAAAGTTCAATAACAACAAATCTGATTTATTTAGGGGAAAGTAACATGGGGGGGACAATCAGGTTGATTTGGTTTGGTAATGTTCAAATCACAGTACTGTGCATACATATAGGGTCCATAAAGTCACATTCTGGGTACCCAGGATGGGGAGGGGCTAGCCGGCTGGTGCAGCTGGAAGGGGCCCTGTAGAAAGAAAATATATGCACAACCAAATTGTAATCCGGAGCTGGATGGCTCAGTCCACAAACAGAGGAACACAAAGCAATCAGTTGACACACTTTGATTAAATGAAAGGTGCAGAGAGTTACCCCGATTTGTACTCACAAACCCCATGCAGAGAACAGGATTGAGGAGGTTGCTCTGGATGGCCAGAATGAGAGTTCATGGAGATGAGACCTTCGTGACAGGGCCCAACTGATTTAGATAGCAGACGGATTCAGTCCGATTGGATTTGAGTTCAGCTTCCAGCTTCAGCTCACAACTCACAGTAAAAGGGGGAAAAGGAATCACGATCCCCCACAAGCACTAGACACATTTATATGTAGAGGAAATTACTATACCAGGCAGCTGCTTCTCGATCCCGATCGCAAACACTACAACACCAGAGAACACACGCAGCATCAGAGTCCCTGACAGGCTGATCGCACTTCTGCAAATCTTCGGTCTTCTATGGGCAAGCCTGGTTCTGCACACTTCTTCCTTTTTCTCCACAACTCAGATTCAGTCTGATGAGCACTCGTTAACGGCTACAGGCTGACTTCAGGACCTTACACACGCTTTCCACATGAATTGCATGCTGCAGCAGAACAGAGCTTCTTCTCCTCTCACAGTCAGCTTGCATCTGGCCCTCCAGGAACAGTTCAGGGCATTTCCCTTAGGCTCCACACAAGTCCGGTTGGTGGATTCGGCTATCAATCATTGCAGGGCTCCCTCTGCACTTTTAGCTACTGCAGAAACAGAGCAATCAGACGGCAGCTCGGGCAGGATTCGAGCATTAAGTACACAGTCCACCCATTCAAACTAATTTAGCCTGCGAGCAGGCAGCTCTTAAAGAGACAGTACTAGAGGCTCTAAAAGCACTCACAGTTAAGCGGCTTAAACGCAGAACACCATTCAGGCTGGGAGCACTTAGCCAGCTCCTAGAAGACTTTTGGGAAGCCCCATTTGCAGGGGGGGTTACATATCCATGATACCACATCCTCAATTCTTGAGTCTTCCTGGGGTAAAGCTATCATTTGATAGCTTTTATTTACGGCTGTCAGGTGAAGACAAATTCTAGATGTATTTAACTTAACAACAGGGAGTGAACATGTTACTGACCCAATCAGCTGGGTTAGTAAGATACTCTTTGACACCATTGTGCACAATGCAATGAAGCTCAGCCGTGATCTGCCCTCTCAGCATTACTTGAACTTTCTGTGGAGGGTGTGCCAGAGGAGTAACTGCAGGATCTATTTGCAGCCTAGACTGTAAACAAATGTGTTCATAATTTTTAAACATTTTCTGCGCATCAGTTCCTGCATTTAAGTTATGGACTCTCTTTATAAAATAAGATTGAAAGATATGCCTAGTCCAAGTACAACGGGAACAGTCTGATCCAAAATTTCAAGTCAGTTAGTATGAGCTGACCTTTATGGGGACATAGTAATGTAATTTTGCCACATGGAGTCAGGTTGCTTTGTCCATACATTACTGTTCAAACCTTTGTATTTTGCAAAGAGGAATCAGTTACTTCTTGAAAAGCAGCCGTACTGATAAAATTTAATTCAGCAGCTGCATCAATTTAATGTTTATTGGGATCTCAGTCATAAGATGTCACTGTCCGTTTTTGTCTTCTTAGGCTCTTTCTCAGAGCCTACTTAAAATGGTTCTGTGCCTTAATATCGCTGGAAAGATAAAGAGGTAAAAAATATCATGGGCAGCTCATCATGTGCAAATAGGTCACCTGGTGCAAAACATTGCTGGGTGAAAACACTGCATGTGCACGGCTGAGTCTAGAAAAAGCAACGATGCACATGTCTGCACCATCTCCCCTCAGAGTCCAATTGAGTTTGCTGATATTGTTACAGCAGCTCACTTTAATTTATTCTCTCTCAGAGAACTAATTATTTACAGTATGTGTAAAACATAACCCTACCAGCTGTGATGTCCTGTCCCATTTTGCACCTTCACTTTGTGGTATCGGTGTCCTTCCATTCCCACAATATACTGAGGCTGTGAAATGATAGATGTATGTGACCAGAGTCCATGCAGCAGATGCAGGAGGGTGGCAGCTTGTGACGTGAAGGGGGGGGTTGGGGAGCTGGACAGCACAGGGGAGGGCAGGGCAGTGATATTGGTAGTAAACTCAGTGAAGCACTGACAGCAGGGGGTGCTAGGGGGCAGGGCAAGAGAGTAGCACAACATGGCCTGCTGTAATGGGGCAGCAGTGCAGAGGGAGTACCGCAGAAGACCACGGACAACAAGGTCACACCACCTCTACCCCCAGTATAAGCTGCTGGTGCACAGAATGGGAGGCATTGGCAGGAACGTGTACCCAAAGCTGCACAGGGGTCTACCACCCCACTGAAGAACTGGACTACATGTGGGTCCTGAAGGGTGACAGGGGATTATGCATGGGATCCCCCCTGTCCATTGCACCCACTGAGAGGATACAGAGGAGGTGCACCAACAAGCATGTACCCTCTGTTCCCTGCCTGCACTGTTCCATCCTACGATGCTTTTATCCAGCTTTGTTATGGTCTGCAATGTCATGACCACGATGGTTAGTCCTGTGATGAATTGGCCCATGATATTAACACACGGAAGCAACACAACTCCTACAAAATAATTTGCGTTTTCAGATGAATCTGACAGTGCTTCATGCTCATCAGCTTTAGGAACAACACTTCCATGCATGTTACTGACTGCTAGCTTTCTTCCTGTGCTTTGATTAGCAGACTTTTACAAAATGATTAGATTTAATGCATGCTCCACTTACAGCTCCCTGTGCTTGGCATTTTTGTTAGCTGGTGTAACTATTACTACATCTATACCACACAGGGCTGTGCAGAATGCGGAATTCTGCATTGGAATTGGTGTGGAACAGCATTTCAATTCTGTAGAATTCTGAAAAGCATTTCTGTGTAAATTGTAGAATAATTTTCTGCGGATCACATAAACTGTGGAAAATAATTTCATGGATTTATGTAAATTTTGGATTATTATTCTGTGAAAATCATTTTGCATGCAAAATGTTGGAATTCTATCGATGAAATACCATGGAGTTTTTCAAAATTCCATGGAATTTAGTGTCGTGGGAATTTTTGCATTCTGCACAGCCTTAATACCACATCCACTCCTCTTCTTTACTGACTAAATACTGGCTTGCTACCATACCCTCCTACCTCGCCTCTCTCCACTTTCCTCAAATTCTCCATCCCTTCTTCTTACTCCCTTTGCACTTCTAACATTTGTTCTTTCCATATCTCATTGCAAAACCTCCATTGATCAGACCTCATTTTCAGTCAAATTTCCTACTCACTGGAATAATCTTCCTCTCCCTAGTTGACTCTGGTCCTCACTTTTCTCTTTTAAGTTACTCCTATTGGCTCACATCTTCCTACCCTGCTCCTGCAGCTAGCCACTTACGTAGAAATGTAGAAACATAGAAACGTAGACTTTGACAGTAGATAAGGACCGCTTGGCCCACCTAGTCTGCCCATTTCCCTACCTAGAGGATAAGCTGCAGATCCTATTTAACCACCAGCCTATTTCTTCATACCCCCCACAAAAATTGCCTTATGTCTGTCCCATGCATTCTTGAATTCTCCCACAGTTTTAGACCCCACAACCTCCTCAGAGAGGCTGTTCCATGCATCCACCACCCTCTCTGTGAAAAAATACTTCCTCACATTGCCCCTGAGTCATCCCCCCTCTATCTTCAAATTGTGTCCCCTTGTTCTTGCACATCTCTTTTTCTGAAAGATGCTACCCTCTTGGACTTTGTTGATTCCACTGAGGTACTTAAATGTTTCTATCATGTCCCCCTCCCTCCTTTCCTCAAGAGTATACATATTAAGCTCCTTTAGTCTCTCCTCATATGGCTTCTCTTGCAGACCCTGAACCATTTTAGTTGCCCTCCTCCGAACTGCCTCCATCCTGTCTATGTCCTTGCGGAGATGAGGTCTCCAGAACTGGATGCAGTACTCCAGATGGGGTCTCACCAACTGTCTGTACAGGGGGATAACAACTTCCTGTTTTCTGCTGGTGATGCCTCTCCCTATACATCCCAGTATCCCCCCAGCCCTCCCTACTGCCTTCTCATATTGCTTGCCAACCTTAAGGTCATCTGATATGATTACCCCCAGGTCCCTTTCCATTTTTGTTGTTGTTACTACCTGCCCTCCCCCCATTGTGTAATCTTCCCCTGGGTTTTTGTTTCCCAGGTGCATTATTTTGCACTTTTTTGCATTGAATCCAAGCTGCCATACTTCTGACCATTCCTCCAGCCTTGCCAAGTTCCTTCTCATCCTTTCCACGCCTCCTCGTGTATCAACCCTGTTGCAGATCTTTGTGTCATCTGCAAAGAGACATACTTTTCCATTCCAGTCCCTCTGCAATGTCACTTATAAAGACTTTAAAAAGGACTGGACCCAGTACTGAACCCTGCGGTACCCCACTAGTGACCCCTCTTTCTTCAGAGTGGACTCCATTTTCAATTACCTTCTGTGTCCTGTTGTCCAGCCAATGTTTTACCCAGGCTACCACCCTGGGACCCACTCCCAGGCTGGTTAATCTGACTATTAATCTTTTGTGTGGGACTGTGTCAAATGCCTTGCTAAAGTCTAGGTAGGCCATGACCACAGCCCCTCCCTGGTCTACTACTTTGGTCACCCAGTCAAAGAAATCAATTAGATTCATCTGACATGACCTTCCCGCTGTGAACCCATGCTGCCTTGGGTCCTGTGCCCCACTGGCCTCTAGGTACTCAACAGTTCTTTCCTTCAGAAGTGATTCCATCACTTTCCCTACCACAGAGGTCAAACTGACAGGTCCGTAGTTTCCTGCCTCTGTCTTGATCCCACTTTTGTGAAGGGGAATCACATCTGCCTTCCTCCAGTCCTCAGGTACCACACCATACTCTTATGATTTGTTAAAAAGTGTAGTCAGTAGTGTCACTAGTTCTCTGCTTAATTCTTTTAGAATTCTGGGGTGAATTCCATCTGGCCCCATTACTTTGTCCACCTTCAGTTTTAGGAGTTCTTTCAGAACCCTTTCTTCTGTGAAAGGACTGGGATTGACTCCCCCCCCCCTCCAGAGTGCTTCTGTTAATTGGATTATGTACCTCCTTCACCTCCTCTTCTGTGAATACTGAACACTTAGACTGGTTTTGGGTGGCGTATTACCTTCCCTTAGCCATCACTGCACCTCACACTGTTCCTCTACTTCAGAGATTTATTTCTATTAATACTGTACAATTTATTAAAATTTGCACCACCACTTTAATGTTTTCACCTCTTAAACAATTTAATGATTTATTATCATGAACACAGACATTTTTGTACTTCTGCAAATGTTGGCACATTGCACAGTTTCTGAGTTATTACACTGCACTTGTCACTTTTTGCAAATGTAAATTCTTGCAAATGTGTAAATGTATCTTGTACCATCTAACATTCTGTATTGTACTGCACTTGTCACTTTATTTGATATTGTACTTTGCATTTGTTACTTTTTGTTTTATTGTATGTCTTTCCACCTTGTAACCCCTCCCCACTGTGAACACACCTGGAAAGAAACTCCAGCTGAGTGCCTCTCCCAGTCAACAAATATTGAATAAACAAGCATTTTTCAATCCCGAATGTTTGCTTGCTGTCATTAGCATTGAAAGTGCAAGAGCTAGAAAGATGCACAATAGGAATGGTAGTGAAATATTGAACTTATGCCAACACCACCCCCACCCTGCAGAGATGGACAGGCATTGGGGTGTGCCTTTGGGTCATCACCCATAGTGCTCATGCCATTTCACCTCACCCTACCCTGCAGACACCAAGTGTCAAGGTGTGCCTTGGAGTGTTTGGGCTTTACGCTAATCCCATTCCATAAGGAAATATGCTGAAATGGCTGCAGTATAGGAGAATGGGGTGAACGTTGGAGCTGAAGAGTCCAAGGCACACCTCAATGCCTGTCACTGGCTGCAGGATGGTGGTGGGGTGGAATGGCGTGAGCATTACTGTCAACAATCCCAAGTCACACCCCTGACACCTGTCAGTCACTACAGGGCAGGGCGTTATGGTCAGAAACCCTAATGCCCTGGGTGTTTCTTGGTATTTTCACTCCAAGTTTTCAACATGGGCTTTTTGTGATTGCACAGCATGAAGAGTGACACTATCAGTTCATTAGCCGAAAGGTGATTTTGCAGAGACTGTGCCATTTGGCGCCACAGGTGCGAAAACACATTTCAAACAGGATGTGAAAAATGACAGCTTTACTGTTCATGAGGAGGTGTAAAAAAATGGTAATGCTGAAAATCTGGAGTGAAAATATAAAACAATTGGTGAAGTCACAAGCATGCATAGAAACTGCACAATGCACACCTGTAATGCAATTATTTGGGGGATATTTTTACACCAGATTTTCAACATAGACATTTTGGGACCTCTTCTCCACAGTGGCACTGTGATTTTCTTAATCTGTCCCAAACATTGATTTTGCACGCTGACCATGCCATTGTGTGCCACAGGTGCAAAAATATGTTTTGGGCAGGATGTGAAAAATTAAAGCTGTACTTTTCATAAGGCGGTGTGCAAAAATGACAGTGCTGAAAATCAAGAGAACAAACATAAAAAATTGGTGAAGTTACAAGCGTGCATAGAAACTGCACAACGTACGATGGTAATGCAGTCATTTTTTTGAATTTGTTCACTAAATTTGCAACATGGGCTTTTTGGGACCTCTCCTTATGAACACTGTCACTGTGATTTTCTTAATCTCTCCCAAACATTGATTTCGCACAGTGACCACGCCATTGTGTGCCAGATATACAAAAACACATTTTGGGCAGGATGTGAAAAATGACAGCTGTACTGTTCATAAGAAGGTGTGGAAAAATGGCAATGTTGAAAATCTTGAGTGAAAATACTAAAAATTCTCAAAGTTACAAGCGTGCGTGGGAACTGCGCAATGCATGCTTGTAACACAGCCATATTTTGGAATTTTTTTCACCAAATTTGCAACATAGGCTTTTTGGGAGCCCACCTCAAGAACAGTGACACTGTTATTTTGTTAATCAGTCCCAGAAGGTGATTCCATGCAGTGACCGCAAAATCACCTTTCAGGACTGATTAATGACATGACAGTGACTGAGTTCATGAGGTGGGGTCCCAAGAACCCCATGTTGAAAATTTGGTGCCAAAAGTCACAAAAATGGCCAAGATATCCACCTAAGTTGAAACCCCCCATTTATGCCATTATACAGCTTACCGGCATTTCTTCAGTTCACAGTCAGCTTTAAAGAGTGCAGACGTGCTCCCGCTCCACTGAAGATCGTCGCGCTGGGCTCCGGAGTTAAGTATGGGGTGAGCGGGGTGCGGGGAGGTGGGGTGCGCAGTGGGTGGCTGTGGGTTGGGGGAAGGGACACCGCAGACAACGAGGGACCATTTTCTTGTTTACAGGTTAAAAAAAAAGAAAAACTTTGCAGTAAGGTTTTCTTTTTTACAGGTACATTTGGCATGCTGGGGTGGGCTCCCAGTGTGCCACCTGGGTGTTTTGGGACTACTGGAGCTGACAGGGATTGGGAATCCCATCGGCAAATAAAACAGGTCTGTGTTTGGGGGGGCATGATGCCGTAGGGGAATTGGGCACCCCCTTGGCATACAAATTAAACTACAGGGACATCATGCCAATAGGGATTGGGCTCCCCATCAGCAAATGAACTGGGGAGGGGGCATGCCAACAGGGGGATTGGGAACCCCTGACATTGGCTTTCAGGCTGGACTGTGAGAGGCAGATGCGACAGCTGTCACCATGTTTATTGAAATGTTACACCAGGCAAGGCATGCCCTGCAATGATGGGTCACTCCCTCACTGCAGTGGTGAAATTGTTTCAAGTTGGTGGCATGCTTTTGAGCTGCTGTCATAGACAGCATGCTCATTCATTGGTGCCACACAGACAAGCCCTAAAAAGAGTGGCAACATTGGCCAAAACACTGCTGCACCTCCACAACCTGCTACTCCAGCAGGCTGTCACAACATGTTTCTTGTGCATGCACGCAAGCAAACATAATAAATGAAAAACATCTTCCACAGATGATTGTGATTTTTGCAAATGTCTTTGCTTCACCATCCCTTTTTCTACCTGCTGATTTATTTGCATTTACTGCTGCCTGTTCAGTTTTCTCAACAGCATTAAGCTGTGAGTGGCTTGCTTCAACAGCTTTGCTCATATATTTATGGATTGTAGTAAAGTTAAATTGATGGATTGCAATAAAGTTAAACCAGCCTCTGTCAACAGTTTTGCTCTCATGTGTTTATTCAGCATGCCACCAACAAGTTTGTCTTTAATTAAGTTGTTTGTAAGAGACACAAACTCACATGTAGCTGCTCTTTTGTTTAGTTCAATAACATAAAAGTCAATAGACTTGGTTTCTGATCTTTTCTAAAGAAATGCTGCCGTTCTCATGTTAAATTCTTTCTGAGGATGCAGTACTGTTCAGTCTGCTCAATTACCATTTCCATGTTATTCTCATCTTCATCTCTGTCCTGAAATGAATTGTAAATTTTCACTGTATCATCCCCTGCAATGTGAAGAGGTGCAGCTGAAGGCATCTGTGTCAGCTTCTCTTGCAAGCCCCGATGCACTGCAAAAAAAAAAAAAAAAATGAAGGAGCCTGTTATTCCAGTTTTCAGATGTGCTTCCTTCCAATTTTAGTGATCCTGGAGGCTTCAAAGGAAACTTTTCCACTTGCTTTGTTTTCTGCTGGTTGTTAGGAGGCTTTGTGTGCTTGTGGCTGCTAGTTTCCTTCTTTTCACTGTAAAAGACTGTACAGAAACTGTAGTTCTCAGCTGAGGTTTGCCAAGGTTTTAGAAGTTCCTTTATTTATTTCAGACACTATGAAATATTTGTTTTCTTATTATAAAGAAATAAGACAGGTCAAAGAGCCCTGAAACAACTAGCAGAAACCATTTATTATCATGCAGCTCTCATACATGCACAGCTCATGCAGAGGGAGGTGCAAACACTGTAGCCGTACTAACTATTCTTAAAAGAGAACTAAGTTGTGCAGTGTGTGTGTGTGTGTGTGTGTGTGTGTGTGTGTGTGTGTAGTCCTAGTGTGTTTTTCCCTTTGTTTGCGATTAGTTTTTTTTTATGAATTTGTCTACTGGTTTTATAACCCATTGGGATCACCATCTTTCAATATTTTACTACTCTTCTTTTCCCTACAATGCCTCCTTTCCCATGTGACAGTGATGCACCCAGGACTATTGATTAAGAGAGTAATACCTGCAGCAGCAGCAATCAGCTGTTAGGAGCATGATATTCTGGCTTCAACTAAATAGCTCTTTATAATCCAGACTTTTTGTTTTCTAGGTATGTATCTCGGTCCAACCAGCAGGAGTGAATGTTTTGTTTTTAAAGCTTTTTATTTAATCAAACTACACACAACCATTAAAACAAAATCTGGCCAGAGCCGATAGGGCTGCAGCCAAGGAATTTGGGATAAAATTATTGAAAATGACCAAAGTTACAGTATGAGCCTGCATTCTCGTAATGTAGGCTCATAAATTTGTTGTTTTATAATATTTTACACCAAATTGTCAACATAGCCTTGTTATGATCCTGCCTCATGAAGAAGGGCAGAGAACATGTTCATCTCCTGGTCTAAAGGTGATTTCACACAAGGACTGTGAAATCAACTTTCGGGATGTAAAAAACACATTTTGGGCAGGAGTTGAAAAATGACAGCTGTCACATTCATGAGGTGCTGTAAAGAGATGGCTATGTTGCAAATCTGGGTAAAAATATTGAATATTACCAAACTTATGAACCTGTGTTTATAAAATTCAATATAGCCTCATTATTTGTTTTTATATTTTTACACCAAATTTAGAATATAGTCTTCTTATGACCCTGCCTCATTAGCAAGGCCAGAAACAATTTTAAACTCCTGTCTGAAAGATGATTTTGTGCAGGGACTGCAAAATTACCTTTTGGGATGTAAAAAAAAACATTTTGGCCAGGATTTTAAAAATGACAGCTGTCACATTACTGAAAATTACCAAACTTACGAGCCTGCATTCACAAAATTCAATGTAGGCTCATAACTTTGTTGTTTTTTAATATTTTTACTCCAGATTTTCAACATAACCTTCTTATGACCCCACCTCATGAACAAGAGCAGGGACAATTTTCAACTCCTGCCCAAAAGGTGATTACACACAGGGACTGTGAAATCATCTTTCAGGACAGATTTGCCTAATGTCAGTGCAATTCTTCATGAGGTGGGGTCCCAAAAAAGGCATGTTGAAAATTTGGGCCAAAAATATGCAAAAATGGCCAGGTTATGCCCCTAAGTTCAAAACATCATTGAAATGCATTGAACCGCACACCTGTTTCTTCAGTTCGCAGTCCAGCTTTGCAGAGTGAAGACATGTCTGCAGTTGAGAGAGGATTACAGTGTTGAACCCCCAATGGGTAAGTAAGGACTTGGGGGATGCGGGGTGGTGGGTGGTGAGTGTGAGGGTTGGGTGGAGGAACTGTAACAGCCTCAAAAGACATCGATGGATGATTTTATTTTCACAGGTTTAAAAAAAATTAATTGAGGATTCCTGCACTGGAGGATTGAGCACCCCCAGTGTCACTGTTACATTTCTGGGGGTGAGGTGGTGGGTGTTGATTGGGAGAGTTGGGTGGGCAGGAGGATATATATATATATATATATATATATATATATATATATACACACACACAAATATGTATATATATATATAGAATAGTGGATGGGCAAGTATGCATAACCAGTGAGTTGTGCCACTGAGGGGTTCTGATTCCCTATGACCTCGAGAGCGAAGCTCAAGAGGTCCGTGGGAATCAGAACCCTGAAGTGGCACAGCACACTGGTTGGGCATAACATTGCCCATCCATTATTTTTTATAGTGTATGATGCCCCTACGATAATTTAAGTGAGCATTTTATTTTTTTTTAAGCCATAAAAGGAATTCTTTCTACTGCATTTTAGTCTGGTATTCAAGTCAGGTTGCTAAGGTTAGTGCTGTGGTTGTTAGGGACCAAGCGTCCCTATGTCTGTAGCGTGGTCTGTCATTGGCTGTCAGTTGCCTTTGGGAGGGGATTCCAGAAAAAAAAACATGGCGGACATATCTCTCGCTAAGCGAGAAAGACCGTGAGCAAAAGGATTCACCTGTTAATGTAAGCAGTTTTAAATATCTGGTTGAGCCTGCAGTTGTTTAATAGTTTAAAGTATCTGGTCAATCCTGCCTTTTTTTGTGGTGCCCTGTTCATCATCAGTTCAGGGGATGATTGTGCCGTTGCCGCTGCTCTGAGTTTTTCCTGTGTCTGGTCCACTTTTAAAATGAGCTGAGTGTGTGCAACCTCTAGAGGCTTTCAAAATGTTGTTGTAGTACAGTGTGGTACAATCACGTTCCTTGACCTTTTGAACTGTGGTACAACAACATTTTGAAAGCCACTGAGTTCCATACACAACAAGCCTTCATCATACAGTATATATATATATTAAAAACACACACACAAATAACCACGCATGTGCGATAGTGGACTGTGGGGGTGTCTTCTCACTATACATCATGTTCTAGGTTAACAAACGTTATTGCTATCAGAGTGGCACAAAGTACAAACTTCATGTACAGCGATAACCTTGAGGTTGTCACTGTACTGGACCCGATGGCAAAATGTTGCCGATTTTGAGTGCCCCCCCAAATAAATTCTGATTTGGGGTTTGTTATCTTTAAGAAGGGGGTGCGGGGGCAAGAGGGGAAAAGCCCCCCACATAAAAAAACATACAATGTCGACAGGCAAAATTCTGCCTGTTGACATTGTTTCTGTCACTGAGTCACATTTTGATAACTTTGTTGTTGGAACCCATGTGCAGTCACTTCATACCTTTGTGAAAAGGTTTACTTACTTATTACTAATAAAGCAATCACAGATGCTTCCAATGTGGCACAATTACAATGCACTCTTATACTGGTACATGCAACCGCCCATCTTTACACATGTAAAGAAAATGGAAGATTTACATAGAGTTCCCCAGGGGATGGCACTATAACCCACCAAACTCCCATTAAGCCATTAATACCCCTCCCTCCAGACTTTGGGATGCAACTTGACCCCTCCTGGAAGAGAACGGTACTAAAAAACATAAGGGCATGAGGGGCTCAGAGAGATAGACTGGTAATAATAATAATGTAGGAAAGCCAGTGCTCCATTCTGATAAGCCCACAGAAGACAACAATGACAAACTTCACTTTTCAGGTAGTGATGAAAATGGAGCAATTAAACATTCATGTTTAATAATAGGCAATACAAACTTGGCATTTTAATAGGAAATGCTTTTAGAAAGATCTAAATATCCTGCCTGTTATTGTTCACAGAGAGTGCATTGAACAAATGGAGTAGAGGAAAAGGTGGGCCACTGTTACAAAGAGCATCTGATCTACTGACCTGCATGGTTGTGTGTAGAACAATGAAATCTCACTAGTGATCTGCAGCACTCAGGGTTTTCATCATTTATAAAATGCAAAGAAGAAAATAAAAAAATAAAAATAATGCGGTTTTCTCCATTTGCCTAACAAATTCTTAACACTGACGGAACAAGAGAAACCTGAGGAGTACAGATATGGATCTGCTTGCAGTCACACCAAATGTGCTAGCTGGCAGTCCAAGCATGCACGTAGATGTGTATCCATTTTCTCACCACTATAGCAGCACATCAGGAGCTCCCCTGGTGCTCCCAGACCCTGAGTTCACTTAGTTGGGGTCTGCAGACACTAGGGCTGCAGTACAGAAGCCACAACAGTATTTGTTTAAAGAGTGACAATGACCAAACGGGGACCGATTATATAAATAATAATGAGCTGCTCATGAATATGGTTCATTAAAATGCATGAGCAGCTCATTATTATTATGTATATTTTCTATCCCTGCGCAGTCATTGCCTCTCTTTAAACAAATACTTTCCCAACTTCTGCACCACAGCCCTAGTCTGTTCGGTCCCAAACTAAGTTAACTCGGGGTCCGGGAGCACCGGGGGAGCTCCTGATGTGCCATTATAGCAGCAAGAAGAAACATAGTGCAGATTACAGCAGAGTGCTTCACAGACCACAGAAGCATCTGTGAAGCAACTCCAAATATGTTGTTTGGTTGGAATGGAGTCCTCGTTTTGCTTGCAAGAGGTCTGTAGGGCTCCGCCCACTGTAGCTGTAAAAAGCACAGAAATCATCCAATCATCCACCAGTGCTATAATTAGTGAAATCATTGGCTGTTTCCTTACAGAATATCCCACTGAATTATCCCTCTGATGTTTGCTATCTGTAAATGTAGCCTTCAATAGAGGTCCCTGGCTCCCTGGATTAGGAGAGTTACTTAAAATTAGAGCTCTACTATTGTAAACATGAGAAAAAACAGAACATGTTGAATTAATGGTCCTGGATTCATCACTGTCACATGGGACAGGAGGAGTTGTAGGAAAGAGAAGAGCAATAACAAATTCTAACATGGAGGTCCCCAGGGCCATAAAACTAGCAAGCAAATTTAGGAAAAACTCCTTACAGCAAACAAAGGTAAGAACACATTAGGACTGCACCTAGAAATTAAAACCCTCCGTACAACATTTTTTTTTTTTGTAAATGTTGGCTTTAGTTCCCCTTTAAAGGGATAGTGGTAATCTTACAGTTATGGAACCTTACTACATTATACAGGAAACTGGAAACACAGTGAAATCTCCTCAAAGGCAAAACATAGTTTGTGGCAGTAAATAAAGTAATTAAATTTATTTTTCTTTAAAAGAAAAACAGACAATTGATGTCAGAAGACTGAATGTGACAGAAAGAAGGAATCAGCTGCATGAACAGCTGTTTCAAAAGCTTTCCTATTGCCATGAAGACCTTATTCTCTGCTGAGGTTTTGTGGTGATGGAGACAAATCCTGGGCTATTAAATCTCTAGCTACACTACACAAAAAAGACCCTTGCAAAATAAGGAAAAAAAAAACTAAAACTGATATGTTTTTATCTTTAAATCAAACCAAACTGTCTGCCAATGGGGCAAGATAATTATCCTAATATGTATATTTTTTTAAATCAGAAAATACTTATTTTCAGAACTGGGTATCTTATAGAATAAGTCAAAACATTGGATAAAAATATTTTAAGATCTTAGTGAGCTATTAAATCTTATTTCAAGTTATTGTCTTATTTTAAGATATTACATTTTTAATAAGTCATATTTTAAGATCTTCTTTTAAGATTTAAGGTGTCTAGTGGCACCCCCCAATTGCCCTCTCTGTATTTTTTTTCTTTCTTATTCCATGTGTCTAGTAGCTCCTCAAGCGTCTGATCACCACTCCTGTATTTATTGGCTATTTCCCTGGTGTCTAGTGGCACACCCCACCCTCCGATTGCTGCCCCATAATTATTTATTTATTTCCCTAATATCTAATGGCGCCCCCACCCTGCCATCTTCACCCCCATAATATGTTTCTTTATGGTCCCTGGTGTTCAGTGGCACCTGCCTGCTCTGATTGCCATCACTGTAATGTTTGATTTTTTCATTGGTGTCCAGTGGTACCCCCCGCCTTCCAATCCCCTTTCTTGCTTGACCTGTAATAAAGAAAATGGTCCCTCAATTTCTTTTTTTAACCTGTAAAAAATAAAATGGTCCCTCACTGATATGACCTCTCCAACCCTGACCTCCCACTGAGCAACCACCACCCCACACCCCTCCCACATACCCCCACACACCCTCACTCACCTGAACAGCTCACTGGCTGAAGATTCACTGTCCGATCAAAGACATGTCTTGCTGCTGGAATCGCTGAATGCAATATGAGAAACTAAGGTAAATGTGATTCAATGTATTTCAATGGGGTTTTCAACTTTGATGCATAACTTGGTCATTTTTGCATATTTTTACACCAAATATTCAACATGGCCTTTTTGTGACCCCTCCTCATGAAAAATGTCAATGGAATTCTGCAAATCTGGCCTGAAGGGTGATTTCACGATCACTTGGCATAATCACCTTTCGGGCAGGATTTGAAAAATTTCACTGCCCTTGTTCATGAGGTGGGGTCATAAGAAGACTATGTTGGAAATTTTGTGACAAAATTTGTAAAAATGGCAAAGTCATGAGCATGTCCATCTCATACCAAGGGCCAAAATGGTACAATAGGCTACCGGCATCACTCATTGAAAGCTATAAGATTAGCCTCTTCAAAACAGGACTCAGGACTCTCCTCCATCATGAACTGGCTTGTGTATGCTTCAACTAGCCTATTACAGGACTCTATAGCCTGAATTGCCCTCACCCTCCACCACAACTGCCCCTCCACCATCCCACCCCATCCTCTTCTGCCTTTCTTCATCCCACCCCATTCTCTCCTGCACAACCCCCTCCACCATCCCACCCCATCCTCTCCTGCTGCTATCTCCTCACCTGCACCCCCTACACCAGCTCTCCTCCTCTTAGTCTCACCACTCCTGTTCCCCCTCATCTGCCTCCTACTAAGTTCCCAGTTACCCACCTCCTCCCCAACCCCTTTTCACACTACCGCCTCACTGCAGCACCACCTCCCCCTACCCCCACCACTGTCACCCTCCCAAAAAATGACCAATGCTGACCTCAGGCTGCTTCCACCCCCAACTCTCCCCACTGTATAACTAGTCCCCTATCTGTGTAGACGGCACTCACAGGTGCCTAATGACAATATCCTCTTGATAGACTAAAGCACTTCCTTTGTAATTTTTCTTTTGTATGTGTTGTATTTTGAATATTTTTTAAATGCTTTATCCCCTTGCAACCTTGTCACCTTTTATATCTGTAACCTGACTGAAACAAACTGTCCCTAATTGTAACTAATTTGTATTATTTTTAGTACACGTAATCTGTATGTTTCACTAAACTGTTTTTTGTATGACCTGGAACCTTTGTAAATGAGTCTCAGGACTCAAAGGTATTAATCCTAAACTGCAATGAATAAATAAATAAAATAAATAAATGTGTTGGAATTTTGCTATGCTTGCTTGTATCTCTGGTAGTTTCCAATATTTTGACACCAAATTTCAACATGTATATATTTTTACACCACCTCATGATCATGATAACTGTCATTTTTCAAATGCTGGTGAAACTGTCTTTTTGCACCTGTGGTGTGGAATGACATTGCAGTGGCACAGAATCACATTTTGGTGGGGATTTGGATATTTTCAGTACCAGATTCATGAGGTGGGATAATAAGAAGTCTACAGTGACAATTTGGTTGCAGTTTTACTACAATTGGAAGTGCAGGGCTCTACAGCAATGTAGACAAAAACAAGTGGATATGATCCCACCCCCCAAAATAGCCCTTATCCGTAGGGAACATGGAATTTTTAGTTTATATGGTCTTCTGGAGAATGATTGCCCACAGAAGTAGCCCCTTAAAAACTATGTATTTTCTCTATTTAATCACAAAGAAGGGCTTTGTTTAGAGGAAGGGGATATCCTGAGAACAACTCAGCTATATGATGAAAACAACAGGGACTGTTTACAAATTCATTGCATCAATCATAGATTAGCAAATTATATTTGGAACAATAGTCATCTTCTGGTCAAAAATCTCATCCTAATCTATGTAAACAGGAGAGCTGATCGATCAATATGCATTCACACCTCACAGGATTATAACCCCCATATTCTCTCCATATTCGGTCTAAAAAAGCCTAATGGAGAAACTGATTATAGTCTCACCACATCTCTGAGTTCATTTTTTGCTAACTTTCTCCACAACCCACTTGGCTTGAAATGTTTAATTAAGGCCATGACAAGAATTGACCTGGATGGAGCCCAAGTAGATGTTATTTTTAAATCGCAATCTGTCACTGAAAGAATCCTAGAAAGATGTAGTGGACTCAATGGGCATATATGTAATTTAAAGTGACATTTTGTTCCCTCAGGTTTGTAACCTTCCTAGACTTGATAAACCCAAGAAATTAGTAGAATCTAGTTTGCCATTATCTAACAGATTCCAACTACTGGCAGGGTACCAGTGACTAGATCCTAACTGGACTCATGATGTGGTAACCCCTGAGGGACAATTAGATTGTTCCTTTTCTATAGCACAACCACATGCTCTATCTTGGAACATTGCAGGCCTGAACTCTATCTGAGCAAATAGAGACTGCCTTGACTTTGTCTCCTCTTTCCATCTAGTATGTTTACAAGAAACTTGGCATTTAGCTGATCAGGAGATATCTTTAAACAACTTCGACCTTTTTCAAATCCCGACAACAACAGAAAAAAAGAAAATCACACCTTTGGGAGACCCTTATGGGGGCTGGTTTGTTATATAAGGAATGACAGACACTGCTCCACCAGGTGGATCAGGTCCCAAGAGTTTTGCCTGACTCTTTCTGTAAAGCTTTTTAATCTAGATTTTATTCTCATTAATGCTTATATCCCCTCCCACTGGATCTAGATACACGATAGAGGATCCATGGAATTCCATGAGGACACTCCTTTAATCTCTTTATTTACAATTCCCCCATACCCCAGTCCTGTTGATTAGGGAATTCAATGCCAGGATTTGCAACTTTGATGGTACCCTGGACAATTCCATGTTTATTCCTCTCTGTACAGATTTGACCCCTAAACCAAGATATTCATGCGACACTAGGATAACCAGGACTGGGAAGAAGCTAATCAATTTCATGCTACAATTTAACCTTTTTCCCTCTTAATGGAAGGTTAACTGGCAATTCCCAAGGTCAGTTCACACACATTTCAGTACATGGTCTGTCTGTGATCAACTATGCACTGTGGGATGGCCCCCTGGTAGCCTGGGCATCTCTGCATGTGCTTAGTAGATCAGAAAGTGATGATCTTCTCATAGCATTAGGTTGTGCCTTAAATGACTCTAAAAGGGGATCATACTCAATTTCTAAGGGGCAAAATCCCTGTCCATCAGACATTAGTCTTATGAATGGATGGAGGGTTACCTGGACAGAGAAGACCTCATCCCGTGTTCTCCAGATTGTCTCATCTGCTTTACAAGATGTTCTAAATTCAGTCAGTGCCAATATTATTGCCCTGGACCTCTACATGAAATTAGATTCACTGTTTGGAAACCTGCTTGCCATCTTATATTATGAGAACAACCACATTTCCAAAAAATCTTGTGACTGATTCGACAGAAAATGTCGACAAGGAAAATCTAGACTTTTAAGACCCATTAAATATACTCAAAAATACCCAAATAAGAATAACTGTAAATACTTAAATAAAGCCAGGGATAGATACAAACATTTTTTAAAATGAAAAAAAATATCATGTCAAAAGGCTCCACGGGATAAAATGCTCAATATCATCCAATGGAGTGATAGCAGAGCTTTCTGGCAACTGGTGGCAAAAGTCACAGCTAATCAGCTCACCTACATAAATACCTACATCTCGTTGGAGTGCTGGGTAGTGCACTTTTCTAATCTTTTCTTCAACTAACATCTTGGGGACAATATTGCTCTTGCTCTATTGCCCAATCAAGCCTTTCTCAGCCTCTGAAGTCCTTTTGGTAGTATCAGCCTTAAAAAGGGGCAAAGCACCCGCTCCTGACTTAATCCCTGCTGAAGTCTATTTGTCTGCGATCCCTCTGTGGTCAGATTTTTTGTGTTTATTTTTAACTTGTGTATATGTGAAGGCTACTTTCCATACCTCTTGGAAAGTGGCAGAAATTGTTCCCATCTTTAAAAAGGGAGACAAATCAGATCCCAAAATGTATTGTTCCAGCACCTTTTAGATATTACTAACAAGCTTTTTGCAAAGATTTTCCTTGAGAGGCTACATCCACAAATCATCTCACTGGGTGGGCTTTCTCCCCTTCAATTCAGGTTTAGAAATAACTGCACCACTTTGAACACCTGTTTCATTCTTAGACACCTATGGGAAAGATGCTGCCTGCTCCGTAAACAAAGACTGTATGCTGCCTTCATATATTTCTTCTCCGCCTTTGACTCCATCTACAGATATAAACTGTGATTTGCTATGCTGGATATTGGCATAGACTATGCCCTGGTATTGGTAATCTCTAGCATATATATAGTAATAACTGGGCCAGAGTCAGAGTAGGCTTTTTGGGCTCATTATCCAGCAAACTGGAAATTAATAAGGGCATCAGACAAGGGTGCCTATTAGCACCAACCTTATTTAACATCTACCTGCATAAACTGTTAAAATTATTTAATAACTTTCCCTCAGACTCACCGAAGATTGAATCCCATGAAGTCCCCTTATTGGCATATGCAGATGACCTAGTGTTACTATGCCTTTCACAATCAGGCTTATAAAAAAAATTAAATTACTGGCCTCCAATCCCGGAATCTTGCTTGCACTAATAATCCAATTAAAAGCCAGACAGTTATCTTTGGGAACCATAGCGTGAATACTAGAGCCTTATGGCATATTGGGAATTTAACATTTAAAACAGTAAAGCAGTATAACTACTTGGGTTTAAAATTTGCTGCCAGTGGCATATGGTATTCACCCTATCTGGATACCATCACAAAAGCCAAAAAAATCTCTCAGCCTCAAAAAGATTAACTTCTAGTATGGAGGTCTCAGTATCAAGCCTCTTATTCAGGCAATTTGCTCTAAATAAAATCCTCAACTGCTGTTTGCCTCAGTGATCTGGGCCCCATATAGGCTTATGATTTAGAAAAGATTCCTATTTAGCTTCTGAAATCTTCACTGAGGTTAAACAAATCTGTCCCTACAGTAGTAGCCAAAGACATGGTCAGATATTTCGCAACATTTCTAGAGTTTCTCTCTGCTGCCCCTACTGTGGAACTGCAGAAAGCAGGAGATTTCTCTAGAAATATCACAGATATTTCAGGAAATATCTGATCATATCTTTGCTGTGACTGTATTGCATACATTAGAACAGAACTAGGCATCGACAGCTTTAAGACTCTAGCAGACTCACTATATATTGGATACTGGATTAAATGCACCAAAGAGGTTCCAGATGACCTAATAAGACTATGCCTGGAAGAAAAAGAAAGATGGACACTTTTAGGGCCTCAAAAATCCCCATGGCTATCCCACCTCTTTGTCCTCCTAGAAAAATATAAATTGCAATAACCCTATACTTACTACAAGAATTAAATCACCGCTAGTTGGTACAACGGTCTTCCGAGTGACATAGCATCCTCATTATCGCTCAGCACTTTTAAGATTCAGCTCCGACTAACACTCACTGCCTCCAACCTCTGTGACTGTTGTGGCTAAACTTGTCTTTTGGTTCCATAGCTGAAGATGCTCTTTTGGATCCACATCTACTCCTGCTCTTTGCCAGCACCCCCCCTGCTATCTTCACCTCTCCTGCTGGCCCATGACAAATGCCACCCAGCTGCACTACCTCTATTCTTACCTGCCTTCCACCTCTCCTCTTCTCTCTCTGTTCCCCCACCTACCTCCCCTTTTCTCCCATCCACTTAGTCTCCCTGATTTCACCCTCCTCCTTTCCCTTTCCCCTCTCCAAAGTTTCACTTTACTGTTCTTTTTTCCTCTACAATACTATGTTTTTTTTTTAATTTTATAAACTGTTATCTTTGCTTATGTTTGTCTCAATTGTACCAATGACGTGGAACCTTTGTAAAAGAGCCTCGGCTCAAAGGTATTTGTAATCCTAGAACAAATAAATAAATAAATTAGTTGGAAATATCAAAATCATATTAAAAACAAAATTCTATATTTTAATCAGGACCTTGACCTAGAGTGGATAGATCATTCCAGATTTTCTCCCTGGTATGCAGCCAATGAGAACTGGTTCAGTTGCAGATCTTAGTTAGATCACATTCTTTAACCTAAGCAAAGGACCTGTTTCTTAATGTATAAACTTGAGCCCTTTCCCAGTAATGTTTTAGCTGCCAGATTTACTCGTGTACCAAGGGCCTCAGATACCCCTTGCTCATGCCCATTGGGGGGCTGTGAAAACTTGAACCGTGTGATGTTTCCCTGCCTGTGGTATGCTAAACCATGTAATACTTGGATCTGCAATATCTTCTCTGAACTTGGTGAGATTCCAGAAGACCTACTTCTTTTTCTGATGACAGTCAATGACTCAGTTATTGTTAATAAAATCGCAAATTATTTTTGTATTGTTTATAGAATATGCAGGAACAAGCCTTTTATCTGTTTTTAACTTCTTCATCTTTGTATTCTCTTTTAAATTGTACACATGGATTGCTTTTATTTGTATTTAGTGCTTTTACTTTCATTGTAAGGAAAGGGCATGATGCTGATCAATAAAGTATTTAAACCTTAAACCTACTGTGAAATACATATCAGTCACAAGTAATTTATCCTGTGACAAAACAAAGGGTCTTGGAAACAACTTGTTACAAAGCATGATACATCATTTTAATACATGACATTTTATGAAACAGAGAATCATGAAAATTCCCACACATATATAAATACCCAAACAGTATCCAAATGTGAAAGACCCCCCCATAGTCAAGAAACAGTGAAAAAAATTCCTATTATGTACAGAACCAATTAATCTGAATATGGGGGGGGGAAGGAGGTGGTGGAACCTGACTAAAACTGCAGTTTACAGAAAATCATATAGATCTATGCATTCATTTAGACACAATCTCTTTTAGGCCTCCAGTGTGTAGATCCAATAAGATTCTCTCTGTCTTATAAATCCTCTCCCAATTGCCACCATGAGGGCCAGACTCACTTTCTCAATACCCATGAAAGTCACATCATGGGTACTTTTGGTGGACCTTTGTAAATGTCTAACTATATCATAAGAAACATCACCATTTTGAATTGCATGAATGTGTTCAGCAACCCTTGCTTTAAATTGACATATTGTCCATACAATATAAAAAGCCTCACATGAGCAAAACAAAATGTAGAGAACTCCAGAGGTATTACAATTTATGAAATAATTAGCATACACTTCAGCACCATTATTAGGCTGATAAAACATTTGCCTTTTTTGATATAACCACAATACATACATTGTCCACACCTATATGTGCCACAAGGTAGAGGGTAACAATTCAATTAATGCAGTATTTTAATTCATGTGTAAAGTACAGACAACCCTATCCTTTATTGTTAGTGGGCATCTGAAAATTACCTTTGGTCCTGCTTTAGCCACCTTACTCAGTCTCGTCTGTATACTAAGAATCTCCCAATTATTAGAGGTGATCTGTTTGACTTCTTTAGCCCTCACACTATATATGTGGTAACAAATGGGCAAAAGGTAACTCATATTGTCTGATCTCTTGATCTAGGAACTAATGATGACTCCCTGGAAATATTTTCCACATGCTATACTGCATTCACTATAGATCTATTGCTATAGTCCTGTCTCTTAAAATGATTAATCTGAAGTTGTTTTTCACACTCAAAGTCATCCCAAGTTGTGCAGTTTCTCAAAGTGAGAATAAGTTGCCCTTTAGGAATATTTGCTGTAATGTGAGTTTGATGACAACTATTAAATCTATGTAAATTGTGCTTATCCATAAATTTATGAAAAATGTTTGTCCCCACCTGACCACATCACAATTTCTTAATGTTCAAATCCAAAAAATGTAATGTTGTCCCTAGCAATAGTCATCTTGAGCCATAAACAAGGATTTCTATTTTCTAACCACAGAACAAATTGATGAATTCTTCTACTGCACCATGCCAGATAATAAGGATAGCATCCCTATAACAAAGCAACAAATCCAATCAGGAAAAGTAAGGATCTGTGGCCTTGTCATACAGGATATTGACTTCCCACTTGCCCATATATAAATTTGTGTAGCTAGGGACCATTGCTCCTGTATGTAATATCTGGCCTTGAAAACAAACATGTTGGAATCTAAAACCAGATTTGTTATTTCTACTAAATATCTGGTAGGAAGTTCAACACAGGCAACCTCATCAGTTTTATCAAGGAAACAGGACAAAACATTCAACCCTTCACTGTGAGGAATGACAGCATAAAAGGAATTCACATCTAATGTTGCAAAAAAAAATCATCTTGCATATCTAAATTCTCCACCAGGTTAATGACCTCCATACTATCTCTAATGTAGGAAGGTAAAGACTGAACAAAATGTTGTAACTGTTTGTTCAAAAATTTTGAGGGGAGCCAGTGTTGGAGCAGTTGTGGTGGGGTGGGCACCCACACACACATTTTTTGGGAATGCCCCCTCATTAGGGATTATTGGGGGATGATAGCAAGTATAACAGGGTAGATGCTGGGGTTCCCCCACCAAGCCAGTTCCAACATTGGATTTATTCCTCCTCAGGGTTTAACAGACAAATCCAAAACCTAGTTATATAATATACTGGTTGTTGCAGCTATGAAAGTGATTACCCAATTATGGTTGACCCCTGCCCTTCCCTCTGAGGAGCTTTGGATGAAGAACTGCCAAAGGATACAAGAAATGGAAAACATTGCAGCTCAGCTGAGGATTCAATATGATAGATTCAAAAATCATTGGCTCCCCTTTTTTAATTATCAAGCTGAGAGAGAAGGGAGAAATGTGCTTGATATCTTAGCCATGTTATTCTAGATTGCTTAGATACCACCTGTATGAAGGAATGGCTATGGCAGTGATGTGCCTATGCATGCCAGGATAGAACACCTGTATTTATCTCCTTCTGTTGAACCTCGGAGGCTGGCTATTAATATGTTAATGGTTTAAATCTGATATGGAGTTGCTCCCAGGCTACTTACAGAGCTATAAGATTGGGTCTGTTTTGAAACCAATCAACACTCTAGGTCAGCACTTCAATTATATCAACCGGTCCCTGAACATGGCCTCCACAACAATGGGTAAACAAATGCTTGCACTATGTGACGACTTAGGACTAGTAGGAATGATAACATTCTAGATTTTATACTTGGGTCAGAACACATTAAAATAAACAGTTTTTCAATTGAGTCACCGCTTAGAAATAGTGACCATAATAGGGTCAAATTTGTCATAAATAATTCTGTCGTACTAGATTAGTCAAGAACAGAAGTATACTTATATAAAAAGGCAAATCACATAAAAATAAATGAGCAACTCTCTAAAGTTAACTGGCATATGGCACTGGAGGGAGGCTCTGTCAATGACAAATGGAATAAATTAAAAACCATTATTTTAAGTACAGCTAACAAATATATTCCAAAAAAAAAAAAAAAAAGTAATAGGGCATCCCCCCATTGGATAACAACCAAAATCAGGAAACTAATTAGTAAAAAAATAGATTATATAAAAAATGTCATCTAGCAAATAACTCATACAAAGATTTTTGGATCAGCCCAAAAAAAATGTAAAGAAGAGATTAAAAATGACAAAATCTGGATGGAAAGATCTCTGGCAGAACAAGCAACAAAAGACAATGGAAAGAAATGTTTTAGTTACATTTACTCTATAAAAAAGCCACACTGTAAAGTAGGACCTTTGACAGTTGATAATAAAGTCATTTCATCCCCCCAGTGTATACCCACAACACTAAACAAGCACTTTTGTCAAGTCTTTGCAAGACAAATAATTAACTTACCAATGTGTGACACTTCATCATCTACCAATATCTTGTTTACTTTGGATGAGATTAGCACTAAACTAAATTCCATTAAGCCTGGTTCATCTCCAGGTTCTGACGGGATAACAGGCAATATGATCAATATAATGAAGGAACATCTCAGTATCCCATTGAAAATTATTCTTGACACCAGTATAAAAACTGAACAATTGCCTGAGGACTGGAAACAAGCAAACATAACCCCTATCTTTAAGAAGGGACAAAAACATGAGGTTGATAACTACAGACCTAAAAGTTTGACCACAGTACTGAGTAAGGTCATGAAAAGCCTAATTAAGGAATAGTTTATTGCTGACTTGGGTGTTTTTAATACAGTCCAACATGGATTCACAAAGGGGAGATCTGTTACATCTAACCTGTTGTACTTCTATAAACAAATTAGTAAATGTTTAGATGGTAAAGCATCATACAATGTGGTTTTCTTAGACTTTAGAAAAACCTTTGATTATGTCCCCCACTGGGCTTTCAGTGAAAAAAATGATAATATGGATAATATGAACATATACTCAAAAATAAAAAAAAGGATAAACAATTGGCTTCAAGATCAATCCCAGAGAGTTATACTAGAGGGCTATGAATCAGAATGGTGACCTGTGATTAGTAGGGTGCCCCAGGGATCTGTCTTGGCATCAGTGGTATTTGAAATATTTATTGCAGATCTTTCCTCCAACCTTGAGAGTTGGGTTACCAAATACGCAGATGACTGAAAGGTAGGTGGTCCCTGTGATAATGATTCAGACTGTCATATAATTCAAGAGGATTTAAATAAACTGACATTGTGGGCTGCTAAATGGGCATGAGTTTTAATAATAACAAGTGTGGTGTAATACAGTTTGGACCTAACAACCAAAGGCGTAACTACTATTTGGATAACATAATACTAAACAAAATTGATAACGAAAAAGATCTTGGGGATACTATTGATGGTAACCTCTCCTTCAAAAAACAGATTTCACTACTAATCAGTAAATGTAACAAAATGTGGTGGTGTATCAGACGCAATATTATCTCTAGAGAGCCCGCAGTTTTATTACCCTGTATAGAGCTTACATTCACCCTCATCTAGATTTCTGTTCACAGTTATGGAGCACCTGTCTTAAGAATGACAAGCTAAGGATTGAGAATTTACAATGTAAAATCACTAAGTACATAAAGGGCCTAGGTACAATGAATTATACCGAGAGGTTGAATTCTCTAAAATTAATGACCTTATAAACAAGGAGGACCCCGGGGGGGGGTACCTATTATGTGTATGGGACATACTTAAGAATCAACATATAATGTTTGGTACAGGCCTAAGCTTTAAACAGATATCAGTGGACATCCACTTCTGCTCTCTAAAACAAAATTTTGCACTCTTAGATGTGAAGATTTTTTTCTCATTAAGAGTGGTAAGAATATGGAATTCTCTCCCAACTCGTAGTTATAAGTGAAACTAAATCAATGTTTAAAAACAGACTAGGCAAATGGTTACTCTCTGGTAGTTTGAACCCCTATAGTAATTAAGTCAACAGGAGCTATCATGGGCATCAGCCTTTTGCTCCTTCCTCCTTTCCTTAGTGAACATTAGTGAACTCTGACTGAGAGTTGTTCAAGCTGTTTTTGTTGTATTTATTGTACATTTTGGTTCTTCTAATATACCAACACTTTAAAAACAGAAAATGTATACTGGATATATTGTTATACATTTTAAGTTGTGATTTATTGATTGATGTCTTTACCTACAGTAGATGAAAAATAACCAATAAAGTCTAATTTAAAAAAAATCTTAAGAGGGGTTCTGTTAAGCAGCCCCTCCCAAATATAATTGGGTGACCTGTTTGACATTTCAACTGCTTGTGAATTTTTGGTAGTATATAAATAGTAGGTATTACAGGGTGTACAACTGTTAGTGCCTTGTATGCATTCTCCTGTAAATATCCCTTTGAATAGCCTTAACTCAAAAAAAGAGTCTATCCATTCCTTGTAGATGGCTGTCCTATTACAAGGTAGTCTAGTGTAATATTATGAATCCTGTAGTTGGCACAAAGTCTCCATTTCTTATTGATCCATGCCCATTATCACAACTTCCCTGCCTTGCTGGCAGGCTTAATAGTGATAGCAATGTCTTGGACTGGTTATTTTAATGCCTGTCTCTCTCTCTCTCTGCTGGAATAGTTCTAAAAATATGTGTTAGTGGTGGAATTTTGCAAAATCTCTAAGTCCAGTTCATGTTTCTTTAAGAAAATATTCACACATGCACTATGTGGTGGACAATAGAGAGATTTAGGTCTCAAGGTGGCTGATTGATTAACAAAAGAATTGGTTTCAGCATCCAAGGGTTGATCTGATTTAATATCACCAGATGAATATATGGCCTTACAAATCTGTGAAGATCCACAGTGGTCCTAAAATAATCAAGTTGTGCAGTAGGTGAAAAAGAAAAACCCTTGTTCAGGACAGTTTCATCCATGGTTCTAAGTGTCCTATGAGATACATTAGCAACAATAGATTCACACATCCCTGTGGGGTGGGGGTCATCTGATCTAAACCATTTTGTATGATGGTAATGTTAGTACCATCACAGGCTAATCTTCTCAGTATCTGTCTCTCCCTCTGTTTCACACACACACACACACACACACACACCCTTGTCTGCCCCTTCCATGTGGGACTTGCTGTTAAAACCATGTCCTCCGCTGGGATCTCTAATTGTTGCAGGTTTTGTTGCCGCTCTGGGGATTGTTCTAAAAAAAAATACTTGAAGCTGAACTTTTGATGTCAGAAGGCTCTGTAGTATAATCTAACACTGTTCCTTCTTGTTGTTGTGACTGATTGTCTGGTTGATTCTCCAAGACAGATTTAGGTTCAGGTGCAGACTGATGTTTTTTCTGTTGCCAGTCAAAAACCTGATCCAATCGACAGTATACTGTAGTCATTAAACTTATACTGCTTAGCCTTCTTCAGCTGCTGATCATATTTGATTAATTTCTCCCTTAGTTGTTTATTATAATTCTGAAATAGCACACACTTTATTTCAAGCAGACTCTTACACTAGGACGCTCCCAAAGCATATGCCATAGAGAAGCAAGGGTGGACTTACGTCTCGAAGATAGCCCATCTTCTAACAAGTCCATCATCTCTAGTCTTGCAGGACTGAAATAATAATATATTTGGAACTGAACCTAGGCTATGGAGTGAGACTGTCTTCTGCACAGCCAGTTGGCTTACTCTGATCAACCTGTTTGAGGAAGGGAACTTTGTGGTTCTATTGCTGATCTCTTTAACTTTTGGGTGGCAGTCAGGAGTTACTCTCTACTGGGGAATTTTCTGGAGTTGCTCACTCTGCTTTAAATCCTGGACCATGAACTGCTGTTGATGGAGGTGTTTGTGGATGTCTGAGACTGAAGTGGATGGGCCTGGGTGGTGAGAGAACCCACAGAATCAGTTCCTTTTGTTTGTTTTCCCAGATGCTTGATTTTGGCAAAAAGCTGCAGTGAGAGAGCAGCCTAAGCTGTAAATACTGTTAATGGGCAGCTTCTCTGGTGAGAGCAGAGAAAAATCTTCAATTTTTTCTTATTTCCGCAGGGTGAATTTACACTTGGACAAAACCAAAGTTTTGAACTCTACTGATGACGTCTTAGTCTGGAAAGTACTAGGCTGGACATTACTGGGTTTATTTAAATTTATATGTGAGTTCTTATGATTTTAGAATTCTATCTGATATTATTTTGTTAATTTGTTGGTTTTTGGGTGTGTAGGGTTTGTACGATTGGTTGAGTGTAGGGTTGTGACTGTGGTGTCATTGATATTTGACCTTTCTGTGTAATTTATGTGAAACAGAGAGTGATTGTTTATTGCTGGGGTGGATAGTGTATATTTGGATTACTGTTGTGGGGTGGTGGTGAACTGTAACATTTAGTGTGGGAAGATTGTTTTGTAGAGTAGCATCATGTGTATGGGATCAGCGGACCCTCGGTTTACCTACTTCCGTTCCCAGCTGCTAGACCTTTGGCCCTTTGATAATTCCCCACTTGAGAGCGGGGGCATATAGGCAGGGAGGTAGGTATTGCCAGGAGGCAGGATGGTAGGCAGCAGGGGTGTGAGGAGTGCTAATGAGGGGGCAACATAGGTCTGGTGAGGACCAGGAGGCACCCAAGGGGAAAATGGGTTCAAGAGAGAAGAGAGACATGGTTGGTGCCCATACTCAGGGATCCCACCAGACCAAGTGAGCACGTTGCTGTTAGGCCAGGAGTCTTTTCTTGTCCCATGAGGGCGATGCTCTACAACACAAGCTTAATGAGGAACAAGACAGCCATTATGGCAGATTTACTGTCTTGTTTTTCACTTGATCTAGCATGCATTACGGACACCTGGCTAGGCAATGATGCTGGTCCTGTTTTGGACGCTGCTTATCCCCGCAGGGTTCTCTGTAGTTCACTACAGTTGAAGGGTTCATGGTGAGGGGGGGCTATATGTTTTAGATCCAAGATAACTTTCACCATTTCCCCAGTTGGGGAAACTTCATCGTTTGAAAGCATGGCCATATGTGGGGGTCCAGGTGCAGGTTGCAGGATCCTTCTCATGTACCGACCTCCAGGGCACAAGGGGGAGTTCCTGCAGGAAATTGGGGACTGCATCACCAAGAAGGTGTTAGAGTCACTGAGATGGTTGACTCTGGGTGATCTCAATGCCTGTGTTGACAATGAACTCTTATACTTTTGTCAGGATTTCCTCCAACTGATGGAATCACTGGGCCTGACACAGGAAGTTACTGCTGCAACTCATCAGCATGGTCACACCTTGAACTTGGTCTTTTTGCTGGGACTTGAGATTAATAACCTTGAAATTAATCCAGTCAGTTGGTCAGATCATTGTACGGTGAGGTTCTCATTCAAGGGCTCCCCCTTGCAGTCCACCTCTTGTGGACATGGTCAGTTACCACCTTTTAAAGTGGTAAAGTGGTTGCCCATGGAAGGACTTCAAGCAGTGGTTGATCTATCAGGTGTGATGACAGCATGTCTGACTGGATCAGAGGAAGCAGCACTGGCCTGCAACAGGGCCATTGCCTCAGCCTTTGATGCAGTTGCACTAGTCCACGTATAACACAGGACTTCATTCTTGAGATATCTGTGGTTTGACAGAGTTCAGGGAGATAAAATCCAAGGGTCGGTGGTTGGAGCCCTATTGGAGGAGGTAGCAGGACAATGGGAACAGGCTGGCTTTGAGGACTCACTGTGCAAAGTATCAAAGGACAATTTCCCATAAGAAGGCAGAATTGTCGTCCGGGGAAATACAGCAGGGAGAAACCAACAGTTCAGCTCTTCTGGACATTAAACAGACTACTCCATCCTGTCTGTCTGCAGTTGGTAAGAGCAAACTCATCTGCTCAGTGCAAAGAATTTGCTCATTTTTGATGTTGTCTAGAGCACGCAGCGCAGACAACATATTATGGTTGCTTGAAGTGGAATAGCAGGTTTTGGAGTACGGTCGTGTTGTGGTCAGTGGCGCCACTGCTTTTTCGGGCTTGGCTCTGTGGCATGAATTAGATAGCATGCTGTCTATGACAGCAGTTGCAAAACGTGCCACCAACTTGAAACCTCTTAGCTGCTGCAATGAGGGAGCACCTCCTCATTGCAGGGCGTGCCTTCCCTGGTGTAACATTTCAAGAAGACATGGTGGCAGCTGTGCCATCCGCCTCTCACAGTCCCCAGAAAAGCCGACATTGGGGGTGCCCAATCCCCCTGTCAGCATGCCCCCTGCCCAGTTCATTTGCTGATGGGGAGCCCAATCCTCGTCAGCATCATGGCCCCCTTATAATTGTATTTGTGTACCGAGGGGTGCCAACCCCCGCATCATGCCCACTAACAGATTTTATTTGTTGGATGGGGGGGCCCAACTCCCCATCAGCTTCGGGTCCCCCTTCACAGTTAAATTTGCAGATGGGGAGCCCCATTCCATCAGCACAATGGCTCCCCAATTATTTAATGTGTGTGCCAAGGGGGTGCCCACTCCTCCTTGGCATCATCTGCCCCAACCTGTTTCTGTGCCGATGGGGGGCCCAATCCCCATCAGCTTTGGTCCCCCTCCCCACAAATACAGGTGGCACACTGGGAGCCCACCCCAGTGTGCCAAACAACACATACCTGCAAAAGAAGAAAACCAACCCACGTTGTCTGTATTTTTTTTAACCTGAAAAACTAGAAAACGGTCCCTCAATGTGTCCAGTGCCCCTCCCCCAACCCGTGGCCACCCTCTGCGTACCTCACCTCCCCACACACCCCTACCCCATACTTACCTCCAGAGTCCAGTGCGATGATCTGCACTCTTCAAAGCCAACCACGAACTGAAGAAATGCCAGTAAGCTGTATAATGGCATAAATAGAGTTTTTTCAACTTAGGTGGATATCTCGGTCATTTTGGGGAATTTCTTAACCAAATTTTCAACATGGGGTTTTTTGGACCCCACCTCATGAAATCAGTCACTGTCAATTTGTTATTCGGTCTTGAAAGGTGATTTTGTGGTCACTGCGTGGAACCACCTTTTGGGATCAATTAGTGAAACAACAGTGTCACGGTTCATGAGGTAGGCCCTCAAAAACCCTATGTTGAAAATCTGGTGAAAAAAAATTCCAAAAAATGACTTTTATGAGTATGCATTGCGCATTTCCTATGCACGCTTGTAACTTTGAGAATTATGAATATTTTTACTCCAGATTTTCAACATTGCCATTTTACAACATCTCCTTATGAACAGTACATCTGTCATTTTTCACATCTCACCTGAAATGTGTTTTCGTACATTTATTTATTTAGCTTTTGTTGACCAGGTAGGTACACTAGACAAACTGTATGCCAATTTTCAGGTATGACCCGGGAGAGTACAGTGAAAATACAGGTTCAAACAAGGTACATAACAACAAGAGGGGCTTTGTACAGAGTATCAAGAGAGCAAGATGAACATAGATAGTCTACAGTAAGCAGTAATAGGTAAAATATACATATACATACAGAATAAATAGAATAAGACATTCAATGGTAATTACATTGTATGAGTGACCCTTTTTTCCAGGGCCACATAATTCATAAGCAGATGGCAATCAATCACATGCTTCCCAGAGTTAAAGGACAGTAGGCAGTGGGTTGGATGGGACCAATTTGGAGACCTGGTTAGGGTGGCTTGGGACACCCACACACCGAGGACAGTTTCAAGTGCTCCCATAGGGAATTCCGGAGACACAGTTGGGAGGGGGAGGAATGTATGTGGTCAGGATGGGAGTTCCATAGCCTTGGAGCACATGTAGAAAAGTCCCTATCCCCCATTAGGGTTTGAGTATATGGAACTTCGAGCACCGCCGGACCCTGAGACCTAAGGGAGTAGGAGGAGGATTTAGCAGGCTTGAGAAGCTGTGCCAGCCCCGGAGGGGGTGCCAGTTCTGAAGCAGCCCAATGCATATTTCAAGTGATTGGCCGGGGAAAGCCAGCTCAGTTTGTTGAATAACTTACAATGGTGGGTGAGACTTGGGGCTGCCAGGGCAAAGTGACAGATGTTGTTGTAGGTTGTGTTCCACCTGGCAAGGTGAACCTTGGAGGTGCCAGCAAACAGGAGAAGGCCATAGCTAAATGAAGGGAGCAGCACACCTCTGGCCAGCACCAAGCAAGGTGCCAGCAAACAGGAGAAGGCCATAGCTAAATGAAGGGAGCAGCACACCTCTGACCAGCGCCAAGCGAGCTGCAGACATCAAATTTTTCTTTGCCCTATAGGCTAGACCCAGTTTACAGTTTAAGGTTCTGCAAACATTTAGGATGTGACACCCCAGGTCGAGTTGGGGCAAGTGTTACCCAAAGGTATTTTATTGAAATTGTGGTTAGGAGGGGAGAGCCATCCACATTACTGACACATAGAGGGACAGGGGAGGCCTTGATCTTGGCTGCTAACCCAAAGAGCATGGCCTGAGTTTTTTTTAGATTAAGGACCAGCTTGTGAGACATTACCTAGGACTGAATATTCTTAAAGGCCTCACTCAGCTGAAGATTAAGAACCCCAATGTCCCAGGAATGTGCAAGGATGACAAGATCATCTGCATAAAGGGTGGCACTACAGTTGGAAGCAGCAGCAGGGAGGTTGTTAACAAATGCAGAAAAGAGAAGCGGCCACAAAACTGATCCCTGTGGGATACCAGAGGTCACCGGCGTGGGGTCAGAGAGGACCTTGTTGAATTTAGTCTGCTGTATTCTGCCCTGGAGGTAGTTTCTCAGCCAACTCAAGGCAGGAGGGGACAGGCCTAGGGACTGCATCTGTGAGCAGAGTAATGTATGGTCCACAAGGCCAAAGGCCTTGGATAAGTCTATGAACATAGCCCCAGAGAGTGCGCCCTGGTCCATGGCTGCCCTGATGCTAGTAGAGACAGAGACAAGGGCCGTGGTCATGCCATAACCTTTATGATAGCCATGCTGTGCAGGGGACAGCAACTTATGAGCCTGAATGTACTCTGTGAGCTGTTCGGCCACAGCTTTCTCTAGGAGTTTACTAATGGCCGACAGGATGGCAATTGGACGATAGTTGTCCAGGACTTTGGGGTTACCTTGCTTCAGAATGGGGACAATTCTCACTACTTTCCAAGTGCCAGGGATAACACCAGTGGCAAGGGACAGATTGAAGATATGTACCACTGGGATGGCAATGTGGGGAGCACCCAGGTGCAGAAGCTTGGGCTCCAAGTTATCATGGCCAGTGCTGGAGTGTGGGGAGAGACCAGAGAGAAGTGTCTGTGTCTCCATGACAGACACAGCCCTGAGATAAAATAATGGGCGAGAGGAGTGAACCTCCTGAGGGACAGCAGCCGAGGGGCCACTGATATTCCCTACAGCAGGGAAAAAGGAGGTAAGCGCAGACAAGTCAGAAAAGTGGGAATTTAAAGCATTAGCAATCGTAAGTGGATTATTACAACTTGACCCACCAATAATCATATCATAAACCCCAGAGTTGGAGGAGCTGCTGACTAAGTTTTTTATGTTCCTCCAGAACCTTTGTGGGTCCTTAGCAGAGCTAAGCAGGGCAGATTTACAGTATTCACTTTTTGCCACCCTGATGGCATTTTTGCACTCATTTCTGAGCTTTCTATACTGTTGGAAGATGGACTGATCCAACGTGCTTTTGAAGTGAGCCCAGCACTTGTCCCTTGCACACATGAGGGCTAGGAGGCTCCCGTGCAGCCATTTTGTGGCTGTCCCCCTTACTCTCCACCTAATAAGGGGGGCATGTTTGTCCTGCAGGGTCCCCAAAACAGTGAGAAACTGGGAGACAGCTGTGGATGGGTCATGGGCACTGAGCACTCCTGACCAGTCAGTGATCCTCAGATCTTCATGAAAAGACCCCAGATCAAACTTGGAGAAATCTCTAGCATGAATGATTTTGTGGGGAATTTTTGGGGAGGGGACCTTCCACACACAAACACCGGGGTGTGATCTGACATGGAGTCAGGTAGGGTTCCAGTGGAGCTGATCCTATCTGGATGGTTTGATAGGACCCAGTCCAGTAGGGAGCTAGTACCACCTTTAGCAGCCCATCTGGTGGGCTCCTGGATAAGCTGAGTCAGGGCAAGACTTGCCAACAGAGGTTCAAACTGCTTGGAGTTACCTCCTGTCCAGTTTAAGTTCACATCTCCTAGGATCAAAAGTTCATTATCCCCAACAGAAGGACCAATGGTATCCAGGAGGTGAGTAAGTCCAGGCAGACCACCCTTGGGGGGATTGTATGTGCATACAACATGCTTGTATTTCCAAGCAACAACACAGTATGCAGCAGTTCGCAGGAAGACAGAGAGGACTGCTGATGGATTACTGCAGATACTCTAAGATGACTCTTATAGTAAATTAGAATACCACACCCCTCACTTTTTTCCCAGCTGATCTTGTCTAATAAACTCATAGCCAGGAAGTACACAGGCTGAGTCAGGTATTGAGAGTTTCAGCCAGGACTCTGTAATGCCTAGTATGTCAGGCTTACAGTGGACGACCCAGGCAGATAGTTCGACATGTAGCACACAATGGCGTAGTCGGTGTGCAAAATCAATGTTCAGGACAGATTAAGAAAATCACAGTGACACCATTCATGAGCAGAGGTCTTAAAATGCCTATGTTGAAAATTTGGTGAAAAAATTTCCAAAAATGACTTTCACGAGCGTGCGTTATGAAGTTCCTACTCAGGCTCGTAACTTCGAGAATTTTTTATATTTTCACTCCAGATTTTCAACATTGGCATTTTTTTCACACCTCCTTATGAATAGTACAGCTGTCATTTTTCACATCCTGCCCAAAATGTGTTTTCGCACTTCTGGCGCAGAATAGCACAGTCACTGTGGGAAATCAGTGTTCGGGACAGATTAAGAAAATCACAGTGCCACTGTTCATGAGCGGAGGTCCCAAAATGCTTATCTTAAAAATTTGGTTCAATAATTCCACTACATGACTGTGTTATGAGCGTGCAATACGCAGTTTTCACACACGCTCGTAACTTTGTGAATGTTTAATATTTTCACTCCAGATTTTCAACATTGCCATCTCTTCACACCTCCTTATCAATGGTGCAGCTGACATTTTAATGTGGTGCAGAATGGCGCGATCACGGTGGGAAATCAATGTTTGAGACAGATTAACAACATCACAGCAACACTGTTCATGAGCAGAGGTCCCAAATGTTTTCATGAGGTGGGGTCACAAAAAGTCCATGCTGAACATTTGGAGTGCAAATACCAACAAACGCCCAGGGCGTTAGGGTTTCTAACCATAACGCACTACCCTGTGCAGACTAGCAGGCATCAGGGGTGTGCTTCTGGATTGTCTGCTGTACTGCTCATGCCATTGCACCCCCACTCCTACCATGCAGCCACTGACAGGCATCAAGGTGTGCCTTGCACTCTTTAGTCCCAAAGTTCAACCCATTTTCCAATGCTGCACCCATCTCAACATACTTCCTCATGAAATGGGGTGAGCATAAGGCCTGATGACCCCAAGGCACAATGCAACACTTGTCAGACTTTGCAGGGTAGGGTGAGGTGAAATGGCATGAGCACTATGGCCAGTGACCCAAAGGCACACCCCAATGCCTGTCACTCTCTGCAGAGTGGGGTGGGGTTGACGTTGGTTCTATGCTTCACTGGCATTTCTATTATGCATCTCTCTAACTCCTGCACTACCAATGTCAACACCAGCAAGACAACATTCAGCATTGACAAATGTTCTCTGACAGTGTGTGCTCACTTCTGACTGGGATTTCCCCAACCAGGTTGTTGCCGATTGGCATGGCCGAGCTGTTAGGGGACAGAGGCGGCCTGTTGGACTGGAAGAGTTTAGGCCAGTTTGGGGGGATGAGATCTGGGGAGAGGGGATCTCAGAGCTGCTGCCCACCTTTTGTGAATTGGACCCAGGCTCAACACACTTTGTGGTGAGGTGTGTGGGGTTTCTGGGTCAGGTGTTTGCCGAACTGGTCTGGTGTTCCCTTTCTGAGGGGGTCATTCCAAGCTTATTGAAAAATGCGCTGGTGAGGCCACTCCTTAAGAAACTATCTTTGAACCCAGATTGTTCGGTGAATTATGGCCTGGTCTCTGACCTCCCCTTTTTTGGGGGGAAAAGGCTTTCGAGAAGATTGTGGTGCTGCAGTTTGAGGAACACTTCCTGGCTTTTGATATCTATGAACCTCTCCAGTAAGGTTTTAGGTCAAGCCACAGCATTGAGAATGTGTTGGTCAGGGTGCATAAGGACCTTCTTAGGGTAAGGAATAGAGAAGAGCGACAGCGCTATGGCCCTCATCTTTCAGGGGTGATGGCAGCAGCACTATGGCTCCAATCCCTCAGGTGTAAGGGCAGCAGCACTATAGCTAAAAATCCCTCAGAGGTGATGGTAGCAGCAGCAGCACTATGGCCCCATCCCTCAGGGGTGATGGTGGCAGCATGAGCAGGACTATAGCCCCCATCTGTTAGGTGTGACAGCAGCAGCTACCAACTCTTAGGTGTGATGGCAGCAGCTGCACTACTGTCCCCAAACTTCAGGTGTGATGGCAGCAGCAGCACTATGGCCCCATCCCTCAGAGGTGACTGCAGCAGTAATACTATGGCCCCCAACTCTCAGGTGTGATAGCAGCACCATGGCCCTATCCCTCAGTCATTAGGGCAGCAACACTACAGGCCACATCATTCAGATGGGATGGCAGCAGTATTATGGTTCCCACCCTCAGGTGTGATGGCAACAGCATTATGATACCTATCCCTCATGGGTGACAGTAGCAGCACCACTATGGATCCACCCCTCAGGTATGAAAGCAGCAGGGGCACTATGGCCCCAATCCCTCAGGGGCAAAAGGAGCAGCAACACTATGGTGCCCTTCCCTGGATGTGACAGCAGCAGCACTATGCCCCATCCCTCAGGGGTGTCAGCAACAGCACCACTATGGCCCCATCCCTCAGGCATGACAGCAGCAGCAGCACTATGGCCCCCATTCCTCAGGGTTGATAGCAGCAGCAGTACTAAGGCATCAATCCCTTAGGTGTGATGGCAGCAGCAACACCACAGCCCCCTCCCTCAGGGTGATGGCAGAAGCACTACAGCCCCCACCCTTCAAGTATAACAGTAGTAGTAACAGTCAGCCCCTATCTCTCAAGGGTGATGGCAGTAGTGGTAGTACTACAATCCCTTTCCTTCAACACCCACACCTCACATGCCCAAATTACAAATTTGTGGGTTTCTTATTGTGTCAGAACTAAGGTACAAATTAAGCCAGACCACCAGATGCCAAAGTGGACTTCCTCGGTTTGGTTCAATTTAACATTTAACTGCTAGAATTGACTTGTTTGAAATAAAGTGCTTCCACCCACAAAATCCACATTTGATTAGTGGAAGGCCTTCTAATGGAAAATCATACATCTCCCAAACATGTTGATACCATTTTTGTCACTTGGTCTCCATGAAAAGCGGGTCTCTCAGTTTTCATGACTGAGCTCAGATGTGAATTAAGCATAGCACTGCCCATTGGCATTGTACAGTACCTGGGGCCTTACCTTCTGAGTGTCCCTGTGTGTGCTTTCTGACTTGGCTATGGTTACAACATCCCACCCAACCCTGCTGGTATACAGCAGTGGGAAGACTGACAACAACAATTGGGCCATATAGCAAACTCAAGGGTACACAGATGCTAAGGCCAGCTTACTCAGGGAAACACAACAAGCAACAGCAGCAGCCCCACTTTGCCCACAGGCATTGTACAGTATCTGCTGCCTTATCTGTTGTGTTCTCTGAGTCTGCAGTCTGGCTTGGGTGTTGTTGCAGCACCTCCCGCTTACACTGGTATGATGCAGTGGTTGGTAGGGTGTAACCCCCTTATGGGAGCTTACCTGTTTTTGCATCCCATTTGCCTCATCCCTTGTGGTGTGCCCTGTTGCTTGTCCGAGTCCAGTAACGCCCACTGGATCCTCCTCCCAGCCCCCGGATGGCTTTGCAATTTGAAATGAGGCCAGAGGAGTCAAGCCGCGGAACCACCGAGCTATGGCTGCACAAATGTGCAAGCTGGTGGGCGGTGGTGCATGCGCAGTACTCAGGATCATTTCCTTACCACAGCTGTGGTAAGACGGAAGCTTTTCCGGTGGTCTCAGTCCCCTAGTGTGGCTGGAGACACGGAAAAAGCTCATGAGAGGCTGCTATATTGCTTTATTAAAGAGCGCCTATCAGAGCTGTGGAAATGTCTCATAAATATTAATGTGGCCTCGTGAATATTAATGAGCCAGTACCTACTGCCTGGGGACTGCTTATATCAGCATTAGCCACAAGCAGAAGGAAGTGGTTTGAAATGTAACACTGCAGCCAGGGGACAGTTAAGAAAAACTGCCAATAAACTGTAGGGTTTTTGTTTAACAAAAATATGTATTCTGCCTGCACCAGGATGTTGAAGTGGGACACTACGTGGTCTGCCTCTAAGCTGTTTTGGTAGCAGCCATGTTAGCAGCCTGTGACCTTGTCTCAGCCAATCAGAGAGCCAGGATTAGGCAAAGAGACATTTGGGGCTGTGCAAAAGAGTTATGGGGAAAAAAGGTGGGGGAAACTCTTGGTGCCCATTTAAAGAGCCAATCAGGCATTAAAAGCCTGATGAACATTAATTTTTCAAGGGGACAATTGTTTCAGCCAATCAGCTGCTGCCTGAAGCTCCCAAAACTCAAGAGACTTTTGGTTCTGAGTCCAGTTTGGAGGGATCCCCTGTGCAGGGATGGAGGCGCCAAACCCTTGCTAAAGAAATGTGTCTGCAAGGCTTGAGAGTGGCCTGCCTGAGGGTTACCAGCTATCTGTCCCCAAGGGTTTGTGCTTGCCTTTCCACATTGAGAAGAATTTATCTGAAAGATCCTGATTTTCAACTTCAGCTGTGAGAGAGCTGTAAAAATCCTGCCACTGCAGTTGTGAGAGAGCAGCAAGGGTCTGCAACTTCAGTGATGAGAGCACTATAATGATCTGCGAATTGGGGGCCAAGTAACCACAAGTTCCAGGAGATGCCCAATTCTGTCTGTCACACTGCGTTGACTCAGCACCAAGAAAGGGGTGGACATCTGTCTGAAGGAATGACTGTGGATGGTCCTGGTTTATAGGAAATGGCATGAGAGTCTCCCTGGAGAAAGGAGCTTGCCAGTGATTGCCTATGAGAAGCTTGATGTCCTGCTTTGGGCTGCTGAGTCATGCCTGCCAAGAGGAATTGTATGCTTATGTTCTGCTGCTGGAATCTAAAATGTAAAGTGTACTTGCTACAGTGCAAGAAGCATCCATTTTGGTTGGTGGACTTGCCTTGATCTCCAGCGTGCATCTCCAGAAGTAAAAATAGAGAGCATCTTCTGTTTGTGAGCACCTGTATGGTGAGGAAAGTGATATCCAGTATCATGGGACTGTTCGAGTGGAAGGTGTGTGCCTTCAGTACACGTTAAGAGTCTTCTGTGAAGCCAATCGTACAAACATAAGACCATACCAATTTGCCAGCAGAAATAGGCCATAGTGGTCTATCAAGTCTGCTTGAGTGTGCAGATCTGATCAGCTTTCCTGGAGCTGCCCGCCTCCCATACTCCTCCAGGAGTTACTATCCCTCCCCCAGTACCCTTCTCATTCCCCAGCCTGGAACAGCTACCCTAATTTTTTTCTTCACTCTGTCCCCCCTTGCCCTTGAAACTAACCACTGTATTTACCACAACCACCTCCTCTGGCAACTCGTTCCATCCCGACACCACCCTTTTTAGTGAAATAGTGCTTCCTCATTTCCTTCCTAAATCTACCCCTTACTAGTTTCAGGCTGCACCCCCTTTTTGCACCCTCCCTCCTTAAGTTAAAGATGCCCTTTGATCCTACCCTGTTACTTCCCTTAAGATACTTGAAGGTCTCTATCATGTCCCCCCCTCTCTCTTTCCTATCCTCCAAGGAGTACATGTTTAGCTCACTTAGTCTCTCCTCGTATGTTTTGTCCCCCATACCTTGGATCATCTGGTCACCCTCCTCTGCACCCCCTCCAGTAGCTTTATATCCTTCTTCAGATATGGGCACCAGAATTGCACACAGTATTCCAAGTGCAGCCTCACCAGTGACCTGTACAGTGGCAAGATGACTTCCTTCCTCTTGGAGGTTATTCCCCTGGCGATGCAGCCTAGCATTTTATTCACTTTGGTTGCTGCCTTGCGGCACTGTGCTGAGTGTTTCATGTCTCCTCTGATCATCATCCCAGCTCCTTTTCCTCCTCTGAGACTGCCACCTGTACTCCCCCCAGCCAGTAGCTGGTCCCTGTGCTCCTGGCACCCAGGTGCATGACCTTGCATTTCTTGCAATTGAAACCTAACTGCCAGATGCCCTACTATTTCTCCAGCCTTGCCAGATCCTCCCTTAATTCCTGTCTCCCCTCCACTGTGTCCACTCTCCCACGGAGCATGGTATCATCCACAAAAAGGTAGATCTTACTTTTGACCCCCTCTGCAATGTCACCAATAAAGATGTTGAACAGCACAGGTCCAAGTACTGAGCCCTGTGGGACCCTACTGGTTACAGGCTGAGATTTGGATAGTTCCCCCACCATCACCACCACTCTGATTCTTATCCTGAAGCTAGTTCTTGACCCACGCCAAGAGTTTGTCCTTTAATCCCAGGTCCCTCAGCTTTCCTGATCAGCCTGCCATGTGGCATTGAATTGAACACCTTGCTGAAGTCCAGGTACAGGATGTCCATGGCCTGTCCCATGCTCAATGACCTCATAACCCAGATGAAGAAGTCAATCATGTTGGTTTGACAAGATCTCCTGACAAACCCATGCTGCCTGTCATCCTGGAGACCATTATCCTCAGGAAGGACACCAGTCTTTCATTTAGAATGGTCTCTTTTATCTTCCTCACTATATAGGTCAGCCTAACCAGCTGATAGTTACCTGGCTCATCCCTGGGACTGCTCTTGTGGAGTGGAACCATGTTAGCTGTTCTCCAATCCTGTGGAACACACCACTCTTCCAGTGAGATGTTAAACAGGTCCATCAGCAGGGCTGCTAGAATATGTCTGAGTCTTTTGAGGCTGTGTTTCTAGTGAAAAAACAAAGACTATGTCCAATGTGATAGAGCCATGGCTGCTATGCTGGCAGGGTGACTGAGATGCCAGTACAGTATATCTAAATGTGATTGACTTTGAGAGAGAAAGAAAGAGAGAGAGAGAGAGACTGCTTTGAAGATCAGTTTGAGGAATCAGTGTGGTAGTTTCACCAGCTAGGCACTGCCATTGCGTCTCCCCCTGAGGGGTTATACCTAGATGTGGGGGTCTAAGGTGTACTAGCCCATGTCCCTGTGCTAGTCTGTTCCAGATGTGTCTTTGGCCTTGAAAGAAGTTTTAACTGCCTAAGAAGCTGAGAGAAGTTCCAGCCTGCTAATCTGTGAGAGCCTGCTGTTTGGAAGGGGGGCCTGCCACAGGCCCTTTTGTGCGCAACCTCAGCAAAGTCAAGTTCCACAAATTGTGTCTGCTTAAATTCTATTGTCTAGCCTGTGCTGCATTTGTAATTGACTGACTGCAAAACCGTGAGTAAAGCAGACTCTGCTCTGCATTTGGAGGGATTGCAAATATTTATCAAGTTTCTGCCAAGTTCAGTAGTTGCATTCTGAGGCTGCTAAAGTTGAAGTTCCCCTGCCTACTTACAGAGTCAAGTTTAGCAAGGAGCTCAAGTAACCAAAGAAGAAGTAAAAGTTAAATGTAGTTTGTTTTAAGCATGCCAACACTGGCCAATCAGCTGCACCATAACATGCCTGCAATGCTTATTAGCACTGGGTACCCAGGGAAAGAATTGCTGGGTTCTTGTCTTGACTGGGGACTGGTGCCAGCTGGGGTTTGTGTAATTCCAAAGTCTAAACAGTTAGATAGTTAGAGAGCTTATCCTAATCCATTCAAAGGTTGGTGGGTGACAAGCTTGACTGCTGTTTGAACCTAAAAGTAAAATGATGGTACTCTGATGTTAATTACCAAAATGCAAATGTTGCTTAACTTCTGCATCCAATTTCCCTTTCCTAGCCCTGCCCCTTGTAAATAAATTGTTGGTTAACCGTTTTCACAGAAATGAGTCATGAGCATATTATTTATACTCCACGTGAGCATATTATTAGCATATATATAAAATGGGCACAGACATTCCTGTGTCCTGATTGGCTGAGACTTGGTTCTAGCCATGGCAGTAAGAGACTATCACCAATGGGGCTAAAAACAAGTCCCTGCCAACCAGGGCAACTCATAAAATTTATAAGCCACATAATTCCTAATTTCCAGCACAAACATGGTTGCAGTCTTTACTCACATATAAAAAAACTCGACTAGGTCCTAAAAATAAAAGTTCATTAAATTAAATAAAGTAAGCAAATAATTTAATGTTATTTATACTCATGAGCCTGCAGCCTCATACCTCACTACGCCTCTGGGTGTGCAGGTATCTCAGTACTACCAACACCCAGCCATGTTTTATTGCTTAAGTCACTAATTCCAGGTTATTGAAAATGTAGTTTCTGGTTTCTGGTAATCCATGTGTGAGGTGACTGCATGAAAAGGTGGGTAGGTACAGCATCCCAGAGGGTTGTACTACGTAGATATCAGACCCACTTGTAGTTTTACTTTGGGAAGAGGCACAGCGCTATTTATTTATATGCTTGGTAAAGAACCCTTGTAGAACAGAAATAGGACCCAGGCCCCTCAATCTTGTTCAGGCCTGCAAGGCAGGGGTAGTAGCCCACTGGAACACAACGTGTGGGGCTGCATAGGGTAACAACAGCACCCAGGTCATACAGCAAATTCAGAGGCACACAGAAGCTAAGCCCTTCCCCCCATACACACACTCAGGGGCACACAACTAGCAGCAGCAGCAGCATGGAGAACTGTCAATGCTTACACCATCTGTAGCCCAGCTTACTTATCCACCCAGCATTAAAAAAACTCCCCAGATTAAAAACAAAGTAGTGGCACAGGCTGGTGATGCACAACTCTGGCAAGTAGAAGATCAAGGTTTGTGAGCTGTGCTGAGCCAGGCTTCCCTGCCCTGAGGAGATGAGGCTTAGAGCATGATGCAGAGGCATTGTGTTCTGACCTGGGGGGACCATACCTCAGGGGGAAGTGGGGGCTGCTTTAATGTTGTGGGTGACCACACAGTGTTATAAGACACCTTCCAGGTTGGTTGATCCCGCACAAAGACACCCAGATCAGCAAGCATCCTTTGAGCCTCCTAGCTAAGCAAAACTAAGAGTTCAACTTCCCAGAGGCAAAAAATTAAATAAATGCAGTCAAGTGCTCCCAGCGAACCCCCCTCCTGATTTTCCAAGTGTACTGATACTAAGTTTATTTTTTTTTGGGGGTGGGGGCGGTAATCATGCAGTGTAAAAATGGCTTAGGCATGTACTTTTTTCTACACAAAAACGTTGCTGTACGGATGGGGAGAAGTTACATCAGCGGATCAAAGGGTTAGATGCAGAGCTGTTAAACTTTAAATCTGACACCCCTGCACCTGGCGCCCAGCCCAGTTCTCAGAGTGGGCTGATACTTACCTTTTTAGTGAGAAAAATATTTAGGCATACAATTTTTCCAGGCAAAAATGTTACTTTTGGGTTTGTGAGCAGTCACATCAGCTGAAAAAAGAAAGGGTTGGATGCAGGGGCAGTTAAACTTTAACCCTAACTCCCCCACCCCAGCTGTCTAGTTTGATTCCTCGAGTGTCCTGATATTTAACTTTTTTTTTTATATCATCCAGTGCAATACTAATAACAAAATAAATTTAGGCAAATACTAAATGAAAACTGTGCTTTCAGGATGGAGAGCAGGACTCAGCTGATCAAAATGTTGGAGGGAAGCATGGGTGTTTAAACTAAAGCATGGGTGGGTACAATAAAGCAGCATGGTGGTATCCTTACTGATTCTATATGCAGCAGAGCAGCATCCATTTTAAGATGCTAAAATTTGGGCATTCTATGCATTGGCATGAAATTTCCATGTAGCACCGGTGAAAGAATTCAAAATCCTCAAATCAGTATTTTATTATTTTTGTTGTTTTTCCTGTGAAAAACAGAAAATCAGTGTCCTTGACTATAGGTTGTTGCTGGATCATCTCAGGGAGCACTGTGGACTCACCAGCATTGTCATCTTCTGGCTTATGTCCTTCCTTAGGGATACGAGACAGAGGTAGTGATGGGGAATTTCTCCTCACTCCCAAAGCCCCAGGGGCTGATTCTGTCTCTCATATTGTTCACAGTGAATATGCTGCCCCTGGGAGGGCTAATTAGATGGTAAAATCTGGGTTTCATTGCTATGCTGATGAGACTCAGTTGTGCCTATCTTTTGCACCAGGCTCCTGGACAGTCAAGGTGCTAAATTTGTGCTTGACCAAGATTTGAACTGGTTGTTAACATACTATGTAAGACTTAACCCTGACAAGATGGAGGTACTGGTGACTGAACCTGGTCAACAGTGGGGTTCGGAGGCTTCCATCAATACGACAAGCTTAATGTTTGGTTCCTCTAGTTTGGTGGCCCCTGCTGAGGTAAAGAATCTGGAGATTATTCTGGATGAGAGGCTGACATTTGTGGCTCATGTGTTGGCCATAGTCCAGAGTGACTTTTATCATCTCAGAAATATCACCCAGATCAAAGCATTAATTTCCCCATAAAAACTTGCCCTCATTGGTACATGCCTGTGTCCTGTCCAGACGCGAATATTTTAACACTTTATACCTCGAGGTAAGTGGAGGTGTTCTACAGTGCCTGCAGCTGGTGCAGAATGCTGCAGTCAAGTTATTGACAGACTTTTCCAGGTCTTGTCATATGACTCTGGTTTTGTGCATACTGCACTGGGTGCCAGTTAAAGAGCTAGTGTGATGGGTCTGTTTTAATAAACTGTTGTGACTGGGCTGTGTTGTGCTGCGTTATGTTCATTCATGTAAAAACATAATGGCCCCTATGCACTATGGTGCAGAGTGGCTACACACCGCGTATCTGTGGCATGTAGCCATTCCACACCCATTGCGCCCCCAGGGAGGTTGGCTATGGTATTCATCTATGGGGTATGCAGCCTCTTCCGCCAGACCATGCAGAGGGCAACACAGTCAGGGCGGGCAGAGGGCATGCCAGGGGGCGTGCCTGCACTCTGTGACATTCACAGAGTCACGGAGCACTGGGTGTGTGGGTGCACAGCACACAGGGGGAACCCCTGCCGTAAGGTCTGTGTGCCCCCCGGGATGCTACCCCCCGGTTGCTGAATGTCAGGTGGGGCATGCCTTCCTCCACACCATGCTGCCACAGACCATGGACAATGACTAGTGGTCTGGGTACAGCCGACTGGGTACCAGCCCGCTTCTTGGTTGCCACGCATGGCACAGCGGCAGCCATTTCTCCATGCCCATGGGCACAAGGGATCCATCAGCAGACCGGGTTGGGCATCCCATTGGATGCCTGCCCAGTCTGCGTATCTGTCCTCTGCGCTCCCACACACCAGGAGGGTGGGGCCACAGACAGGTGCGCACTGGTAGTGCATACCCCCCTGGGTGCACACCTGTCCGCAGGTGCGGCCCTTCAAGGGTGGGATACCTGCCTCCGGCGCGTACCTCCCACCCCTATGTGCATAGGGCCCAACAACCACAAGGTCTGTAGTATGGCTTGCTGAGTATTTTGTATTGATGCCGGTTTTGAGATTCTTGATGATTCTGTCCTGAGCTGTGTGCCGCGTGCACTAGCAGTCCTGATCGGAACTGCTGAGGTGGGGGGAAGTTTGAATTCTCTCGGGGCTGCTTTACCGTTGTCCAACAGAATCCATTTGTTTGACTTGGAATAGCAAGGAAAGTTTAAGCAGTCATTTCATAGTCCTTTTTTGTGGCTGTTTGATGAAGTCTCATTCCATGTGTGGTGTGGTACTTTCCTTTTTTTTTTTTAAATTGAAGAGAATGACAACGTTTGAAAAGGTTCTGGTGACTGACTCCAGACTGCTGTGCACAATAGTCTGGAGCCAGTCACCAGAGCAGAGCCCAAAATTACTACACCACAGTGACTGCTTGAACATTCCTTACTGTTTCGAGTTGGACAACTAGATTTTGTCAGACAACAATAAAACTTGATGCTCGAGTCTAATCGGGTTAATGGTTCACAAACTGTACTCCTAATTTTGCACCAGTGCTCTACTAAAGCAAAGCTGAAGAAAGCACTTTGTTATGTCTCTGTAGTGACACCCTGTTTCTTGCTCCCACAAGGCTAGCACTGTCCCTCTTTCTCTCTCTCTCTCTGCCTAGGGAGTGTGTTCTACTGAGCTGAAAATCCGCGTCTCTGTTTGACCCTAACTAACTAGGAAAATGGCCCTAACACTAGTGCTAGACAAACATCTAAATGGACTTAAAAGGCATCTCCTCTTGAGTCTGACAGGCTGTTTCTCATCTTACCTCACAAGCTGAAAAGAAAGAGATGCCACTGCAAGATAAATGCTGCTTTTGTTGTCTTCTTGGAGCTTAGGAGGTATGAAATGCGGGGGAAGGGTGGCAAAAACAGGACCACAAGTCAACAACCAGAGATCAAATGTTTCTGTAGGCACTTGAGCGAAGGTGGGTGGAGCAAAAGTGGGACCACAAGTCATCAGTCAATGATCAAATGTTTCTGTAGGCACCGGAAGGGGGAGGCAAAAAAGCAGGATCACAAGTCAGCAATCAAAAGTTTCTGTCAGCACTTGAGAGTTTCATAACTAAGTAAGTACTAAACACTGCTGGGAAACAGAAACGAAAGACACATTACAGTTGGAGGGTTTTAGACAAAATGGTTTACAAATGGAAATCTGTGAGCTGTAAGCCTGTACATATACAACTGCAGTGTCACATGACTTTTGTTCATCCATTTGCATTAGCATCACTCCACCAACTAAGTTAAAAATAGAGTTGTACAGTATGTGCATGAAAACATTCATTATTTGGCAGTGTTCTGACAATATTTGACATGAGGAAATTTAGTGTCAGTTTGACTAACCTATCAGACATGTTTCTTTCTAGTAGGAGATAAGAACAACTGACTGACACTTTCCTCCAACTACATCACTTCAAATGCTGCGTTGTGAATGGCGCCCTACGAACACAGAGACACAGAAGTGTAATAAAATTATAAATGTAATAAACAATATGTTATAAAACTACTAAATAAGAACACTATAAACAATAAATAGGCAATTGAACACCCAGGGATGAGGTCAGGAATTCTATAACGCTAATGCAGTACACTAGCTCTTCAAGTGGCGTATCACATTCAAGATCCGTCTTCTGACCTATAAGGCACTATATGGATTGGGTCTAGAGATGGGTAAAGTTGGAAAACTTTGAATTCCATGGAATTTTGTGAATTCCGCATGGTGAGGTTTCTGCTGCAAAGAGTGGAATTCTGCCACGAAGTACAGAATTTCACCCACGAATTGCAGAATTTTGCCCACGAATTGCGTAATTTCACTGAAATTCCTCTGTTCCCAGGCAAAATTCTGTTGTTTGTGGGCAAAATTCTGCACTTTGCAGCGGAACTTCACCATTTGGGATTTTCTGAATGTGGGGAAAACTTCACAGAGCACTGCTGAGGTGAATTTCGGCCACTTTGCGACAAATTCGCCCATGAATTTATACTTCACTGCATCTCTAATTGGGTTCTGGCTCCCTGAGAGACTTGCTGATTGCCCTATCAGACCTCCTTTCCTCTCCGCTCCTCCTTGCTATTCCCAGGGTTAGGTTGAAATCATCTGGTGATAGGTGTTCGTGGGACCTAGAAATTAAAAATACACCCAGCACTCGAGGTAAAATTCAGGGAGAATAAATTAATTTTTTCAAAGAAAAATAAAAATACTTAGAAATGTAAGCACAAAAAGTTATTTTCAACATCAAATACATAAAAATTTCAAGGCTGCAAAACCCATTCCAGCCATGGTGCTTTGGGGCAAGGCTACCCCTTCGTCAGGAGGCATCATGGGACCTACCCTGTGGAATAGGCTGCCTTCATCTCTTCAGAAGGCTCCCCAAGTGGAGGCCTTTAAGAGGGGCCTAAACTCCCTTTTGTTCCAGTAGGCTTTTAGTTTGGTGTAGTTAGTCCCTGAAGAGATGCTGCCATATAGTATTATCTTTTTGATCCATAACATTTTTTGTTTTGCACATATTTATTCTGATGGGTTTTAATAATGTTCTGAGTCCCAGGGAATGGGCGCTACACAAATACATTTTGGTACTTACTTGCTTACAAATTGCTGTTTATATCACCTCAAAATTAAATCCTTTAAGTTGAGGGTAAGCTCACATGTTAGATTTATTTTGTGCTTAAACAGTAACTTTCCTATGGTAAATCCTATGGTGGTGGACACATGGAACAGCCTTCCTGAGGAGGTTGTGGGGTCTAAAACTGTGGGAGAATTCAAGAATGCATGGGACAGACATGAGGCAATTTTTGTGGGGGGTAGGAAGAAATAGGCTGTTGGTTAAATAGGATCTGCAGCTTATCCTCTAAGTAGGGAAACGGGCAGACTAGGTGGGCCAAGCGGTCCTTTTCTGCCGTCAAAGTCTATGTTTCTGTGTTATCTGTTTCAATCCTGTATTGTAATAGTTATCATCACTGTGATTACATAAGTCAAAATAATATGTGTGGATTTCAAGATGCAAATTAGGTTGCATTCTGGGAATGCACAATGTTTTCTTTTTAACTACCTTTTATTTTAAGTATCCCTTTTCCAATGTTAATATTTAAGTAAATATTAACTGTTAATGTGAGGAATTCGGATACAGTAATGGGAATAAGTTGCATGAAAAAATATATTTTCTACCCACTGAAAATTTTTAAGATAAAAGAAAAATACTGCATTCTTCATTACAGTCCAGGCTCTCCTGTGATATGCATGGAGTTGTCTTTATTACTGGAACATGGAAGTACAGTTGGCAGTCAGGGACCACTTTGAGGCACATAAATATATAAGTAAACATTATCTGCTAGTGTCAGGAGATCAGATACAGTAATGGAAATAAGTTGCATGCTAAAATACATTTTCTTCCCACCTGAAATTGTTACAATTAAAGAAAAATATTGCATCCTTCTTTATGGTGCTGGTTTGTCTGTGATATGCATGGAGTTGTCTTTATTACTGAAACATAGATATACAATTGGTGAACCTGTCCCCTTTCTTCATCCACAGTAAAAAAGTAAAAATGAAAGGGAGAATCATTACCATGAGAAATAGAAAACATAGGATAGTGTACAGTTTGGGAAGTAAACAAGCAACAACGTGTAGAAAGTCAGAAATACAGTCAAACAGACCATACACAAAAAAATAAAATGTGATGGCTGTGATTCTTGATCAGATGGACAGAAAATAAAACTAATATTGAAGAATTAGGGCCCTGTACACTGTCACAATTATGTGCCGCAAAGTGGTCACTGACCATTTTATGTCACATTACTATATTTAGCTTCTCTGCTATATGTAAAGGGGTTGAGAGGCTTTCTCTGCACTACTGAACAGGACAGTGTGCCAGCACAGACACAGTTGTAAGGGAGGGGAGACAGGGTTAATGAGGGCACTGGGATGCATGGAGGTACTGTGCCATGCATAGCCACTCCTGGGCACAGTGACCCCAGGACTAGAAGAGCTGCTGAAACCAGTCCTTCAAGAAGCTGATGCCTTGCAAGCTGTAATGTCCACTCTGGCTTGGGGAAGGATTAGGCAGTGCACAGTGCCACCATCAAGGGGTTGCTGCCTTGCAATCTGTAATGTTTATTCTGGCATGGGGAAGGGTTTGGCAGTGCACAGTGCTATCAAACATTAGACGACACAGAAACAATGTTGGGGAGTGAGAACTACGGTCTGGATGCTGGGGACTTCAGTAACCACTGGGTGAGATTTCAGGGTCAATGCACCATCAGGGAAGACTGGAGAAGTGGGCCTTAAGATTCAGGGTGAGGAGGGTAAGGGAACAACAATGGCAGTAGCACTGTGTGCCCAGGGTAAGGGAAGTGGCATGGCACCATGTCTCTGGTGCCATGTCATTTGCCAGCCCCTGGGGCTGCCGTAGTTCCAGCATGTTAATGATTGCACAGGCTATGAATGAACATGTGCATCTAGAATAGTAATTTGCATAACCGCATGCAGCACAACTGTCACAGGGGACAATCCACCCTGTGGAAATAGCATATAACACCTTCACATACTGTTTTCACCTTACCTGTCACAAGATGGTACACGGCCTACCTGTAGAAAAAGGTACTTCCTGCATGGGGCAGGATTATGTAAATAATTTAAAGCAAGTGACACTAATGAATGACATGGAAGCAGGTTATCAAATAGAAACAATTAGATTTATAAACAATCTTTTGGGTCTTTTTTCTTGTCAAAACTGCTTTTACTGTGTTTCACTGTCTTACTGGCTGTGCAGCCTAGTCAACAAAATCTATACAGTTATTAAACAGAATTTTGTCTCCCCACTTAACACTGCACAGAGACCAAGAGCAGTTACTCAGTAAACCCACCCCATTAGTAAAATGTCCCAAAGTCAGTGACAGTCTCCAGTGTTACTGTCCCTTCTATTTGTCCAGACAAGTTGGTGTCCCTGGAGTGCTGGATCGGTTGACTGAATTGCTGCCCTGGCCAGGTGGCCATCTGACACAGTGTCCTCTAGGTCCTCTTGGTCTGCTTCTCTCCTGGGTTGCATGATCATCTGCTCCTCGTCTTGGTCCTCTGGTTGACTGATCACAATATGTAGGTGCACTGCTCCCCTCCCTTACACTACACTTTTTGCCAAAAATAAAACATACTTCTTTCTGACATCTCCCAGAAGGCTCCCCATGTCTGCCTGTATGTTCTTTAAGGGATTGAGCTGCCCAGGTAAATAGTCTATTAATATATTTATGCATTATACCCCTCAGAGCTCCTTGCTTTTGCAGCTATACTGCTTTCTATTATTTGGGGCCTTTCTGGACTTGAGGCTGCTTTCCTTCCTCCCCCAATCATTATTGGTAGCACCTTGGGCTTGAACCATCAACCACAGTAAGGCTGTAGTTAATGAGGTGCCCTACACCTTAACACTCCCCGTGAGGAGCAGCTCTGGGGGACCCAGGTAACACCCCCTTCCCCAGAGCTGCTCCTCACTTTTGTTTATTCAATTAAACCAGTGCAGCTTCACTCTGTGGCTCAAGCTGCATCCGCAGTGCTGCCCCCCCCACCCTGGCTCCTCACCCACAAGCTCACTCAGAGCACTACTAGAGAGCTGAGGGAGCAGCCCATCAACTGCCCTCCCCGCTCCTGCTAACAAGCTCTCTTGGATTCATTTCTACAACCACAGGAGTGATGGATTGGGTTGGTGGAGGGAGGCACTCTTGCCCTAGCCTCCTCCACCTCCCAGTGATCTCTTTTCTTCCTACCCTCCAAGCCACATGGAGCAGGCCACAGCCAGAGCTTCATATGGCTGAGTGTAGACAATGCCAGCTGACACTTTCAGTTTCACAGGATCATGATCATGCTAGACTGCAGTAGCCACCACTGCTCTCTCTTTTAGTCAGTGGCATTTACTGACCAACCTCCCTGTCTGCCTACATTTCTGGATCCCAGGGAGGAACCCCCACTAGAAACCAGGGGAACTATTTAAATGTTAAAAAATATACCTTGGCCACAGGCCACCAAGGAACTAACCCACTAGACCACCTGGACTATACATTAAATAATAAAGGCTTCCTAGACAGCCTTAACCTACTTGACTACCAATGACACTTTCTGAAATAGAACTGGGTTCACTAGCCCAAAAGGGTCCCAACAAGCCCAACAGGGCTACTACTTAAAGCTGCTGGCCACTAGACTACCTCAGGGTGATATAGGGACTTGGTTCAGCCCCCCAAACAAGCCTTTCTTCTCTCTTCCTGACTCTGTTTTGTATTTTTTATTTTCTATCTTTGCATTACTATTTTCCTAATGTTTCCTCACTCTGAGTTTAAACTACATTTTCCTCTAAAACCCTTTGGGCTCAATATTTAAATATTAGCACCGACAAAGTGGTTAGTGTTGGTGCTAACCTGGGTTTGCGCTAGTGCTCTTGGTGGGGCATAATCAGAAGCCCCCAAGAGTGCTGGCCAAACCTGGCAGCGCCAAGGTGCTAACTATATCACTGTACATATGCAAATGAGGGTTCCCTCATGGATATCAGCATTGCAGTATATTCAAAGGTTTGTGGCAATGATAAATAGCCCCCAGAGTGGTACTGTTTACTGCCACCCAAAGACAGTTTTATCTGGCTACTAAGCTTGTGCCATCATCCCCCCAAGGCAGGGTGACCATAATGCATCCACCCGTCCCATGCCAATCTGGCCCCCATCACCCAGCCATGTGTAAACATAAGGCCCTGGTGTTATAGTGGTTCCCCCTACCCCCAGATCTCCCAAACATGTGTGAATTTAAAGCCCTGGTGGTATAATGGATACCCATCCCCTCAGTTGTCCACCAACTCCCCACCTACCCACCGACAGACAACCCCTGCCTTGCACTCCCCTCCTCTGATTGCCAGTCTCTGAAATATTCGCAGCTGGCATAGCTCCCCTCTCACTTCCTTGAGAGGCCACCATCTAACAGTAATGGAGCGAGATCATATGATTGTACTCCATGACAGTCAGTCGACAGTCAGCTGAGAAGGTGAGAGGAGAACTGCGCCAATGCTGATATAGTGGAGACTGGGGTTCGGGGTGAAGATGGGAATGGAGTGGAAGTCCTTTGCTGGTTGGTAGATGGTTGGTGGAAAACAAGAAGGTGGGGGGAACCACTATGCTACCAGGGCTTTATATTCACACATGGCTGGGCTATAGGAGGGTGGGGGGACACACTATACCATCAGGGTTTTTACATTCACACATGGCTTTGTGATTGGGGGATTGGTGAACCACTGTACCACCTGGGCTTTTCTTTTACATATTGCTCAGTGATCAGGGGTGGGGAGAACCACTATGCCACCAGGTTGTGCTTGTGCAGTACAGTATGGACGCTAAGGGGCTACTATTCCACATGCAAATGAACCCTTAATGGGCAAGAAGATGGCCCCTTAGCACCTTGCATTGTCAATGAGCTCATCTGAATGCTTGGGCTGAATATGGCCCACAGGAGAACTTGTGCTATCACATTTCAGGCAGTGCTCTCTCCTGTGGGACATATGCTGTCCGGTCCGTATTGGCACAGCGCAGATCCAGAAATTACTACCTTTGAGCCAGAGGCTCTTTTACAAAGGTTCCACGTCAATTAGGTACAGTACAAAAGGTTACATAGATAACACAACAAATTGTGTAGTGTCAAGAGCAAGAAAACATATACAAATACATATCAAATCATTTGTGCAAAAGGACATGAGATATCAATAATCACATTATTATTACAAGAAAGAGGTCATGCCAGATTAGGAGAAACACATAGGGAAAAAGTCCAGAACAGAGAGGGTAAGTGAAAGGTGTGGGGAGCAGACAATAGCAGAAGAAAAGGTTTCCCAAACATGTCTTTGTCAAATAACGGGACAGCGTGGGTAGTGAGAAAATAGGAGGTTTAATCAGGGCAGTCACAGGAGCTGGAGGTGGCAAGGTGAGAGAAAAGCCTAGATTTGAAAATACTTAGAGAGGTGGAGGCAGTAATATGAGTGCTGAGAGCATTTAGCCAGCTGGGGGCACGATAGGCAAATGATCTTTGTCCCTGAGAAGTCTGGCATCGGGGGACTTGGAGAGGCTGGTGTTCTGATCTTCTGGTAAAACGGATGCTAGCGCACGGGCATAACAGGTCTTGGATACAGGGTGGAGTGAGGCCCAGAGTGGATTTTTTTGCCATCAGGCAGGTAAGGTACTTTATCTGGTTTGAGAGTTGCAACCAACCTGAGTCAGCATAGAGTTCACATGTGCGGGTACGTCAGTGTGCACCAGTGAGCAACCGACAGGCCTTATTTAGGGATGTTGTAATGCGACTAAGTGCTGTAGTAGTGGCAGATCCATATATAACTAAGCCATAATCAACGACTGAGATGATAGAGGTTTGGATGGCAATCCTCAGTGCAGAATGGGTAAGAAGCTGTCAGTTCCGATACAGAATCCCAATTCGCTGATTAATAGTTTTTGCTGTACTATCAATGTGAGTTGCAAAGGTTAGGTCTTGATCAAAGTTGATTCCAAGATATCTGAAAATTGGCTCTTGTTCAAGGGTATTTCCTAGGTATGTATTAATGGTGAGTGGGACTTGCCGTTTCTTGTTTTGCGGGTTAGAGAAGAGCATGGATTTAGTTTTTTTGTGGTTTAGAACCAGCTTATGTTCAAGGAACCACATCTCAACTTTGGAAAAAGCATGCTGAAGGTTGAGGCGTAAGAGGTTCGGATCTTTATGAGTGGCAAGAATCACAGCACCATCAGCATAGAGGATTATTTGTTCAGGGCAGGATTTGGGGAGGAGTTTAGGAAAGGCTGAAAAGGAGGGGCCCAGGATGGATCCCTGGGGAACTCCTTGAGTGAACCGGTTTGAGTCTGAGAGAACTCCAGCTACTTTTACAGATCGAGACGCTGAGCAAGGTAATTTTTACCCAGTCACCAGACCCTGCAAGAGCCCTAGGGATAGTAGGTTGTTTGGTAAGTAGGCTATGGTGAACTGTATCAAATGCCTTGGTTAAGTCAATGTAGACTGCTTCAGTTAGGTTTCTTTGTCCACGGCATTGTGGATTGCTCCTGGAGAATTCAAGTAGGGCAGTCGATGCTGTGCCTTTCCCAAATCCATGCTGCTGAGTGCATAGGATGTTGTGCTTTTCTAGGTAGTCTGAAAGTTGGTCCCCACTGCCGCTCAAGGGCCTTAGAGAGAGGTGGTAGTATTGATATCGGGCGATAGTTACTTGCAGTGACTTATCACCACTTTTGTGCACCGGAGTGACAACTGCAGCTTTCCATTTCCTAGGGAATTGGCTGTAGCAGAGGGAGACATTGAAAATTTTTGTGAGGGGGAGCAGTACTTCCTCGAGAGTGAGGGACAGAAGTTTAAGGTCAATAGTGTTGCTGCTTACTCGGGACTTAGAAATGGCCTTCTTTACATATTTATAGACTTCATGTGCCTTTACTAGTTTGAAATGGAAGGTGGTTTGGTTGGAGAGGTAGTAGAAGTAGAAATTGAGGGTCAGCATCAGTGAAGAAATCAGATGAGAGGACACCACTAAGGTCGGTGAAGGTATCATTTAGGGTGTTTGTAATGATCTCTGGGTCTAATGTAGTGGTTCCATCCATTCATTATTGTAGGAGAGGATTTGGACTGCTGACCCATGATATTCTTTATGTTGTCCCAGAAGGATTTCCTTTGCCCCAGGAGTTGGAGAGGGCATTCTTGAAGTAGGAGCTCTTCATCAAGCGGATCTGTTTAGTACAGTGGTTACGAGCCTGTTTATACTTTTGAATGTCCGACAGAGTGCCAGTAGCTCTTGCAGTGGCCCAGAGGTGATCCCTACTTTGAGTTGTGCCAATAGCTTCGCCGTGAGCCAGGGATTTGTGAGTGCTTTGATTTTGCGCTTTTTTACTGGTGCATAGGTGTCACAGGCAGTTGAAAGTAATAAAGTAATCAAGGGCTAGGTCAACATCTTGAGTTTTGTAAATCAAGGACCAGTCTATCTGCCTAAGACAGGTCTTGAGATGAATAAGGTTGCCATAAGGTAGGACTCTGCTATAGATGGTTTTTGGAGGCGGCTTACGAAACTTATTTGTCCAGGTACATATTATTGGAGAGTGATCACTGAGCGAGTCAGGGAGAACACTTACATTGGTTATACGGGTAGGGTGGCTGGTAAGGATCCAGTCAATGAGGGTGCTGGTCCTTGATTTGTAGTTTTTCCTGGTAGGGGAGTTTACCACTTGTGTTAAATTTGCTGCTAGGATAGCATCTTTGTTTGACCCTGCATCAGGAGCAAGCCAATTTATATTAAAGTCCCCAAGGAGAAGGAGTTCGATGTCAGAAGGTTGTGTATTTATGATCCATCTAGCATTGCGCCAACATGGCTCAATATTCATTCATATAGCGCTGCTCTGTTGGTGAGCACCATCCATCCATCTGAATATCGCTCACAGCCAATCATGTGGAATTGCAGGGGCAGTACAAGTGGCTGTGCTGTGATTGTACCCAGCTCCGAATATGGGGTCCTTTTTACTTAACTCCTATGCTCATTCTGTGCTCCTTTGTATCTCTCCGCTCTCTGGCTCTACTCTCACTACTATTTGTTCCCGATACAAACCCATTTTTCCCTTTATTTCTACAGGTCTGGATGATTGTCATCTGTCTATCAGAAACAGTGGGTGAAGCTAAAACACTGATTAGTTTTAAAGCACACTTAGATAAACATATGTAAAAAAATCACAACTAACGCAATAAGAATGAACAGGCAAATAATAAGGGCCACAGCCTACTTTTGCCCATGAAGCACAGTATATTACTATGTAAGTATCTTTTTTGTTTAATTCTAATCCTGTAGTCTCTCCCCTAGGATTTCCATCTGATTGTGTCTTCTCAACTTCCTCTGTTCTTTCCTTTCAGGGCCTTTCCGAAACACTCCAAACCCAGGACACCCTGACTTTAATACAGCAGGTAACTCCAATTAATTATCCAACTTTCCATGTAGGCTGAGTGGCATATAATGCGATGCTCACACTTGTTATAAGCGGCACCTGCTTGTACATGGCAATTTTGGTGTGTAGTAGTAGAGAGAGCCATGTCCACACCGGAACACCACCGGTCACCACTGTGACTGTGTATAGGATGGCAAAGGCCAAAAGAGAGCCACACCAAGGTGACCTTGGGGTGCTCAGTGACAGCATATCTATATGAAGCTTTGCAGAAGTCACTTACCCAGGGCATATATAGAAAACCAAATGAAGAGTCCAACCAAGTTGTAAGGTTCAAATAAATACTTTTTCTTCATTTGAAGAGCCATTTTAACAGCAAAAACTGATCCTCCTGGCCCAGGGGAAACAACAAATGATCAATGTTTCAACTCAAACAGAATCTTTGTCAAGATACTGCCTCCTTTGGATGAATTGTTTTTCTAGTGAAATAAGATGTCACATGTTTAGCAATTGATTACTTTTTAAAGTGCTCGCATTTCAAATAACTTAAACATACACTCAAGATATCATATATTCCTATGTGCAAACCAACATTTCAAGAAGTGCAAGTGCTTAAATATTGCATAAATAAGTGACAACATATAAATACATAACAATACACATAAGAAGAAGACATATTTAAAAACTCTCTACTTTAAATCTGGACACTCAATTAAATAAGTTTTTCACAGAAATACAATTTTATTATATACCTATATCATGGTACTAAGTTTTAGGTACAGAAAGTAGGAGAGTACAGAAAATTAGCTTGGATAATCTAAAGATAGGAGAAGGGAAAAGAAGGGAAAGGAGAAGGCGTTTATTGGTATGGGGCTAAAACCGGGTGAGGAAAGGGAAGAAGCTGATCACTTTGAAGTTAGAGACCTCCGACTGCACTTTGGAATAATATTACAAATGTTGAAAGGGGAGAAAGATGGAAGGGGCAGGGGTAAGGGGAAAGGGGGGAAGGTGGGGGGTGGAGGGAAAACATCTACTGTATACCAGTTCTTATAGTCCACATAAGACCACTTATATTGAGGTCCTTAGACACAGTACTTACGAAAGCTGAAAGAAAAATGAGACACATTGGAGCAAACAGGACCAGAGCATGTAGAGGCTTCACTCTTAACCATTTAAACCTAAAAGGAAAGGGCACAGAGATAGTAAGACACAGTCAGTGCTTGTCCTTCAAAAAGGGTTTCAGCTCAACATGTCCATTAAGCTCCTTATCCTTATGCTTCGAAAGTATATATATCCAGTATAGCTGTCTTTTACTTAAAACACCTTCTCTGTTGCCCCCTCTTGGTCCCAACTGTACCTGATCAATTCTAATAAATTCTATGACATGTTCATCTCTATCTGATACATGAAACACATGTTCTGCCCAAGCATGTTGCAAACTGCCATTTTGAACTGCTCGCATGTGCTCCCCTACTCATTCTTTCATTTTTCGCTTCGTCTTCCCCACATAAAGACATCCACAAGTGCAGAATGATAGATAGACAACAAAAGTTGTGTCTCAATTCACAAACTGTTTTATATCAAATCTTCTCATACCTCCAGGGCTACTGAAACTAGTACACTCTTGCACAACAGGGCAATATTTACAATGCCCACATTTTCTGCACCCATTTGGAAATGGTGGCATCCAATTTCTGGGGCTTTCTTTCATGTCTTGATGTGTTGAGTGTACCAAAATATCCCTGATGTTTTTGGCCCTGCGATAGGCCATTCTGGGAGGTGTCTTTGCAGTTTCCTTTAATCTATAGTCAGCAGTCAGCACAAACCAGTTTTTATAGATCAGGTCCCTTATTTTCCATGGCCTAACGTTGTATGTGGTAACAAAGTTAATCTGATCTGTACATTCTTTTGTTGTAGGAAGATTGTCCTTTCTCTGCAATAGGGTACCCCATCCACTTCTGCTGTAGCTACTTTAGCTTTTTGAATGACACTATCAGCATACCCTCTTTCCTTAAATCTATTTTCAAGATCAGTTAACTCTCTTTGCAAATTTTCTGGCCCACTGCAATTTCTCTTAACTTGGTAAAACTGGCTCTTTGGGATGTTCTTGGTGGTGTGGCAAGGGTGACAACTGCTGGCAGGTAATGCAGTGTTTCTGTCTGTAGGTTTTCTAAACAAAGTAGTGACTATTGTGCCATCATTCATTGCCAGAACCTTCAAATCTAGAAAGGGGATTTCTTCTTTACTGTAACTACATGTAAATCTAAGATTAGAGTTAGAATCATGAAGGTATTGAGTGAATTTTTCCAGTTCACTGGTGTCTCCTCACCACACCATCAGAACATTGCCAATAAAGCGTTTCCATAATTAGATTTTTTCAAAAAATGAATTTGCATGTTGGTTCCATATAAATTTCTCCTCCCAGTGGCCGAGATACAAATTGCATGGTTTGAGGCTAGACTGGCACCCATTAGCAGTACCTTTCTGCTGCCTATAGAACTTGGCTCCAAAAGTGAAAATATTATTTTCCTAAACTATCCTAGTCATGTCTATCAAAAACTCAGTGGCAGGTATACTCCCTTCCTTCCTTTTTCCTAAGTAATATCGTAATGCCTGTAAACCTCCATCATGGGGAATGTTCGAGTATAAAGATTCAATATCCAGTGTAACTATCAATGAGTATTTTCCGATGTTTACCTCTTCAGGTTTTTTGAGGTCACCTGTATCCTGTAGATGCAAATGTAGACCCGGGACCAGTTCTTTTATGTTATTATTAACTAACTTAGCAAGGGGGTCAGTGGCTGTTCCTATTCCTGATATTATGGGTCTGCCTGGTGGATTTACCAAGGTTTTGTGGATCTTTGGAAGTAAGTGAAACTGAGCTCTTAGTGGGTGTTCAGTGGTCAGATGCTCTTTTTCTCTGACATTTATAAGGCATTCATGAAGTGCCCACCCTACAGATTCATCCACTAGTTTCTTAACCATCTGTATGTCATCATGATTTACTGGTAAGTAGCATTGTTTGATACACAATTGCCTTTCTACCTCCCTCACATAATGAGCTGTGTTCAACACCACATCACTGCCCCCTTGTCTGCAGGCTTCATGGTAATTTATTTATTTTTCTTTAGACTTTCAAAGGCTTCTCTTTCAAGGGTAGATATGCCACAATAGCATAAAGTCAACTCCTCACCTTTTAATGCCTCAAGGTCCCTTTCACACAGTTTTTGAAAAGTGCTCACTGTGCAGACTGGGGGGGGGGGGCAGAAAGTACTTGGTTTTCTCCTCACAGTGTTACTTGTTTCAGTACCACCTGCATTGCCTCTTTCAAAATCATTCAATGCATCCATTACATCCTGTGTTGCTATTAAATTTTGCAAACTATCATCATTACTTGGTGTTAGATTATCGTTGCTTACACTGAAGTCTGTTGGTGCTCCACCCATATTGTTCTCCTTAAAGTGGAAGCACCACAAGTTCAGAATTCAGCAAAGTCTATGTAAATCCACTGACATTTGGAAAATATCCACATCTGACGTCAGTATGAACGATAAGCCCTTACTCAAAATATCCTTCTCTGCCTCAGTTAGATTTTAATCTGACAGGTTATTACATTAAGCTCTTTAGACTCAGTTACCAGTTCAATCTCAAGTTCAGAACCAAATCTAGCTCTGGTATCTCCATTTCGCTTGACCTCCTGCTGCTCTTTGACCTCCACCTTCCTCTTCTGGTTCTTCTACCTTGACCTGGTAATGGCCCTTCTGTTTCCCTCTCCTCAGATGGAAACCCTGTCCCCGGTCTAAAAAAACATTGGATGCATCTGAGTCACTGTTAAAAGAGGTATCACTTGGACTAGTGCTAGTTGGTGTATGCTCTCCGTTTACTGAATCTGTGCCCCATTTCAGGTTTGGGTGTGGCTCAAAATGTACAGTTGATTTTTTTTATTTTTAGTCTTGTTCTTGTTATTCCAATATCTTTTATTTTTCTTTTTTGGGCCACAAGAAAATATGTCCTCTGGAATATTCGTTCTTGTCCCTTTTGAACTTCTGGGTCTTGGTAGCACAAATCTTCTTGTCTTGAAACTTGATTTCTTTCTCCAACAGGCTTTTAAAGGTGTTAAAACTACTGTATTTTTCGAATGATTTAAGCACTGTTTCTTTTTCCCATAAGTACCTGTCAAGGTCTTCTTGCATTTTCTCTGATTTTTGCACTGTCAGCTCCATCCATTTTGTACTAACCTCTTCCAAAATCCTTCTCCAGTCCCTTAAAAATTCCTCATCGTCTAAACCAAATGTGGGGTCTTTGGTAACATGAAGCCCCTCGGTGCTCTTTTCACTTTTATATAAGCTTCTATGGAAAGTGTTTGCCAGTGATTACATCTGGCTTTGACTGCAGCACATCCATACGAAAAGAAGGTGGCTCTTACAGGTCTGCCCCTTCTCAACATTCCTAGTTACCTCAGTGCTCTCACTTCTGGTTATATGTACTGAAGTGATCCCAAATGGGTTTATTTTTGAAAGGTTTCCAAAAAAATTTTCTGTAAATCCTGCTGTTTCCCCATTCAGATTAGCAGCTTGTGTACTTCTTTCAGGTGCTACCTCTTCTGCAGGTTTATACATTCTGTGCTTGTTAGCTTGTTATAGCCTCCCAAAAAACACAAAGCAAGCTTACCTAATAGCTATTAAAGATAAAGCTTCCAAAACTATGCCATCACCTGTGCATAGCTCAAAAAGTGAACAGCAAAAAACCAAAAAGAGCCACACCAAGGTGACCTGGGGTGCTCAGTGACAACATATCTACATGAAGCTTTGGAGATGTCACAGCACTTACCCAGGGCATATATAGAAAACCAAACGAAGAGTCCAGCCAAGTTGTAAGGTTCAAATAAAGACTTTTTATTCATTTAAAGAGCCATTTTAACAGCAAAACCAACCTTCCTGGGCCAGGGGAAACGCCAAATGATCAACATTTCAACTTAAACAGAGTCTTTACTGCCCCCTTTGGGTGAATTGTTTTTTCTAGTGAAATAAAATGTCACATGTTTAGCAGTTAATTACTTTTTAAAGTGCTAGCATTTCAAATAACTTAAACATACATCTAAGATATCATATATTCCTATGTGCAAACCAACATTTCAAGAAGTGCAAGTGCTTAAATATTGCATAAATAAGTGATGATATATAAATAGAATAATGGATAGCTACTGTAAGTATGTATTACAAGGCAGTAATACCATCGAGAGGTTTTGTGACTTGGTACTGAGAGATTAAGCTCGAGAGGTACCCAAAGTCCCCAAAACCTCTCGATGGTATTGCTGCCAAGAAATACATACTTAGCTATCTATTATTTTTTGTAATATATGGAGCAGGAATAGTTTTTTCTTACCTTTGGTGCAGGCTGATAGATTGTCTGTAGTAAAATCAGGAACAGCATGAAGAACAAGTAAAGCAGTCCAGAATTTAAGGTAATTGACAAGCCAATGATTTTGGCTAACAAAACATTAAACTATTAAGTTTGAAATATTTTTTTTTGTTGAGCATGCAAGATGTTCTAGTCGGAGTCTGAATCCGAGTACATGACGAATCATCGCTTCTTTCGTGGGGGTGGTGACTTCCGGATGTTGATCGCGACGTTGCCAAAAAAATTGCAGTGAGAACCAAATATGTTTCCTGCAGTAGCGGAGATGTGCGAACTTTTGGAGGACATTTGTGTTGTCATTTCCTGTGGGATTGCAACGGAGTTAGTCGCTGTGTCAGGTCTGGGTTCTTCAAGCTCAGGAGGTGCTGGACAAGCTGTTGAAGTGCTGGGTTGTTCTCCGGAGAGGATGGCACATATTTTCTGTTGCTTTACCTCAGAAAAGGTACTGTAATTGTTAATTGACTGGATGTTTTTATGACCAGAGACTTGGGCAACATCAGTGGGAGGCAAATTGGAGTCAATCAGCATTTGTATAGCCGTTTTCTTGTGCTATGGTTAGTTATGCATTTTTCTGGTGGGAGCCCTGCAGACTGTTGTAGCATTTTCATAATGCTACAAATTTTGTTCTCTCCAATTGTCATGGCTCTGAACCATAAGCTGGTTGGTTTCAGATTCAGATTTGGTGCTAAATAGAATGGAGCATCAGGTTGTAGCATGGCAGGGGGCCTTTGTGTAGAATACTTTTCGTAGGCCCTTACTGTGTCTCTTCTTGGATTTGTGGTGTTGTGGTATAGCCTGGGATGTACTGACCTAATATCCCTTATGTTTGTGCCAGTTCTAGTTTTCATTTGGCATTCATGGTACTCGAGGTAGTCATTTCCTTGGCTGTCTTTATTTAAAACTATGTCGCCCCAGCGGAGGAGGTATTGCTCGATTGTTCGTAGGGCGAAATGTAGCCCTATGTTGAAGAAGAGCATGTGAAGGAGTGCTGTGGGGGAGTCGTAACCTAGTGTGCCCGATGTGTACAGTAAGTTAATGTCTGTTTCAGTTAGGGCTTCTGCTTGCCTTGGCCGGTTACCCATTCTGAGTTTTTTTAGATATTTTTGCTTAGCGGTTAGTGTCTCTAGGGTTTGCTTGAAAACTGTTGAAGGACGTTGGAAAATTGAGGCGGGATAATTAATTTTGTGTAGGTGTCTGTCGATGCTTCCCAGGACACCTTGGATTGTGCTCGGCTCATATTCAGAGCCGTCTTGCTTTTTTAACTGGTACAGAAAATTAGCGAGGATGGAGTCTAGCTGCTCTATGGGGAATAGCTTCAATGGACCGTGACTCACCTTGCTTTGTGAGGTATGTTTGCAGGAGCTTTAAGTCAAAATTCGTTTTTTTTATGGTGTTAGGGTTCTCCTGGTTTTGTATGAAACGTATTCTGTCTTCGGCGGTATTACTGATATTAGGTTCCCTTTTTAGTGTTTGCTGTTACGTGCCGTGACCGAGGAGCAGTGTTTCTGTGAGGAAACTGTTTTCAGTTTGAAACAGAGCTCACGCTTGAAGTGGCCAGGTGATTGCGCTCGTGCTGCTGACTGGTTGTGATAATACTATCGTTCAGGAGTGGAACGATGGTATTATCACTTCTGAACGATAGTATTATCAGTTTCCAAAGATGGTATTATCACTTTCCCTAGTGTAGTATTACAAGACATTTTTTGTAAGGGATAGGAAGGTATTATTTGCCTATCTCCATATATTACAAATAAATAATACACACAACAAGACCTATTTAAAAACTCTGTACTTTAAATCTGGACACTAAATTAAATAAGTGTATCAGAGAACTACAATTTTATTATGTACCTATATCATGGTACTAAGTATTGTTATTTATTTATATATAGTCACTTATTTATGCAATATTTTTATGCACTTGCACATCTTGAAATGTTGGTTTGCACATAGGAATATATGATATCTTAAGTGTACGTTTAAGCTATTTGAAATGCTAGCACTTCAAAAAGTAATCGACTTCTAAACATATTTGAACCTTACAACTGTGTATAGGGCCCCTGAATTGTAAATTATGTTGCCATTAATTATGCAAATCACTTAACGTTTACATACTATATTGTTATTGACCATTTTAAATATCTGGAGAACACAACAATTTTATGTTTTGTGAAAGTAATCAACTTGGTAATTTTAGAAACAATGATTTGTGTTTCAAAGATTTTTGTGTTGAACAGAACCCAGATGTATCATGCTGTCAATGGTATAAAAAAGAAAAATGAGTTTGATAGCAAGTTAATATAAATATTACAAGTAATGTTTTTGATTCATTTTTTATAGTTGTTAAAAAAAGAGTCATAAACCAAAAGTTTGGCAATAACATTAGTTAGGTGGGAAAATATTCTCAGTTACCAAGCATGGTTTAAGGCACAAGCAGTAGCCAACTGCATAACCGCCCCAGGTATGCAGTATTTTAGTTATTTATTTATTCAGTTATTTGGAAAGTACCTTTGAGCACAAGTGCTTGTTTACAAAAGTTCCACATCAAGGTCATTATGATACAATGAGGGAACAATAATAGCAATGTCAAGCAACATACAGTGAGATACAATCCAATGGCAACAGCAAGATAGTGAAGCAAATCACCAAATCATTCCTCGGGGAGGCAGTATAGCATAGTGGTTTAAGGCTCTGAGCTGCAAATCTGGAGACTTGGGTTTGACTCCCACAGCCCTCACTTGCATACTGTGTGACCCTGAGCAAGTCACTTAACTTCCCTGTGTTGCACCTGTAAACAAGCTTTCAGCTTAGTGTGCTACTCCTGGTTAAACAATTGGAAAAAAATAAGGCAAATGCTAAAAGCAGGGTTATGCGCAGTGACAGCAGCAATGCAAAGATAGAGATGATTGCAGAGATCATTTGAAATGTACATGATTGGGAAGATTAAATAGTAAGTCTGGCAGTTCATTTAGCCAACCAGCAGCCCTTACCGCAAAGGAGCATTGACCCATTTTTGTTATCCGGAAGGGCAACTCTAGTGCAGTCCTAGAGATGCTCCTGGTATTGGTTAGCAGCATAGCTAAAGCAGTTTCTTAAAGTGTGTGTGTTTGTGTGTGTCTGTGGTGGGTGTGTGTGTGTGTGTGTGTGTGTGTGTGTGTGTGGGGAGGTAAGTCCAAGCAGTGACTTTGATACTGTATCCTGTTTGCTAGCAGGAGCAAGGCTGTTGTATGTACAAGGAGCAGCTATGGATATATTTGCCATCCCCAAGAACAAATCAATGGGCCTTGTTACAGATCACTGGAATTCTGTTTAAGATGGAGTCGCTTACAGCTCAGAAGATGGTGAGGCCATAAGGAATTGCAGCATACAGCATACAGAATTTGAATGACCATGACCATGCTGTATGTACCAATGGAAGCAAAAGAAAAGAAAAAGAACTGCTTGCACTGCAAATCTATAAGTGAATATTGTCAGATGTGGTTGCCCCTAACTGCACAACTCTCTTGATCCTGCAGTTTGGATCAGTGGTGGAAGGCAGGAAAAGAATGATTACGACATTAACCCAGTGAGGTACATGGTACAGTACATGGTACATTGTGAGACGTAAGCTAGGGCACCCTGAAAGTGAGTAATGGTAATGCTCAGCTGAAGATACACCACCAAAAACAAAGGAAAAAGATGTTTGCCACTTGGAAAAGCGTAAAAAAAATGGTTGCTGCTCATCAACTGAAACTCGTCAGAGAAAACTAACTCTCCAAAAACTAGCATTTTGGTCTAGAAACAAGAACGTGTCATAAAATTATTTAAAAAAAAAGTATTAGTTAGTTGAAAACCATTAAAACAATAATATATAGTATGCCTCTTGTCCCTAAACTAGAACTAACTACTGTTGAAAATCAGTGGGATGTAAATAGGGAGACAGTATAGTGCAGTGGTTTAAGGCTCTGAGCTGCAACTCTGGTGACATCCAGCCGACCAGACCTGGGTTTGAATCCCACAGCTTCCACTTGCATACTGTGTTACCCTGAGCAAGTCACTTAACCTCCCTGTGCTCCCAGGTTGCACCTGTAAAAAAGCTTTCAGCTTAGTGTGTCTCACCTGGTTAAACAACTAAAAATAAAAAATACAAGATTTGTGTTTGAGATAAAGGATATTTCCTATCATCAAGATACCATTTTTGCAGTGTTACAAGTAAAAGAATAGTCTGTGTTGCAGTCACATAAAAAGCAAACATTTGTCAATGCCAAATATGTATGTTTGCTTGCATGCTGTTGCAAGTTAGAACAACAGTATCTTGAGCTACAGGCAGGAAGACCTTTCTTACTCCCTGTAGCCATTGATATGTGGACTTTGGGTTCCACAGGCTAAGGGGTATAGGTCCCCATATTTAGAGTCGTCCATGTGTGCTGTGTTGACAGGAGCGCTGTATTGCAGTTAGTGCTAGAGATGGAGAAAGTCGGCAAAATTCACTCCGCGAATTAATTTGCAAATTTTGTGGAATTTGCAAAGTGCAAATTTGCAAAATTCGTGAAATTCCTGGATCGCAAAGTGCGGAAATTCACCATGAAGTGTGGAATTTTGCCTGCGAATTCTGTGCTTCATGGCCAAATTCCGCAATTCGCGGTAAAAACTTTGTGATTTCAGGTGAAGTCAAAGATTCCCTGGTGTGGGGAAGTTTTGCAAAGCTCCACAAAGTGCAGATTTTTGGCACCTTGCATGAACTTCGCTGGTGAAGTTTTACTTTGTCACATCTCTAGTTAGCACTGGGCCTGCTTGGGGGGCAATATTCAGAAAATTGGCAATCTCTGACAGGAGTGCGCTAACTTTTTGAACATGGGGTCATGTCGGTGCAGCACATAGTGACAATGCACTGCACTAACACAGATCCAGATTGAATATAGCCCACAAGAGTCCATTGGAGACAGTGTGGGCCAAACAGGATAGCATCACGGCTCCTGTGAGCCATGTTTTTTTTTTTATTTATTTCACAGTTCGGATTAATACCTTTGAGCACAAATTGACTCTTTTACAGAGGCTCCAAGTTGATATGATACACAATACAACAGTTAATCACACACAATACAGAAATCAGGATGATCAAAAATGAGAGGGGAAACAAAGTGATAAACCCATATTAGCTAGAACAGACAATATTTACATAAGGACATGCTAGAACAAGTGACATCATCATCATAGTTAAGCAAGGATAACAACTTAAGTGCAATATGTGGAAAAAAGGAAATGCAACCTGGTAAAGACTTTGTCCATGTGAGGAGGGGAGCGGAGGGGGAAAGTGGTGAGGTGGCGGATAAAGTGGGTCCATTGACAGGGGACAGGTAAGGGTTTAGTACAATGTGCAGAGCAGTAAATAGATGGCAGCCAAAGCAGGGCCTTGTCATGGGTAGCAGAAAGGCAAGGTGGACAAATAGAAGGGTTAGGATGGGCAAGAGAGGGGGTTGGGGTAGGAATTAGAGAGTGGGGCAGTCGGGAGGATGCAGATTAACAGCATAACAAAGGGTACAGTTTTACTACTCTGAGATTTTACACATATTCAACCTTAACATATGAATGAGTCCTTTGGGTATTTTTATTTTTTTACCTTTGGATATGCGAGGTGCAATGGGCCATTTGCATGTCCATTATGTGCTAATTAGCATGCATGCATGGCCTTCACCCTGAGTGCCCAATCTGTAGCTGTCTTGAATATTCCTGGTGGTCTAGTGGACCACCACAGCCTTACTGCCTGTTCTATAGCTGTCTTGAATATTACTAGTGGTCTCCCCACCCCCTGATCACCTGTCATGTAGCTGACTTGAATATTCCTGGTCATCTAATGGTCCACCCTCCATAATGGCATTCAATCCCCTACTGAACCACAGGCTCAGGATCCTCCTCCTTACACCCCTCCTCACCCCAATCACCTAAGCTGACCTATGGCAATAGTGACAGTGACCGGCACAGCCCTTTACTTACCACCTCTGCCAGCTGCCATCTGACTGTCACTGAATGATCATAAGCACTGTAGAAAAGCTTTCTGACTCTCAATGAGTGATCATGAGCACTGCAGAAACAGCTGTTTCCACACCACTTGCAATTACTCACTGACAGTCAGATGGCAGCAAGTTGAGTTGGTGAGCAGAGGGTTACGCTGCTCACCATCACAGTTGCCGTAGTTTGGCTTAGAAGACCAGGGCAAGGGGGGGAGTAGGGAGGAAGGTCCTAATTAGGCAGGTCAAAAGGGCTCAGATGCTCTTATGGGGGGGGGACAGTACGCCAGCAGGAATATTCCAAAAAGCTACAGAATGAGCGACTGGGCATGGGGGAACCACTGCACCACAAGGAGCATTGAAGACAGCTACAGAATCTACAGGATGGGTGATCAGGAGGTGGTGGAACAACAAGAACACTAGGAATATTCAAGAAGCTACAGAACAGTTGATGGTGGGTGGAAGAGTGCTAGACCATCTTGAATATTCAAGACAGCTATAGGATGGGCAATTGGGGGGGGCAACCATGAATGGGGATAAGGCAGGACTTCATCAACATTAAATAGCTCTGCAACAGATGCTGTGTGGCTGTACTGAAACCACTGAATATACTGCTGTTCTCAGTATGCAAGGGGAATCCCTCATTTGCATGTGCACAGTGGTATATTCTGCACAGTCACACTGTGATATCAGAGCAGCACACCAGGGACCTTTGAATATGACCGCCACCCTGTCAGTAGAAGTATTCAAGGTTAGCATCTCACTAACCCAGTTATTGCCATGCTAACTGTTTGAATATGGGGACCCTAGAGCTGACAAAAGGTGAACAGAATAAAGAACATCTTTATAAGTTCACTGTTTCTTTATAACTTCACTGATTTTTGACATTTTGACCCCAAATTTTCAACAGTCTTTGTATGACTCCAGGTTATGATCAAGACAAGTGGAATTGTTTAAATCGTACCTGAAAGGAGGTTTCACAAAGTGACTGTGAAAACATGTTTTGGTCAGAGGGGATTCAGAAAATGATACCTGCTTTTGGATTTTGTATTGTGGAGTACTGGGTCAAGAAAGGGGGGAGGAAGTTCAACTGCAGGAAGAGGAAGATAGGGAGGAGTTGAGAGGGAGTACGCTAGTTGTTGGCTGATGGGTGGGAACATATAAAAGGATGTAGCTGCACTGTGATAGGTGTGGCTGCATCCTTTAATATCTTAGAAGTGTCTACCAATCAGTAGCTGCCTTGTCAGGACTGGGTGTGCACACTCACTCCTCCTGCAGGCTCAGCTTCACTGGCTTCTATAGCACACACCTCCCCAGCATCTATTCTGACCAAGTGACTCTGAGATGTTTGCTGTATGTATATATGCATGCAAATATAAAAACTGGCAGAGCAAAGTTATCAACAGCATGCTTCCTGATGCTGCAAGTCCAAATCTCAAAGAGGAAACCACAGTATATGTGTGTGTGTGTGTGTGTGGGTGGGGGGGGCGTGATAATGACAGTAAATGAGGTGTATGGTGCATAGTGTGGCATTGGATGGGCAGAGGAAGTTGGCCACACGTCAAGTGAGTAATATTAGGATTTAGTTAAAAAATCGCCAGAAACAAAGTGAATAATCCAACCTACTCTGTAAAAAAAAAAAAAGTGAAAAGAGATTGCTACTCATAACATCTTAAAACTCGTCTGAGAAATAACTAACCCTTCCCCCCCAAACTAGTATTTTACTCTGAAAACAGGATGGTGCCATGAAGCCATACAATAACATTTTTAGTTAGATAAAAAATATTTAAATTAAAAAGAAATATACAATGAAATAAGCTCATTTTGTTTTCTAAAAAGGATAATTTGTTTCGATATCAGACAATTTTCCTTAACAAATACCTTATAATAGGTGGATGTTATAAATAAAGAACATTTCATAATTGAAGTTGATCCAACTTTCTTCATAGGTTACTTTTACTGGGCTTGGATCCTCTGAATATGCAGTTGGTGTATTACACAAGAGCAATGTGAGACAAATAAGACAACAACTCAATAAAATCTTGAGGATCGAAAATCAAGATTCTTTGTTAGTGAAATAAGATATTTAAGCTTGTGACGATATTATATTTTGCAGTGTAACAGCAATCTTTAAACAACTAACTCTATAGTCTTGGTCATTATTTTCAAGACTCACATAACAGAAATTAAATGGCTATGCCCCGAGTTTGATGGGGCAGCAGGTAAATCGTGCCACACCTCCCCAGTAAAGATGTTGCAAAGTTTTACTTGGCTGGCGAAGATCCGGTGAAGATGCAAAATTTGACTTTGTGAAGTTCCTACTTCATTGCTCCGCGACTTCAGAATGGGTTTTCCTGACTAAGTGACACCTTTTCAGGTGAAGTCAGGCAAAGTTATGGTAAAGTGGTAACTTCACCAGCAAATTTAGGTCAATTCACGTAGAAAAAAAGGCCCTTCTCCTGGTGAAACTGTGCTATGCTGGCACTTTGCACTTCCATAAATTTGCCAACTTTGTGAGTTAATTCACAAAGTGAATTTCAGCCACTTCACTCATCACTACTCCTCACCAATCACTGCTTAAAAGTGCATGCTCCAAGCATCCTCTATTTTCTTTGCTCTACCATCCTCCCCTCCTCCTCCTCCTCCTACTCCTCAGTTAGCTTCTCATCGCCTTACAGGAAATTGTTCATTCTTCCCCAATGTGCCGTTAGTCTACTGGGACCTTATACCTTCACACCTATAGGGGTGTAACCCTCCTCAAGAGGGTTCCTTTTCTCACAGACCATGCTCTCTGGTACCTCAAAAGGGCAGTAGTACCTCTCCGGGTGATATAAAGACAGAGAGAGAGAGAGAGAGAGAGAGAGAGAGAGAGAGAGAGAATGACCAAAACCTACATTGCATAAGCACATAAACCTACTTACCAAGCATTCTACAGATGTTGCTGGACAAGCATACCATTCTTAGTTGGCCACTGATCAGCACTTTCTGGCCCATATGGCACTTCAAGTTTGGATGATTTTTACACACCAAACCTTGATAAGGCCTTATGTTATCATCTGCTTACCACTTAAAAAATAATTCCCTCTCATCAGAACTTATAGATATACTGGCAAACAAGTTAGAAACATAATCTGAGATGTCTCAGTGAAAAAAAACAGAAATTCTGTTAGCCATGCTTTATCAAACTGTGTTATGCTTGCTTCACAGTGCATGCCCCATCCTATGAAGCATATATACTGGTATTACATAATCTACAATTGATGTCTATGGGTACAATGATACACCAAAATATATTCCATAACTCTATCTTCTGCCAGCATTCTGCACAATACAGCTGGGTGAGTAGCTGGAGCCTGGTCTTACTTCTGAAACATAAATTATACACTGTACACTGTAGAAGTTCCTCTTGTCAACACTATCCCTCAGGGCAAAGTTAGACTACTTGCATGCAGAGTAAGTAAATACATGAATACATGGCTAACCAACATGGACCATTTTCATGACAAAGGTGGCACTGTTTTGAGGGCAACTTTTTTTACAACAGCTCCGAGCACTCCATTTGCCCTTGCAAATCTTTTGGAAATGGTGTTTAGACGGAAAAAAAAGTGTTGCAAAAATCAACTTTGACTGATTTGCACCATAAAGTTAAGCAAAATTATGAGTTGTGATGGTGTAGACTGAAAATGAGGTCTGATAAGTGTGTGTATAACTTGCATGTAAACATTTAAATCGTGGCATGTCCTGTTTATACCACACCAGTGTTTCTTTGCCTTTAACTGTTTCTGTCTGATTTCGGATGTTTAAGTTGAGTGCAGCGCTGTGACGTTCTGCTGTCATCAAGTATTGTAGTTCTTTTCCATTGGTAAGAAGAATGTGATTATGGAATACGATCTGAGAAAATGCAATATTTATTTTGTGTTTGTTCACCAGGTAAGTGCACTGAACAGAAGTTGCCTATTTTGTGGCATGACAAAGTAAATGTGTGACCTGAAGCAATCAACATATGCTAGTTCCCCAGCTTCCCTGGATCATATGCCACAACACTGTATGCAATAATGGAGCCAGCATTAGCAAACAAGCTCACAGGGCTGCCCACGGTCCTGAATTCAGAACAAATTGTAACCCCACAATGCTAGCAACTATGAAGTAAACTGGGATAAAGAACTGATTTTAGCATCTTTTGTTTGTTCCTGGATCTGTTTGTGGAGGTTGGGGTACCAAGGGAAGTTTGAGCAGGAAGGCGGGTCTTTGTGAGCTCATCAACCAATTAGGGCTCAACAGAAAGCTGGGCTGAGGCTGTAAAAGTGATTGGGACTCTTTTGCTGGATGCATTACTGTAACTCTGCATAACCAGCAAAAAGAAGCTTAACTGGGGAAAAGAACAGATTTGGGCAGTTTTTGTTTTTTCCAGGAACTGTATGTGGAGCTTGGGATGCCGAGGGAAGTTTTGGGGGGAAGGCAGGTCTTTGTGAGCTGAGCAACCTGTCAGGACTCATCAGGAAGCCTGGCTGAGGCTGTAAAGCAAATGAAACACTTTCTACTGGGCGCATTACCGTAACTCCACAGTGCCAGCAACTAGGAGGTAAATGGGGTAAAGAACTGATTTGGGCAGTTTATGTTTGTTCTAGGGGCTATTTGCGGAGATCAGGATACCAATGAGAGTTTGGGTGGAAAGCGGGTCAATGTGAGCTGAGCAACCAATTAGGGCTCATCAAGAAGCCTGGCTGAGGCTATAAAAGCAATTGCAACACTTTTTTGCTGGTCACATTATGGTAACGCCACAGTGCCAGCAACTAGTAGGTAAACTGGGGGTAAAGAATTGATTTGGGCACCTTTTGTTTGTTTCAGGAGCTCTTTCTGGAGGTCGTGACACTGAGGGAGTTTGGGTGGGAAGGCAGGTTTTTGTGATCTGAGCAACTGATCAGGGCTCATCAGGAAACCCTCTTACAACTATAAAAGCCCATCCACCCAGCATGTCCCACCATGCTCATGTCCCAGTGAGTGAGTGGAGCAGCAAAGGAGTGGAACAGGTCTGCGATGAGGTAGGTCAAAACAGTCCCATCCAGGGTGTGGCTGACGCAACAGCTGATGCTGTGGTAAGGGAGGCAGTATAGCGCAGTGGTTTAAGGCTCTGAGCTGCAAATCTGGAGACCTGGGTTTGAATCCCACAGCCTCCACTTGTATACTGTGTGACCCTGAGCAAGTCACTTAACTTCCCTGTGCTCCCAGGTTGCACCTGTAAACAAGCTTTCAGCTTAGTGTGTCTCACCTGGTTAAACAATTGGAAAAAAAAAAGACTGACGTGTTAGGTATTGGCAGGCATCAGCAGAAGGAAGCAGGGAAGTGGGGACACTGCCGGTCTACTAAGACAAGGTACCTTCTTGCTCCTGTTGTTGTATTCACTGCAGAGAAGGACAGAATGTAAAAGGTAGGCCTAAACTGAGAATAGGAGCAACACCCTATCTAGGGTAACCATATAGGGGAATTTACACCAGGTACATGGGGACACAAGTAGTAGCAAACAAAAAAAAGGAAAGTTAGGAACACCATATCAGGGCTAAGGCTGCATAAGTATTTTCAGGTAACACAGGGATCATAGAAGCTAGGAAAGCTGGGAGGGGTACAATGCAGTGGCTGTGCAACAGCATTTTTCCAAGAAACTTTCTCTAGACTGCAGTGGTGCCCCATTTGCATGCACCTCTCTGGGTTGAGGGAGGAGGTCACTAGACTCCAGGCTGAATTGGACAGGATTCACTGGACTTCCTCCACCACCCAGGGGCCACCAAGTCTGACACCGTTTCCCTAGAGCATGCCAGGGAGGAGGAACAGCTGGACTATGGAATGCTCTGAAATGGTGGGGGTGGTGGGTTAGAGGCACATTCCTCAAGCAGTATGACTATGCAATTCCTATGCCTTGTCTGGTGAGTCAGGACTACCAGGAGGAGGAGGCATCAGTGGTAGTGACCAGGTAGGATGTGGAGGTCCTCCAGACCGGAAACCCCAAGGAAGGAGGAAGAGAATCCCAGAGCAGGAGGAAGCAACTTCTTGTGGGGACTTGATTGTGAGGGGGATAGATTTGGGAGTAGGAAGGGGGGGGGGGAGAGGGAGGTTAGGTGCCAAACCACAAAGAACGAGGGTCCCAGACTTCAGAAGGGCAGATTTTGTAAAGATAGAGAATGCCTCAGGGATGATCTGGCGGGGGAATGACTTGAGTGGGGTGGAGATAAAAAGGGCCATGGTGAGGGCAACAAACCTCTGTGTCAAGTAAGTAAGCAAAAGCAAGAGGAGAAATAGACTGCTATGGTTCTCAAAAGAGGTGATGAAAAAGGTAAAAGCTATAAGGGAAGAATTCAGAAGATAAAAGGAAATGCAGAGGGAGGAGGATAGAGAAGTGTACCAGGGGAAACAGTGTGTGAAGCAGGGAGGGCAATAAGGAGTGAAAAAGCACAAACCCAGGCAGTAATGAAAGAGGACAAAACATTTTTTAGGTATGTAAGTGAAAAAAGGAAGATCAGGGGTGAAATTGTAAGGTTTAAGGAGAAGGGGAGGATGAACTGTGCAGAGGGGGAGCAGGAAAAGCCAGACATCCTGAACAGATACATTTGCTCAGTGTTCACTGAGGAAAGAAAAGGGGTGGGGCCTCAAAAAAGTAATAGGAGTATTGAAGGGAGGGAGGTGGACAACAGTCCATTCTCAGAGGAGAGAGTCTTGAGTGGATTTGCTAATCTGAAAGTGGACAAAGTGATGGGGCCAGATGGGGTGCATCCAAGGGTACTGAAGGAGCTCAGGGAGGTATTGGCTGCACCTCTGACAATCCTATTTAACAGCTCATTGGAAACAGAAGAGGTTCCGGAGGACTGGAGGAGGGTGAATGTAGTTCCACTACACAAAAATGGTAGCAGGGAAGAGGCTGGCAATTATAGGCCAGTCAACCTGACATTGATAATAATAATAATAATAAACTTTATTTATAAAGCTCCTTTCCAAAAGATCAAGGTGCTGAACATAAAATTCCAATAAAACCCAAACAAATAAATAACAAATTTAAAACATTTCAGAAAATCAAATAAATAAAATCAGGTATTCCAATTAATATAATTATCAACAGCAGCATGGCATTAAGTAACACATTCTATCAGCAGGCACTGTCAGGGAAAGCTAGACTAAATAAATAAGTCTTGAGGGCTGATTTAAAGCTCTGGATGGTTAGGCACTCTCTCACCCAATGAGGTAGAGAATTCCACAGGGTACAGGATGCATAAGCAAAGGAACGAGCACCAGATGTCTTCAAACGCACCCTAGGAATCTCTAGCAATCCCTCATCAGTGGATCAAAGTGGTTGGTAGAGGCAGTAGGGACAAAGGAGATTGTTCAGGTAGCAGGGTCCTTGTTCGTGTAGGGCTTTGTAGGTCAGCAAGCTGACCTTGAAGGTGACCTGTCACTGTACAGGCAGCCAGTGCAGTCCGCGGAGCACAGGTGTAATGTGACTGGTCCTAGAAGTACCAGTCACAAGCCTGGCCATCGCATTCTGCACCAGCTGCAAGCAGCGGGTATAAATCCCCAGTAGCCCTAGATACAGAGGATTGCAGTAGTCAAGGCGGGTGGTCACAAAGGCTTGGACCAAGGAAGAAAGATCATCAGGAGGAACCAGGTGCTTTACCCGGGTGATATTCCTCAGGTGATAAAACAAGCTCTTGACAACAGCCGACACCTGAGATTTCAGAGTCAGCATGTTGTAAAAAATATGCCCAGGTTACGCACCTGATGTGAGGTAGTCAGCTGAGCATCCCTGAGCCAAAGCCCAGATGGTTGTCCAGCCAACACACCTGCCGCCTGATGATCTGGGTCCACCACCAACACCTCAGTCTTATCTGGATTCAGCCTCAGCCAGCTGGCACTCATCCAGTCCTGGATCTCAGCACAGCAGTTGTTAAATACCAAGACTGCATCCTCCTGCCTGGGCACAAAGGACAGGTACAGCTGAGTATCATCTGCATAGCAATGAAAACACAAGCTGTACCTCCTAATAATGTCTCCTAACGGCAGCACATACACTGCAAACAACATGGGTGACAAAATGGAGCCCTGCAGAACCCCGCAGGATAGGGGGAGAGCATCAGAGGAATAAATCCCAGTGACCACTCTCTAAGTCCTACCCTTGAGGAAAGATCTAAACCATCAGAGGACCATACCAGATAGTCCACAGATGAACCGCAGGTGCTCCAATAGTACACAATGGTCCTCAGTGTCAAATGCCACAGAGAGATCAAGGAGGACCAAGATGGAGTGAGTCCTCTGATATCTCGCTATTAGGAGATCATTTAGTACCCAGACAAGAGCCATCTCGGTACTATGTCTCTTCCTAAATCCAGACTGGAGAGAATCATAAACATCATGGGTGGTAAGATGATCATCCAGCTGCAGCACAACCACCTTCTCAATAACCTTGACCACAAAAGGCAGGTTAGAGACAGGTCTGTAGTTTGCTGGACAGTCCGGGTCAAGGGAGGGTTTTTTTCAGGAGCGGTTGCATGACCGCCTCCTTTAGGGGATCAGGAAAGATCCCCTCTCCAATGAACTCCAGACTATCTAGGCCAGGATCGGCCAGGATGGTGGGAAAGTTAATGGAATCACTGCTGAAGGAAAGGATTGTGGAATATCTGGAATCCAATGGGTTGCAGGACCCGAGGCAGCATAGATTTATGGGGGGGGGTCATGTCAAATGAGTCTAATAGATTTGACTGGGTGACCAGAGAGCTAGATCAGGGTGGAACATTGAGGGGTTGGTCCAAATGTGGTTAACTGAGTAAGAAACTGGTTAGGGGATAGGTGGCAAAGTGTGGTGGCAAACAGAGTTCACTGAGCATGGGAGGGCGACCACCTGGGGGCCTCAAGAATCAGTACTGCAACCAGTTCTCTTCAATGTTTTTATAAGTGACATTGCAGAGGAACTAGAAGGGAAGGTCTGCCTCTTTGTGGATAACTCCAAAATCTGCAATAGATTAAACACTCCAGGGGGGTTGGAAAGAATGAGCAGTAACCTGAGAAAATTTGAGGAGTGATCAAGGGTATGGCAGCTGGGTTTCAATGCAAAAAAGTGCAAAATTACATAGAATTACATAGAAATTGTTGGCAGATAAGGGCCCCCACCCAATCTGCCCATTTTCCCTACCTAATGTATTCAGGGTCACTCTCTGGATCTGGTGTTCACCCTGGGGATGGAGATCACAGAACTGGTGGTGGAAGCAGTTGGGTGGTCTGACCATCACTCCATAAGATTCAGTTTTGCGACCCCTCCCTTGTGAGATCTACCCCTTTGGAGATGGTCCAGTACCGCCCTTTGAGGGGAGTTACCCCTGAGGGTCTGATGGTGGTGCTGGACCTATCGAATTGGCCTATGGAGTGCATGGAACCAGATGCCTTAGTGGTGCACTATAATAATATGGTGCTGAGGGCACTGGATTCCATTGCACCTGTCCGTGTTCGCCCCCTCTCCCTTCGCCCTCGGTCCCCCTGGTTTGATGGGACATTGAGGGAGTTGAGGAGAAAGGGGCAAAGATTGGAGCACTGTTGGCAGAAATCCAGCCTGGAAGGTGACAGGCTTAGATTGATGGCCCATTATGCGGACTATCAATCAGAAATCTCCCATAAGAAGGCAGAGTTCCTGTCCCGGGAGATAGCTGCTTCAAGAAATCGACCAGCTCAACTCTTCCGGACCATGGACAGACTGTGCAATCCAGCCTGTCTGTGGGGTCGGAGAGCCTTTTCACAAATATAGGGTGATGAGTTTGCTTGGTTCTTTGAGGATAAGGTGTCATCGATCAGGTCGGAGATCTGCAGTATGCATTCTAATGAGCGTGGCAGTGATCGATGTGGGGTTGCAGGCCCTTGGTCTGTCTGGACAGATTTTGGCCAGCCAGCGATCATGGATATCATGAAGATTGTCCAGGGCTTGCGACTGACTTGCTGTAGTTTGGATCCTGGTCCTACATGCCTCCTTGTGGGGTGCATGGATGTGATCGGACCAGTCCTTGCTGAGATAGTCTGGTGCTCTTTGGACCAAGGGGTGTTTCCAGAGTCTTTGAAAGAGGCTATTGTGACACCCCTGTTAAAGAAGCCTTCCCTTCACTCAGACTGTCTCATTAACTACAGACCGATCTCTAACCTGCCCTTTTTGGGCAAGGTTATTGAAAAAGTAGTTGCGTTGCAGCTCGATGATTTTCTTGCCACCCGTGAGGTCTCTGATCCTCTCCAGTCCAGTTTCAGGAAGAGGCATAGTACTGAGAAGGCGTTGGTTCGGGTACTTAGTGATCTCCTAATAGCGAGAGATCGGAGGAGCCGTTCAATCTTGGTCCTCCTTGATCTCTCTGCAGCATTTGACACTGTGGACCATGGGATGTTTCTGGATCACCTGCAGCTGTGCTGTGGACTGTCAGGGACAGTCCTTAGATGATTTCTACTCTTTTCTCACAGGCAGAAGTCAGAGGGTAGTCTCAGGAATTTTTTCCTCTGCTCCCTTTGTTCTGTCCTGTGGGGTGCCACAGGGTTCTGTGCTTTCCCCAATGTTGTTCACGGTGTATATGCTGCTGTTGGGAGGCATTATAAGGCGATATGGGCTGAGTTTTCACTGCTATGCAGATGACACTCAGCTCTATATGTCCTTTGTACCTGAACAGAATGACGCCTTATCGGTCTTTAATAACTGCCTTGCTGAGATTCAGGACTGGATGAGTGCAAACTGGTTGAAATTAAATCCAGATAAGACTGAGGTGTTGATTGTGGACCCAGGCCATCGTGTAGAGAAGTTGACTCCTGGGTCCCCTTCTGGCCTTGTGTTAGGAGGTAATTAGTTGAGACTTTCCGAACAGGTGCGGAATCTGGGTGTAATTCCTGACAGCGAGTTAACGTTGAAGGCACAGGTATCTACCTCTGTCAAGTCTTCCTTTCACCATCTGAGGAATATCGACCCGGATAAAACACCTAGTTCCACATGATGACCTTCCTGTATTTGTCCACGCCTTTGTTTCCTCACGTCTTGATTACTATAATGCCCTATATCTAGGGTTGACGGGGGTGGATCTCCGTCGCCTGCAGCTGGTGCAGAACGCGGCAGCCAGGTTGTTGACTGGGCTACCGAGAACTTGCCATGTCACTCCTGTGCTGTGCGAACTGCACTGGCTGCCGGTGTGGTGGAGAATCACCTTCAAGGTCATGTTGCTGACCTATAAGACCCTACACATTCAGGGACTGGGTAACTTGGAAGATCTCCTTTGACCTTACTGCCTTCTCCGCCCACTCCGCTCCGATGATGAGGGATTGATAGAGATTCCCAGGGTTCACCTTCAGTCATCAGCATCACAGGAGAGGAAACTAGATATCATTGTCCACCTCGGGACAAATGACCTAGCTAAGCATGAGATCAGTGCAGTGCAGGATGAATTTATGGAGTTGGGGAGGGGCCTCAGACAGATAGCAAGCACGGTAACCTTCTCAGAGGTGCTGCCAGTCTATGGCAGGGGTGAGGCTAGGGTACTGCACACCATGCAGTTTAATGAATGGTTGCAAAACTGGTGCATAGCACAGGGCTTTGGCTTCATTGGGGACTGGGGGTCCACCTGGAGAGATGAAGGTCTATACTGGCATGATGGTCTGCATTTGTCCAGGAAGGGAAACACGGTCCTAGGTGACAGGTTTAAAGGCTTCCTTGGCAAGCTTTTAAACTAGCCAAGGGGGGGAGGTGCTGATAGGAAACAGAAAAGTTCAAGCCTCCCCCCATAAAACATGGCAGGTAGTAGGGTAAACACTGAGGTACAGAGCTTGACAGAGGGCAGGATAGGGGCAAATGGAAAAATGGACAAGGGCAATAAGAGCGGGGATGTGGTAAAAAATGATAAAGCCAACATTAAAAGGAGGGCAATGAGTACCAATGCCCGTAGTCTGGGAAACAAGCTTCCAGAGCTAGTAGCCCTGATGAAAGAGGAACACTTGGATATTGTGGCAGTCACAGAAACATGGTACACGGAGAACCATGACTGGGATGTCAACATACCAGGGTACACAATCTACAGAAGGGACAAGGAGGGTAAAAGAGGAGGTGGAGTAGCTCTCTTCATAAGGGAATGGATCAAAGCTACAGAACTAAAAAGTAAAGGGAGAGGACAAGAGGAACTCTGGGTCACCTTGGAGACAGGGAATGGCATCACAATCCACACAGGGGTTGTATACAGACCCCCATCTCAAGGGGAGGAAATGGACAAGAAAATGATAGAGGGCATTCTCAAAATGGCTGAAAAAGGGGAGATACTGTTGATGGGGGACCTGAATATGCCAGATGTTAACTGGGTGACATGGACTGCAGCCACATCCAAGAGCAGGGTCATTCTTGATGCCCTACAGGGAGCATGCCTTAGACAGCTAGTGGTGGAACCCACTCAGGAGGGAGCAACATTAGACCTGGTACTCTCAAATGGAGAGAGGATCACAAACTTAGAAGTCAATAGACATCTGGGAACAATCGACCACTGCACAGTGTGCTTCACAATTAACACAACCATGGAGACAAGCCATACAAAGACAAGGATACTGGACTTTAGAAGGGCTGACTTTGGCATAATGGGTGAATACCTGAGGAATGCATTAGCAAATGGCCAGAAAGGAGGGGTGGAAGAACAATGGAGAAAATTCAAAACTGCCATCATGGAGGCAACAAGCCTTTGTGTGAAACAAATACAGAAAACAAAGCGGAATAAAAAACCACTATGACTCTCAAAAGAGGTGTCAGGGAAGGTTAAGGAGAAAAAGGCTGCATTCAAAAAGTATAACGAATCACAGATGGAGCATGACAGGGAACTGTATCAATTAAAGCAGAAAGAAGTGGGGAAGGCAGTCAGAAAAGCAAAGGCCCAAACCAAGGAAAAGATAGCCAACTCAGTTAAGAAGGGGGATAAAACCTTTTATAGGTACGTTAGGGAGCATAGAAAGGTTAAGGGAGGGATAGTGAAGATTAATAAAGGAGAGGGGAGGTGGGCAGAGGGAGACAGTGAAAAGGCAGAGATACTGAATGAATACTTTTGCTCAGTATTCACAAAAGAAGAAGAGGAGGAGTTACCTAAACCAAACAGTAGAAGCACTCTGGATAGTGGGGTTGACACCAGTCCATTTACAGAAGAAAGAGTACTGAAAGAACTCCTAAAACTCAAGGTGGACAAAGCAATGGGGCCTGATGGGATTCACCCTAGAATCCTAAAAGAGCTAAGGGAGGACCTAGTGACACCACTAACCACACTTTTTAATAAATCATGGGAAAGATGGGGTGGTACCTGAGGACTGAAGGAGGGCAGATGTGATTCCCCTTCACAAAAGTGGGAGCAAGGCAGAAGCAGGAAACTACAGACCTGTTAGTTTGACCTCAGTGGTGGGGAAAATGATGGAATCACTTCTGAAAGAAAGAATTGTTGAGTACCTCGAGGCCACAGGGCACAGGACCCAAAGCAGCATGGATTCACAGCAGGAAGGTCATGTCAGACTGAATCTAATTGATTTCTTTGACTGGGTGACCAAAGTAATAGACCAGGAGGGGCTGTGGATGTACCCTGGACTTTAGCAAGGCATTTGACACAGTCCCACACAAAAGATTAATAATCAAGTTAGCCAGCCTGGGAGTGGGTCCCAGGGTGGTAGCCTGGGCAGCAAACTGGCTGCACAACAGGACATAGAAGATAATAGTGAATGAAACACATTCTGAAGAAAGGGGGGTTACTAGTGGAGTACCTCAGGGCTCAGTACTGGGTCCAGTCCTCTTTAATGTCTTTATAGGTGACATTGAGGAGGGTCTGGAAGGAAAGGTATGCCTCTTTGCAGATGACACAAAGATCTGTAGTAGAGTTGATACACAAGGGGGGGTAGAAAGGATGAGAAGGGACTTGGCAAGGTTGGAGGAATGGTCAGACATATGGCAACTTAGATTCAATGTAAAGAAGTGCAAAGTAATGCACCTGGGAAATAAAAATCCAGGAGAAGAGTACACAATAGCAGGGGAGGTACTAACGACAACAGTAATGGAAAGGGATCTGGGTTTAGTCATATCAGATGATCTAAAGGTGGGTAAGCAATGTGAAAAGTCAGTAAGGAGAGCCAGGGGGATACTGGGATGCATAGGGAGGGGCATCACAAGTAGAAAAAGGGAAGTGGTTATCCCTCTATACAGACAGTTGATGAGACCCCATCTGGAGTACTGCGTGAAGTTTTGGAGACCTCATCTACTCAAGGACATAGAGAGGATGGAAGCAGTCCAGAGGAGGGCAACTAAAATGGTGTAGGGTCTACATCAGAAACCATATGAAGAGAGACTGAGAGAGCTTAATATGTATACCCTTGATGAAAGGAGGGACAGGGGACATGATAGAAACTTTTAAGTACCTCAAGGGAATCAACAAAGTCCAGGAGGGTAGCATCTTTCAGAAAAAGAGATGTGTAAGAACAAGGGGGCACAATTTAAAGTTAGAGAGGGGACGGCTCAGGGGTAATGTGAGGAAATTCTTTTTCACAGAGAGGGTGGTGGACGCATGGAACCGCCTTCCTGGAGAGGTTGTGGGGTCTAAAACAGTGGGGGAATTCAAACATGCATGGGACAGACAATAAGGCAATTATAGTGGGGGGTTGCAGGAAGTAGGCTGTTGGTTAACTAGACTCTGCAGCTTATCCAATAGGTAGGGAAATGGGCAGACTGGGTGGGCCAAGTGGTCCTTATCTGCTGTCAAATTCTATGTTTCTATGTTTCTATCTGGGGCCAGAGGTTTTTCTTTCATGACCCCAACCCCGTGGAATTCTCTATCTCGTCAGATTAGAGAGTGCCTGTCCACGGAATCATTTAAGGAGTCCCTGAAGAGTTATTTATTCAAATTAGCTTTTGGATAGGTTTATTGCTGCTTTTTAATGTTTTTATGTCATTATTTATTATGTAAGATGTTGTTTTGTACTTGTGCTTTGATATACTAAAAAGCGCATTATAAATAAAATTTGATTGATTGATTGATACCATAGGCCCTACTTGATCTCTGGCGTTGCCCTCCATTCTGAACTAATAACATTCCTTTATGTTTATCCCATGCGTTCTTGAAACCCACTACAGTTTTTGCTTTGACCAACTCTGCTGGAAGTCTATTCCAGGCATCCACCACTCTTTCTGTGAAGGAGTACTTTCTAACATTTTCCCAGAATCTACCCCCGCTCCAGCTTCATAGCATGTCCCATTGTTTTTGAGCATCTTTTCTTCTGAAAACTGCTTTCCTCTTCTACCCTAGTTCTACCCATGAGGTATATGAAAGTCTCTGTCATATCTCCTCTCTCCCTTCTGTCCTCTGGAGGAAAACATATTGAGGTCCTTTAGCCTCTCCTTATAGGGCATCTGATGTTGGTCCAGCACCATTTTAGTTGTTCTTTTCTAGACTGCCTCTATTCTTATGGAGATGTGGCATCCAAAACACAAAATAATGCACTTGGGGCACAGAAATCCGGAGGTGAAATACAAAATGGGCGGTGCAGACGACCACCAAATATGAAAGAGACCTTGGGGTAACCATATCAGATAGAAAAATAGAAACATAGACTTTGACAGCAGATAAGGACTGTTTGGCCCACCCAGTCTGCCCATTTCCCTACCTACAGGATAAGCTGCAGATCCTAGTTAACCAACAGCCTATTTCTTCTTATCCCCAACAAGAGTTGCCTTATGTCTGTCCCATGTATTCTTGAATTGTCCCACAGTTTTAGACCCCACAACCTCCTCAGGAAGGCTGTTCCATGCGTCCACCACCCTCTCTGTGAAAAAATACTTTGTCACATTGCCCCTGAACTGCCCCCCCATCTTTAAATTGTGTCCTCTTGTTCTTGCACATCTCTTTTTCTGAAAGATGCTACCCTCTTGGACTTTGTTGATTCCACTGAGATACTTAAAAGTTTCTATCATATTCCCCCTCTCCCTCCTTTCCTCAACGGTATACATATTAAGCTCCTTTAGTCTCTCCTTGTATGGCTTCTTGCAGACCCAGCACCATTTTAGTTGCCCTACTCTGGACTGCCTCTATCCTGTCTATGTCCTTGCGGATATGGGGTCTCCAGAACTAGACACAGTACTCCAGATGGGGTCTCACCAACTATCTGTACAGAGGGATAACAACTTCCTGTTTTCTGCTGGTGATACTTTTCCCTATACATCCCAGTATACCCCCGGCTCTCCTTACTGCCTTCTCACATTGCTTGCTAACCTTAACGTCTTCTGATATGACTACCCCCAGGTCCCTTTCCATTTTTGTTGTTGTTACTACCTCCCCCCATTGTGTAATCTTTCTCTGGGTTTTTGTTTCCCAGGTGCATTATTTTGCACTTTGCATTGAATCCAAGCTGCCATACTTCTGACCATTCCTCCAACCTTGCCAAGTCTCTTCTCATCCTTTCCACACCTCCTTGTGTATCAACCCTGTTGCAGATCTTTGTGTCATCTGCAAATAGGCATACTTTTCCTTTCAGTCCCTCTGCAATGTCACTTATAAAGACATTAAAAAGGACTGGACCCAGAACTGAACCCTGCGGCACCCCACTAGTAACCCCTAACTAGATGACCTACAGTTGGCCAGGCAGTGCAACATGGCAGTTGGGAGGGCTAGTGGGATGCTGGAGTGCATAGGGACAGTTATCGCCAGCAGAAAGAGGGAGGTGGTGTTGCCTCTCTATAGATCACTGGTAAGAACCCCCCCCCCAAGAGTACTGTGTCCAGTTCTGGAAACCACATCTCTGTAAGGACATAGAGTGGAGGTGATTTACAGGAGGGCAACTAAGATGGTACAGGGTTTGCATTGGAAGCCCTATGAGGAGATACTTAAGGGCATAAATATGTACATACTGTAAGAGAGGAGGGAAAAGGGGAATATGATAGAGACCTTTAAATAACTAAAGGGGGTAAATAAAGCATAGGAGGGAAGTAGTTTAAAAAAATAAAAGGTGCTCAAGAACAAAGGTCATGATATGAAGCTAGTGTGGGATAAATTCAAGAGAGATGTAAGCAAGTACTTCTTCATAGAAAGAGTGGTGGATTCCTGGAACAGCCTTCCAGCAAAGGTGGCAGGGGTGAAAACAGTGATGGGTTCAAGAATGCATGGGACAGGCACAAGGGGAATGTTAGTGGAATGGAAGAGAGGGAGAAATAACGGACTGGAAATCAAGTAGGATCTGTGGTGATGCTGTTGGCAGGGAAAAATGGGCAGACTAGGTGGGCCAAGCGGTCCTTATCTGTGAGCAAATTGTGTTTCTATGTTATCAAGAATTCTAAGAAGATTAAATATCTCACATTTAGGTGCTCATAAGAAATTTGCCAAGATTTTTTCCCTGAAAGACACAGAGTTCCCACAGTGAGTGATTCAGGTCCCCCTGCCACTAAAAAGCACTTTAAAATACAGTACATCCCACTTACATGCATTTCAATATGCCTGTTTTGGTTATATGCCAAACTCACTGTGTCCTGATTCACTCTAACTGAATGCTAATACATTTCATTTCAGTTGTAAGCCTGTTGATTTTCGCTTATAAGCCTTGTTTTCTCTCACTTGACCCATTAAACTGAGGTTATCTGGAGAGACCAGCCTGTGATATTTAGCTGCTCTACAGCACAGTTTAGTAGCAGTGGTGCTAATTGCACTAATCAGTGTGCACTCGGAGTATTTAACAACTCTCCTCCCCATCATGCTCTGCATCTAGACAAACACTGATGACAGGATGTACAGAGATCGTGGATCATGAAGGCTGAAGGCTGATACCATACTGCTGAACCTGAAACTTTTGGTGTTTAAAGAAAATTCATAAAATAAAATGAAATTAAAAAAATGCATAACATTTTTTTAACAGTAAACGATACTGTTAGACCAGCCTGCCCTGACATCCCATATGAGGACACTCACTACTACCATGACAGACAAGGGATAATGTATTATCATGTACTATGTACTAATGATAACTAATGTACTGATATGTTGATCTAAATTAGAGGCCTACTTAGGAATGTCCTGCTTAGCCAAACATCTAATGCATTACACAGAAATATATTTGTGGTTTCTAATGGTATCTACTGACAAGTGCAATGCTAGCAACCTATCATAACATAATTTTATAATAATATATTTTGTGGTCTGCAATGCCACCTATGTTCCAAAGTCAGCAAGCTTATTTAGCAGATTTTATGAGAAGAACCCTATTATTTTTCTAAGTTAGTTACTCAGCAAGTACCTATAACTGATACAAAAGGTAGTGGTCCTGGGTGTAGATGCCCATGTTTTGACCAATGGTACACTGAGTACAGAGACACATTGACATCTGTAAGCTTGTTACTCCATTAACTGGATGTCTCTTATCTGCAGTACATAATCTTAGGACACAGCCAGGTCCCTTTAGGATCTTTGAAGCATCCAGCTTCCACAATGGTGTATGACTGTCTCTGTGTACCAGTTGGTAAGATTTTATCTTATTGCTTTTGTCTTTGTACTATTATGAGGGAGAAATAAACTAATTTTCTGCATATCTGTGTTAGTGATGTTTTACCTTCAGTCTTATCTCCTGCAAATCTGACAAGTGGCGACCGTGGCAGGACATGATTGTGTTAGAACGATAATCAATTAATCACAGGTGTGTGTGAATTTTGGGAACGGGGAGATAAAAAGTCAAAAAAAGAAATTTTTTTCTCAAAATAGAGAAGTGTTTATAGCTTGCTTTTGCATTACATGCGGCTTGAGGCTTCAAGGTTACCAACTTTGAGCTAACAGGAATTTCTTGTGATAAAGAGCTGGGTGGCAATCCAAGCAGATTTAACATGTCTTTTGCAAGTATATTTTAAAGGCTTGCCTCTGCTGCAAATACTGAAGCCTCTGGTAAATAAGTGTTAAAGTCCTTGTGCTCTACTGTTCATTTATTTGCATGAAACAACCCTAAGAAATGGACTTTGTGACTCCAAGTGTAACTGTCTAGCAGAAAATGTATAGCATGTTCAGAACACCACTTTGGGCTTCTTAGCTTGTACAGAAAGGGGGCAGAACAGTCAAAATGTTGATCAGTGCTAAATTAAAACTAGAAGTTGCTAACATTTTAACCTCCTATGGGGGGGTGATTTTGCACAAAATGCAGCATCTGAAAATCATCCAATACAGTATGTGTGTTCACTGTACTCAAAAACAAAACTAATGGTTAAAAAGTATAACTGTAAGGGTTTAATGGTTGCAGTTTTATACGCTGCTCTAAAAGCAGTAGAAGCAAGGGCATCAGTTTTGAAAACAAAGCTGAAATCCACACTACAAGATAAAGGCGAGCAACAGAAGGCCTGGGAGAAGGAGATGAAAAATCAAAGACATGTGATGCAGACAAAATTGCATAACACTCTGTTAGAAAAGGACAGAGAAGTTGTTAGATTGAGAGAAAACTGTGATAAAGTGTATCATGACAAAAAGCTGGCATTGCAGATGAATGGTATGTTGACTGATGCAAATGATAAATTAAAGATAAATTAAAGAATGCAAATAATGATTTGTTGAGAGAAATGGATGTGTCAGATGCATCTGGAAAGGAAGTTGAGTGAGAATTGGAAAGTTACTGCTGCATATAGAGTTTTACAAAAACATCTTAGTACAGAACAGCATGTAGGTGTAAAAAGAAAGTGCAGGAAGAGGTATGCACAACTATGTCAGAAGTTTAATATCCTGAAGGGGCATTTCAAGGCATTACTTTTTACTCCACCCATCCACTTGACATCATTACCCAGTGACAACTGGGATTATGATGATAACAATGACATCCAAAATGGCAGTCCATGGGACTCCAGATGGCAGTGGTCTAGCCCACCTCAAATAGCCATCTTAAGATCATCCAACTGGTGCGAGGTAGAGTGCCTGGTCAATAATGCAATTGAGAAGGCCGGCATCCCAATGGTTTTGTAGGCCATGGCAGACCTAGTCCATGATGAGGTAGGTCAAAACAGTCTCATCCAGGGTGTGGCTGATGCAACAGCTGGTGCTGTGGTAAGGGAGGCAGTATAGTGCAGTGGTTTAAGGCTCTGAGCTGCAAATCTGGAGACCTGGGTTTGAATCCCACAGCCCCCACTTGCATACTGTGTGACCCTGAGCAAGTCACTTCACTTCCCTGTGCTCCCAGGTTGCACAAGTAAACAAGCTTTTAGCTTAGTGTGCCACTCCTGGTTAAACAATTGAAAAAAAAAAAAAAGCATCACGGCCCAAACAGAGTGAGCCCCCAACATCCTCCTGTCATTCCAAACCATTGCTAATATCACAAACACAGTAGGCTAAATGGGTCCTAGTGATAATCTGAGTGTTCAATTGAAAAAGATAAAAATACAGTGTAAAATGCTTAGCCTGCTGGCCAAGCAGCAAGTACAGGTTTTAAAATAGACCGTAAAGCCTACACTCTGGGCCAAATTGCCATGCGCAGTATGCAATTTCACCCAGGTGAGGTTTAATGACATCACAGTGGGCCTAATACTCATGCACTACCCCAACCAAGCATCTCTATGGCCTACAAAGTCAAACAGTTTGCAAAGGAAACCCCTATCAGTATGAGAGTCGGCTCTGGCTGTCATAGCATACTGGAAAGGGAGCCGTGAACGACGCCTCTGACAGGAAATCCCTAAAGTACAAAAACTTGTTTTTGGAAAACATGTTACCGCCCATCCAGGACAAGATAGAGGCTTCTATTCTCCCAAGAACAGACCTTTTTACTGAAATTCTGGAAAAAATGGAGCATGCATACCAGCTGTACGTACGAGATCTGAACAATGGACAGAAGTCCAAGGTGGCTGCGGTGCAGCGTAGTGCTGATCTGGCTATGCAGTACATAGTGTAAGGTAAACAAAAGGTCCAGACCCAGGTCTACCATCCCAAAAGACCTGGTAACCCAAAGTTAAAGCAGGATAACCGGAACTCTTACTACCAGAGCCAAAACCAGAAGAGATCATGCCCTACATACAAGGAATTGCAGGAGGAGAACAGCCGGCTCAGAGAGTTCAAAGTTAGGGTGAAATCTAAAGTTATAAGCCTGGCCAAAAATTTGATTGTAGCTCTCAGCCCTGCAAGTGTCCCATCTGCACCTTCATACCAAGAGGATTCAGAGGAGGCCAAGGAGGCCCAAGAGTCTCCCTACCATGAATGTACCCAGATGCTCCAGGATTCACAGGCCCGGGTCCCATCTGAGAAGGATGATTCTAAATGATGGTGTTGGGCCCCGGTACACATCATCATTACCCTGGTGATGGATGAAACTGGCCAACCACGTGTAAAAGTGTTGGTAGGGGGCCACCAACAGAAACTTATTCTAGACACTGGAGTCGCTGTCTCTATGTTGCTCCAGGAGAACCCAAAGTCATCTCCATGGTCCACTGGAAGGGCAACTTCTGCCCAGACCTTTATAGGGACCAAACCCATACCAGTCATCATTGGTATCTTGGTGGTAAAACACCATTTTGACCTCATGGTCTTACGTCATCACAAAGTATCTTACGAACTGATTATATGTCACAGAATAGATGAGTTGTAAATATAGCCAACAGGCTATTATTCCAAATACAAAAACAACTCCACATGGTACTCATCTCTGACTCACATGTGGTGGCAGTTGTGGTCCTCAATGACAAAGAGTATAACATCATCATCATGCAACGTCATCACAAGCTGCTACCTCAGATCCAATCTATCCTGGAAAGGCACAAAGAGGCCTTTGCCAAAAACCAAACATGACTGTGGAAGGATGGACACCCTCATCCAGATCACTGGGGAGGATCCACCCTACCAAAAGCAATACCCAGTCCCAATTAAAGCCTTACCCTCATTGAGGGCCACTACTGACTCACTTATCCAGCAGGGAGTCATAAGTCCTTGTGTGTCAACAGTCAATTCACCCATCTGGCCTGTAAAAAAAAAAAACAGCAATAGTTGGAGATTCACCATTGATTATCACAGACTTAATCAGGTGACCCCCAGCTTTGCCCCAGCTGTGGCATCTGCCCCTAATGTGCTCAAACATTTCAAACCTGAACATCAGTGGTTCAGTGCATTGGACATCTCCAATGGATTTTGGTCCCTACCCTTGGCCCAAGAAAGAGCCAATACAAATTTGCCTTCACCTTTAAATGACACCAGTACATATGGAACTGTCTCCCACAGAGGTTTCATAATAGCCCCTCGCTATTCCACATCCACATAAAGGATGCAATCAGTGGCTTCTCAATACCAGAGTACACCTACACCTGACCCTGTTTTGCATAACTGTGGTGCTATTATTAAGCTTAGATGCTATTCACCATCACATTGATTACTAGGACTGTGTGAATACCTTTTTTCAAATATTCTGCCGAATATTTGTTATTCAGTGCTGAAATATTCGTTATTTGGTATTCGTTATTCGGATGGCTGGGAGGGGGTATTTAAAAATAAAAGAGCACCCCCTCCTGGCCAGCATTAAATAAATGTTTTTATCCCTGGTGTCTAGTGATCCCACCCCACCGCCCTGGCTGATCGCCGGTCCAAAATTAAGAATCCCTCCACCCCTGCCCAGACTCTCAGCATTATCCCCAGCCCCAGTCCCCAAATGTATAAAAATAAAAAAAATTCTCTAATATCCCTAGTGTCTAGTGGACCCACCACCCTGTCAAGAAGTGCCTCCCACCCCTCTCCCCCTACCCACGACCCCAAGTGGGCCACTGGCACAGCCCTCCACTCACCTCCATGGCCAGCAGCCCGACTGAGTTTTCAATGAATGAGCACATGCTTGCACCTTGTGCTTGTACAAGCACGCGCTCATTCACTGAAAACTCAGTTGGGCTGCCAGCCGTGGAGATGAGTGAGGGCTGTGCCGTGGCCCGCTTGGGTCATGGGTGTGGGGGAGGGGGTGGGAGGCACTTCCTGACAGGGTGGGGGTCCACTAGACAACAGGAAAATTAGGATTTTTTTTATTTTATACATTTGGGGATGGGGGACTGGGGGGTATTGCTGAGGGTCTTGAAGAGGGGGTATTCTTCATTTTGGACTACGGATTAGCCAGAGGTGTGGGACCACTAGACACCAGGGCTAAAATATTTATTTAATGTTGGCCAGGAGGGTGGGAATAACTTTTTTTTCCTTGCGCACAGCCGGATACCAAATACCAGTCGAATAGTGGACTATTCGGTATTCGGTTCCGAATATTCGGATAGCCCATTATTCATGGTATTCGGAAAGTAATATTCAGTATTCACACAGCCCTACTGATTACTGATTCCTGTTGCATGCCATTTTGATTATATGAACAAAATTGGGCTGTCCTGAACTTGTGCATATCAACGCAGAGGCTGTTGTTTACATATATGATGAAGCTGCATTTGTTAAAATAGGATAAATGCAGTTACATAGCATTTGAAAATTTTAAACACAGCCTCTCCTGATTCAAAAATCCTGCTCTAAGAAATCTAAGAGGGCTGCTTTAATGATGTCGATCATGAGAGAGATGCCAGCTGTGCAGATGTATTCTAGGTTTTTTAACCATATTCAAATGCAAATAACTTTAAAATGAAAAGATATAGCATGGTACTGTGAGCACAAAAGTTATTCAGCACAAATATATCTGCAAAATGAGTGATGTTTCATTCATAGATACCTTTTAGTTTTTTTTTAAATTAGCAAAAGAAGCTGCAAAAATCAATTCCTTGTCACTTTTTCAACAAACAAATGCAAATAACTTTAAAACAAAAAATGATAGCATGGTACTGTGAGCACAGCATTTGTTCAGCACAAAAATATCTACAAAATGAATGGTGTTTCATTTATATATACCTTTTAGGTTTTTTTTTATAATTAGCAAAAAAACAGCAGAAAATTTAATTTTTTTCACTTTTTGCAACAAACAAATGCAAATAGGTTTAAAAGGAAAACAATAGCATGGTACTTTAAGCACAAACGTTGTTGAGCACAAAAATATCTACCAAATAAGAGGTGTTTCATTTATAGATGCCTTTTCGATATTCTATAATCAGCACAAAATGTCAAGAAATTAAATTTTTTTCACTTTTTTGGAGGTATGGCATAAATAGAATATGCTACCTCCCTACAGGAAATATTGTTTATACTTACTGTTCTCATGCCAACTGACCTAATGACATCACTCATGACTTCACCACTTGTGATGTCATCAGGTCAGTCAGCTCTCAAACAAAAAATATCAACAATATTTTCAGTAGGGGGTAGCATATCCCTTATATATTCTTTGCAAAAAACTCCATTAATGCACAGATTTGAATTGATATTAAAGCAGCAAAAGTATGGAAATGCAATGTTAGGGGTTTCAACACTATCTCCGCATTCCACCCCCCCAAGCAGCCAAAAGGTGAAAGGCAACACAAGCAACCACAGACATCCATCATCAGATAAGACAAACAACATACAACTCTTTCCACATGACATAAGAGACATCCCTCATCATGGTCCAGCACTTCTGTAGCCATGAATACAAATGCACACTTGCTCACCACCTGGGAAGTGCAGTAATAAAATCTCATAGGATCACATTGTAAATTGTGAGCAAAGAATAACACATGAAAGGGGTGAGCAGCCATGCTAAATTACCACACACACAAGGTGGGTTGTGAGGCATGAGGCACAGTCAAATGCCTTCAATTACCTTGGAAGTGTGGTATATGAGTCCCATAAGATCATATTGTAAATTGTAAGAAAACAATACTAAATTGCTGTATGCCCCAGGTGGGTTGTGAGGTATAAGGTACAGCAGGGTGCCTTCAACCACCTGGGAAGTGCAGTATATAATTCGAATAAGATTATATTATACATTTTAGGTGATCAATACCACACAGCATGGTATGTGGCAAGAGCAAATTGCTGCATGCTCCAGGTGGATTGTGAGGCACAAGGCACAGTTGAGTACCTTCAGCCACTTGGTAAGAGCAGTATAAAATTTCCATAGGATCACATTGTAAATTGTAAGTAAGCAATAACATATTACAAGATGTGCTTTAGTGCTAAATTACCACATGCCCCAGGTGAGTTGTGAGATATGAAGTGCAGCTGAGTGCCATCAACCACCTGGGAAGTGCTGAAATCTTCATTCAGGTGCCCAAGGCATTCATGCTACCATGAAAGTGCATGCGAAAGGTTTGGGAGAGTCAGCAGGTGGCTGCTCTGAGGAGCACCGGGTGCCTGGCTTCTTTCCTTGGAAACAGAGGTAATATTCTAACTTAAATCGCACATAGCTGAATGACACAAAATGAAACCAAAAAAAGGGAAACAGCAGCAGAACAAAATGTAGCTCTGGGTAATATGGAGAAGGTGTGCACTGACTAAATGCAAGGAAGAAAAGGAAGTATTGGTGGGTGACAGCATGAGAAATGTAGTGTGCCCTAGATCACTTTGTCTGATAACATAAAGTGGGAATACAAGAACCTGTGGCTCACACTGTCATGGCAAAGCAGCATTGACAGAGCAGGGGAAAATAGAAATGGAAACATTCCATACAACAGTTCTGCACCCTCCTCTCCCCGTTTGCAAGGCAAGAGGTGGGAGCTATTTGAAAAGCAAATTGCAGTTTGGTTAATTGGAGGAGGGCATGAGAACAAAAAGTATTAACATTTCCAGTAGGGAGGTAGCATAATCCATATATGTCATACCTCCAAAAAGGTGAAAAAAATGAATTTTCTGCCATTTGATGCTGTTTATAAAAAATCTAAAAGGTATCTATAAATGAAACACCATTCATTTTGTAGAAATTTTTGTGCTGAACAACTTTTGTGCTCAAAGTACCATGCTATTGTTTTTCCTTTAAAGATATTTGCATTAGTTTGTTGCAAAAAGTGGAAAATTTGAATTTTCTGATGTTTTTTGCTAATTTTAAAAACAACCTAAAAAGTATATATAAATGAAACATCACTCATTTTGTAGATATTTTTGTGCTGAACAAATATCATGCTCACAGTACCATGCTATCATATTTTGTTTTAAAGTTATTTGCATTTGTTTGGTGAAAAAGTGACAAACAATTGAATTTGCTGCTGCTTTTTTTTGCTATTTTTTTAAACTAAAAAGTATTTATAAATAAAACACTACTCATTTTGTAAATATTTTTGTGTTGTACAACATCTATGCTTATAGTACCATGCTATCATTTTTCATTGTAAAGTTATTCACATTTGAATATGGTTAGTGAAGCTAGAATACGTCTGCACAACTAGCGTCTCATCAAATGCTATGAAGCTGCATTTATCCTACTTTAATAAATGCAGTTTCAGCATAAATGTAAACAACAGCCTCTCCTTTACAAGCTTATGGAGTCATTTTTTAAAAAACAAAATGTGTAAAAAGATGGTTTGCGTATCCTTTAAGTCCACTATGCTCTCCTGCCACCATTGAGGGACCCAGCACTAGTTTTGCAAAAAGGAGAGAGAAGTAGTAATTTTATTTAATATGGCACCCTTCCCCAGAGCCTCAGCGTGCCTTGCAAGCATATACAGTAGGTACGTAGTAAAATACAATAAATAACAATAAAAAAACTACAAAATATTACCATCAGCAGCAAGGAGAATTAGATGTCAGGGGAAACTTCACAGTGTCCCAAATGTTTCTTTACAGAGGTGGAATTTCAGGCCCCTCTTAAAGAGCAAGTGCTTACTAAGGATGTATAGCTTGAAGAATGAAGGTGTGGGGCTTCTGGTGTCTCAGCAATCATTTAGTTTGCTTTCATGTGTTTATTTACTTATGTTTTCATCATGTTATTTGTATTTTGTCAACTGCTAGTAAGGAAAGACTCCAGTGGAACCCTTGTGTTATGATGTCAAAACTCTTTACTGGAAAGGTTGTCAATGTATTTTAATGGAAAACTGAAAATCTGTTTTCAGATTTTTATGGAGAAATAGCACTTTCTACCACCAAAATATTATGTACTTATTAGAAATATGTTGTTTTTGATAACCTGTGATCTCTTGTTACAGTTTAGCAGGTGACATTTTCTTCATAACCAGATTTTACTTGGGAAGAAGAAAAGAGAAGCCAATTATTGTTTTGTTTTTTTATCCTGTAAGATTTTATTGAGTTTTTTAACTTACAACAAGCCACAATAATGGCAACTGTACACCAGGCAAAACATGAGGTCAGTGCAGCAGTATAGTAATGCGTAGTAACTTATAGGTCCCAGGATAGTATAACACAACAACATCTATTAGGGAAAAAGTCACACTGATACAAGTAGTAATCTTTTACAGTCTGGGAAGACCAGGATTCCAGCAAAACTGACAGGTGCTATTCTTCATATACCATACACGATTTATCTATTCTTGGACTATCGGATCCTAGTAAGCCATTCACTAGCATTCTGTGGAATGTACATTGCATTATAGTTAGAGTCTAGAGTTTCTCTGATCTCAAATATGCCTGTTGCGAGGTTTTTGAGTAGAAGAGAACATCAGAGGAAATAGTGAGAAGCACAGATTAAGTAGAAGGTGAGGGCAGTACCACCTAATGGTTAGTGCATTTTTGAAGCCTATCACTCGACTTAGGAGACAGGGGTAGAGGAGTGAAGGTAGGTAGTACCATAATCAAAGCTGTGGGGGGTTTTGGGGCAATGGGAGTGAGACGGCACAGATATGAGAGTGCAAATATGCATCCAATTTCTTGTGATACCTAGGGAAGTGACCTCTTCCTACTGCCATGAATATCTCGAATATGGCCAGCCAAGCCATTGCCATCCACCACTGCGATATCATAGGGGCAGTGGGTTGTCTCCACTTCATTAGGATGGCTCTCTTGGCCTCCATTAGAGCTGCTAGGATCCATACTTTGGTTGGAACAGTCAGGGGATCTAGTACTGAGACATCTCCCAGCAATAAGGAATGTTGGTCAAGTGATAGTGATTTGCCTACTATCTTTGAACAGTCATCCAACACTAGTGTCCAGAACCCCTGAAGAACTGGGCATGTCCACATAATATGAGACAAGTGGACAGGCGTTGCTTGACACCGCCAACATTTGTCATGCTTAATCTTATGAAGCACTGCCAGGGTCTTGTACCATCTAAGAAGAATCAGGTTGCATTAACTGGCTCCTGGAGTCTTCATAAGCTGTGTGCGTAGCCCTGAGGCAGTCGGACCATTGCTGTTGGGATAGGGGACAAGTAAGTTCTGCTTCCCAAGTGATTTGGTATGCAGAGGTGGTGTCGGGCTGTGAGTCTCTAAGGATTTTATAAAAGATACCCACCAGGGCTTGGCTCTTGTTGGGCTGGTGGAGGGTAGTCAGGCAGTTCCAGGTATCCTTGGCTGGTGAGGCATTAAGGAAGGGAGTTAATGCACTCCGTAGCTGGAGATATCTCAAAAAATCTGTTGCTTTCAACCCATAGATGTCTCAAAATTGTTCAAAGGACATCAGTATTTTGCTTTGGGAAGAAGAAGGTGTCCCACCACCCGAATGCCTTTGTAGGCCCAATGGGACCATTTCAGGGGTCTGCGGTCTACCATTATAAGTGGGTTATTCCATAAGGGGGCACAGGACAAAGGAGGGAGGTATCCTGTACCCAGGACCCCAGTAAGTGCCATCGCTCTGTGCCTGGATCTACAGGTTTCTATCATAATGGGTGTAAGCTGATCCCTGGTAGGTTTTTAGTTAGATAGTAAGGAAAAGAGTGAGTTGTCTGGTATTAGGGCAGTTTCAGGGAGTACCCATTGGGGGGTAGAGCAAGGGACAAACCAGACTGTGGCTTGGGCCATACAATAAGCCAGGTAGTAACCTGTGAACCAAGGAAGTCCCAGTCTGCCTTTAGTCCAGTGGGACCGCAGTTTTGTACGACCCCATCTCACAGATTTGCCTTCCCAGAGAAGTGAGAAAATTAGTTTATCCAGGACCTTGAATGGTTTTTGGGAGAGTGGGATTGGGAGATTATTTAGCAGGTAGTAAACCCTGGAGAAAAGAAACATTCGGATGGCCTCTATTTTACCTTTAAGGGTTAACTGCAATTTTCTCCATCTTTGGACTTCAGCTATTAGGGTTGCCAAAAAGGGGGGGAGAAATCAGCGGTTTACAGATCTTTCCATGCTGAAGTGATTATAACCCCAAGGTAGGAAAATCCTTGGGAGACCCATGTGATATCAGTACCGAAGAGGCAATTTCTCATACATCTCACGTTCAGCGGGGAGAGAGTTGTTTTCTTTTGGTTAATTAGCAGGCCAGAGAGAGAGAGAGAGAGAGAGAGAGAGAGAGGCAAGCTCCTGTAGTATAGATAATATTATAGGTATGGAGAGCTCCAGATTGGACAGCGTGAGCAGCATATCATCTGCATACACTTTAACCAAGAAGGACGTCTCTTTCACAGGGATACCTGTTATGCCGAGGGTGTTCATGAGTTTCCTAACCAAGGGGTCCAGGGCTATAAGGAAAAGGAGAGGAGAGAGGGGACAGCCCTGCCTGGTGCCCCTTTGTAAAGGAAAAGGGGAGGAGATGTCACGGTTGGTAACAATTCTTGCTGTTGGCAGAGGGTATAAGGTGGAGACCCATGAGCAAAAATAGGGCCCAAATCCATACAAATGTAAGACCTTATGGAGCTATCCCCATTCCAGTTAGTAAAATGCCTTGGCAAAATCAATTGCTAGGGCTGCCATTGGCATTTTAAAGGACTAGGCGTAAATTGTCTGCACGTGACTTCCCTTTCAAGAAACCAGATTGTGATGGGTGTATCAGGGCAGGTAAGACTTGGGACAGCCTGTTTGCCATGACCTTAGCTAATAGCTTGGTGACAACAGGAAGCAGGGAAATGGGCCAGAAATTGGGACAATGCAAAGCATCTGAGGATTTCTTGGGTATGAAGATTATTAGGTCTTCCTGCATAGTAGGAGGAAGAGCTGCAGCATTCTGGGCTTCTTGCAAGGCTTGTAAGAGGGGAGTGGTGATTTCTGCTTTAAGGTGCTGGTAAAGATCTACAGACATTCTGTCTGGTCCCAGGGCTATTCCTTTTGCCATCTGGGATAGTGCAAGTTGTAACTCCTCAGGAGTGACAGGAGCATCCAGAACATGATACTGCTACAAGGAGATCTTAGGGAGGGGAGTCCCCGGACATAATGCAGATAGCCGTGAGGAGAGCTTGGCATCTGAGAGTGTGTTCTGGGTTTGATAAAGCTCCAGATAGAAGCTTTGCATCACCTCATTTACGACTTTTGCTGTCGAGACTATTTTTACCTGTTTATTTTTCAGGGCGAGTATCCTGGATGATGCTTGTTGTTTACGCAGGTAATAGGCCATTAACTTACCTCCCTTATTTCCCCCTCCCAAGATTTGTGTTTAACATGGAGTAGTTGCCATTCCACCTTTTTATTTAACAAGGTGTTAATCTGATATTTTAGGCCTGTGATATTGGCTAAGAGGGGGAAATTAAGTGGGTTCTGGGCAGAAACTTTAAACTGTGTTTCTAAAGTTGCAAGTTCGGTTTGTAGAGAGTATCTTTGCTGCTCTAGCCTTATTTTTTGCCACTGAAAAGGAAATAATTCTCCTCCTAATAACAGCCTTAAAAGCCTCCCACACTGTGAATGCTCGAGTCTCTCCAGGGGTGTTAATGGAGAAGTAGGATTGGGCCTCCTTCTGTATGTAGGTTTGAAAAGCTGTGTCCTGCAGCAGTAGGGGGTTACATCTCCATCTTGTGGAGGGGGCACTCTGACCTGGTGGGGAAAACAGAATTGTTACTGGGGCATGGTCTGAGCTCATGATGCTACCAATGGAGGCATCTATGACCCCAGGCACAGCGGCGTGATTGGCAAGCCAAAAATCCAGCCTGCTGTGAGTACCATGGACTGTGGAGTAAAAAGAATAGTCTCGTCCCTGTGGATAGCTTTTTCTCCAGAGGTCACAGAGGGCCCACTCTGCCATCAAATCAGTTAGGATCGTTAGTACTTTAGGGAGGGATTGTGGGGTAGGGAGGGATTTGTCTAGAAAAATATCTAGAACCAGATTGTGATCACCACCTAGTAATATTGGCACCTCAGATATACTCTCCATAAGTTCTGCGAAGGCTTGGCTCAAGTCAGGGTATACCTCACCCAAATCTGTATTGTGTCCATACACATTGGCTACAATGGTTTTGCCTCCCGGGTAGGAGAGTCTGGCTGCTATCCATCACCCTTGGGAGTCCAGGCGATGCTCCTCAACTGCCCAGGGCCCCGACTTTTGGAGTAGGATAGCTACTCCTCTGGATTTTGTGGAGGCGCAGCTGGTGATCACTGATCCTACTCAGAGCTTCTTAAGCCACTGTACCATATGGTTGGTAAGGTGCGTCTCCTGGAGCAAGGCTATAGCAACACCCATAGAGTTCAAGAATTGCAGGACTTTGGTTCGTTTAGCAGGGTGATTTAGCCCCTTGACTTTCCAAGAGATGCACGTCCATCCCTGTGGTGTGGAAGATGTCATTGCCATTGATATTTACCACCAGTTTAATGACATAAAGGAGGGGGGGTACTCACCCTGAGGACAGTAATAGGACAGTCAGCAGATAAAAAAAAAAGGGGGTTCACCTCAGTACTGGTTTGTGTGTAAGCGCACCTATGTGGTGTCCCAGAAAGAGAAAATACTGACAGAGATTTAAGAGTAGCAGCGGTTATTGTCTCCACTTGTATGGAGCCTGGTCAAAAGAAAAGAAAAGGGAGTTATATAATGTATTAACAAGGCTCAACTGTTACATAACAGTCTGGCAGAGGAGCTACCCTCTAAATATGCTAAACAGTAAACAATTAACAGGTACTGATGCTGAGGTGTACGTGTGTATAGAGGTGACAGTATGCCCTATGCCACACTGCTTCAAGCACCAAAAGAGTAAGGGGAGAGGTCACACCTAACATGGGTGATCTGTCCCAACCTGGCCTTGTGAATCTAGATAGAAAACTAGATTTGGAGAAGCCAGGAATGCCTATCAACTGACTTCCAATATGGTACATGGGTGCGTGTACCAACTGGCAAGCAATAGGCAGAAAAAAAAAGGGGGGGGCAAACTGGAAACAATAGGGGAGGGAATTGGGAGGGGAGGAGGAAGGGGAGACCTCTGTCAGCCACACAGTTCTGTTTTCAATTATTTATTTAAGGGAGACAGGAGCCTGATATAGGGAATACGAAGATATCGAGGCGTACTCCGTGGTTGCCAGCCCCAGGGCAGTAGCCATCCATACTCCAATAAAGTATAGAATTAAATATTGGGATGCAAGTACCATCAGAGGGGGAGTCAAGTCAATAATAGCCTAGTATTACACCATCGAGCAATTCAGACCCTAGTACTAAGGGGAGAGCCAGCACAAAGGGTGGAAGCAGTGGGGAGAGGGAAGAGGGAGGATGGGGGGGGGGCGCAACAGTGGAGACAACGGTCTTTGTGTGCCACCCAAGTTTGACCGGTGAAAATCACCTGCTGGGAGAGAGAGACAGAGAGAGAGAATGTGCTAGCACAGGCAGTCTTGCAGGGCAAAAATCTAAAAATCAGGATCGCAGTGAGTCACATGAACAGTACCAAACAAAGTTCAATTAGTTATGGAGTCAGCCGTCTGTTCCACTCTCAGAAGCTTTGGAGGGTATATCAGTTCTGGCAGGCTTGGATGAAGTTGTCAATGCCTCCACAAAGGATTTGGAACCGGGTTTTAACAAGCCAGCAGTCGCCGCTAAGGTTTCCTCAGTTTCCTCCACTGAGGTGGCCCAATCCAAAGGAACCAGATCTTTCATAGGTTCCAAAGAGTCTTCCTCAGAGTAAACTACTGCCTCAGCCCTCTCTGTCATGGGCAGTTCAGCACTAGGAAGTTTAGCAGGAGGGGAAGATGTGAAGTTGTCTGGTGCCAGGGGCTTAGGACTTCTTGAATGTTGGCGTTGTCTACCTGGGGTGGAGATTGTAACCGGACCTTGCGGTTTGTACAATACATCCCCTCCCATTGCACCTTGCGCCATGGTAGACAGGGAGTTGGCCTGCAAATGTCTCTCATTTTTAGGTTGTGAGGGCAGTGATGGGGGATGCAAGGGGGACCCTTAATGACCGGACCAGTCTGGTTGAAATTTTTGTCCCCCTGCGCATGCCTCCTTCCCTTTGTGGTTCCCTGTTCTACTTGGTCCCGTGGTGCCCAGAGGTGCCTGGGAGATGTAGTCCTCAGCAGAGTTCCAGGCCATTGATGGTGAATCTAGACATCAGCGTCCCTGGGTGATTCAGCGAGGAAGGACTTGCCATTCTTAGAATGGTACAGCGCTGAGAGACACTTGAATCTGTACTGGAATGAGTTAGCTATCAACAGTTTTTTCAAAGGATTGTATGCCCTGTGCTTGGCAGCTACCTCCTGGGTAAAATCATGATAGAAGGAGATGATGTTACCCTTCCAAATGATCTCCCCAAGGTCCCTTGTAGCTCGCAGCAGCCGCTCCTTAACTGAGAATTGTAGAAGGTAGGCAATGATTGTTCTGGGGCTCTTAGTGCTGTCTGGGTTGCCAAATACCCGATGCGCTCATTCAAATCCCACTGGCTCTTTCCATCTCTCCCCCAATATTTGCAGTAGCCAGTCATTTAAAAATGTTTCCATATTGGGACCTTCTGCCCCTTCTGGGACCCCTAGTATCCTGACATTGTTCCTGCGACTTCAGTTCTCTTGGTCCTTCGCTCTATGCCATAATCTATTTAACTTGGCTTCATGGTCCCTGAGCCTCTGCAACACATCGAAATGCTGTCTCTCTAGCTCTTTCATCCTCTGCTCCAGGACGTTATGCTGGTCTTCCAGCCTACGCACATCAGCAACATTGCCCGCTAGCGATGCTCCAATAGTGTCCACTCTAGTAAGGACAGCCTTGAGCATCTTCGTGATGTTTGCAAGGGCTTCCCCTAATTGGGCCGTATCAAGGCGCGAGTGGATAATTTGAGCTTGCGGCACTGATATTTTGGCCTCCGAGACATCCATTCCCCTTTCTGGTCCTGCGCGCAGAGGAGAAATAACTGTATGTAGAAATTAACAGCCTATAGTGTGTCCCCCTCTGTCAAGTGAGATCCTCCGGCGATCACAGCCTGGTGTTTTTCAGGTCAGGCGCTGGTATATCGGCACTGCAAGTTGTGGCAGATCTCACAAAGCCGCACTCGGGCCTCTGCGGCCTATCTAAGTAGGGCAGCTCTGAAGTATGCGCATTGCGGGTGGAATCAGAAGAGCATAGCTTCACTCAATAAAAAGCATTCCATTAGTGGCGACAGAGGTAAGGAGGGTAATTACAGTAATCAAATCGATGCTTCAGTCCAGCATCATAGCAGATTATGTTTGATTTAATGTCAGGTTGGGACAGAGGAGAAGAACTAGGCTGCCATCTTCATTGAGGTCCAAGCCACGCTCCCGCTAATTATTGTTTTAAAAAATTAAAATTATACAGATTGACTGCAATAGTGCAAACATGTAAAAGGCAAAGCCTGTTGCTGAAAGAAGTATATTTTTCTTTTGAAGAAGATAGAAAAACATATAGAGGATTGTGTATGGTCACCCATACACAACAAGCCTGTGTAGGACTTGAGAGGTTGACGTTGCAACCAGAGACCTCGAGCACAGCTCAAGAGGTCTACTGGTTGCCACGACGACTCTCGAGTCATACACAAAGCTTGTCTGCTGTGTATGGGTGACCATACACAATCTTTTTAGTGTATGGTCACCGTTAAAAAAAAGCCTGTAAATAAAGAATGTCACCTGCACACCCCCACCCCACTGAGCTCCCGCTCTTATTTTTCTGATTATTTCTTGAAACTCATTTCAAGGTCCAACTTTCTCTTACCACGGCAGCCGCTCTGCCTCAAACTTTCTGTTCTCACCGCCGCAGCCCAACTGTTCATCGCACCAGGATCACCATTACTGAAAACTTAAAAAAAAGAAAAGAAAGCAGCTTCCAACTATCTCCGATGCCTTTCAGGTTGTCTCAGTTGCCAGTCAGAGCTGCAGGGTCACAAAGTCATGCATGAGACAGAGTTCCATCTTGTTGTGCTGTAGTAGTGACATAGCTAGTGCACCACAACAACATCCTGACGTAATTACTGCAGCATAACAATGCTATTCCACTAACTAAATTTCATATACAACAACATTCTACCATACACTATATTTATTTTCTCATTGAAATACATTGGAGTCCTAAGTAGCTGGCAATTTCTGACATCATAATACCAGAATTCTATTGAATTCTTTTTATGTTTGCTTGCACGCATGTGCAAGAAACATAGTGCCATCATCCGAGTTTTCGGAGGTGTGTCACCCCCTCTTCCAATTCAGTCAGTGTGTTGGCAGGCACGGCCCCAGTCCTCCAATGCATGCTGGAGCTGTCTATGACAGCTCCAAAATGCAGTGGAGTACAGTTGAAAGGGGGAGCTACGCTTCAGTGAGCAGCAATAAGATATCGCCTGCTCATGCACGCTTCCCCTACACACACACACACACACACACACGCAGGCATTCTGCGTGCGCCCCCCCACGCACACACTGTACAGCCAGGGGTGCCCAATCCCCAGTCGGCTGTGCTGCACCCCCCCAAAAGCCTTCCACATGCCATGCTGGGTGCCCACCCCAGCGTGGCAACTCATCATATAGCCGACGGTGTGCCCAATCCCCGTCGGCTCCACTGTCCTCCCTTCCCGAGTACAGGATGCTAGCTGGGAGCCCACCAGCGCAGGTCTGATGCTATGGCTGATGGGGGTGCCCAACCCTGTCGGCTCACGCCCCCCACCCAGCCATTCTTGTGCCACGCTGGGAGCCTACCCCAGCGTGGCAAATGTCCCAGTCGTCATTTTAAACACAAAAATCTGGAAATAAAAACTGTCCCTCGGCGCTTCTCCCTGCCCCCTACCACAACCCGCACCCACCCACTGCGCACCCTGCCTCCGCACACCCCCTCTCACCCCTACTTACCTCCGGACCTCGGCGCGACAATCTTCGGTGGACCGGGAACACGTCTGCACTCTTCAAAGCCGACTGTGAACTGAGGAAATGCCGGTAAGCTGTATAATGGGATAGATAGGGTTTTTTCAACTTTATTGCATATCTCAAGCATTTTTTGGAATTTTTGCACCAAATTTTCAACATGGGGTTTGTGTGACACCTTCTCATGAATGCTGTCACTGTCATGGCGTTACTCAGGCCTGAAGGGTTATTTCGCAGCCACTGTGTGAAATCACCTTTCCAGAATGATTAACAAAACGACACTGCCAGTGTTCATAAGGTGGGCTCTCAAGAAGCCTATTTTGAAAATTTGGTGGAAAAATTCCTAAGAGTGACTGTTTTACGAGCGTGCATTGTGCAGTTCCACGCACGCCAGAAGTTCGCGAATTTTCAATATTTTCACTCCAGATTTTCAACATTGCCATTTACCACACCTCCTTATGAGCAGTACAGCTGTCATTTTTCATATCTTGCCCAAAATGTGTTTCCGCCCATATGGCGCCGATGGCGCCAGTCAGTGTTGTGAAATCAATGTATGGGACACATTAAGAAAATCACAGTAACACTGTTCATGAGCAGAGGTCTTAAAATGGCTATGTTGAAAATTTGGTGAAAAACCTTTAAAATGACTATGTTTTACGAGCCGCAGGCGCGGCGCAGTCTTGGCGCACGCCGAAGTTTGCGACTTTCTCAATTTTTTGATCCAGATTTTTCAACATTGCCATTTTATTACACTTCCTTATGAGCAGTACAGCTGTCATTTTCACATCTTGCCCAAAATGTGTTTCCGCCATGTAGCGCACAATGGCGTAGTCGTTGTCTTGAAATCAATGTATGGGACACATTAAGAAAATCACAGTAACACTGTTCATGAGCAGAGGTCTTAAAATGGCTATGTTGAAATTTTGGTTAAAAAATTCCTAAGAATGTCTGTTTTACGAGCGTGCGTTGCGCAGTTCCTACGCACACTCGTAAGTTTGCGAATTTTCAATATTTTCATTCCAGATTTTCAACATTGCCATTTTATTACATTTCCTTATGAACAGTATAGCTGCCATTTTTCACATGTCACCCAAAATGTGTTTTCGCACATGTAGTGCACAATGGTGCAGTCGGTGTGCGAAAGCAATGTTTGGGACAGATTAAGAAAATCACAGTTACACTGTTCATGAGCAGAGGTCTTAAAATGGCTGTTGAAAATTTGGTGACAAAAGTCCGTAAAATGACTGTGTTATGAGTGAGCATTGCGCAGTTTCCACGCACCCTCGTAAGTTCATGACTTTGTAATATTTTCAGTCTAGATTTTCACCAGTGGCATTTTTCCACACTTCCTTATGAACAGTACAGCTGTCATTTTTCACAACATGGCCGAAATGTGTTTTCACACTTTCAGCACAGAGATGCGTGGTCGCTGTGGGAAATCATTGTTCGGAACAGATAAAGAAAATCACAGTGACACTGTTCATGATCGGAGGTCCCAAAATGCCTGTGTTGACAATCTGCTGTAAAAAATCCCCAAACTAATTACACTCACGGGTGTGCTGGTACAGTTTCTATGCACGCCGACTTCACCAGTTTTTAATATTTTACTGCAGATTTGCAACATTGCCATTTTACACCTCCCCATGAACAGTACAGCTGTCATTTTTACATCCTGTTTGAATGTTTTGCACCTGTGGTGCTAAATGTCGAGTCGCTGTGCATAAGCAGCTCAGCTGACAAACTGATATTGCCACTGTTCATGAGGTGGGGTCACAAAAAAAACATGTTGAAAATTTGGAGTGAAAATACCAACAAATGACTGAGGTATTAGGGTTTCCAATCATAACGCCCAACCCTGTAGAGAATGACAGGCATCAGGGATGTGACTTGGGATTCTTGCCTGTAATGCTCATACCACTCCACACCCTGCAGCCAGTGAGAGGCATCGAGGTATACCTTGGAATCTTCGGCCCCAAAGTTCACCCCATTCTCCTATACCGCACCCATCTCACCGTACTTCCTGATGGAATGGGGTGCACATAAGGGCCAAAGACCCCAAGGCACACCGTGACACTTGTCCAGTGTCTGCAGGGTGGAGTGTGGTGGCTCGGCGTGGCCATTATGCCTAATGACCCTAAGGCACACCCCAATGCCTGTCACTCTCTGCAGGGTGGTGGTGGGGTTGGCTTCAATTCAATACTTCACTGCCATTCCTATTACGCAGCTCTGTAACTTCTACACTACCACTGCTAATGCCAGCAAGCAAACATTCGGCATTGACAAATGCTTGTTTTGCTAGCAGTGTGAAAAACAAAGGTAAAAACCCACTTTCTTCACTGCACTAACACATATTTCCTTATAAAAGTAGAAAGTAATTCATAACACATCAAAATACAGTAAATGAAATAGTCAGTTGTCTATTACAAGTAAACACCTGCTCTTTAAAGGCCACTACTGATGGCGTCTCCATGAGGGCTCTCTCTCTTTCTCTCTCTCTCGCTCCTCATTTTGAATTACTGGAGCAATTACTTCAAATTTTATATTTATTTATTTATTTAAACGTTGATAACTGGGAAAGGCACCAATGAGACGAGACTTGTTTCTAGGTGCAACCAGGGGAAAGGGTACATGGGGATAAAATTATATAAGAGAATGAAAAAGTGCAGATTTAACAAATGAAGCAAGGGTCAGGTTATAAGACCCAGGACAGTAGGTGATAACCAAATACAATTTATACAACATAAATAAAACATAATTGCATTTATTATGAAATTTGAATTTATAGCAAGCACAGGACACAGTACAAGACCCAAAAAGTGAGAGAAATTTCCAGAAAACAGGTGTAAAAATTAAGTTAAAAAGGTGACCCAGCTAGACTACATTATTTAGCTGATACAGAACCTATAGTCATACAAGGACAACAAGTGTCCAAACCCATGGACAGAGGAGTGGGGTAACCAGGGTAGAACAAGGAAATCATAAGGATGATGGGAGAGAGAGTGCATTTGGAGATGTTAATACCAAGGGGGATACACTCAAGCAATTTCGGTGGTGAGAGACTGGGAACACTCAGAGCATTGAGACTGAGGTAGGAGTCTGAGGAGACATTTAAGGGGGGGGCTAATTGGATGTCAGAGGGGAGTTTGTTCCAGAGGGAAGGGAGACAAAAGGAGAAAGCAGATTGACCAGATGCAGAGTTGGGGTGAGGGATAGAGAAGGTGCATGAGTCTCTATGATGAAGGGGGTAATTTGAGGCGGTGGCATGAGAGAGGCAGGATATGAGGTACTGTAGGATGGGATGGTGCCAAACCAGAACTTAGCTACCAAGGTGGCACTGTGAACCAATCTCCTGTGAGACAGAGGTGCAAAGGATAGTGTGGATTACAGGAGACAGTGGTGGGTAAAGGAGGGAGGCTGTGGTGAAACAACAGAAAGCGTTGAGGATAGTGTCTAGTCTGGCAAGTGAAGACTGGGCAGGTGTGCTGTACACCATATCAGCATAATCAAAGACAGGAAGGATCATTTTGGCTACCAGGTCTTTTTGGGTGGGGAGGGGGAGGCTGTCCTTGTGACGATAAAGGACAGCCAGTTTGGGGTGTAATTTAGTACAGATTGCATCAATGTGGGCAGAGAAATCCAGGTGGCTGTCCAAACAAACACCCAAGTATTTGAACACTGGAACAGTTTCAAGTGGAGGGCCATCCGAGGTGGAGAAGACAGGAGAGAACTTGAGGTTGGCCAACTTTTGCCTGGAGCCAAAGGTCATAGCCACTTTTTTTACATTTAGTTTGAGTTGATTGTTAAGGAACCAGGTCTAGACTCTTTTGAAGTCTTCTTGGAAGGGGATTGAATGCTGTCGAAAGAGGGTGCAGAGATGAAAATGATGGTATTGTCAGTATACATGTGCATGTTTGAAGATTTGTAGACTGAGGGGAGGTTGTTTATGAACAGAGAGAAAAGGATGGGGCCAAGGATGGAATGCTGGGGGACTCCAGAGAGGATGGGGAACAGGGAGGAGAGAGCATCACCTAATTGGACAGATTGTTGCCAGTCGTGAAGATAGGAATGAAACCAGTTTGCTATGGGTTCAGCTAGTCTGACAGACCTAAGGTCTTGTAGCAGGAAGGGGTGAGAGACTGAATCAAAGGCCTTCACCAAGTCAATGAAAATGGCTGCCATAATATGGTTTTTGCCCATAGCTGAAAGAACGGAATCAGTGACGCACAATAATGAGGAGGTGGTTGAGTGTTGTTTCCCGAAACCAGCCTGCACTTGTTGACTACTCATCCCAACTATATGACGCCTTGGACAGCGGACAGGCAGTTGGTTCGGTCTTCATCCACCTTACGAAGGCCTTTGACTCTGTAAATCACAACCTCCTCCTAAATTGCCTTCTGTCTACAGGTCTATCCCCTGATATGGTACGTTGGTTTGGCAGATACCTCTCTAACAGGTCACAAAGAGTCAAAATTGGTGAAATCCTATCTGCAGGCAAGGAGGTGCTCCTTGGGGTCCCACAGGGGTCAATCCTTGGCCCTCTGCTCTTTAGTCTTTTCATCAACTCTGCCCCTTTCCTTCAGCCTACTCAATCTTTTTTCCAGAGTGGCTTTAGGAAAATTCTTACAAATGTGGCAGTCTGTTTTGAGGTGGTGAAACCCCAGACAGTAAACACAGATGAGGTGGGGGTCAGCCTTAGCAAAGGCCTCCCCACACTCAGTACAGTGTTGAAACCCAGTGGGACCATTTTTTTTTTGGGGGGGGTTCTCAGACATGGCCAACCTAAACAATTACCCTTAAAGCTTTCAAGCCAGGTAATAACCAACCGATTGGTTACAAACTGTGTTACAGGTTCTGTAAAAGAACCAGAAAAAGTTTGGTTCTTTTGAAACCGATCGGCACCAGAACACCACACTGAACCCCAGAAAAAGTGAAATCAATAGAACAATTAGGAAAAAGGTTGGTTCCTAACCAGACCGACCGATGAGAAACTGAGACAAAAAAACAATTTCCACTGAATTAAATAAAATACAAGTCACTACCTATCTACCACACTACGTGTACCTTAGACAGAGGCTGGAAATCTAAAAAAATAATAAATCAGTTAGACAAATCAAACGCTAATTCAAACTCTACCGAATGGAGCAGAGGAGAAATCTCCAGAGCAACTTCACTGTTAGACGGAGTAAAAAATCTGATGGTTACACGGGTAAGTACCAGAGACAGAGGTTTGAAAACTGAGCTCGAGTTCAACATTCTATGCTTCTGCATAGGGTTAACTCTTTCCTCTCCTGGGCAGTTCAAGTGCTAGGGCTAACTGCATATTGTCAGAATACAGCAAGACTTCATGTTCTTTGAATATCAGTTGCTGGTAAAGACCTCTACTCCATCACAACAGAACTCCAAAGCAGTTTCCTTAAACTTGAATCGTGGTTCACTAAAAACAAACTACTATTAAATGTCAAAAAAACAAAGAGTATGCTTTTCACCACCTCCCAAAGCAAAAAGAAATACCTGCCCCTGCTTATACATAACCAAAAGGGTGAGTTTATAGACCAAGTAACTAAATTCAAATATCTCAGCATCACCTTTGATGACACCCTCACCTTCTCAAGCCACATAGACTTTTATCAAGACTGCAAATATAAAGCTTGGTGTACTTTACCATCACAGACATTCAGTGACTCCTGACACTCTCAGACTAGCCACCAGTAGTTCTATACTTTCTACCATTGACTATGGGTTGCCTATTTATTGGGCGGGCACAAAAAACACCCTAAACAGGATCAGCACACTCCTCAACAAGACCTGCTGTCTTACTCTGGGGGCTGCTTTTGACATCCACACCTGCTCCCTCTACACCGAAACTGGGTGGCTCCCACTCAACCTTCGAGGGCAATACCAAACCTGCCTGCTTTTAAAAAAAGTGCTGCTTGGACTGACATCTCCCCACCCTGGATGGCCACTTTAGGCTGGCCACTCCTACGAAATTGACCCAAAGTGTGGCCACTGACAGGATGATGATTCCCTTCAAAAGGATGAAACTTACCCAAAACTCCATCCTGTATCAAGGACCGAAATGACCTCTCTGAGACACCCAAGATTGGTAAGTTCAAAACTGGGCTCAGATCCTTCCTTGGCTCTAAAATGACCTGTACCTGCCTGTGTTAATGTGATAATACCTTAGCCCTACAGTTTCCAAGTACCTACCCCCTCAATATCTTTCCAGTTATTACCACCTTTCCTCCTAATCCCCTTCTATTTAACGATGGCCTCACATGGCTGAATACTTCTCCTCCCCCAACTCCTACCACTGACCCCCCACCCCTCTCTTATTCTAATCAAGCCTGTGTTAAAACATACAAAATAGATGTGCATAACTTCAAATTTATTACTGTTATTCCCTGTGTGTATGTTTCAATGTTCTTCATTGTTAAACTTGTATTTTTGTAATGTCTGTTCAACAATGATGTGGAACCTTTGAAAATGAGTCCTTGACTCAAAGGTATTAATCCCAAACTGAAATAAATAAATAGAATATTTGTAGCAGTTAGGAGTTCAGACAGCCGGGAGTGGATAAGGAATTCTTGAAGTCTGGCAAGAGCAGGGAGGAGCGAGGTGGGCCTATAGCTTCAGGGAGCAGCAGGGTCACCACCCTTATAGAAAGGTAAGACCTTTGCAGATTTCCAGGCCTTGGGGACAGAGGAGGTGGAGAGGGAGAGATTGATGAGATGGGTGAGTGGGGCAGCTATAGCTGCGGCAGAGATGTAGAGAAGTCTGGGGTGGAGACCATCAGAACTAGATTTAGTAGGGTTAAGGGCAAGGAGGGCTGAGAGGACTTAAAAAGTGGGAGAACATGGGAAAATGGAAATCAGTAGGTACCACTGAGACTACTGAGGGGACTGAGGGAGGTACAGGGAGCAAGAGAGTGTGGTTGTCGGGGAGGGCACAAGTACAGAAGAAATTATTGAAAGTCTCGGTGACTGAGGCTGGGTCGGAGACTGAGGTGCCGTCAACTTTGAGAACGGGGTAGTTAGTTGGGCTGGTGAGTCAAGGAGAGAAATGGAAGATTTTCCAAAAAGAAGCAGGAGAGTACATATCTTGCTGCAGGTGCTGCCTTAAGTATTGTGCCTTAGAGAGGCGTATGGCCTTGGTGCATTTATTTCTTAGGGCTTTGTAGGCGTGGAGATCCATTTGAGATAATGACGCTTTATAGTGATTCCAAGCTTTGTCCCTTGTTCTGCAGTTTGCCAGTAAGCTAGCAGTAGTCCCGGGTGATGGTGTCTCTTCACTCTGGATTTTTTTTTAAGGGCGCATGATGATTCCAAGTGTGGAGGAACAGGTTGGAGAAGAGAGACAGAGTGAAGTCAACATCAGTGGCTGAAAAGATGGGGTTCCAATCTGCCTCAGAGAGGTCCTGTTGGAGGGTGGTGACATCAAGTTTGTAGAGGGGGCAAGACCATATGTATTTAGGGGTAGCCTAGGGGAGGTGTATTTTTCTTATACAGAAAGTAATGCAGTGATCACTGAGGGTATCTGGCAGAGTCTCTGCTGCAGTGATTTGGTGAGGATGGAAGGATAGTACCCAGTTAAGCAATGAGTGGTTTTGGGAGCAGGGGTTTAAATGGGTAGGATCATGGATCAGTTGTGTTAGATTTAGAGCTTTGATTTGAAGGAGGATAGGCTTAGAGGAAGTGGAGAGCCAGTCTAAGTTAAAGTCACCTAGAAGCAGTAGCTCCCAATTAGCCACATGGGAAGAGATGGAGGAGATAATGGAGACAAGGGTGGTGGATGGCATTTTAGGAGGAACATAATGGGCACCTATAAAGGTTGGGGTAGAGGAAAGGAGGGAGATTTGTGCTAAGATTGCTTCATGGGAGGATTTACAGGACTCTTTGAAGGTAATAGAACAGGGGAGAGATTTTTTAATATATAGAGCAACACTGCCACCTCGCTTTCTTCTGTCTTGACAGTATAGAGTGAAGGTCAGGATTGCAAGGGCAGAGTTAGGGATTCTGGCAGATAGCCAGGTTTCTGTGATGCAGAGGACATTGGGCGGGTGTTGGGAGATCCAAACTTTTAGAGTGTCCAGCTTGGGGAGGAGGCTACGGGCATTTAGATGAAAGGTGCGGTGGCCCTCAGGCAGGGGGAAGAAAGGATTTGGGTCATGCCAGAGAGGGATTAGGCTGAAATTAAGGGAGTAAGGAGAGGACCTGGGTATGGGTGGACATCACCAGAAAAAAGAAGAAAGAAGAGAAGGAAGAGGGGGAGGTGAGGAGGGTAACTGTGTCAGCGGCAGTTTTTAGGGAAGGATTGCTTCAGAGGGGAAGTGCAGCGACACAGGGCCTCGAGGTTTAGGAGGCTTGAAGGGAGTTGCCCAGGGTGTATTGGAGGAGAGGAAAGAGGGGGGTGGGGAAAGCAGAGATCAGAAAAAGTGATGGAGACCAGCAGAAGTGAGCAGAGGGGCAGGAGAGAAGGAAAGGACTTAGTACAGTGGGTGGTAAAGGAGGGTAAGCGATGATAGAGAAGGGGAGAGGGGCATGCGGGGGGGGAGGAGGGCCAAAATGGGAGGATGGTTGCAAGAGGAGATGTGGGAGTTGGAAGGATGAGCATGGAGATGAGGGGAAAGATGAAAAGGGTGGGGGAGAGACATGCAGTCAAATGGCTGGGCTGGATAAGGGTGAGAAGGAGGCAAACGTCCAGCAAATACATAGGAAAATAAATGAAGGAGGTCAGAGGTGGTCTGAGACAGAAAGCTCAAAGAGCCACTGTCCAGGATACAGTACAGTCCCTGTGAGTAAAGCACTTGGTAACACTGACAGTAAAATTGCCCACAATATCAATCAATTTTTTATTTATATAAGGCGCCCTTCCAATGCTCAGGGCGCCTTTATTTTATAACATTAAAAACACATCACATATCATAAAACACATATAAAAACACATTAAAACACATCCACATAAATTCAAAATTCATTACATTCCTGAGAAGGCCTGGTTAAATAGATATGTCTTCAGAAGATTTTTAAAACCTTCAACGGTCTGGCTTTCTTGTATCTGGCAAGGTAGAGAATTCCACAGGGTAGGAGCCATAAAGGCGAAAGATCTTCCTCCCAATGTTTTAAGGGATACCCTGGGAATCTCTAGCAATCCCTCACCAGAGGATCGGAGTGAGCAGGAGGGACAGTAAGGATGCAGGAGCTCTTTCAGGTAGTGGGGACCCTGCATGTGTAGGGCCTTATAGGTCAGCAACGCGACCTTGAAAGTAATCCGCCACTGTGCTGGCAACCAGTGCAGATCACACAGCACAGGTGTAATATGACTGGCTCTAGAAACTCCAGTCAACAGCCTGGCCATTGTACTCTGCACTAGTTGCAAGCGGTGGATATCTACCCCCAGTAGCCCTTGGTAGAGGGCGTTGCAATAATCAAGATGATTGGTGACAAAGACGTGGACCAAGGTTGGAAGATCTTTGGATGGGACCAGATGCTTCACCCAGGCTATGTTCCTAAGATAGTAATAGGAAGATTTGACTACAGCCGAAACCTACGCCCTCAGGGTTAGGCCTTCATCAAAAACAATGCCCAGGTTTCACACCTGGCTAGAGGCAATAAGTGGGATACCACCAAGATTTTATCCTGACGGTCTTCCCACCCATGCCTCTATCATCCTATGACCAGGGTCCACTACCAATACCTCAGTTTTTTCCGAGTTCAACCGAAGCCAATTGGCACTCATCCAGTTCTGAATCTCCAGTAGGCAGTTATTAAACACTGTAATGGAATCTAATTCCTGGACGGGTACAAAGGACATGTACAGTTGAGAATCATCAGCATAGCAATGAAAGCTCAAACTGTACCACCTTATAATGGCCCCTGATGGAAGCAAATACACTGTGAATAACAGGGGGGACAGCACCGAGCCCTGTGGAACCCCGCAAGGCAGTCCATGAGGGGCTGAGGAATAGATTCCTGACACCACTATCTGAGACCTACCCTCAAGGAAGGACTTAAACCAGCTGTGGACCACCCCTCTCAGTCCATAGAAAAACCACAGGTGCTCAAGCAGTACCCCATGATCCACAGTGTCAAATGCTGCTGAGAGATCAAGGAGAACCAAAACTGAGCGGGCTGTCCGATCTCTCGGCGGCATCAGAAGTTCATTAAGTATCCTCACCAGGGCCGTTTCAGTGCTATGCCTTTTTCTGAAGCCAGACTGGAGAGGGTTGTGGATATTGTGGTTGGTCAAATGATCCTCCAGCTGCAGTGTGACCACCTTCTCAATAACATTCCCAACAAAGGGTAGATTCAAGATTGGTCTGTAGCTAGCTGGGCAGTCATGATCAAGGGAGGGTTTTTTTAACAGGAAGCGAACTACTGCCTCCTTTAAGGGATCTGGAAGATCCCTCTTTTCCAATGAAACTTCCACTATCCCAGTAAGGACTGGGCTAATGACCTCTACACACCCCACTAGTCAGTGTGTAGGGCCCGGGTCCAAACTACAGTTGGTTGGCCGCAGAGTCTGGATGATCCTCACTGTATTCACGGTTGCTGGTTGGCTAAAGGTGGACCATATTGGCTGTGCATTAGTACCAGCCAGTTGACTAATGCAAGGACCAATGGGAAGGCACTGGCTGATCTCATTCCTGATGCTGGACACCTTATCAGAAAAGAACTGCGCAAACTCCTCACACTGTTTTTGTGACAATGCTCGACCAGAGTGAAGACAGGCTGGATTGCACAGTCTGTCCACAGTCCGGAAGAGCTGGGCTGGTCTGTTCTTTGCTGTAGCAATTTCCCTGGACAGGAACTCTGCCTTCTTATGGGAAATGGCTGATTGGTACACATTATAATGGTCCATCAATCTAAGTCTGTCCACCTCCAGGTGAGTTTTCCACCAGTGACTTTCCAACCTTTGCCCCCACCTCTTTAATTCACGGATTTCCCCATTAAACCATGGGACACCCAGATGAGAGGTAAGAGGGCGAACATGAGAAGGAGCAAGGATATCCAGTGCCTCAGTAACAGTCCTATTATAGGCTGACACAAGAGGCCCCGGATCAGTGCTATCCCCGGAAATCCCGAGATGTCCAGCACCACCTTTAGGCCTTCTGAGGTAACTCCTCTTAAAGGGCAGAACTGTACCAACTCCCTTGGGGTGGGCTTATTTCGGGGGGCTGTGAAACTGAATCTCAGGAGGTGATGGTCAGACCATCCAATGGACCCCACCTCCACATCGGAGGTCTCCATCCCCAGGTAAAATACCAAGTCCAATGAATGTCCTTTCTTATGGGTAGCAGTGGTAACAACTCATGTTAGGCCCAATGAATCCATGAATTGGAGGAGGTTCTGTCCAAACGGCGAAAGTGTATCGCTGACCCAGGTGTTGAAATCCCCCAAGATCCCCCAATAGAATGTGGAGTGGGCATGGTAGGGCAATCTAATGAGCAAGGAGTCAGGGGTGCTGCTGTAGTGCCTCTGTTGGTCAGAAAGTATAAGGAGCTAATCGGATTTTGGCACTTTAAAATTTTGGGACTGAGGAGTACCTCCTACAATCATGTGATCCCAAATACCTATATATGTAATGCACCACATAGGGTGGGAGGAAGGGGTGGGTGGGGAGCTGGTGCACAGTGCCGGCAGGAAGGATTAATTCAGAGCAAGCAGCAGCCAAAGTAGCAGGAGAAAAGGCACCAGAAAATTAATTTATAAAAATCAAGGCGCTAGGGTCTCGTGAGGTCCCCATACCTTTGTGGCCCAATGATGGGGCGGGAGGGTGGGCTGGAGGGCTCAGAGGACTGCCGGAGTGGTTCTTGCAATTGCAGCAGGAGCCCTGTTCAGGGGATAGCACAGAGCTTGGGGGGAGAAAAGGGGAGAGATTCAAGTATTTTAGCAAGACATGGAGAATAAACAGGGCAGTGCTTAGTACATCAAGGGGAGGAATTAGAGAAGGGTGGAAGGGAGCAGGTTAAGGGATGGGCTGGACAGAACAGCTGATAGGATAGGCAGAAATGAGGAAAAAAAGAAAAACAGAAAACAATTCAAGGTCAGCAAGCTCTAAGTACACTAAAATATATGTCCCATATAGCTAACATAGTTGAACTAATTCAGAGGATTAATTTGGAGCAAGCAGCAGAAGAAGAAGTAGCACAAGAAAGGGCATATGTAATCCTGAGGATTTCAACCTGGCTGTAGGACTGTCTAGAGGTCCACCTCCATGGAGTGGAGTGGACGAGAGGACAAGTGAAAAGACAGGAGTTCAGCCAGATAACCTGGGCCCCTTCCATGCAGGGCCTTATAGGTTAGTAGTCCAACCTTGAAGGTGATATGCCACTTCACTGGCAGCCAATGCAGTTGTTGCAGCACTGGGGTCACATGGCAAGACCTAGGTAGGCCTGTCTGAAACCAATGATAAAGGGTTATATTTCAATCCTGAAATGTTAGGGCTATTGGTGCCGACACCCTCTTTTTGCCTATTTGTCATTAATACAGCGAGTTATTATTTGGACTGCAGCATTTACTTTTTCTGAGTGCAGCTTACCAGTGTTCTCCCTAACTGTCAATAACCTGGCTTCTGCATTCTGAACCAGCTGCAGACGTTGTAAGACACCTCCATTTGCCCCGAGGCAAAGAGTGTTGCAGTAGTCAAGTCTGGATGTCACATTAGTGTTGCCAGGTCTTCAGAAGAAAAAAGGATTTTATCTGGCTGCTGTTCCTTAGATGGTAAAAGCCACTCTGGACTACTCCTTGCACCTGAGCCTCAAATGTTAGCCTAACATCCAGAATGACCCCCAGATTTATTTCACCTTAGTAGAGGACTCTAGCCTCGAGGACCCGTGTATAAGCCACATAACTTCTTCGGCTGCCACTGCTCCCCTCCTCTGGCTTGGATCAGTCACTGGGACCTCTAGGGTCTTTTCTGGGTTGAGTCTCAGTAAGCTCAATGCCATCCAGTCCTGTATCTCAGACAGATATTTATTCAGCACCTTCACCACATCATAGGTCCTGGGTGCAAAATAGAGGTGTTCGGTTAGCACAAAATCCTGTCTGAGAAGACTGTGTCACATAGTCAAGAAATCCCAAATCAGACCTGAAATCCCAATCCAGGGTCAGATCACATTTTGGATCATGGATATCCAGATTGGATCCCACTAATATGGACAGTCTGATTCCCCCCAGGCATTCAGTGGCACCCCTCCTCCCTCTTTTCCCCTAGAGATCTGTCAGTTATTTTTCACATATCTGTGTTACCAGTACTCACATTTTTACCAGGTATTACTGGATACTGGCCAGGGCAATCCTGCTTGTTCACATTCTCTTTTTTTCTTCTCCAGGTCCAACTGTCGTCCTCTTTCAGAATAACTGATTTTTGGCAATGGCTGTATTGGTGGAATATGTAAGGATTCAGATGTTTTATGTTTTTAATAATATTTATTTATAGTTTCAAACATTTCTTGACCAAAAAAAAGTGCATCATTAACAATTTGTGCATATACAAATAAAATAAAAATATAATATATAGAATAATGTATGGGTGAGTGCGTGTAACCAAACTTTTACACACACCCAAGGTGTGGGATGCTACATTAACCCCAAATGGGAAGCTCGAGGGGTTTATACAAACATCCCAGAGTGAGGGTGTATGTAAAATTCTGATTGCAACACACCCACCCATACTTTATTTTATTTAATTACTGGTCATCACTTTTTATGACATTGTCCTTAAAAAAATAAACAGTGAGACAGTGTTAAATTACTGTAAAGTGTTTTTATTTCAGTAAAGCTTAACATGAAAGTAACATTTTTTCTTTGTTTTAAGTGAAGAACATTTATTTTTCAATTTTTTTAAACATTAACTTTTTTAGAGGTAACTTAATTGAGCTTGATTGACAGCTTCTGATGATAACTACCCAGTTATAACCAAAAATATCAACTGGGCAGTTACAATGCAGGATAAAACTCTTATTATCTGTGTATAAAAACGATGACCAGTAATTAAATCTAAATAATAGGTACAGTAAAGCAGCAGCTAAGCACTAAAGATAAATTAAGTGGAGAGATACAACTCCTAACAGTAATACAAATAGATTACTTGCTTGGATATCCAAAGTTTTAAGAATTGCCTCGATACCAATCCTAATAAAATCATTTTTCTGAGGTGCGATAAATTAACAGGTACTTCACCTTGAAGAAAAATAAACACAATAATGACAAGGAATTGAGTCTGGCTTTTCTTAAGTTAGACAAAATGGAAAAGGAAAGAGCGGTTTTATTTTTTATTTCGGTATGCTCATATAGTACTCCCAAAATGAGGTAAAGGAATGATGAGTAGGAAATAGTAAGTTTGGTTTTATCATGAAACTCATAAGTGAAGTGTTGGTTTTGTGTGTGTGTGTGTGTGTTGTCTCTAATAAAGGTTTATGAAACCTACTATTTGCTACTGCATCATTTGTTTTTTGAATTGTGTACCTATTACAGTAGATCTGGAGGGACTAGTATGCTTATCAACAAGGGATGTTTAGATTCAGTGGTGTCATGCCAATGCAGCCTGGGCCCCCCCCCCAAAAAAAATCATAACATACCACCACAATGAGAGGAAGCATTATACATTTTATAATAAAAATCCTGGGTCCAAAATCAATGTGACCCTTTTACAGTCTTTGGTGGGGAGGGTTCCAGGAGGGACATGTGCAGAGTGTTTGTTTTTGGTCCTCTCTTGGTTGTGACATTTCTGCCAGTCTGCACACAGCCCTTATAGTGGCCTGCATCACGTGCAGATAGCACACACACACACACACACATTGCAGCAGGTGAGTATCACATCAGTATCACATCACATCGCTTGGAGAGCTACCGGTCAAACAAAAGCTGCTAAATAGGCCTAAAAGCCAAGGTTAAGCAGAAAGAGCCCCAGTGTGTCCCACTAGTCATAACAGGCTAATCAGTATCACATTTGCAGTTGCAACAAGGAAGGCAGGAAGAAAAAAGCTAGTGCTCAAAAAAAGCCAGTAAATATAAGCCCAAAAGCAGTCAGTCACCACCTCGGACTGTCGCAATAAGGAAGGCAGGCAGAAGAAGCTACCAACAGTAGTACCGGTTGGAAAATAGCCGTTAAATAAGCCCTTAAACAAAAGTCGGAAAGGTGAAGCAGAGACTAGCTCAGCCCCAGACCCAGTGCCCCACAGAATGTCATAGCAAGTGAGTCAGTAATATCATATCACCACTTCAGAGGCAGAAGCAGATACCAGTTGAAACAAAAGCTGTTAAATAGACCCTAAAAGCCAGTGAGGTGAAGCAAAGAACCAGGTCCAGTGCCGTCCCACAATCATAGTAGGTGAGTAGGTATCACATCACATCACCACCTTGGAGGAAGAAGCAGCTACCAGTTGAAACAGAAGCCTTTAAATAGGCCCCAAAAGCCAGAGAGGTGAAGCAGAGAGAGCCCCGGTGCCCCACAGTCATAGCAGCCAGCAGGCGAGTCAGTATCACATTAGAGCACTACTTCGGAGGAAGAAGCAGCTACCGGCTGAAATAAAGCAGTTAAATAGGCCTTAAAACCAGGAGAGGTGAAGCAGAGAGAGCTCCAGTGCCCCACAGTCACAGCAGGTGAGTTGGTATCACATCACCACCTCAGGACAGTCGCAACTTTGCAAGGAAGCACAGGAAGAAGCTATCGGTCGAAAAAAAGTTATTAAATAGGTGGTAAAAGAAGCTACCGGTCGAGGTGGGGAAGCCATTAAATAGGTGCTAAAAGAAGATTCTTGTGGGAAAAAAGCCATTAAATAGGCCCTCCAAAAGTCAAGGAAAGGTGAATTCATAAAGCAGAGAGAGCAGACAAACAGCTGAGGCATGAGGGCTCTTCTACTTTCCACCATCAAGACAAGGAGCTAGGGGTTAAAAGAAAAGACAGTGGATACTGTGTGGGTGTGCTGTGCAGAAAAGTCTTGAAAGGGAAAGGAGCTAAGAGGAGAGATCTGTTCAGAGTGGCACTGCACTGGCAGCTTGGGCCAGAAGAAGGGAGCTGGTCGACAGAGCTGTGGTGTGGAGAAGAGAGAGACGAGATCTGTTTGTGCTGTTGAGAGACTGGAGGGAGAGGGACTCTGGGAGCACAAGACAGGACAGCCGTCGGGTGGAGAGGAGAGATCTGCTCTGTGCAGCACTGGACAGGCCACAGGCACAATAAAATGCTTCAAAACAGACTGATGGCCAAAGTCACACATCAGGAGTCCAGAGCCAGCCCACACGCACCAACCACCACAACCACATACCAAGCAGCTCTAGCCAATGACACAGCCAGCCCATCAGGACAGAAGTGTTGCACCACAAGTTAAGCCACCAGGGTGACCCAGAAGGAGTCTGGACTCCAGGAAGCCCACTGTTTCACCCACCTCTCCCACAGGTAAACAATTTTTTTTGTTTGGAAAGAAGATGCAAATTGGTGTTGGTGGGGGGGGGGAGTGTTGGAACTGCTGGCTGGGCTTAGTTGCCAGGCCAGGGCCAGGCCACAGTTGGTTGACCAAGAGGGTTTTCATATAGTACTACACCCAAGTCACCCAGGACAGACACATTGATGGGGGGGGGGTCGTGGGCCCCAACTCCCCCCCCCTCCAGTGGGTCTGCCCTGGTTGTCAGGGGTGAGTTATACGTGTGTGGCTAAGAAAATGGCCATAGAATTAAGAGGTCCCACGGTGGGAGGGGGGTGTCTTGTGAAGGGGGTGGGGCACCTGCAGGAGATAAATACTGGTGATTTTTTTTGTTTCACTTCTAAATTATATTTTGTATTATGTACATGATAGGGTATCCTGGGTGAGGCTGAGGTGGTGTATTAGGCAGTGCTGCATGGCCATTGTGTGTTTAAATGGGGAGAATCCAGCTGCCATGGGCCCGATGCCCCACGATGTATTATGAAGTGGACAGAGATGGCCTGCTGGCTTCTCTGTCTGTTTCAGATGGAGGTGTGTGAAATGTCACAGTCTTTGTAGTACTACCATGCTTAAACCAACTGGCAGGCCATCACCTGGTGTGATGGGCTGTCAGCTGATCTATATGCTTTATATGCAGCTGTTTGGGGCCTGTGTCTCAGTCACTATGGTAACACAAGGCACCTGCAATGCTGGCCTACTACTACCACTACAGCTGTTTGCATTTTTTGCTGAACATGATAACAGTGAGACTCACACTCAACGGTATAATCCTCACCCAGAAATGATTAGTATACTACTTACTATTCCAGCACTTGCCTTGTTACCATAGTAACATCAAATTGTTTGTAAATTGTTGTGTATTGCTTGCATGTGAACATTACATCATATGGAGTTTTGTTTCTTTGTACATGAGGCTGCATGGAATGCAGCAATATGAGAAGTCATGTGACCAAACAGCATGTGTTGCATCATCTTTGGTTTGGTTACACGACTACAGAGATGCATGACAGACAGTATGTCATGTGCACACAAGTCAGATTCAATGTGGGTTAGACGTCCACTGGCAGTACGGATTTCATGGCAAGTGTACAGTGTACACAAACACTGCCATATTTGTTTAGTATTATAGGACCACAAGTACATGGGTTTTGCTCTTACTGGAGCTCATCAGCTGTGGATAACTCGGTGGTAACAGTTTACTTTTTTTCTGCAGGATTGTCAGATTGATGCAGAGTGAGTGAAGAGCAAGCAGTCAGAGTCCAGAGACTGATGCAGAGGTGAGCTGAGTGACACAGAACTGCAAGTAGTCAGTGTTCAGAGATGGATAGTAAAAACAAGCAGCTTATTTTTGGGTAGGCAGTAGGTGTCACATGCTAATGGACAGTTTGGCAGGAGAAAATAATTCATTCAAGTAGAAAAATAAAAAGCTGTGACCACACAGTCTGAGCATGAGCTGCGGTAGATTACTGCTTTTGTTACGATAGTTTTTTTCTCACAAGTGACTCCCACTCACCTGTTTCAAGAACTCATCTACTGCATGTGAGCTGTTCCACTGTTGCTGCGCGCTAGAACCCACTGGTCACTGTAACTGCAATGTTAAAGAACTGTGGTATGCCACCAACCTATCTGTTATGCAGTGTGAGTTTTTAATAACAACTACTGGAAGACACACTGCCTTCTGCTGCCTATCTTAGTGAGCCATGCTGACAAGTCCAACTAAAATGAGCTGCTGGCCTGCCTGTACTGCACCAGTGACTTGCACTGCAGGCAGTTGCAAAAAATATGTGGTTGTTGATAACCACCTTGTCTTCTGCAACGTGCTCTGCCACCTGATGACCACTATATTGTAAGCATTAGGCAGGTCTCCTGCTTAATGCATGCAATACATACTTTGGTGTCTTTAGTAATTAAATTAGGCTATTTTTTATTACCTTTTTTAAAAAAAACAAATTCAGCTTAGATTACTGTAACTTTAATTGTCTGCAACATGAACTGTTGTGGTTCCTGCATTATGGCATAGAATATTTACTGGGGAGATTTGAATGCTTTAACATTCTTCATTTAAATTATTTAAAATAGAAGTATTTATTTAAATTATTCCGATTACTCACATGTGACACATGAACTGTGGAACTTGCATAATGGCATAGAATATTTAGTGGTCACTCAGATTTGAATTTTATGAAATTCTTTTTTTTAATTATTTACAACAGAATTATTTATTTAAATTATTCTTATTACTCACATGTGACACATGCAATGCTCACAGTATTACGCACTGATCACAATGTTCTAATACTTTTGAATGAAAGTATTAATTGGTATTCCCCCCCACCTCCATCTGGGGGCCAAATGCAAGCCACTGATTACCATGCATGTTAGCCTGTAATGTTATTGGGCTGTCAGTAACATGCTTGTGCTACTAAGTGAGGCTTACATTGTGTTCTTGAACTAAAACAAGGATGGCGCTACTCTGCATCACAGAATCATTTGCTATGCATAGCTGCTCACTTACAGACAAAGTGATCCAAGTCAGCGGGACAATGTTGTGCATCTCATAGGAATGTAGTGGTGTGCAGCACCATCCTTGTTTACGCTCAGTGACACATAACCCAGAGTTGTTATGACAAGTATGACAGCAAAGTACCTGGTTCATAGAATTACAAGCGAATGGCGCTTAACTGGGGACACATAAAATTCATTCACTGGGTAGCTGAGCTTCCATTGTCTGGCGCTGCACACATCATGAACTGTGGTGATTGCAGAATGACTATAGCCATACTGTCTAGTTTGATGAATTACAATATGCAGCTATGTAGCCCGGTCCCAGGCCAGGTCAGCTGAACTGTACGATGACATAGAGGCACCACTGCAGTGATGGCAATTTGAGAGGCAGTTGCAATACATTCCACTGTCTATAACTGTAAAGTAATTACATGTTTTATTTGAAGAAACAACCTGTCACAGAAGATGAGGCCTGCTGCTTCACAGCAGAACAAAAGGGTACAGCTTTATACAACACTTGCTCAATAACGTTAAATTGCCTTTCATACATGGCACACATTGTGCCACGCTGCCACCTATTTACCAGGCAAATGGCTAACAAAGTCAGTGGCACAATTTGTGCTGCCTTAATCAGGTAGTTTAATGTTATTAACCAACTGATATGTAAAGCTGTACTTAACAGGCAGGTTTCATGGTGTCTGTTACTTGCTGACTGCCCACTGGTTTTCAGTTACTGTCAGTCCTTCCAGTCATCAGTCAGTCCATGTGCTTGTGTCATCAGCTCCTTCTTACATAACCCATGATGGCTTTCCTCTAGGTCCACAGCCAGTGCTGCATTCCTCATTCTTCTCATCTGCGTCGTCATTGTAGCATACCATTTACCTTACAGTCATATTCTGAAATAGATTGTGTTTTTACATAAGCTCTTCCTGTACAGTAGCCAGAAACACATCATGTGTGAGAACCAAATAATTGCATTACTTTGTCAGAAATGTTTCGTACCTAGGCAACTGTGAATGTTGATCCTCAAAAGCAACATTGATCCTCCCTTTTGTTTTCCAATCTTCTTCCACATGTCCATAGATGCGGATGACACTTGCTTCATGCCAGGAGTCATGGGAGGCATCATGCCTTTATCTGAGTTCTTAGCAGTTATCAATGTGGTAATGTTCGTAGTCTTAACCAAATTTTACGTGTCTCAGCAGTACTGTGCTCAAGGTAACTGCCACTGTGTGCAACTATGGGGTTTCCTCTGCCACTTGTCTGCCACTTGTCTCCCACACGTCCATTGCCACCAGTCATGCTTCTGGCAGGACAAAAAGTGAAGTCACCACGTAAGCTCATAGTATTTGTCAATATAGGAATCTTCATAGTCTTTTTCAAATTATACACGTTTCAGCAGTACTGAGCTTGAGATCCTGCTACTGTATAGAACAATGGGGTTTTGTCTTCCACTTTTCTCCCGCATGTCCATTGCTGCCACCTATGGTCTCTTAGTGAAATGAGTCTTCAGTGTCAGCTGAGCCAGCGTAGTAGTAATGTTTTCATGTTGTCTTATTCCATCTGATTTTACTCGACAGTCAGGTATACATTTGCATTAGGTGAATAAAGGATTTTATTTCTTTACCAGGGAGAAGCAAAGCCATTTATGACAAGTTAATGCAGCAGAGTACTATATTTAACTTTTTCAAAAGTACTTCAGCCACTTCTCAGATGCAAAGGCAAGATGATAACAACATCATCAACCAACCGCTCAGCAGTCAAGACAAGCATTTGTCAATGCCGAATGTTCACTTGCAGGTATTTGCAGTGGTGTTCGGCAAGTATGGTGCTTTACCCTAATGCCCTGTGCGATTGCTGGTATTTGCACAATAAATTTTCAGCATGACCTTTTTGTTATCCCCATTGTGCGCTACATAGGTGGAAACACATTTTGGGCAGGATGTGAAAAATGGCAGCTGTACTGCTCAGAAGGAAGTGTGGTAAAATGGCAATGTTGAAAATCTGGAGTGGAAATATTGAAAATTCGCAAACCTACGATTGTGCGTAGGAACTGCAACGCACGCTCGTAAACCAGTCATTTTTAGGAATTTTTTCACCAAATTTTCCACATTGCCATTTTAAAACTTCTGCTAATGAACAGTGTCACTGTGATTTTCTTACTGTGTCCCATACATTGATTTCGCACACCGACTGCACCATTGTGCACTACATGGGCGGAAACATGTTTTGGGCAGGATGTGAAAAATGACAGCTGTACTACTCATAAGGAGGTGTGGTAAAATGGCAATGCTGAAAATCTGGAGTGAAAATATTGAAAATTTGCAAACTTACGAGAGTGTGTAGGAACTGCACAACGCCACTCGTAAAACAGTTAGTTTTAGGAATTTGTTCACCAAATTTTCAACATAGCCATTTTAAGATCTCTGCTCATGAACAGTGACACTGTGATTTTCTCAATGTGTCCAATACACTGAGTTCGTACAGCGACTGTGCCATTGTGCGCTACATGGGCGGAAACATGTTTTGGGCAAGATGTGAAAAATAACAGCTGCACTGCTCATAAGGAGGTGTGGTAAAATGGCAATGTTGAAAATGTGGAGTGAAAATATTGAAAATTCACAAACTTACGAGCGTACATAGGAGCTGTGCAATGAACACTTGTAAAACAGTAATTTTTAGGAAGTTTTTCACCAAATTTTCAACACAGCCATTTTAAGACCTCTGCTCATGATCAGTGTCACTGTGATTTTCTTAATGTGTCCTATACATTGAGTTCGCACACCGACTGCGCCATTGTGCGCTACATGGGCGGAAACACGTTTTGGGCAGGATGTGAAAAATGACAGCTCTACTGCTCATGAGGAGGTGTGGTAAAATGGCAATGTTGAAAATCTGGAGTGCAAATATTGAAAATTCGCAAACGATGTAGCGTGGTGTAGGAACTGTGCAACGACGCCCGTAAAACAGTCATTTTTAGGAATTTTTTCACCAAATTTTCAACATAGCCATTTTAAGACCTCTGCTCATGAACAGTGTCACTGTGATTTTCTTAATGTGTCCCATACATTGATTTCGCACACCGACTGCGCCATTGTGCGCTACATGGGAGGAAACACATTTTGGGTGAGATGTGAAAATGACAGCTGTACTACTCATAAGAAGGTGTGGTAAAATGGCAATGTTGAAAATCTGGAGTGGAAATATTGAAAATTCACAAACGTATGAGCGTGCGTAGGAACTGCGCAACGCACGCTCGTAAAACAGTCATTTTTAGGAATTCTTTCACCAAATTTTCAACATAGCCATTTTAAGACCTCTGCTAATGAACAGTGTCACCATGATTTTCTTAATGTGTCCCATACATTGATTTCACACACCGACTGCGCCATTGTGCACTACATGGATGGAATCATGTTTTGGGCAGGATGTGAAAAATGACAGCTATACTGCTCATAAGGAGGTGTGGTAAAATGGCAATGTTGAACATCTGGAGTGAAAATATTGAACATTCGTGAACTTACGAGCCTGCGTAGGAACTGCGTAACGCACGCTTGTAAAACAGTCATTTTTTGAAATTTTTGAACCAAATTTTCAACATGGGGTTTTTGGGACCCCTTCTCATGAATGATGTCACTGTCATGGCATTATTCGGGCCTGAAGGGTGATTTCATGCAGTGACTGCGCACTGACTGTGAAATCACCCTTCGGGCCAGAATAACGCCATGATAGTGACATCATTCATGAGAAGGGGTCCCAAAAAACCCATGTTGAAAATTTGGTGCAAAAATTCCAAAAAATGCCTGAGAAATGCAATAAAGTTGAAAACCCCTATCTAGCCCATTATACAGCTTACCGGCATTTCCTCAGTTCGCGGTCGGCTTTGAAGAGTGCAGACGTGTTCCCGGTCCACCGGAGATCGTCGCGCCGAGCTCCGGAGGTAAGTATGGGGTGAGGGGGTGTGGGGAGGCAGGGTGTGCAGTGGGTGGGTGCGGGTTGTGGGGGCGGGGAGACTGTGGGGACGGTTTTAATTTACAGGTTTTTACAATTGTGACGCGGAGGCGTTTACCACGCTGGGGTGGGCTCCCAGCGTGGCAGAAAGATAACTGGGTGGGGTCGAGAGCCGGCGGGGATTGGGCACCCCATCGGCAAACAACATGGGATGTTTGCCACGCTGGGGTGGGCTCCCAGCGTGGCACCAAAGCTTTGGGGGGGACTGTGTGACGCGGTGCTCTGTATGACAGCGGTGGTTTTCTTTGAAGCGAAGACCACCGCTGTCATACACAGCTCCCGCACCCATTGGTGCAGGACCACCACGCCTGCTCAACTGAGCAGTGGATTGCAAGGGAGAGGCACACCTCCAAAGTGTGCTACTCTCCCAAAACGTTCCTTGCGCATGCGGACAAGCGAACGTAATAAAATCAATGCAACAGTCAGTCATGTTGAAGGCAATACAGAACTGCAACAAGGTATGTTAGTGTTCAACTGAGGTGGGGTAGCTCTGTGACAAAAACATTTTTCCAGAAAATCTGTAGTTAAGATTATGTTTACCTTTAACAGAGGCAGCTACCAATACATAGTTGGAGTTTGAGTTCACAGTGCCTAAGGATCATCCAGCTAGGGAAGCATTCATCAAGAAAGGGCCTGTTCAGAAATGTTTAGAAAAGTACCCACAAACAATAATTGGCAACAGGAGATCTTTAAATGAGGAATGGTTTTATAAATATGACTGGCTAGAATATGACAGTTCATCGTATGAGCTTTTTGCTTCCCATGTTGTGTATTTGGTACTGATACAGCAAAGTAACAGAAAATTCTTGGTGGATGGGCTTAGAGACTGGAAAATAGCTTTTGAGTCTGGGAGAGGTTTTTTTCAACATGGCAACAGCAAACAACATATTGAAAATGTTGAAAAATGTCGACTCTATTTGATTACTATGCCGCTAGATGAACAGTTATCTGAACAGAAGGCAATGTAAGTACAGCTAAAATAAAAACAGAGACAGAATAGGTACAATGCAATCACCAGACTTGGTGACATTACTGCTATGCTGACTTGCTTAAGACTACTGCTTAGAGGCCATGATGAGAGTAAGGATTCAAAGAAAGGGGGTATGTTCAAAGAACTCACAGCTTTACTTGCACAATATGACCCATTGCTTAAGAGTTATCCCAGTTAACTATCAGCTCAAAGTCAGAATAACTTAATCATATGCATTGCAAGAGATGTACATAACGGTATACCATTAAAACAAAGACCCTCCCCCCAGAAAATCCATCACATCAACAATTACCTGTTTGGACATCCACATTGTCAAACAGGTTGTTGCAGCAATGTGTGGATACAGCAATCCCACTGTAAGTCACTCTTCCCTAAAATCCACACTCCCCAGAGCTGAAAATCATTCAGTCTGGGGTGTGCAGGGGGCAAAGCCCCCAACAAACATTAAAGGGCTCTGCCGCTGTGGTGGTCCATCGGCACTTTGCTGCAGCGATGTGATCGCTGTCGGCAAAGTGCTGTCATTGTAAAGTCACTTGACAACTTTGTTGTCGCTGTGACTTGGTGGAACTGTATATAACACAATAATTCAGGAAGTCAAACAGTCTGTATATTTTACAGTTTGCCTTGATACAACTCCTGATCCTTTTAAACAAGACCAGTTATCTGTAATTGTATGTTAGGGTTCTAGAGATGCCACAATTCGTGAACCATTAACTCACATTATTCACGCAGAAGCAGGTACTGGTGCCACTATTGCAGATTACCTTTGAGACACACTGACTCAATGTGACCATAGCATTTCAAATGTGACAGGACAAGGATACGATGACGTTTGGCAATGTTCAGGACTTACAGAGAAGTTCAGGCTATTATTAGACAGTCTTGTGATAAAGCATATTTTGTTCATTGCTATACTCATCGGTTAAATTTGGTTGTTGCTGACACATGCAGAATGATTGCCCAGAAGCATAATTTTTTTGGCATACTTGAACAGCTATACACTTTCATGGAAAATTCAACTAAAAGACACAGTCTGTTTCTTGCTTTACAAGAAGAGTTCTTAACAGACAATGCTTCACATAGAACACACACTCTGAAACCACTGTCTGGGACACGCCGGTTTAGCAGAATTGACAACTGTTGAGCGCTGCTTGCAACCATTGAGTATGTAATGCAAACTCTTGACAAAATTCAACAGGATGACTCTTTTAATAGAGAGACTGCTAGCACAGCCATGGCCCTGCGTAGATCCATAGACTTTCAATTTTGCTTATATTTGATATCATTTGACAAGATTTTGTCTCTTACAAATGCAGCCTCAAAATATCTTCAGTCTATTGATTTAGATATATATCTGTCACAGCTGAGATGACTAAGGACAGTAAAGCTGAGCTAATGGCACTGAGATCAGATGGGAAGTTTGAGGACATATGGAGGGGAAGTGAGGTACTAACTTCCAAAATGGATGTAGAGTATGAGGAACCATGTATTAGAAAAGTATCCAGTAGAATTGACCAAATGTGGCAAAATGAATGGCGTACAACTGATAAAGATAAAGGGCTAGAGTCACAAAACTATTTGGGACTAAGTCCCATGCTGCAACTCCATTTGTGGATTGAAATCTCCGTAGCTGCGGAGATTCCTATCCACAGTGCAGCAGCTGTGGATGGTGTTACGGCTGATCCCACTGGCTGTAACAGTTCTCCGTAGCTGCAGAGATTGCCCTGGCAACACCTCCCACAAGCTACCATAAATCATGGAGCCGGCCATAATCTGCCTCCACCTTTGTGAATACCCGTAGCTGTGGGAAAACTGTGGCAACCTGCGAATCCATGACCCTTACAGAAATAATTATATGAAATGTTATCATGCTGTACACATAAAACTACCGGTGTGATATGCATGCTGCAAGCATGATTTAGATGTTAAATTGGAACCGATTGCAAGCATGTGGCATCCGTGTAGCAAGAAAGTGTGGAAAGCTTGCTTTTTATGTTAAATTGGAACAGCCTGCTTGCATGTGGCATGAGTGCAAAAAGCAAGTGGTCACTGATAACTGCACAGATAAAATTTAAGTGAGTTCCTCAGGATCACACCATATACAGGTGGGAGTTGATGAGATTCAAGCCCAGGTCTTCAGAGTTCCAAGTCTCTTGGTTTGCAGTTCAGTGCCTTTAACCACTAATCTATACTGCTTGCACACATATGGCTCACTTGTACTTCAATACAAATCTGCATACCTTTGCACGGATGCAGCATGCTTCTAGCCACTCTTATACTTTACAGTTTTCTTGTCCCCTCTCATCTCAGCTGCACAGCTGAACTGTAGCACACATACCAATGGAAACATATGAAAAAATTACTCACCTTAGTAATGTTGTTTCTTCTAATGGAGTCTTGCTATATTATGACAATTGCAGTATGACCACAGGTTAGAACTGCTCCGGAGGTGAAATAGTTAACTTTCCATGCAGGCATGGAACTTAGAGCGCGAGCTCGGTTAAAAACTCTGTGTGTTGTGCTTCAAGTACAAACTGTCAGATCTTTATGAGCTAAAACTCACTAAGGTTCTGTGTGGAAGCTGTAAACCTACACTAGCCAACTGGCTACTAACATAAACACTCATTTTTTGGCCTAAAACAAAGACTCAAGTCAGGAGACCCAAAAATGCAAAAACACAACACCAATTCACCCAAAAAGGTAGGCGAAAAACAACAAGGTGGGCATCAAAAAAGTGCCAACCCTGTACTGCCCACCCACATCCCCAAAACAGAGGTTCTGAGAGGGGAAGGCAGGGAAGGAGGTCATAATATAGCAAGACTCCATTAGAAGAAACAACATTACTAAGGTGAGTAATTTTTTCTTCAAACAACATGAAGTCTTGCTATATTATGACAATTGCAGACTATACAGCAGTAACCCCATGGAGGAGGGACAGAACCTACCTAGGAAATAGGTTCTGAAGCATGGCTGTGCCAAACCGAGCATCACTCCTAGCCTGGATGTCCAGGGAGTAATGCTTGGTAAAAGTGTGAACTGTTTTCCAGGTAGCTGCTTGACATATTTCTAGAATAGGAATGTCTCCTGGCAGCAGCCAGAGAAGCAGCTGTACCTCTGGTAGAGTGAGCCCTCAGGCCTGAGGGGGAACTTACCCAACTTCTCATAGCAGAATTGGATACAAGAGACAATCCACCTGGCAATGGATCTTTTAGTGGCTGGCTTCCCTTCACCAACTTCACCATAGGTGAGGAACAGTTGGAGGGAGTCAAACCTATGACCCTTGGTATGCTCTATGTAGTAACTAAGGGCTCTCTTAACATCTAGGCTGTGCAGCCTCCTCTTCCCAGAGGAGGAGTGGTCAGTGAAGTACACTGGAAGTGAAATAAATTGATTAAGGTGGAAATCTGAAACCACCTTAGGCAGGAACTTTCTGTTAGTCTGAAGGACCACCTTATCTCTGTGAAAAGAGATAAACTCCTGCTCCACTGACAATGCTTGTAATTCACTTATGCGTCTGGCAGAGGTGATGGCTACCAAAAACACAGTTTTCCAAGTCAAGTACTTGAGCTCAGCTGAAGACAAGGGCTCAAAGGGGTTGCATAAGCTGAGCAATGCAAACATTAAGATCCCAGGCAGGGCAGGATCCTGAATGGAGGGTTGGTGTGAAACAACCCTCTAAAAAAACTTGGAAAATACAGGATGAGCTGAAAGAGAAGAGGATTTACCTGCTGAAATAAAAGCAGACACAGCTGCCAAGTGCACCTTCGGGTAGCTGGTCTCAGCCCCAAAGAATTCAGGTGGACCATATAATCCAGGACTGTGGGTAGATCAGCAGAGATTGGGGAAAATATGTTTTCTGAGCACCATATGGAAAACCTTTTCCATTTGGAATTGTAGGTAGCTCCTGGTGGAAGGCTTCCTTGAGGCCTTCAATATATCCATTACACCTTGGGAAAGGTGTAAATCAGCAAACTCTAACTCTTCAAGAACCAAGCCTTGAGATTGAGAGATTCGAGATTCGGGTACCAGACCCTTCCCTGGGCACAGGTTAACAGATTGCGATTCCTGGGAAGGGACAGGGGAGGATGGACTGCTAAGGACAGCAGGAGTGGATACCAGGGCTGTCTGACCCAATCCGGAGCTATCAGAATGACTTTGCATGATTGGGATCTGATTTTGACTAGCACTTTGAACAGGAGAGGAAAGGGAGGGAAGGCATAGAGAAACTTCCCCTCCCAACTGAGGGCTAAGGCATCCAAGGAGTCAGTCCAACACTGGGGCCTGCAGCAGAAAAAAGGAAGTTGGTGATTGTCTGGGGCTGCAAAAGATCTATCTCATGGGTGCCCCATCTGGCAAATACCACTCCTAAGACAGGGGATCCAGTGACCATTCGTGGTGGCCCTGGGAAATCCTGCTGAGAGCATCTGCCAGGACATTGTCCTTGCCTGGGAGGTGAACTGCCATAAGGGAGGTGTTCAGGGAGTAAGCCAGAGACCACAACTTCATCGCCTGGTGCACAAGGCCATAGACCGAGTGCCCTGTTTGTTGATGTACCACATTGTAGTGGTGTTGTCTGTTCTGACCTGAATACTCTTGTTCTGAACAGATTTGGAAAAGCTTGAAGTGCTAGAAAACTGCTCTGAGCTCCAACAGGTTGATGTGGAGCAGAGATTCCTTGGGAGACCACAGACCCTGGGTGGTGAGGTCACCCATGTGAGCTCCCCAGCCCAAGAGGGACGCATCTGTAGTAAGGATTAGAGAATGAGACTGAGTGACAAAAGGAACCCCTTGTCTCAGGTTGCTCTGATCCTTCCACCACTGTAGGGCTTGGATCAGGGTTTGAGTTACTGGGATCAACTTGGTAAGAGGATCCTTTCTTTGAGACCAAAAAGCTCTCAAATGGAATTGGATGTCCCTCGTCTGAAATCTTGCTCCTTGCACAACTGCTGTGGAAGCAGCCATGTGTCCTAGGAGCTGTAGAAAATGCCTTGCTGGCCGGGAGACCTGCAGGGTAAATGAGGACGCCAGGGAGACTAGGGTCTTTGCCCTGTCCAGGGGGAGGAAGGCCCTGGCTTCGTGTGTCTTCAGTTCTGCACCTATGAAGGTAAGAAGCTGGACAGGCTCTAGAACTGACTTTGAGAGATTCAGAAGGAAACCTAGAGAGGTAAGCAGTTGCTGCGTTATCTGAAGGTGTAAATTGACCTGGTCTGGGGACTGGCCTACTATGAGCCAATCGTCCAGGTAAGGAAAGATGGCAATCTTTTGCCTTCTTAGGTAGGCAACTGCTACTGGCAGGCATTTGGTGAATACCCTTGGGGCAGAAGTGAGGCCAAAGGGCATTGCTCTGAACTGGTAGTGGCCTGAGGGCAGCTCAAACCTGAGGTACTTTCAATGGGAGCTTCTGATGGGAATATGGAAGTAGGCATCCTTGAGGTCCAGCGAAGCTAGCCAGTCCCCTGGCCTTAGAGAGGGTAGGATAATTCCCAGAGTCACCATTTTGAACTTTGGCTTTAAAAGGTGCTTGTTTAAATATCTGAGATCCAGGATGGGCCGCCATTCTCCTGTCTTTTTTGGGGTAAGGAAGTACCTGGAGTACAAACCTTTGCCCTGGTGTAGGGGAGGAACCCTTTCCACAGCTCTGAGAGCTAGGAGGGTAGAGACCTCTGCCTCTAGGGTGAGTGCCTCTGATGGAGTTGCAGGTGGAAAAGATCTGGTTCTCAGCTTTGGAAATTTTTTGAAGCTGAGAACCAGTCACTGGCTTACTACTTCCAGGACCCACTTGTCTGATGTTAAAGACTTCCAGTCCGGGACAAAGTAAGCCAGCCTGCCCCCTACAGGTAGAGGAGAATCGGCCCTGGCAATCCCATCAGGGTGCCTGCTTGGCAGGGGCTTTGGGCTGAGGGCTGGAAGCAGACCTGCTTGTACCCCGTCTGCCTCTCCCGCTAAAGAACCCCTTCTGAGCATAGGCAGAGGAGGAAGCTTGGGCTTGGTAAAAAGGCCTATGAAAAGGCCTGCCCCTGCCTCTAGGAAGCTGCTTTTGAGGAGTGGCCTGCCTTTCCCTGGCCTGTGCACTCCTATAGGTGGTCCTAAATTCATCCATTTTCTTCATGTAATTCTCTGTTTGCTCCCCAAATAGAGAATTTCCCACAACAGGAAAATCCATGGCCTTAGACTGGGTAGTAGTACATCTGAGCCAAGCCATCCTGCGTAGTGCCACAGATGTAGCCATGACTCTTGATGAAATATCATTAGAGTCCACTGCAGCATGAAATTGCACCTTGGATGCCTCAATACCATCCATAGCCACCTGTTCCAGCTCCCTGGCAAGCTGGTCAGGGACTTGTTTTGTTAGGGCCAGCACAGAATCCCATCTGGATTTCTGGTACCTAGCAGCATAAGCCATATAATTTGCTTGTCTGAGTCCCAAAGATGCTGCCATGTACTGTTTCTTTGCCATAGCATCAATCTTCCTGGAGTCCTTCTCAGGGGGGTGTGAAGCTAGGAGAATATTAGCCTTGTCACAGGCTGCAGCCTGCACTACCCCCACATGGCTGCATTGTTGAGTGAGGAAATCACTGTCGGAGCCTGATAAGGTATACCTCTTGTCCATCCTTTTATCCACAGGAGGTATAGTGTGAGGAGTTTTTAAAACTTTTACTGTCTTTTTCCGAAAAGATTTATGCAAAGGAATAGACAGTCTCCTAGACTCTGGAATATCCATCATTTCTACATAGTCTGGCTCCTCTTGGTCATCAACAGCTTCCTCAACAGGGAGCTGGAGAGTTTCAGCAACTTTTTTATAAAACATGAAATGAGAAGGGGACTCAGAAAGCCTTGGAGGAGAAACCCTAGGGTTCTATCTGGAGAGATGTCCGGATCAATGGGCACATCCAGATCTTCAAAACCATATTCACTTTCCTCATATTCCTCTTCTCCCCGTTCATAAAATCCTCAAAATCATAATCTTGAACCAGTGGAACCGGCCAAACCGAACGCTTACCTGAAGGTGTTGGTTCGGTCGGAACCGGAGAGAGAGACTGGACAATTTGAATTGCTTTAGCTATTTCCTCAGCAGCTGGGGAGAGAACTTTTGGCTCTACACTAGGTGACTTTCTAGTCCTTTTTGCTGGAACCGGCTCCTCAGAACCGGCTCTTCTTTGCCGAGGAAGTATCGCCCTGGTCAGAAGTCACTCCCTCCGGTTCGGTTGGTACCGAACCGGGCTGGCCATCCAGGTCAGCAGACTTTTTGGCCTCCCTTTCCCTGAGCCTACCAACTCTCTTATCTATGGTGGCAGCAGGGAAATTGTGACAAATCTGGCAGTCTGAATTGAGGTGGTCAAACCCCAGACAAGACACATGTGGTGTGTGGGTCAGCCTTAGCAAAAGCTTCCCCACAAACACTACAGTGTTGAAACTCAGTGGGTCGGGTTTTTCTTTTGGGTTTCTCAGACATAATGCCAGCCTAACCAACTTGCCCATTTATGGCAATCCACCAAGCAAGACACCCTTATCAGTTCGCAACCGTGTCACGGGTCGTGGAAAAAACCGTAATGAAAATCCATTTTTTTTAGAACCAATAAGAACCAGGAACCGCACTCTAAAAAGGACTAGTAGATTTTAATAACCTGATCAGTTCAAACCGAACGATAAAGAATTACAAGTTCCACACAGAAAAACTAAATGTAAAACCTATCTGTTACTTACATTACCACAGACAGAGTTTGAACCGACTGGTTGCAGTTTAATTTCGGCTAAAACCGAAAAATAATACTTTTAAACCAACAAAATGAACCGAGCAGAAGGAGAAATCTCCGGAGCGGCTGTTCAGTGAGGCGGAGTAAAGAATCTGACAGTTTGCGTTTGAAGCACAACAGACAGAGTTTTCAACTGAGCTGGCGCTCTAAGTTCCATGCCTGAAAGGAAAGTTAACTATTTCACCTCCGGAGCAGTTCTAACCTGTGGTCATACTGCAATTGTCACAATATAGCAAGACTTCATGTTGTTTGAAGTGGTTCTTCCCACCCCAATACACACAGTTACCCACAAAACTACTTAATTATGTCTGTCTGGTCTGTATTCCTACTATTTTCTTTCCATAGTTTTGAATGTTTCCATGCAAACAGACTTTAAAGGGAAAACACAAAAGTAGCAATAACTCGATACCCACCCACATGGCCCACCCCGCTATGTGCACACACAGCAGCAGGTGTGGCCATAGAAACATAGAAACATAGAAACATAGAAGTTGACGGCAGATAAGGACCGCAAGGCCCATCCAGTCTGCCCATTTCTTTTTCTACCTTATAAATGTGCCATTGGCCTTTGCTCTGTCAGTGGCCTATCTATTCATAGTCATTTGTATTGCTCCCTTATGCCTATCCCATGCCTGTTTGAAGCCCTGCACTGTATTCATAGCCACCACTTCTGTGGTAAGCCATTCCATGCATCCACCACCCTTTCTGTGAAAAAGAATTTCCTCACATTCCCCCTTAATTGGCCTCCCTCTAATCTCATGCTGTGTCCTCTTGTCCTGCTATTTTTCTTATATTTAAACATGTTAGACTCTTTCACTTTGTTCATGCCCTTAAGGTGTTTGAATGCCTCGATCATATCACCTCTCTCCCTCCTTTGCTCAAGGGTATACATATTGAGCTCTGTTAATCTGTCCTCATATGTATTCTGATGCAGTCCCTGCACCATTTTGGTTGCCCTTCTCTGGACTGCCTCAATTTGGTTAATGTCCTTGTGAAGGTGTGGCCTCCAATACTGCACGCAGTACTCCAGATGGGGCCTAACCAGTGTCTTGTAAAGAAGGATTATTACCTCCCTCTTACGACTTGTGATACCCCTACTAATACACCCCTAACACCCCCTAGCCTTACCTACTGCTTTAGAGGTCTGCTTGATGATTTTAGGTCATCAGTGATGATGATGCCCAAGTCTCTTTCTTCCTTTGTGACTGCTAAACTCCCTCCCAGCCTATAGGTGGCTTCAGGGTTTCTCTTCCCTATGTGCATGATTTTGCACTTTGCATTAAATCCCAGTTGCCACTCTTCTGACTATTCTGCTAGTTTATCCAGATCTCTTCTCATTCTGCCCACCCCATCTGGATCATCTACTCTGTTGCAGATCTTGGTGTCATCTGCAAACAGACAAGCCTTACCCTCTAGTCCATCTGCAATGTCACTAATGAAGATGTTGAAGAGGACTGGCCCAGGACTGATCCCTGAGGTACCCCACTTGTGACTTGCATCTCTTCTGACTGTATACCATTTACCACCACTCTCTGTTTTCTGTCCGTCGACCAGTTTGCCACCCAGTTGACCAACTTCTGGCCCACCCGAGCCTACCCAGCTTATTTATCAATCTTCTATGTGGAACAGTGTCAAAAGCTTTGCTGAAGTCAAGGTAGGTGACATCAACTGCCCCCTTGGTCCACCACTCTGGTTACCCAGTCAAAGAAATCTATGAGATTAGTTTGACAGGACCTTCTTTGTAAACCCATGCTGTCTTGGATCCTGTGCCCTATGGATTCCAGGTGTTGCACTATCCTTTCCTTAAGGTGCCTCCATAATCTTGCCCACTACTGAGGTAAGACTGACCAGTCTGTAGTTCCCCACCTCCTCCCTGCTACCACTCTTGTGGGCGGGATCACATGAGACCCTTCTCCAGTCTTCTGGGACCTCTCCTGTGCTCAGAGACTCACTAAACAATTCTGCTAATGGCTCTGCTAGTTCCTCCTTTGCTCCTTAGTACCCTGGGATGCATGCCATCAGGTCCCATTGCCTTATCCACCCTGAGCTTAGCTCTTCTAGGACCCTTTCTTTTGTGAAGGGGTAGTGCTCGCCTCCCTCCCCCTGTGTCCATGATGCTGAGCTGTAGGGCCCTGCCCTACCTTCTCTTCAGTAAATACTGTAAAAGTATCTATTTAGGATAGATGCCTTTACAGGGTCCTCCTCCTCACATGCTCCTTTTCTCCATTAAGCTTAGCAATACCCCTCTGGACTGTCTCCTTTCATTAATGTATCTATAGAAAGTCTTGTCACCTTCTTTTACTGTTCGTATAGTGTTTCTCAGTTTGGGACTTTGCCTGCCTTACTGCCTACCTGCTTCCCTTAGGGCAATTTGGTATGCCTCCCTATCTTCATCCTGCTGTGTTCCCTTATATTTCCTGAAGGCCAGCCTTTGGCTCTGACCTTTTCTGCTACTGTATTTGAGAACCAAAGTGGTTTCCTTCTTCTTTGCACTTCCTTCTGTCTGACACAATGGGATGTTGCTTCAAGTATTGCATCCTTAATGCTTGCCCACTTTGCCTGTACCCCTCACCTGTGTTTCTTTTGCCAGGGCTACCTTAACTCTGTTGGCCATCTTATCAAAGTCAGCTCTCTGAAGTCCCATATTTTTGCCTTGGAATGGGATGATTTAGATGTAGTAGCCAAATTGAACCATACCATGTGATGGTCACTGGCCCCAGGTGACCTTCTCACCTGGAGATCTGTGATCCCTTCTTTGTTAGTCAGTACTAGATCTAGGATAGCCCTGTCTCTTGTGGGTTGCTGTACCAGTTGTTTGAGGCCCTCCCCCTGCAGGGAATCCACTATGAGTCTAGTTCTGGCAGATGTTCCTGCTGGTATTGACCAATCTGTACCCGGCATGTTGAAGTCTTCCATTATCAGAACCTCCCCTTTAGCTGTCATGTTTTGTATATCTTCTAACAGTAATGTGTCTATGTCCTCCCTCTGGTCTGGGGACCTGTAGACAACCCCAGTTCTTATGGCTGTCCCATTTCCTGTTTCCAGGGTGACCCACAGTTCTTTTGGCTCCTTATGTGTATTCTGAATTTCTGTAGCTTTGATATTTTCATTAACATACAGGGCCACTCCTCCCCTTTTGCACCTCGGTCTCTTCTGAACAATACATAGCCAGGTACTGAAGTCTCCCAAGTGTGGTTACTGGTAAACCACATCTCACTCATTGCTACTATGTCCAGTTTAGCCTCTGACATTATTGCCTGCAGGTCTGGGATCTTATTTCCCAGGCTGTGAGCATTTGTGTACATGATTTTCCATTGGCCAGATTTTGGTGTGTTAGTTGTTGGGTGAAGTTTGGCATTACCCCTGTGCGTCGTATGGGGAGACAAACCTTTTTTCTTACCTGGTGATGCAAATGAACGGCAAACATGCTGAAACATAGAAACATAGAAACATAGAAGTTGACGGCAGATAAGGACCGCAAGGCCCATCCAGTCTGCCCACTAGCTGTTTGACCACTAGCTGAGGGGGAAGGGGTGTTCTTCCCATTCAACGTATGGGGTGCTGCACCCCTCTCCCCATTTGCTAGTTTAAATATTCTGCAAAGACATCAAACTTCTGCCCCAATGCACTGACTCCCTCTTTAGTCAGATGCAGTCCATCAAATTTAAAGAACTTTCGCTCCCAGAACTGTTGCCAGTTCCCTACAAATCTGTGTCCTTTTTCCTGGCACCAGCCCTTGAGCCACGTGTTTAGCTCCCCATCTCCCCTTCTCTGACCTTCCGTCCATCTGCTCCCCTCTCCCAGACTGGCAGGATCTCAGAGAAGGAGATGCCGGACGAAATAGATGATAGTTTGTCACCCAGCCTAGTCAGGTGTTCCTTGGCCTCCACAACTGACCGGCTGGCGAGATCATTAGTCCCTATGTGTACTAGAACATCAATGTTTTCTCCTGCTTTGTGAACAATTTTAGCAATGCGGTCAGGTGTCTCTCCATGCTGATGTACCTGGAGACATCTGACCATCACCCTGGCTGGAGATGGGTATCAACTCCCGAATCATGGAGTCTCCTATGATCAGAAGTTTTTTGGATTTCCTTTGTGCTTGTTTTGTTTTGGTTCCTGATTTGGGTGAGTTTTGTTGTGCTAGCTCCTGTGCCACAGTGTCCTGCTCTGCAGTGTCTTCTGCCTCTTTATTTGATTTCAGAGATAGAGGCAGATACCTGTTTGTAGTGTTTATATGGTTTTTGGAGGTAATGTGTTGGAGAGCAGAGTGATGGGGCACCTGATTTGCTCCTTCTAACCACCTGCCAACCTCCTGGACCAACTACCCTCTGCGGTCGAGGTTTTTCTGTTGGATGGGGAAATGGCGGTGGTTCTTATAATGTATCTTCTCTTCAATATGAAATTTGAGGCGTGCAATCTCTGCCCATGCTGCCCAGAGCTGAGCCCTAAGATCTGCAAAGGCCCAGCATGTAGGACAGTGTCCTAAATCCTGTAAGACTGTCCTTCTGAAAATTGTTCCACAGTACCTGCAGTTAATGAAATCCATTCCAAATAAGTTGCTGGGTTTGTAACCTAGTCAGAGTAATTAGAAGGGAAAAAAAAGGAAACAAAATGCAAGTAATGGTTTAATTGTGCTTTGTTTAACTTGTTATAACAAGTTAAATTACTAGTGCCCTGTGAATGAGATCACCTTGGAGGCCCCACTGATCCGCCCTTTCTGCTCTGCCACAGGAAATGTCACAACTGTGGTACCCTATAAAAGGAGTAGTGTGGGGTGGTTGGGGATGGGTGGGTGGCTGGGCCTCTTCCCTGCCTAAAAAGAAGAACCATGGATGAAAGAACAAGGAGGTAAGAGCAGAAACAATCAGTCAACAACAAATGCAGTAACCTGAAAGCTTATCCTAATGTTAGATAAAACTGTAAAACCTGTAAAGCACCACCTGTAATAATTTCAGAGAAGATATATGCTGTAAGAAACACTTTGCTCAGAGAAAATAAAGCAGTAACAGAAGATATACCTTGCAAAAGACAATTTGAATCAGAAGATTACAGCAGTAATCTGTTAGCACACCTGTAGGCACACCTTGTAATAATGCAGAAGAAGGTATACCAGCAACAACAATTTGAATCAGAGAAAAAATAAAGCAATGAAATGTTAGCAACAAACAGTAGCAATCCCTGTGAGTAAAAAATAAAAACACCACCACACAGTAAATCTGCTTAGCCAAACTAAGTCTTAATCCTTTTCCCTTGCTCTGGTAAGTTTCTCTACTCTGCCTTTCAAGCAGTCTTACAAGGAAAGAGCTCAGGTGAAGCTAGATGCCTTGGCCAGCAAACCAAGTCTTCTTCCTCCAAGATAACAACTAACCTGACTTTTTAACCCTTCTTTCTGTTGGAAATTACTGACAGTTTGACAGCTCCACCCCCCACATACACACCTAATTCTTTGGAAGAGCTGTGGGAGGAAAAGTAATTAGCTCCTTCAATGTGAGAAGGAGACTGAAACACCTCTGAGACAACAAACCTTTTCAACAAACAAGAATAAAATAAAACACAGTGTCAAACAGTAATTTTGCTTAGCCCAATGATAAAAAAGTCACAAAAATGTAAGCTCCACCTGTAATACAGTAATTTCAGAGAAGATATACCCTGTAAGAAACACTTTGCTCCAGAGAAAAATAAAGCAGTAACAGAAGATATACCTTGCAAAAGACAATTTGAATCAGAAGATTACAGCAGCAATCTGTTAGCACACACCTGTAGGCACACCTTGTAATAATGCAGAAGAAGGTATACCAGCAACAACAATTTGAATCAGAGAAAAATAAAGCAATGAAATGTTAGCAACAAACAGTAGCAATCCCTGTGAGTAAAAAATAAAAACACCACCACACAGTAAATTTGCTTAGCCAAACTAAGTCTTAATCCTTTTCCCTTGCTCTGGTAAGTTTCTCTACTCTGCCTTTCAAGCAGTCTTGCAAGGAAAGAGCTCAGGTGAAGCTAGGTGCCTTGGCCAGCAAACCAAGTCTTCTACCCATGAGGGATGGATGAGGAGCAGAGCAGTTTTCAGGGGTTAAATGAGGACCATGCTGCTATAGACAACCCACGAAGTATAGATATAAGTTGAGAGTCTCTTACCTGTTTACTAGGGAACCAGAGGCAGGAATCTTTAAGAGATGATATCCATGTCAGAGTGCTGGGGTGTACCTCCCTGAAATGAATGGTGTTAATTTTATTACTATTTTATACACTATGATGGTGAGTTGGAGAATAGTGAAGGCCACTGTTCGAATAACAAGGCCCTTGTTAGTCGAGCGGTGGCCTTCATTAATCTCCAACTCTCCATCAATAATGTATAAAATAGTAATAAAAAAATACCCCTATTCATTTCAATGGTGCACACCCCTGCAGTCTCCCTTGCCCTATGTCATAATGTGCTTCAGAGTGAGTATGCGGAGGTCAGCTACACTGGGAGGTGCATAAGCCTGACTATAGTGGGGCTTCAATAGTCTGTGCATACCATGCCACTCAACTGTCCCTGTATGCAAGGGAAGTCCTCATTTTACCCCTGAAAACTGCTCTGCTCCTCATCCATCCCTCATGGGAAACATGCTGCTCACACTAGTAAGTGAGCATGGAGCCCTTTCCTAAATATTCCTAGGGAGGGAGAATCCTGTAGGTGGGGAGGGAGCTTGTTCCAGAGGAAAGGGGCAGCTGTGGCAAAGGATTTTCTGCCAGCCATGGTCTGCACCTTAGGTATATCCAGGAGGTTTCACCCAGAGGTATGGGGAAGTCTCGCTGAGTGCTTGGGAACTAGGAGATCTGCCAGGCAGTCAGGGGAATGGCTGCATATGAGCTTGTAAGTGTTGTACAGCAAGGGGTACTGAAGGCGACCATCCAGGGAAGGCTAGTGTAGGGAAGCAAGAGCCTCACAGTGGTGTTGCCGTTTATGAGACCGAGAGGCAAATTGGGCTACCTTGTTGTATAGAACCTGAAGTCTGTTAAGCTCTTGTTTAGCCATTCCCTGAAGAATAGGAGCTGCAAAGGTTAGAGCTGGGAGGAGAATACTGTTAGTGATGGTTTTCCTGGCCTCAGGAATTAGCTGGTCATTCAGATGGTACAGCAGGCTGAGTTTGAGGTGCACTGTTTTTGTTATCTGATCTATGTGAGATTTCAGTGTAAAGCCCTGGTCCAGAGTTAATCCCAGGTATTTCAGTGAGCTCACCACCTCTGTGCGGCCACCAGACATGGAGACCAATGGGAGTAAAGAATTCCTGTCTATGCCTAGGGTTCTTTGTCCAAAAACCATAGCCTTGGTCTTGTCGGTGTTTAAGACCAGCCTGTTCTCAGTGAGCCAGGCTTCCAACCTAGCAAGTTCTGCTTGGAGCTGGGGCCCCAGGTCAGCTGGGTTGTGCAAAGATCTGTATATTACAGCATCATCTGCATATTGGATGACTGAGCTGTCCCCACAGTGGTTACACAGGTCATTGATGAATAGTGAGAAGAGTAGGGGGCCCAGCATGGATCCTTGGGGTACCCCCTCTGTTAGGGAGAGAGGATTGGATAACACATTTTCCACCTGATGCATTGGGAGCAGCCAAGGAGTTAGCTGTTGAACCAGGTAAGAGAGTGTTGGTCCAGGCCAATTGTGGCCAGCTTGGTTAGGAGGAGCTTGTGATCCACTAGGTCAAAGGCCTTGGACAGATCAATAAACATCGACCCAGTGTGGGGACCTTTGTCCATAGCCTCTAGTACATCAACCGAGAATTTGATGAGGGTAGTATCGGTTCCATGATTCCACCTAAAGCCATGTTGCATGAGGGATAATAAATGGTTGGCCTCAAGATAGTCACAGAGTTGGCTGTAGACTAACCTTTCCTGAATCTTGGCCAGGGCACAGAGAAGTGAGATTGGTCTGTAGTTGCCTATGGGTTCCCTGGGACCGGGGGCTCCAGTGAGTAGGGATCTGTTGATTAGCCAGGTAACAGGTAATGTGATAGCAGGAGCCACAGCCTTTAACAGCCTTGGGTCTAGGCCATCGGGTCCTCCAGGGCCTTTGGCTTTAATGGCCTTGAGGAGAGGGGAGCACCTCCTTGGCCTCGACAACTCTCAGGTGAAAGGGCGTCCGGGAGGGAAAAAAAGCCTTCTGGCCCGGGGCTCATGGGAGGCGGGTGGGAGACTGGTCTTATAGCTCTCCAAGTTGGTGTAGTGCCCATTGAAGGCAGACACAATATCATAACAGTTGTTAAGCATCTTGCCATTGACCTCTATAGGTCCTAAGTTAGACTTGCCATTGCCTTTAATCATGTCATTGATGTGGGACCAAAAGGACTTAGGGTCAGCAAGATTAGTTTGCTGGAGGTGTTTGACATAGTCCCTTTTTGCCAGCTTGGTAGTGCATTTGCACTTGTTCCTTAGGGTTTTATAGTATACTAGGTCAGCATGCAGGGCAGACATTTTGTACTTCTTCCATGCCTTGTCACAACTCACCATCAGAGCTTTTAGCTCAGCAGTGATCCATTTGTGGCAGCTACCTTTGGCCCGGAGTTTCCTAGGAGGGGCAAACATGTTGGCTGCTGTGATGAAGGAGTTCTGGAAGTTCCAGGGCTTCATCCAGGGTTGGGAGGAGCTGAACAGGGCTCCAGTCAAGGTTGCCAAGGTACTCATTGAAGGCATCCACAGAGAATTTAGACTAGTATCTGGTGGTGCGTATTCGTGGAGGAACCCGGAGCAGTCTATTCTTCCAAATACAGAAGATAGGTGAGTGATCGCTCAAGGCATCCACTAGGAAGCCAGCCACCAGAATTTTAGAGGGGTGGGACACCAGTGCCCAGTCAAGGGTCGTGTGGTTCCTGGTTTTGTAGTTAGCTCTGATCTTGGTGATAATTTGCTCCAGGTTAGCATCTAAGAGTGAGGCCTGAGGGCCTGCTCTGTGTCCTGGGTCCAGCTGAGATTGAAGTCCCCCAGTATTAGGAGTTCCAAGGAAACCTCCTCAGCAACTGCCTTAGTCAGTGACTCCAGGGCTTGTAAGACCACCTTAGGAGGGTTGCAGAGGCAGCCTATGGTTAGATGTTTAACATGGCCAAGGGTAATTCCAACAAATACTGACTCGCCACCAGCATGGTCGGAGCCAGGGAGGGGGACTAGAGCCACTTTTAGTGCATCTCTGGCATAAATGAGTACCATGCCCCCTTTTTTGCCCTCCCGGTCCTTCTGGAAGGAATTGTGGTAAGGGACTGCTAGCTCATGGGACAGGTTATGTGGCTTCAGCCAGGTTTCAGATACGGCCATCATATCTGGTTTGTAGAGAGTCATCCATCCCTGGACTTCATGCATTTTAGGGCAGAGGCTGCAGATATTCATGTGGGCTATTTTTATGCCCTTGGATGACATCCAGTGCGTATCCTGGGGGAAGCCAAGGGTGATGTTGGCGATCTGAGGACCAGGGTTAGTCTCAATATCACCTGCTAGGAGCAGCAGTGTGGGTAGCAGGCATAATACTATGAGAGTTAGTGGGAGTAGGCCCATAAGACAGCGCCCTCCATAGGAGTGAAGTGCCAGGTAGCAGACACCCTTTTTAGAGAACACATGCATCACAAGTAGTTTCTGCAAGCCCTGTGTGGCAGGAAAGCTGAGTGTAGTGGGTGGGCATCTGAAGTGATATCTCAGGTCTGGGTTTTCAGGCCCAGCCATACATATGAGCCTGTCCACCCCCAAGAAAGACAGGATGAGGTGTGCTAGCAAGAGAATTCCTCTATAGGGCTGCCCCATTGTGGATTTAGCTTTGTGCATGCGGGAGTGGGAAGAGGAACTAAGGCAGTCCTCTGGACCCTGGGGAGCCATTTCAGGGGAAGAGGTAGCCAAAGTGCCTGGGTCGTGACTCATAGTGGTGGAGTGGTTTGGCTAGGCCTAGAGATTTGTCAGCCTTGTAAGGTACCTGGTAGCTGCAAGTTTAATGTTAAAGCACCCTGGGGGAGTTAGGAGCAGTAATCAGCCTTAGAGTAATATTGACAGTAGGCGGTGTGACAGTCAACAATTATGACTTAAGCTTAGTGCAAAAACTAAAAAATTAAATGCAGCACAGCTGTCAGCTGAATACTTGGAGAGATCTAGGTACATAACAATGGTAGGATGAAGCCTGGCTCTTATCCAAGTAAAGCAGAAAGATTTAGGTACAAAATAATTACACAACAGCATGCCAGAGCAAGAGACTAGGGTCCAGAACATGTGTCCATATTAGCTCTAAAGTTTGCCCTGCGTGCACAAGCATATAAAGGAGCTAGGTACTTAGAAATGAGCAACAGAACAATAGGTCAAGGAAAGCCAGGGACCAGTGAAGTGCACAGGTATACTCCAAGAAGAAGAAATCCCAGTGCACATGAATAATCCTGGAGCTCGGGTTTAAAGACACCGTAGCAGGGAAGGAACACCATTGGATGAGGAAGGAAGAGGGTGGAGCAAAAGAGTATTTAACGGGTAGAGGGATGGGGTGGAGGGATGGGGTGGAGGGACGGGAAAAAATACAGTTTTAGACTGGCCCACAAAATAATTTCTTGGAACTCTGATGAGCTCAGAGAGCAATCTCAGCACCAGAACTTATTTTTGAGAGCTCCGGTGAGCTCTAGCAGTCCCGGTCGCTGAAAAATCTGATTCCAGCTCAGAAGAGCTGGGGCTGGTCCCCCACTGTCCTCTTTAAGCTCCGATGAGCTCTCTATATCCCAGAGCAGTGCATCAGATATAGGCTTACCCCACCCAGTTACTAACCAATTTTTGTTCCTGGCTGAATTTCTGAACCACCCCCCAAAAAAGTTGTCCTGATTTGTCTCCCTCAGTCCATTCCATTCAATACCCGTCTAATATGTGGCATGAAGTTTCCCAAAGACACAGAAACATGAAAAACACATCAGTATTTCAGTCCTTTCTCCTTCCCCAATCCCCTGTTAAAAAAGTTATTTAGGTTTACTTACCCGGCTATCTGGCCAGAACCTGCAGCCTGGCCCAGTGTGCCACCAACCTCAGTCTGCTCCTCCTTCATCCTTCTGCCAAAAGCTGGATGCTAGACCCAACCATTCCAGGTCCCCAACGTGATCTGCGTAAATCACCACACCAACCAAACCCACCCGATCTGTGTTGCTTGCTTCTTGCTTGGCTGCTGCCATGGCTGCTGCTGCACTGCAGTAATCAAGGCCTATGAAGGCCATCCACACTGCTGTCACTGCTGCTGCTAGGCCTAGCTTTCTGCCATGGACAGCCTGTGCTGTTTCTTGTTTTTTTTTGTGAGGTGAGCAAAGTTGAGTAAGTAGGTAGCCTGGTCTCGGGTTAGCTTGTAGCTCACCCTATGCCTCTTCAGCCACCAGGGAAGAATGAGACTCACTAAGAATAGACCAACAAAAATATGCCACCACAACAATGCTATTTAGAGTTCAGTGCTCACTGACTCCTCCAAGCTGTAGTGTGCAGCCTGTCTACTCTTTGGTGGGAAGACAGTGTTGCACTCACATGACTCATGTGCTCTTGCTTGGCTAGAGCTCCTCCACGTCATGTGTGATGGCACATCACCGCTAATAGGTGGAGAGAGTGGACAACACAATACAGACACAGTTGAGTCAGGAGTGCACCTACTGCATGAGCACACACAGGCTGGGGGGGGCACTTATTGTGCAAAAGATTAAATCCAAATGTAATGCCATTATTGTCAGACCATAAGAGCAGCCTAGGCACAAATGTGGGGGGGGGGCACCCCTGCTTTATGGTAGAAATTCATTCTCAGGTGCTAATATTGGTACAAGTAAATACAATGGTTTCTGCTGTGTTTTGTGGTACTGTATCTCCATGTTTCAGGATGTGTCCTGATTATCATGAGGGTTAGTGTCCTCATTGTCCCTCATTTTGAGTGTCAATGTCCCTCATTTCAGTGACAAAATGTGAGATATGGTGCATGCCTTCAAGACCCTACTTAGCACAAAGAGTGCTGAGCATGGCTATAGTGTATATGCTCCATACAGAATTACAAAGGGAAAGTAAGTGAACCAATCAGTCATGGAGAAATGCATTTGTAGTACTAAATATACATAAGGGAATTTGCATGGCCCAAAACAAAAAGGTCAGGCTTCACGACACAGAGGCCCCTCTTTGCACTTCTGGGATGGGGAATGTTGGCTGGCTGTATCCTACGCATTTAATGCATTAAGCAAACAATACTTTACAAATTAATGGAAATTTAATGACAAAAATCAAAAGCTATTAAACAACTTGCAAAAGGATCAACATTAATGAGTTTACCTAATTTGAATGGGAGATCAATGAAAAATGTATTTTAATGGTTCTAATTGCCAGCAGTAGTATGAGAAATAGAAACTGATGATTTTTTAGATGAGATTTGCACCAGCTTAGCTGCTGCACACATGGCAAGTATGCAGCATGTGAACCTGATGTGATTATTAAATTATGTGTTCACACCAGCTTAACTGCTGCACTCATGTCAAGCGTGCAACATGCAAACCCAATGTGATTTTTAGAAGATGTTCCCACCAGCTTACCTGCTGCACACATGTCAAGCTTGCAGCATGTGAACCTGATTTGCTTTTTAGACCAGGTTCGCACTAGTTCACTTTGTGTATGCAAATTGTGCAAACATTGCACAATTAAGCATGTGGCATGCATTCTGCATGTATGCAGCACATTTATATTTCTGTAAGGGAGTGGCAACCTACTTGTGCCAAGTTTTTCCCACAGCTGTGGGAATTTCCAGTGTTTTGCGAATCTAGCCCCAAGTCCACTTGGAGTTCTACTTTACAAAACTAGATATTTGTATAAAGGGATCAGTTGACAGATTTTGCTCTGAAATCCTTCCATTGCTAAAACATGTTACTTGTCTAATAAGTCCTTCTCTTGCAAAGCTAGACCACCTTAAACAACCAACAACATACTACGCAGGAGACATAGAAGCACATTTGGTAGAACAAGAGTATAAGTTACTGATCCATAGATTATCCAGAGAAACCCTACCACCAGTTACAGTTGGCAACATATATCGATTTATCTGTAATTCCAATATGCAAAATGCATACTGTCAAATAGAAACACTGTACAGACTGGTTCTCATTCTCCCTGTAACATCATGTAGTAATAAAAGAAGCTTCTCAGCACTGAAATTCCTCAAAAATCATTTTTTTTTATCATTTAACAGTTTTTCCTACCTGCAGCCACAGTCCTGCTCCACATCCGCCACCGCTTCTCCGCTTCACCTCTGACCCCAAAGCTCGCATGCCTAGCTGGCAGATGCAGCTACAACTGCGAAAGGGGCCCCCCTCATAGCCCCCATGCTCGGTGAAGAACCATTACTGGCACATGCCATCTGGGCATCATTGGTCAGTCAGCGAAACTGCAGTCATCAAGCTGCCGCAGGCTTGTGCTGCCTTTTTTTCCTTTATCCCCCGATGGAAGCATGGACGTGCCATGACGTGCCAGTGCACTAATGTGCAGACATCTGCCGGCGCTTCCACTTGGTGCACCAGCTGCTTCAGTACCTCCGGGCATCCCCAGAGACCAGCAGAGCAGGGTGTATATCCCCCCTTATCCCCAGGACTAGGAGAGCTGTCATCAGACACTCAATCCTAGTCCTCCCCTGCTGACCTCCAATGACCCAGGCTCATCGCTGATCCCAGGTCGCCGGCGTGAAACGAGGTGTGGCATCCAGCACCTCAACCCTCAGCACCACTGGGCTGGTTATCAAAAATCATTTAAGAACAACAATGGGCCAAGAACATCTTGATGAACTCATGGTTACTGCTGTGGAATCAGAGAAAATGCAATCCATACAACTTGACAGAATCAGAGAGTATTTCTGGAACTTATGTGATCTAAGTTAATACAGTGGAGCAGAATTTCAAAGAAATAAGTAGTTTTGTTCATTATTATTAATACTGACTGGAAGGACTGACAGTCGCCCACAAGAGTGTTAGGAATACAGCAGCAATGGCAAGTGCAACACATGCTATCAGGCTGCAGTGCAGCTCTACTGAGTAATTAGGTCCTCTGCATAGGGTGTGCACATCTTTCTAAGACTGGTTGTAAAAACTTATTCAATTACTGTTGGGAAGTACAGTGTGTGTTGCCCATGGCATGTACTACATCTTATTACTAGGTGAGTTGCCCTGAAAGCCTAATAGATGCTTTTACAACATAAAAAAATCCTGTTTGATTCCACTAGGGGAAATGGGTATTTCACCTACCACTATATATGGAATAGTGGATGGATGAACATCCACAACAAGGCTGTGTTTCCGTCAAGGGAATTGATGACATCATAGAGACTTTGAGAATGAAGTTCGAGAGGTCTTGCTGATGTCATCAACTGCCCAAGATGAGAACGCAGACTTAGTTGTGGATGTTCACCAATCCACTCTTTTATCTAGTATATGTTTTTTTTTGTTTTACATTATTTTTTGTTTGTTACTTGCAGTAGATGCTGCTCCCGTTCCTGCTGGTGTTCCTGCTTGCTCCCTTTCCTGCTTGTGCTCTGTCTGGCTTCTCAGTTTGTCCTCTGCACATGCTTATTTTTAAAATCAGGGGGAAAAAATGAAATAGTTTTTTCAGAAAGGGAGCCATGTATGGCTCTCCATGTCCTGACTCCTGACTTTAAAGTTAGTGGCTCAGCTTCCTGGCACTCGCTAATTCGTGCTGCAATGTTTGTTTTTATTTTCCAGAGAGTCTCATCTGAACCAATCAGGTGGCAGGTCAAGAGTAAAATGATGTTGTACTATCGATGTGACAGCAGAACGATAGTACAACAACTTTTTTGACCTTTGAACTGTACTACAACAAGATTTCAGCAGTTGCTGAAATCCATGCACAGTAGACAGCTCCCATATACTATAAAAATATACTGTTTAACTAGAGGAAATGGGCTGGTTCACCTACTTGAACAGTATGTTTTTTGGGTTTGTAATACCAGATGTCAAAGTCCAGGGTTAAAGTTGAAAAAGATGGAATGGTATATGGGTGGACTAATTATATATATATTAGGATAACTGACTATATTAAAGTCATTGATTATATAGTTAAACCTAATTACCTTCTTGTCATAATTAGAATCTGGAGTGATTTACTCTTACTGGTTAATATTTATAATCCTCCTTCAAATTCATCTCAGTGTGATAAAGATCTGATAAGTAAAGTGTTACATGACATAAATTCTATAATGTCTCACAATTCATATACTGAGATACTGATTATGGGAGATTTTAATATTAAGTTTACTAATAACAAACAAAATAACATCTTAGGAAAAAAGTGATACATTTGTATATTCTGACTAGAAATTATAATGATAAGAAAAGTACAGATAAATACCAACAAATGGCAAATATTTTGAACTAATTTCAGTTAATTATACTAAATGGCCGACTTCCATCAGATATTGAAGGGAAGACAACATGCCTAAATGCATGAGGGTCTACAACTATAGACTTTGCCTTGTGTTTGATTTATGAGTTTAAAAGATACATAGATCTGAAGGTCTTACAAAGAACGGAAAGTGACCATATGCCTTAGTTACTGTTTAGGTCCTCTAATACACCTGTCATACATGCTAAGGAGGAAATAGTACTGTAGATATTAGGAATAATAGAGTTAGATGGGATAAGATCTCAGAAGAAACAGCAAGTGTAGTATCTAATTTGTTTATAGAAATGATAACTGTATAGTTACAAAATAACTTTGAACCCAAAAAAATATACATTACAATGTTACAACTATACTATAATTGAATGGATTCATTAATGACTAAAACACCTAAAACTGGAATGAAATACAAATATGAGAACTGGTTCTGTAACTATTGTAAACAGGAAAAGAGGCAATTAAACAACTTAGAATTACAAAAAGGGAACCTACAAGAAAGAACATAACAGATCTTAACTTGGCCAGGAAAAACTACAGAAGGCATGTTAATATTAAGAAACTTGAACATCAGGAGCATTTGTGGGACACAATGTATAATGCAATAAGGAATAAAGATGATAAAAAATGTTGGGCTGTGGTGGCCACTGGTATTGAAGCATATAAATCAAGACTGGACATATACATTACCTCTCATATATGGGTTGATTATTTCTCCAAAATGTTCTGGGATGACAAGATACAAAGTGAAGTTGAAACTCTGAAATTAATGGGTATTTTAAGTGGTTTACTGTTAACGAATTAAACTAGTTATAGATAGTTTCAAGAGAAATAAATCTCCAGGGCCTGATAAGTTTTCCATAGATTTTTGTAAATTGAATATAGTCTGGTGGTCTAAGGTATTTACAGATTTATTCAACAAACTAATAATGTAAGCATATTTTACTCCAACTTGGTATGGTAGTTACATACTACCTGTACACAAAAAATGTTCTAATTTAGACCCTGGCAACTATAGACCGATCAGTCTATTAGATAACCTGTCCAAATTATTTGCGAAAGTACTTATGGATAGATTAAATATCTGTCTCGAGCAAAACAAAATATTCTCAGTTACAAGCTGGATTTACAAAAAACAAAGGTACAGTTACACAAATCTTCTTACTAGACCATTTGCTGAAGAAATATTATATCACTGGAAAACAGTCACTTTTTGTTGCATACATAGATTTTTCATCTGCACTCAACTCATTAATATGATTATTGTTGTGCGAAAAAATGCAAATACTAGGTATAGATGGTAACTTAATCAACCTAATTAGAAGAATGTACACAGATACTTGGGTACAAGTCAAATACACAAGGGGGGGTTGGATTTGACTGATAAGATCAAGACAAATCTTGGAGTCCACCAGGGTTGTGTCCTGGCTCCAGCATTCTTCAGTATCTATATAAATGATATTATAACTGCACTGGAGAACCATGCTCAACATGCTCCTAGAATAGACAACATCAAAATTCCACTGCTTGCCCATGCAAACAACCTTGCGATAATATCCACTAGTAGATTAGGTTTGCAGAACGCTTTAAACTTGATGGAATGCCCATGTGCTACTCATAACTTAAAGCCTAATACTAATAAGACACAAGTCATGGTGTTTGGAAGTAACAGGAAATACAGAAGTGTTTATCTTACAAATAAAAAACTTAACTATGTTACTGAATATCAATATCTGGGGATATGGTTCTAGAGAAATTTGAAATGGAATGATCACATAGAGTATATCATTAATAAAGTAAAAAATACAATAAAAGCATTAGATAGATTCAACTTCTTATATGGTGGACATACGGTGGTCCCAATTCTAAGGACCATAAATGCCAAAGTAATCACACAAGCTTTATATTCAGTAGAAGTCTAGGGTGGAGCTAATACCTCAAACTTAGAATCTGTTATAAATATTGCATATAAAAAACTACTTAGAGTTCCAATGGGTACCCCAAATGCCCTGGTTAGGTCACGGCTTGGACAACCTAGCCTTAGCTATATGATCCAAGCTTGGCAGATTAACTTTTGGGTTAAAGCCAAAACAGATACTTCAGATCAACTTATTAAACTATGTATAAAGGAGGAAGGAAAAACTAATCCAATATAATACCTAAGCCTGGTTAAATATGGCAGCAAGGCTTATGGAACTCAATGGATTAACATATCTTAGGTACTGGGATAAACAAAATATTAATATTAACAAAACATGTACTAGGTACATAACAAACAAAACTGTACGATATTTCTAAACAGAAAGATCCTGCTGATTTCAAACAAATAAAAACTTCAAGTTGGCTGGCGGGTAATACTACAGAGCATAATTTAAAACCTTACTTAAACATTACGAAATCTACTGAACAGAGTAATTTTAATTAGATTCAGATTCAAAACTTTTGCAAGTAAAGTGTTGGATGCTAGATATAACAAAGAACAAACTGCATCTAGACCATACCACTGTAACATTCAGGAAATTGAGGACCATAAGCATGTAACATTGAGATGCCCATGGTATGACAAACAGAGAAACAAATATTTGAGTAAATACTTAGTTACCTACAATATTCCTGATAGGTTTATGTTGGATCTGTTATTTAATGCTGAAAATATTGAAGTACTTACAGATCTAGCAGTATGAAATTGCATTGCATTGTATTGTGCTGTGATAATGAATGTCATGTATGTCATATTTTTACCTCTTTGAAATGGCAATAGTCGATCAATAAATTATTACATTACATTACCAGATGTCAGGCTGAAGTACAACTTTACTGAGCAATTAGGTCCTCCGCGTAGGGTGTGCACATCTTTGTAAGACCTGTTGTAAAAACTTGTTAATTTACTTCAATTACTATTGAGAAGTACAGTGTGTGTTGCACATGGCATGTATTACATCTTATTACTCAGGTGAGTTGCACTGAAAGCCTAATAGATGCTTTTACAACACATACAAAAAATACTTTTTGGTTTCACTGGGGGAAACGGGTAGTTTGGCTACCACTCCAAAATCATACTGTTTAACCAGGGAAAATGGGCTGGTTCACCTACTTGAACAATATGTCTTTGGGGATATAATACCAGATGTCAGGCTGCAGTACATCTCAGCAGAATACAACAATGTGTTACAAAGTCAGGAAACAACATACTTCACAACAGTAATTGAGAAATGTTCCACAGCCATATAGCGGGTACTGAGCTGACCTGGCCTGGTACTGATTAGTGTGATGTAATAATTATAAAATATACTCCATGGCTATGAAGAATGTGCCTGACTCTACATGTTGCTGCAGCCATGTACATTGTTTTAAAATAAATGCCTGCCATCTAATGATTAAATGCTGTACTGTATGAAATTATGAAGACAGTAAGAAGCAAAGCAATACATAAAAATAGAATATAGCAATATAATAAAAAAAATCAGCACAAACAAATGTCTTGTGCCATTATTTTACTCTTTCATAACATTTATTTTACTTAGTACTGTGTCATGAAAGAACCACCATTATGCTGACTTTTAAGAGATAGGCTGATTCGCTGCCAGCTAAAAGTCACCAGAATGCCATAATTTGCACTGTATTTTTGAAAATTTTCCTAGAAAATAAAGGGTCACCATGCATTTTAGGATGTCTTTGTTCAGTCTGTGCAATTGTTGGACGGTGACAGACTGAACGAAGACATCCAAAAATGCAAAATTGCCTTATCATTCTGATAATATCTACCATGTTGTGAAACAGTTTCATGGCCTGCTAAAAGAAAAGCCACCAGAATGCCATTATTTGTAGTGTATTTCGGAAAATTTTCCCTAAAAAGAAAGGGTCACCATTCATTTTTGGATGTCTTTGTTCAGTCTATGGGATTGTTGGATGGTGTCACCATCCAACACAATCCCACAGAGGGAACAAAGACATCTAGAAATTAAAAATTGCCTTGTTCTAAGAAGATTTACCATGTTGTAAAACAGCTTCATGGCCTGCTAAAATCCATCAAAATGTACCATATGGCTTCAAATTTTCAAAATGTTCCCAGGGTTCATACCCTGGACCTCCCCTAGCAAACTTGGGATTGTGTGCCCCCCCCCAACAAAAAAAATTCTGTTTGCATGATGCCGCTGTTTAGCTTCATTCCCAATTGGAGTGCTCCAGTAACTCTGAGCAGTTCTGGGCTGCTGTTATTGCAGCTGGAGTATCTCATCGAAGAATCAGAGATGGAAACTGGTAGTAGAAAAGATTCAAAAGAGGTCAAGGATAATGGTGCAAAAATGGTAATGGTTATGGGGAAGAAGACACAGAAGAGAAAAAGTAATAAATCAATTTTGGAAAACTTCACCAAGCTGTGTGGAGGACTGTGCTGGTCTCCGAGTGGGGTGGGAGGATGGAATGGAATGGGAAATGGGGCGCTCAGGAGGCACAATAGTTTTTTTAACTATTTTGGTCACTTTTATTTTTAAGGGATGGGACAGGCAAGAGGGGCAAGTCTTAGATCCAGTCAGTCAGATTTTATACAGTCTGATCCGAGATCTGACCACAGATTGGTTCTCAGATCTGAAAGTTCAAAATCTGACTGATCTGAAAACTGAGAAAATGCTGGGATTTAGAGAGATCTGATTTTTTTTTTGAGGGGGGGGTTATATCTGAGCAGCTCCTGTGCAAAAGACAGGCACAACTGGGTATAATCTGCCTAGCAGTGAAAACCCAATTTGTACCATCTGCTACCCCCGGGGCAGCATGTACTGTATACTGCAAGCAACATGGGTGATAGCACTGACCCCTGGGGAACACCACAGGGTAGGGGCACTGGGTGTGAGGAAAAATTCCCCATCATACCATCTGCAGCCTCTCCTTAAGGTTGGGCTCATACCAGCAGATGACTTTGCTGGTGAGCCATCTGCACTATATAGAAACATACAAATTGTCAGCAGATAAGGACCGCTAGGCCCATCCAGTCTGCCCGTAGGCCCTATACATTGTATGTGGCCACTGACCCTATGTGATCAATGGTTTTTCATCACTCCCTCCCCTCTCAAGCTTGCCTTGTGCCTGTCCCAGGCATGATTAACCCCCTCCACTGTGCTTACCCCAACTACCTCCTGTGGCAGACTGTTCCAAGCGTCGACTACTCTTTCTGTGTAGAAAAACCTCCTCACATTACCTCTTAATCTACCCCCTTCCAATTTCATATTGTGCCCCCTTGTTCTATTACTTTTTCTACATTGGAAAAGGTCTCCCACCTGCACCTTGCTTATGCCCTTGTGGTACTTAAAAGTTTCAATCATGTCCCCCCATTGTCTCCTCTCCTCCAGTGAGTACATATTGAGGTCCTTTAGTCTCTCCTCATATGTTTTGTGGTGCAAGCCCTGCACCATCTTTGTAGCCCTTCTCTAGATAGTCTCCATCTTATTTATGTCCTTGCGCAGGTGTGGCATCCAGAACTGCACACAGTACTCCAGGTGAGGCCTTACCAATGTTTTATACTATGGCATCACCACCTCCCGCCTCCTGCTAGTGATACCCCAGCATGCCACTAGCCCTCCCTGTTGCCTTTGTGCACTGCTCTGATACCTTAAGGTCATCAGAGATGATAACTCCTAGGTCCCTTTCCTCTCTGGTGACAGTCAGTTCCCTCCCCCCAACCTGTACTGCTCCCTGGGGTTCCCTCTCCCAGGTGCATTATTTTGCACTTCTTTGCATTGAACCTCAGTTGCCACATCTCTGACCATCTTTCAAGCTTCTCCAGGTCCCTCTTTATTTTCTGCACCCCTTCTGGAGTATCCACCTTGTTGCAGATCTTGGTGTCATCTGCAAACAGTTGGTGCAACAGGAATATGTGGTAGTATCAAATGCTAATGATAGATTGAGGGGAATGAGAAATGACCATTCCCCTCTATCTCTCACCCTAAATAGGTCATTTTGTACCGTGACCAGTGCTGTTTTTGTGCTATGTCTAGACCTAAATCCTGACTGGAGAGGCTCAAAGATGTCATAGGTCGCGAGGTATGCCTCACTCTGCAGCACCACAGTTTTCTCAATAACCTTGCCTAAAAATGTCAGGTTAGAGACTGGTCTATAATTTGCTAGGATGTCTGGGTTCAAAGCTGGTTTCTTCAGAAGGGGTCTCACTAATGCATTTTTCAATGCAACCAGAAAGGTCCATCCAATAAGGAGCACCAAATAATCCCAGCAAACACCAGACCCAGCTGCCCCTCACAACTCACTAGTAATCATATTGGGCCTGGATCCAGTTCACAAAAGATGGTTCACAGCTCAGAAATCATCCCACAAACCTCTCCCATCATAACAGGCCTAAGCTCTCCCTAGGCCATATGAGTGCTTCCATGGCGAGCAAACCCCATCCCACCAGGTCGCTAAGTCCACTTGGGAGATCCCAGCCCAAACAGAGAACACCATGTCTGAGAAGACTCAGGTGAACTCCTTGCATTTGGCTGATGAAAAGGCCCTAACAGACTCTTAAACATCTGGGTGCTTCATACACCATGTCAATCAGGAAGTTCACTATTTTCTTTAATGACCCTCCTTTTCCCTGTGTCCAGGTGTCTGGTACATGAGAAAGATCCTACATTCTGCTGCTGGATAAATCTTTTTCGTGACAAACAATTGTCAACAAGTACCCTACAGGTTCTAAAAGAATGAAGTATCCTGATAGCTGCTGGGTAAAGAGATGGAGGCAGGGTACATACCAACCACCAGTTCCTGGCATACTTCTCAACCTCTTGCCTCATAAATCAGTGTCAAGGCTTAAAAATTCAGGGACAAAGACCCAAAATCAGGGACTCATCTTAATAATTGGTAATATTCACTCAGAAAGTTGATAGAATAAGGGGATTAGTGTAAGATGCATTTTCTGATGAAGAAGAAGTTTGTAACTTTAATGTTGACATTATTTTGTGCTTACAATTCCCACTGTTTAGGCACAAAAAAATTAATTTTACAAGGGACAGAGGAAAATTCTGAGCCAAAATCAGGAGTGTCTCTGATAATCAAGGACAGTTGAGAGGTATGGTTCCTGGTCTATGCCAACATACAGTACTAAGTTACAGCAAAGACATTACTAGGTTACAGCGTCCCTCCATTGCTATGTGTCAAAGTCCAGGGTACTAATAAGTATGTTAGAGTCCCCCAGCAGGTGTTATATATTACATGTAGAGTACTCAAACTGGAAATTTGAACACTAAGGGGCATCTAAGGCTTTCTCCAAGGGGGACTACATTGAATCATAGTGAGGTGTACTGGGCCCTTTACAGATTCATACCATCCAGCAGGGTTGCCACTCACTGTGATATGCTGGGGGTTGGCAAGATTTCCAGTTTTGAGCAAGAACTTTGTTACTCACCACTAGCCCCATGTTTTGGGAGGGGGATTATATTTAGCTTGTATGTGAGAGCACTCTTTCCAGAGTAACATCCGTAATGATGTCCAATACTTAGGACAAGCGCTCAATGACAATTCTCCAGTATCAGAGAATTTTGGGACATTGTCACACCATATGAAAGAAAATGCCCACAGCTATCAAGCAAGCATTTGCCTCATCCACCCAGTGGGCCATGGCCGGGGTAAAGGAAGTTCTGTGGAGGAGATTGAAATGCATCTGGTTTAATCTATTATTGAATGAGCAGGTGTTGATATATTTGGTAACTGTCCCCAAGTCTCCTTCTGTGAAGCAATACCATCAGATCACTCTCACACATACTGCACACCATTATGAGGGCAGGCCCCCTGTTAATAAAGAGTTAAATTGTTTGATTGGTTTCTGACCTTACGAGGTGCCCAACAGTATTTCTTTCCCCAGGGACCTTTGGAGTGGGAGGAGGGGGAAAGGACTGGGACACTAACTCTAACGTGTGCCTTATTTATAAATAGACAAAACAATCTGGCGGTTTTAAGCCATATCTAGTGGAAAGCTGTTAATAGGGCATGAGAGTTCCCATCAGGTATAACTGACCTACTGTCCCAAGGCCTTCCCCCTCCATCTTGACATGGCTAGTGCCACCATAGAAGCGAGTGCAGTATACATCCAGAGAGTCTTTTCAAAGTTAACCTCCAAGGATATGCATTTAGGATGTGATATAATGTTGTGGGGAGAAAGCTGTTGTTCTGAGAAAGGGATTTGGGATGTATTTTAGAAAGCCACTGTGCAGGGCCAGGGCAAGTAGCTGAGGGAGAATGGGGCCCACCCAAAATCTCCTCCTCCATGTCCACCCAGTCAGGCCGTTCAGCACCTCTGGTCTGTGCATCTTTCAAAAAGGCTAATTGGGCTGCTAGGTAGTAGTACCAAAAGTTTGGTAAACCCAAACTGCCCACTGAAACAGGGTACCAAAGAGTGGATTGCTTTACCATCACTCTTCTACCTTGCCACAAGAAAGAGGTGAGACAACTTTGAATGGTGGTAATTTCAAAGAGAGGTGTTCTGGCAGGACTCGAAACATATATAAGAACTGAAGTAAGAAGCAGTACACATTTTAATTACGTGCACTCACCCTATAAGGGTGAGGGGGAGAAACCTTTATCTTTCCCAGTCCTGCTTGATCTTTGAGGTAGAGGACTGGTAGTTCAAAGTACCAAACTTGGAGAATTCCCTTGACAGACTCACCCCCAGATATCTGAGGGAAGAAGCAAGGGCCAGTACGAAGACCACCACGTTCAAAGGGGTAGTATTTCCTTCGCCCAGAGGAAGCCACACACATTAACGCAGTTTATTTTGTGGCATGAGAAGGGTCTGGAGAACTGTATGATGTCCATAAGTGCAGACACTGGCTTCTGGGGATCAGCAAGGTACAGAAGGACATTGTCTGCGAAGGGGAAAATAGTGTGGTATGTTCCCTTGTGGTACAGACTCTGAAGTTCAGGTTGAATTCTGACTATTATACTGTAGCTAGGGGTTGAATGATAAGGACATAGAGGAGGGGGGAAGGAGGACATCCCTGATGGGTTCCCTGGGAAAGCACAAAGAGGTGGTACAAGGAGTTATTCATTATTTCCTGTGCTCTCAGTCCTCAATAAAACCTGGCAATCCAGGACAGAATTCTACGGCCCAAACCAAAGTGTTTAAAGGGAAAGTCCTCTCAACCTTTTTTTCTGTCTGCCTATTTAGCTTGTAGGCACGAACAATGATTCCCTCTCTTGCATCCCCCTAACTTCATCCTAATTTAAATGTAAATTAAGTTTATTCGCTCTGTTCTGATCTGGTGTGAAAACCTGTTTGATTTCATTGCAAAGGCCATGACCCCATTCATGAACGGAAACATGGGAGCTGATAATGTGTATTTGCACATCAAAGGGACTTCATGCTCAGTGAGTAAACAAACAGCTCCTTGCACATAACTGAATTAATCAGCTGAATAACAAAATGTCACAAGCACCAGCATCCTTCGAACTGCATTTTTCCAACTCAGATACGCTCTAAACAACAGAAAATATTATGCAACTTAAACCTTAAAAAATCTGATGACCAGCACAAGACAAGAATGCAGGGACTTCAGAAAACATACAACAGAATTGATTGAGAGTAGCACTTCTGCTGGCTTGTGCATGTACTCATACATTCCCATGATGCCTTGCATGAGTGGAGTCAAGACCTTTGCGATGGAGTCGAACAGGTTTTCACTCCCGGGCAGAGCAGAGTGAAGAAACTTCATTTAAATTAAGCTAAAATTAAGAGGGGGGGTGTATAAGTGAGGGCTGATGCCTCTAGTTGAAGCCACTCTAGTCCAGGTAGATAAAGTGTGGGAGGACCCCCTCCAGTCTACTCACCAAAATGTTGGCTATAAGTCTGCAATCTGGATCAAGCAGAGATAGATTGGTATGAACTGCATAGTGTGAGGTCCTTCCTGGGCTTGGGGAGGACAGTGATAGTAGCCACCATTAGGGAGGTCAGTAAAACTCCTCGTTCCAGTGATTCTAGGGCCATATCGGTGAATTAGCCCAGCAGTATATACCAGAACTCCATGTACAATTCAGCCAGGAGGCTGTCTAGACCAGGGCCTTATCAGAGGTGACAGACTGTACTGCTCTAAGCAGCTCCTCAGGGGGGCATATCAACAGTTTCTAAATCCTCCTTCAACAAGAATGCCATGGGGAGCTGATACAAGAAATATGCTAGGAAGAAAGTGCTTTCTTCAATTTCTAAAGTATATAGAGCTTCATAGAAAGTAATAAAGGCTCAACCAATAGATTTCTGGACAGCTGTGAGAGTCCCAGAGAAGTTTTAATGCATGGAATGGACTTCCAGTACATGACTCTCATTTTTTGAGTTGTCATGCCAGCCATCTATCATATTTGCCCCCATCAAAGTAGGAGCCTGCATGACATTCTGTAAGAGTAAGTTCCTCTCTAGGTGAGTTGAAACCATTTGGGTCAACCAACTCTTACACTGACTGAAGAAGTTGTGGGGAGTTGTGTGCCTTACACTCATAATGTGCCCATGTCCTCTCATCCAGAACTTCTTACATGGCCTGAAAAAGGCCACTTCAGAGGTTCTCCTCACCACAACCCGACACCTAAACTCTACCTATTCTACCAGTACTCCAAGGGGATGAAAGACAGACATCGAACATCTATCATGAATTATGCTCTTGGCAGACACAAAAATGTATTGCCAGGAAGTGACGGACTCCGTCACAGATACTGTAGATCTAGTACAGTGGATAGACCTAGTTAATGATATTTACAAAATGAAAATAATTATTTTAGGCTCAGTCAGAAAAATGACATATTCACATCGAGATGGAACACATGGGTAATGTATGCAATGCCTCATGATCCAAGCTTCATTCCATAGTGCTGGATAGGCCCAACTCCATTCAGAGAGATTATGAAGCTAGAATCAGGAGGGAAGTAGGGGGAAGTAGCCCTATTGATCTGCTTGGGACTCCCCCCTAGTACTTGGCTTTGCCTAGCCCCCCTCCCGATGTCCCTGAGCTATTCTTGATGCCCTCAGGATCTTATTTTGGTGCTATTACTGGGCACTTGGGTTCCTACACCGCTCTACTGGGAGCCAAGATTCATTACCAAGCAAGTCAGAAATGTTATTAACCTGTATACTGTATCTGATCATATGTGCACAACCCCTCCCCCCCTTTTCTAATTTTTTAACAAAAATATGGTTACAAAAAATGAGAACTACTGGCAGTTTGCTCGCATCTATCCCTTATGCCTGATCATCTGCCAGCAAGGCCTACTACCGAAAGCCTTTACACACCTGTACCAGGCAGCAGTTTCCGCAGTGTGGAGATGGCAGCAAAGGAGGGCAGATTATGCCCAAGGACAACTGTGCCAAATGCTTGAGGGATTAACCTGTAACCTTTCTTTCTTGTAATGTGGCAACAACGGAATGAGCAGTGAGTATGGGTCATGACGGGGGGGGGGGGGGGGGGTTTTCCTCAGGCACTAGACAGCTCATTTCACAACATGGGTTACTCACATTTTAAGAGATATATACTCAGCCCAGTGTTAACTGTTGAAAGAAAAGTTACCTAACATAAAAGTAGGTCTTCAAGAGATGCTCCTCCATTGAGCCACAACATAAAACTGTAAGCCATCAGTGTCAGAACCACCCAGAAACATTTCACAGGCTGGGGCAGCCCATGTTGACATGCCTTGTTGGCATCTATATTATGTCAGCATCATGCCTCAGTTCTCTTCCAGAGACAAGCTAGGAGGATCATTGGACTGGCAGGGACAGAAGCAAGCAGGACCAAACCAGGCACACAGGGCAGGGTATGGAAACCTGAGTATTGATGACGTATGGGCATCAGAGGAGAAAACAGCTTTCAACAGCAGGCAGAAGAGTCACCCGTCACCGTAGTATGGGGGAAAGGTGAGATGAGAACTGTGGTTCAATGAAGGAGAATCTCTCGAAGATCAGCTATTATGATAGATAGATAGATAGATAGATAGATAGATAGATAGATAGATAGATAGATAGATAGACAGACAGACAGACAGACAGACAGACAGACAGACAGACAGATAGATATTCTATCTTCTTCGAGGATATCTTCCTCTATTGAGCCACATCATGGAATGATTCCCAAAAAGTATCAAGCACCATGGAAGGATGGCAGGACCTACTGATCCTGAGTGAGGAAGCATTGCAGAACATTGCGGCCAAAGATGGCACATCTGTGAGAGACGATGTCCAGACTGTAGAGTTTAATGAATTTGTGAGCAGTACTCCAATGTCAGCAGCACAAATTTTAATCATGGACACATTCTGAAAACAAGCCACTGAGGTAACCAACTCTTGGGTAGCATGAGTATGGACAGGACCAGGAAGCTTCTTACCATGCTTCTGGTAACAAAACATCAATACCTTTCAGAGCTGGCTATTGCAAAACAAGCTCGTCTTAAATAAAAATAAAACGGTGACTATGCTCTTCGGTTCAGGTTCAAAATTCGGTCCTACACCCAACCATTAAGTATCAGAATGCTTGATGGTTCTCCCCTTAACACAGTTACCTCTTTTAAATACCTAGGAGTAACCCTTGATCCCGCCTTGGATTTTAACCTGCGCCTAGCCTCAGTCATTAAATCCGTCAAAATTCAACTCGGGCTGGCATGTAAGGTGAGACATAGCCTAACATCCACGGTGAGGATGGCCATTGCACAGGGGATCCTGGGACCCAAATTGGCGTATGGGTTAATAGCCTTTCCGGCAACTACTGGAGGGCTCCTCCGAAAGTGGGATGTCTGCTACAACAGCATTTGCCATTTTGCTCTGTCTTTACCCAAACTTACTCACCGATGCACACTGTACTCCATTCTGGGATGGTTTACCCCCTCAGCCTTCCGACAGTTTACTTCCTACTGTTTTATAAAGAATTTAATATCCTCCCAGATACTTGACAAATTGGCTCTACTGCTCAAACCTGTGAACTCTGCCTATCCACTGAGATCAGCTGACAAATTCCTTCTTGCCCAACCGAGATGTAAAACCAAAACAGGGGAGAATGCTTTCTCTAGCTGGGCCCCTAAACTATGGAACTCCCTTTCACTGAGTCTAAGAATCTCCCCTTCTTCACATAACTTCAAACAGGAGCTTCGTATGACTCTTCTAAGCTCTGAACCCTGCTCCTGTTCTCTATCCACCCACTCCTGTACTGGTTCTTCCTAGTTGCCTACCGGCTCCAACCTCTTCTACTCTCAAACCTGCCTGGAAATCTTGCTATTTCCTCTCTTCTAGCACTTATTCACTAGTTGTATGACTTATGACTGTTAGTTATTTGCACTTATATTTCTGTTTTGTTACTACATATAGATTCCTGCAAATGTACTGTCATTGCTGAACATTTTGTGCAAGTGTACTATATCTGACTTCTACTTGTTCCCATGATGTTTTCTTGTATCTACTACTGGCTACATACCCTTTGTTGTAATCTCCTGGGTCGTACCTGAAAATAGGCAGCTATGCTGTCTAGTGTTCCTACCCGGTTAACAAAAAATAAATTAATAAATAATGCGGTTAGTCAGCTATTTGGACAGACCTTGATTAGAAATCTGGGAGGCCACCATTCTGGAGCCAAAAGCAATAAACAGTTGAGAGGATTTTCTACAATCCGTAGTACAATCCAGGTACTAATGCAGTGCCCTTTGGGCATCTAGTGTATGTAAACGACACTCCCCACTGTCCGTGGGAAAGAAAAAGTAATCAGGAAGGTCTATGGTCGGATTTAGTGTTCTCTCAGACACAACTTTTGGAAGAAAATGAGGATTGGTGCATAATGTGACCCTATCCTTGTGAAAAATTATAAACAGAGGATCTGTGACCAGAGCTTGTAACTCTGTCAGTCTTCTGTTCTACCACTTTATCCTGAAGTAATTCTCTTCTAGTGATATTTTGCATCTTTCTTTCTGCTTCTTCTAGGGTTCTTTTTTTGACAGTGAAATAGAAACATGGCTATAATATTGACAGATGTTTATGTTTGTGTTTGATTCACAGCCCTTAAAGTGTTCTGATGAAGGGACATTGAAGTCCTGAAACGTACATTAACACTACAAAGGAACAAGATATGAGAATGCATATGAAATAAAAGAAAAACTTATACTGAGAATAACTCTTGTTGATATTGTTTTATGCATCAGTGGGTTGAAGTATCCTAAATTGGTATACATTTCTGTACAAGTCTGGCTTCATTAGAAACTCCTCACTGACAAAGTTTGAAAGATAAAAAGGGAACCCTGGGATACTTAAAAACTTCATAAAAAACAAACCTTCAACTGGGCAATTGTCTTACCCTCAGATAGGGCATTAAAGTCCAACAAAGTGGCCATGTGATTTTTGTTTGATTGATTTTGGGAGGGCTTTAAACCCGAGGTTCAATGGGTGGAGCAACTACGTCACTCCCCCATCAGGCTTAAAAGATCACTCATCCTGGGCCTCTCCTGGATTCATTTTTGTTGCAGCCAGAGGCCACATTGGCTATGACTTCTGCTCTGTTCTCTCTGTTTGGCCTCCGGCTGCTCTCGCTCACCTCAATGGCTCCTGTATTTCTCCTGGGACCCCTCCCATGTTCCCTCATCGAGCGGTCTGTCTTACTTGCTCCTACCTCCTCAAATCTCCATTTTTCTCTTCCTCTTTTTGAAGCTTCTCATCCCATGTTTCTTCAGCATTCAGGCTGCCACCTTTCCATTCATTGCCGCGCTCTAGGCGTGTCATTCCCCCAACCAGCTCGGCTCCTCGTTCTCCATCACTCCCCCCTGCGGGTGCTCGACACCTGGCTCCCCGCTTCTACTGCTACCTCCACCGCCCCCGCACCATTCTGCCACCTGGCGTACCTGTTGCCCCTTTTTCATGTCTCTCTGTCTGTCCGCTCCTTCCTTGCCCACTCCCCGTACCTACTTCAATTTTCCCTCCTCTCCTTGTTTTCTCTGGGTTCTGCTGCTCTCCTGCCTGACCAACTCTGGCTCCGTTTGCCACTCCGCTCCTGTCGGGAGCTGTTGCCCGGTATTCTCCTCCATCCTGGACCTCCCACCTTCCATGGATCCTTCTGTGCCTGATTCCCCCGAGACTGCTGCATCCCCTCTGCCATCATCGATAACCTCCTCTGGCTCATCTGACATCACCTTCCCTTGGGCTCCAATCTGCCAGCATTGCCTCATTTGCTGGCCCTGTACATGATTATGTTTTGCTGGTAACTGATACACGGAGCACTGCACTTGGTTCTGGGGCTCATCTCCTTTCCTTCTTCCTCACATGGTCCCCGACAGAATCAATGTTTTCTCCTTGTCAATCATCCATCTGGGGGCATCCAGGTAAACAAACAAAAAAAAAAAGCTTGAATCACCTCGCAGTTTCTTTTTCTCGTCGCTCTGTTCTCCTTTCAGAGACCTCTTTCTTGCCAGTAAGTGTGTTAGATCTACGGGTCAAGCGATTGGATTTTCTTGTACTGGCTTCATGTTATCCTAGAAAGTAGGCTCTTGGGCAGGTCCCACTGACATCATCAGAAATACCAGATGTAAGAAATCAAAGTCTGATTCCATTTCTTTTCTCCTTGCTATTTTGCATTTCCATTGCCTTATTATACCCCGCTGAGCTTTCAGACGCTGTGCACCACATCCTCATCAGGAGGGGGAGAGAATGTCTTTCAGGTTTTCATTCCTATGTTCTTGAATGCTGCTTTTCTACACTTTGGGATTTGGCACTGTAGCACAGGACCTCAACATGTCCAACTTGAGGAGTATTTTAACGAATGCAATGCAGGCACTCACATGCTTTGCACGATGTGAACTCTAATTTTCTGCTTTTCTGTTTAGCTGCTTGCTCTGCCATCCACTACATTGGCTGTCTCTAGCTCACTCCATCTGGCCTTGCAGTTCTCATCCTATCCCGGGCCATTGGAGTCACTCCATTCATGGCAACCTGGCCATCGAGGAGTCACTCCAATCCAGGTGAATCAGTATGGCCCTCTCAGGTACACAGTGCCTCGCCTCAACCTGCTCTTGTATTTAAATCACTCATACGGTATGCCTCGGCTGCCTCTGTCTGGTCAGCAATTGATATTTCCTTTGGGCATCCATAGCATGAATCATATGCCACCTCATCGACCCATAGCCCCACTGATACATGTATCAAGTTCCTGACTCTGGTCGTCATTCATTCCTCCTTACCTCATAGTTCATCTCTTTCCATTGATTACTCGAGCATTTCCATCCTCGAATCCGCTGCTTAGCTGGCTGCTCTCCCACCATCATTCATGTTCACTTTCAAGTTGATTTCCTGTCTCCTTTTCCTCAGTCTTCTTGTATTGAACTACTACACACCAACGGCGATCATCATCCTCCTCAGCTTTCCTCATCTTCCATCTTCTCATGAGCGCATCTGGATACCCCTTGCTCCTCTGTCTTCTACATGGATCTACTCCCTCCATTGACTACTCGAGCATGCCCCTCTCAGGTCCCTGCTGCTTCATGTTCCTTCTTCGATCTGTGCTTTCTTTTGGGGTTTTTCCCTATCCTGTCATCTTTCCTACTCATATCCTTCTCTTTAATGGCATATGTCCTGAAATCAAATGTCATCAGCCTGGAGGGAAGGCGACCTAGACCTTGGATCCTCAGAGGTTTCCTCCTCAAAGGGTTTTTTTCCTCTCCTCCCTGCCAGTGGTCATAATATTAGTTAGAGTTTGTGCTTTCTTAGGTTAATTAGTTAGACTCCTCTGTTGGATGGAGGTGGATGGTGGCCCTCGGCTTTTCACTCTCTCCTTAGGAAGTCCACCCTTATCATCTTCTCAGAATTCATTCATTCATCAGCCTCGCCTCTTCGATGCTCGGCACCCATTTGGGTATTCTTTTTGGGCTTCTTCCTAATCTACCTTTAGCCGACACAATCATTCCTGCAGCACCTGTAAGGGGGGAACCCTCCTCTAGGGTTCCTTGCGTCATACCCCTACAGGGTGGTATATCCCACGGATAGAGAGGTGGAAAACCACAAAGTAAATCAAGTCACACAAGCATCATCTCATCTAGTTATGTAAGCACAATTTAACTTTATTTATTAAAAGCGCCTTTTTTAAACCAAGGCGCTTGTACATAGAATAAACAAACATAACAATTTAAAGCCATTGCAGCAAGACACAATTTTAAAATCCATAAAACTTCAGACAGTAAATATAGAACTGATAAAAAGCAGAATACATTAAAATAAGTCTAAATATGCTAGACTAAGTATCAGAGGACCTTTATGGAGGAATACCACAGTCCTAAATCTTTGAGGGACAGTAATTGTCCAGAATTTTTGAAACTGGACGTGTACAGTAAAGGGATTTAGCACATGCCCAGCACACCAGACCATAAAACATTTCCAGTTTTCTGAATCAGTGTACCAGGTATATGGCTTTGTAGCCACCAAGAGCACATCAGCATCCTCTGGGGAAACCCTGAAGTGGGAGAGCTCTACACCCTCAGTAACCATGTGTGAAAGTGCAGGGTTGAAGATTCAGGTGCATCAGAGCATCCTACTCTTGTGTCAGAAGTCTGGCTCACAAGAGGAGTGGGACAGGAGGTTCCACTGCCAATTGTTGGAGAAGTGGAAACCAAATTTTTCAGGGCCAGTGAGGGGCCACAAGAATCAGGGTGGCATGCTTGAACTTCAATTTCACTAGAACCTCCTGTGTGACAGGGAATTGGGAAGGGCATATAGAAACATCCTTTTCAAAGAGAGGGACAACGTGTCTAATCAAAAAACTCCAAGCCCTGGAGTAAGCGAGTAGAAACAGGGCAGTTTTGCATTTTATGGAGACACAAACAGGTATATGTGTGGATCACCCTATTTTTTGAATAGGCCCTCCACAATGTAGTCTGAGAGTTCCCATTTGTGACAGACAACATTGTATTGACTGAGGTAATCCACAAGTGTTTTCAGGGTCCCTGGGAGGAGCACCACTGACAGAAACATTTCATGTTCTACAGCCCGGTGCCAAACCTTACTGCTTTTCAGCAGACAGCGTATGAATGAACTCTGCCTTGCTGATTGATGTACTACATCAACAACATATTGCCTGTGCAAATCAACAGCTGATTCCCCAGAAGGAGATTGGCAAAGGCCTGTAGGCTATGTAAAACAGCCCTTATCTCCAGTGTGATGCTGTGAAGCACCTTATTCAGAGGGCCACATTGACCCTCAGTCCTGAAAAGGCCCAGATGAGCCCCTCAACCTGTCTTTGAGGCGTTATAACCAGCAGGGGAAATGGCTGCAGGAACGGCGACCCTTTCCCCAGGTTGGATCTGTTCAGCCACCAGAGGAGGGAATGATGGAGAGAAGAAGTGACCAGTATGAGGCACTTCAACTCATCTGAATGTTGAGTCCATTGCACTCTGAGAAACCATTGAAGGATTCTCATATGGAGGCAGGCCAGCAGAACAGTCAGGATGGCAGCAGTCATCAGACCAATCGGTCATAAGAGTCAACATGCCGACACATAATGGTTGAAGTACACTGACTGCCTGTGCCACTAGTGCTGTGACACGCCTTGAGGGCAGAAACACCCAACCAAGATCCATGTCCAGAATGGCTTCAATTTACTGGAGCTATTGGCAGGGGGTAAGGACAGACTTTGGATCGTTGACCAATATGCCTAGTCAGTCAAATAGTTGCCTGGTTCAAAACAGTGTATACACTATGGCTTCCCACAATGGGGCTTTTAATAGCCAATGTCTATTTATGTGAAAACAGGGACCGCTGCTATCACTGCAAATACTTTGGTAAAGACACATAGTGCAAAACATAAGCCAAAGAGCAAAACGTGAAACTGGTTCTGAGAACCCTGAATCACAAATCACAGATACTTTCTGTGCTATTTTCTGATCTTGACATGAAGATAAGCATCCTTCATATCTACTACGAGCATCCAGTCCCCATTTAACAGCAGGGGTTACAGGAACTGCAGGGACACCTAATTCTGAACTTCTTGTATTCTGTATGTACGTTCAGGTCCTGGAGTCTAAGACAGGCCATATATCCCCTGTCTACATTTGAACCAGAAAGTATCAGGAGTAAAATCGTTGATTCAGTTCTGCTGCCAGGACCAATTCTACAGCCTTTTTGTGGAGAAAGAATTGAACCTCCTCCAGTAGAAGGGTACAAGATGCCCTGCAGGATGCTGGTTTGGCAATGGGGGGGTAACTGCTGCCACAGTAAGGAGCTGTATGGCATGTCCATGCTGCACTACCTCCAGAACCCAAGCATCTGTAGTGATCACCTTCCATTTTTCTTGAAAGAGGGAGATACGGCTCCCACCACAACCCCTTGAAGCAGTAAGGCTGGAGTCAAGGGAGGGGAGTCAGAAGGCACTGGGGGGCAACTGCAGCATCGGTAATAGTATGACCTTTTGTAAGTCAGGCACAAGCAACAGGGAGCAGGTTTGTGGCCAGTGAGGTAGAGGGCTGAGGCCTCTGTGTTCCACAGCCCAAACATCTGGAATAACCTTTGCCAGGACAGGCACAGGGCATACAAAAAGAACAATAACCCCTTCTTCTGGGTTTGGGGTTAAAGTATGGAGGGACTTGGGAGTCATTCTTGAAGTCTGCCGCTCTCGTAAAGTATTTTCAACATCAGTTCCAAATAACTGCTTTCCTGTGAAAGGAGCATTCATCATGGGTTGTTACACATCAGATGAAAAAAACTGCCACTCTAAGCCAGGAGTGGCACCTAATGCATATTCCTGTGGCAGAAGCCCTGGCAACAGCATCAAAGCATCATAGGTTAATCTAAGGAGATGCATACTGGCCTCTTATTTTATTTAGTTTTTGATTACCGGGTGATTGTACTAGACACATATTGTCACTATTTTCAGACACGATCCGGGAGGTTACAAAGTTAAAAACAATGTTACAAACAACGTAGTACAGTTTCAGTTAGGAGCAGCAACACAGTACAGTACATAAGGCAGAAAAACATGGTGAGGTATACAAATTATAAATTTGGTCATAGACAATATTCACACCACAAATTGTGAAGAAAAAAATCAAAAACACAAAAATGTAGTATGCAGACAGTAGTAAAATAACATGGGGTAGTAGGTATGTAAGGTAAATGCTAGTAACAGTTGTCAGCAATTGACCACATTATACAGCATGTATACATAATCACCACAGACTCAGATCAAACTGGGCATGACAGACAAGTGTCATAAGAGCCAGTTTACAGATAGCATCATAAGCACTGTGAACAAGCACAGTGGTCCAAGTGAAAGTTGCCAGCGGAAAAGGAAGGAGATTGGCAAAAGTGGAGAGGGGAGGCTATGTTTCAGGTGAGAGGAAGGCAGGGTGTTTCATAGAGGAAGATATGAGTGATAGGGTTGTAGCCGAGGAGGTTAAGGGGGTTTGAAGCAAGCGCAAGATTCAGGGTTAACGAGGTAGTTTAGAAGCCTGTGTTTAAAGATGCCATGTGTGGGTGCAAGATGAGCTTCAAAGGGTATGGAATTCCAGTATTTCAGGGCCGCGTTGAAGAAAGCAGTGCCACCCTTTGAGGTTTTGCACCTGAGCATGTGTAGTAGGGATAGGTCAGCAGACCGCAGGCCACGGGTGGAGGACTGAGGCATCAGAAGGGTGCTCAGTGACACTGGAGTGTTAGACTTGATTATGTTATTGACCAGGGAGCAGAGGAAGAGGAGCTGATGGGTGGAGGGAGGAAGGCCAGTTGAGGCTGAGGTTGACATAGAGTTGACAGCGGTGCTTTAACTGAGGGGAAGCAGAGGCATATCGGCAGATGTTATTGTAGGTTGTGTCCCATTTGTGAAGTGAGGCTTTAGCAGTATTGATGTAGGTGATGGCACCATAGGCAAGTAACAGTAATAGAATACCATGCACAATGGCCAGTCTACCAGAGGGAGTGAGCACATTATTTGTTTGCTAAGCAACCCCAATTTTACTGTTATCTGGATTACAGGTGGCTCGAATATGTTGGTCAAAGTCTAGTGTTTCATCAAGTAGTACCCCAGGGTATTTAAACGTACTCACAGCGTCCATAAAGGAGCCAGCTGGACTAGGAATCTTAAGCTGACCATGACAGGTTTTCAGTTTATGGCAGAGCCAAAGAGCATAGCCTATGCCTTGGAGACATTGTGAAGGAACTTACTGTTCATGAGCCAGGATTGGACCTGAAGAAAAGCAGAGGATAGCTTAAGGTTGATGTCCTGTATAGTACTGGAACTATAATACAGAACAAGATCATCCACATAGGGGTTGATGGAGCATGAAAGGATGTTAAGTGCAATCCAGTTTATGAAAACAGAAAACAGAAGAGGGCCCAGTATGGAGCCCTGAGGAACACCAAGTTTAATGGGGAATTGATCAGATATTGCGGAGTTGAATTTAACTTGATATCGATTGGATAGGTAGCTATCAATCCAGACAGCAGAGCTTTATAAGAAGCCAATGGAAGTAAGATTGGCCAATAGAAGAGGGTGGTCAACCAGACTGAAGGCTTTTGTGAGATCTATATATATGGCACCAGTTAGGAGACTAGAGTCCTCAGCATGAAGTATGTCATTTGTGAGCTGGAGCAAGGCAGTGAAGGTGCTATGGCCTTTATGGAAACCATGTTGATTTGGTTAGAGCAGGTTGAATTTGGAGAGGAATTCAGTGATTTGAGTGGCTACAACCTTTTCAAGGATTTTGCTCAGAATCGATACAATGGCAATGGAATGGTAATTGGAGATGTCCGGAATGGTAGTTGGCGATGTCCTTCTTTAGTCCTTTCTTGAAAACTGGCCAATAACAATTGTTCGCTGAGCCAATATTTTGTCCTGGCCTGCTGGTAATTTTTCAGACAGAGTAGCCATAGTCTTCCAAAGGCAATTCTGATATGTCATCTTATATGCCTGACAGTTTGCAGTACCTAGGCCCAGGGTAGCTGAGGCAGAAGTCCTCTTACCCATGATATCCAGTTTGCATGACTCCTTATCAGGAGGAAGGGAGCTCAAGAGTCTAGGTATTTTAGGTCTGTCATGGGCTGCAATTATTACTAGAAAGTCTGTTTCAGGTTGCAATGAATAATATGGCTTAGCAGTAGGGGTAGGATATTGTTTATCTGCTTTTCTAGGAACAGCAGGAAGTTATGCAGGCCTATGCCAGGCAGCCAATGTATAACTCTCTAGAGAATAGTGCACTGGAGGAATAATAACAGCAGGGGAGGCTGAGACTTCCAAGAACTCATAAAGATTTCTCTTGGAAGAATCCTCTTCCTCAGCCTGGAACCTGGCCCAGCTTGGCCTGTACTTTGTTAAGGAAGGCCTGAAATGAGGCATCCTCAGGGAAGTTCTCGGTATATTCACCACACTCCCTTCAGAGCAGGACGACAGAAAGAAGTTTGCTTCAACCACATCTATAATGTCATCTTCTTCCATGTATTCCCGATTATATTCCAGCTCATTGTCAACTTCTACCATTATAGGTATTGAGTCAACTAGAGTGGGAGGAATAGGAGGAGATGCCAATGACAGGCATCCCTTCTACATCTGCCCATTAGAGCCTAGCATAGGGACAGAAAATGGAAACGTCGATGGTTCCAGTCAGAGGTACTGACAATGCAGCCATTGACTGCAGCATCATTATGCACTGAAACAGCTCTGACATTCTTTGGTACAATGCTTGCATAGCGATGAAGTCTGAAGGGGTCGTTGAAGGCCAAGATGTCAATGGGACAGTGCCCCATGGTGGTATAGGCTGTAAGTCCCTGATTGGGGAGGATGAGCTGACACCAGACCCCTACCATGGTTCCTGAAAGATTGTTAGGGGGGCTGCAGGACTCATGGTCGTACCTGGGCCCATCTCTTTCAAGTGACTTACTCTGTCTAAGCGGTTAATGGGAACAGTGAGGAAATGCTTCTTTTTCCTTTTTGTGCTGCTCTTTGTCTGCATGGTGGTGTTTGCCTGACAATTTCAATGATTTGGTTTTCAGTTTGATGAATCAGTACCAGCGGCTATCAACCATGGAAAGCGAGGGGCCAATGGTGAGCCAGGAACAGGAGCAGGTGATGACAGTGAAGCAGTCTTCGCTGCAGCCTGTTTCTCCATTTCTTGGATTAGAAGAAAGTTTTCTAATGCTTTCTTATGACACCTGGTTAAAGCCTAGGCAGATTTTGCATGCTTTAATGTCATAGGGCCCTATGCAAATAGGGGCGGAATTACGTGCCAGAGGCACGTATCCCACCCGTGGAATGCCACACCTGCTGACAGGTGCACACCGGCGGCATTCATGACTGCCAGCCACCCATCTGCAGCCCGCAGGTTTGCACAGGGCAGAGGTGGACAGAGTTGCGGTCCCAGGCGGGTGGCCAATAGAATGCCCTGTCTGGGACCCAGAGTAGATCCCCCGTGCAGGACAGTGCAGGACTGGGATTGTGAATTGGCACCCGTGCACCACGCAGGTTGCTACCATTGGTGGAAACCCCCTCTTCCAGCACACAATGGGGCACCAGCCCCGGGACTGCAGTACCATTGCCCCACACAGATGTGACTTCCCCCCCACCACACCATCCACACCACCTCTGACCACCAGACCTGGAAGGAAGTGCCACGGCCATGGGAAGCCGGCAGCAATGCCCACTGCACATCTTCTCCTCTGCCTGCACCGGGGACAGGGCATGTATATGTAGGGGGGCCGAGCTGCAGGGACGAGGGGGGCTCCAAAATGTTGGAGGGAGGGAGCTCAGGACTGGTTGTGCTGGGGGGGAATGCACTGCCCTCTGCACCCCTGTGGACAGCACTACGCACTGTAGTGACTGCCGCATAGTGCCAGCATGCCTCCTGCCTGCCCCTGGCGCATTGCTGTCTGTGCAGTCAAGGGATTGGGTGCATAGGGGCTGCATGCCCCAGATAGTGCATCCCGTGCAGGGGGTGCATTGGGCACAGAGTGGCTCCTTGCCGCAGATACATGACGTGTAGCCACTCCACCCTTTCATGCCTAGGGACCATAGTTTGTACCAAGGCAATGGATATAAACTGAGTGATCATCATCTTTATAAATTTTAGCATTGCTGCAATGGCAATAGTAGAACAACTGTTCTTGTCAATTCATGGCATAAAATATATTTAAAATAACAAACTGAAGTAAGTATACAGTGACAGCTAAATACTTGCAAAAGTTCAATTGCCTTCTTCAGCAGTGGTGGACTGACAAGCAAATGATGGTGGGAAAAAGAACTGAGGCATGCTGTAGACCTTTATGTATTTATGTATTTATTTTACCAGGAGAGACACACTAAGCTGAAAGCTTGTTTACAGGTGCAACCTGGGAGCACATGAAAGTTAAGTGATTTGCTCAGGGTCATACAGTATGCAAGTGGGGGCTGTGGGATTCAAACCCAGGTTACCAGGTCTGCAGCTCAGAGCCTTGAACCACTGCACTATACTGCCTCCACATTAATATAATATAGGTGGCGATGAGGCATGTTGATGTGGGTGGTCCCAGCCTGCAAAATGTTTTGGGTGGTCTTGATGCTGACAGGTTATAGTTCCATGATGTGGCTCAATGGAGTGAGATATTCTTGAAGATCTTCTTTTTTTCTGAACAAATGAACTTGATATGTTATTTTACTGTTGTTTTGACCTGAGCGTACCCAGGTAAGCCTCTGCACTAATACAATGGCTAGTTGTACAGTGGAAATAGTCACTGTGGCAGGAAAAGGGGCCTGAGGGGCAATGCCTACAATATCCTTTTTGGCTGAGAATTTGTTACCACTTCTACATGCTGCCTAGGAACTGTTGGGGAATTCCCTCCCTCATGAGACCCACTCCTGTAATGTACAGCTGATTGTGACAGGGTTGGGTAAGACCCTGTCCCATTTGTTATACAGAAAGAGTTAAAAGCAAGGATCTATTTTGTCCTCTCCTATTCTGCCACTTGTCTGTCTCTTACCTGTCTGATTGCGCAATCAAATGTTGTTGAGGCACCTAGGAATTGGCCACGTTGATGTTCCCACAATTTCCCCCTGTCATCTCCCTTGCTTCACCCACTATCTCTATTTTTTATTTCTCACCTTGCTTCTCTGTGGTTTAAAATATATGTGAATCTTTATGTGAAATAGGGATTACTTGGTTTGCAAATGTATATAATTATATTGTTGAAACGATTACAGAAAAATGTTGGGGTTTATTAGAAAAGATAGCAGTCTGGAACACAGGTGTTTGACTTAGAGATGCAATTTGACCTCCACAAGCTTGTTTACAGAATTGTCAACTGGAAACCAGCTCTGGCACAAAATGCATTATTTTGTTGCACCTCTTAAGACTAGACGTGCTGTTCAGGTTGGCTGCAGGAAGGAAAATGACAAAGTTTTGATACATTTTGTGAAAAACAGGTGATGTAACTTACAACATCAGTATGTAGAGTTTGAACTGATAGGTAAAACATCTTATATACTCAGAGCCACTTTTTATTTCACGGGGAGACTCAGATGTAGGATTTTTTTTTTGTTTGTACTGCTTTTATGAAGAGCTATCCTGTACAATTTAATTTTTCTATTTTATTATTATTGCTAATAATTAAATGCTGCTTGCGAATTTTATAACTCCTCCTTGTCTACCTATGCTTCCTGACTTATGTTTCTATGACACTGATCAAACTAACTGTTTCAGTTTTCCTATTGAATATACAGTATATTAACAGGCTAGCCAACTGAACTCTACTAGTGAGGAGAGAGAGTGATCTTTCACTAAACATGGTGGGCTGCATGGTGGCTCTTGCTCACCCTACCCTCATCATATGTTCTTTTGATTTTTTCTTGCACCGGATAAACTGTGTACTTGAACTGTAAAGCACTACTTTTCCTTATTGGGGACTTACTTATTACCTAATTCTTTCAACAATTACGAGCAAATCTGCATGTTGCATCAGACAACTTTTTTTTTGAGGGAGGTCAAACACAGCTCCATGAGGGATCCAGATTTGGAAGCCCTGGGTCCGTGTTACCCCTCCTTATTCCCTATGATTGCTGTTTAGTTGCATTTAAAGTTCACTGAGGTTCCCATAAGTATGAGTTTTTCATTAGGTGGGTGGGGGAGTAGCAGATGAGCAAGCCCCCTGTGACCTACTATACCCTCGCTGGAAGGCTTGACTGCTTTGCTGCACTAGCCCTTATTCATCTGTCGTGGTTAGGTAGTTTTACCCACATTGAAATAATTTACTGTACCATATAATATGGGGTTTGGTTCCCCACACCAGCTCCTTCCACAAGTTGAACTGGTTCTTGACCTTCCTAATAACTCCCTCAAGCTTCTCTATCCAGATTAGATTTGTGAGTGCTAAGGCCCACTCCTGTGTGAACTGTGGGAGAGTAAGTGGGGAGAGGAAAGCCTCCATCACAGCCCCATCATGTGGGGTTGCCAGAGTGTAGAGCTTGGTATAGAAGGTGTGGATTGCATCCACTGTCTGCTGTGTTCCATGGAAGGTTTGGTTAGTGTGGGAGTGTCACTGGGTAGTGACAGTGGCCCTGGTCTTTTGCTTCTGGATCTGGTGTGCCAGTAGTCTGATAGCCCTGGGCACCATCTCATAGTATTTGTGCCTGAGAGAAGTTAGAATCAGTTCCATTTTATACATCTATATCTTGTCTATTTCCTTCTTTACCTTGCCCGCTTGGAGTTTTACAGATCTGTCTCCCTGTCTGTGGGCTTCCTGTAGGAAGTGGTGAGTAAAATAAATAAGGTGGTGCACTGAAAAGCAATGAGGCAAAGGCAACTGTGTCAAAGCTCATATAAATTTATTCCACCATAGTACTCATAAAAGCAGGGAATAAGGCTGATTTCCCAGTGCTTCACCACTGAGATATGAGGCTTCATCAAGGGGCGATGTTGAACTGAAGTCTTAAGCCTGAATTATCGACCTCAGTCTTCAACCATGTGCTACAGACTATTAACTATGGCCAAGCAGCATCCATACCAGAAGCAGGAACATACACAGAGGGGGACAGAGGCCACGGATGCCCAGTCCAGGCAATGGAATCTAGGTCCACTTACATAGCAGACCACCATGGGGAGACAACCCAAAGGGGAGAAACAGGTAAGTGGCCTACCTGATCTGTGCTATGTGCAGGGCTGCTCATTTTGACCACTGTAATGGAATCTGATGGAGAATTCATGTGGGCAGTGGAGAGGTACAAGGGGTTTCTTGTGTTGCCTGTAGATGCTGCATTATTTGCTGCATGGTTTCAGCCTCTTGCTTTTTTTTTATATAGTTCTCTGCCAGGCTTGCTGTACCAGTGTTGTTGCCAGTGAAGGGGTCCACTGTGGCTGATCTGAGGGAGGCAGGAAAGGTATGCCTCTACTTGCAAACTCTGTTTTCACTTGGCCTGCTGCTTTGAAGGTTTTTGAGTCCTTTGGGAAATTAATAATATGGCCATGCATGTCACCAAATATGGTTCAACAGGCCAATTTTGAGCTAGGTCAGGCCAAACCCAAATCGGCCAGATTTGGCCAGAAATTAAATGAAAGGTTCAAGGGGAGTTATTTTTTATGGTGTTCTTCCAGCAGGATATCCCACTAGCACCATCAACAACCTCACTGCATGATTGGCGAGGCTATGAGAAGGGTCTATTAATCATCAAAATCTCCCAACCCCTAATCAGCTTCTTTAAATGTGCAACAAGAGCTTTTAATCCCTTACCAATATAAAAATTATTACAGGCCACTTTTCTGTGTTTTTTTTCAAGTGAAGCCCATTTCAGTTCATTTCACCTAACTACCCCTAAACCCGAACAGTCCAATCCTATAGCCTGACTCAGTTCCCAGCCCTAATTAATAATCATTTTGGCTGGATAGAGCATATAGAACTTTACTCCCTGCTGACAGAGGACTTTCAATATCGGGACATACTCTCGTCGTCTGGCCTGAAGAGAGGAGGGGTAATCATCATTGAGGTAGATCCACTGATTATTTTACAGCTCTATTTTGTTTCTCCAAGCCTTCATTAGGATTTCTTGTTTTTCTTGAAATCAGAAAAAGTGGACTATGATGGACCTTGGGGGGTGGAATCTTTGGCAGCTGGGTTGGGCCCTAGAGCCTTGTGGGCATGCTTGATCTCCAATGTAAAGGTTGGCAGGAGATCAAGCATGGTGCAGAGAAAGTTCTTGAAGAAAGCCACAATATCAGTTCTTTCTTCTCCCTCTGGTATGCTGTAGAAACTGAGATTGTTTCTACACCTATCCATAACCTCCGTTTTTTTCTTCTAGATACTGAATTGCTATATGAAGTTACAGTAGGGCTAACTCTGCTGTGTCTACCCAGCAGTCCATTTTGGTAAAGTGGCTGTATGCTCTTCACTCTTTTTCTCCAACTTGTTCATGTCCATTTGGAGTGCAGCAGTAGTATTTCAGACCTTCTTTTGAAAATGTCATAGTTCAGCTATCAGGATGTCCATCTTTCAGTTTAAGTGCTCAGTCAACAGTGGTTTTGTTTGGGCATTTTGTGACATGTAATATAGGATATCAAGTAACTTCAGCTGCATAAGTCGGTATCTATCATATTTAAAGAACTTACACGTCATTCCATATCATGCTTCAATTATAGGTTCCCTACTTGTGAAGGTATGGCTTGGTCCCAATACAGAGCCAAGCCATTTACTTTATTGGACATTAAATTATATAATTGTACATAGAGGTGTGATATACTGTAGGGTGTGGGAGTGTGGCCCACAAAGCCGGAGATAAAACATTAGTGCTGTGTTCATTGAACCAGCTGAGCAACCCAAAATGACTTGTGAGTAGATGTGCTACTTGTAGAAATTTGAAGTAGTCCTGATTGGTGGTAGTCCACCTTTGTCAAAAGGCAGCATATGTGATCAATTTGCCATGTAGTAAAAGTTGCTCCATACCTTTGTTTGGAGGCCCAGTGGGGTGCCGTAATGACTCGGTTTTCTGTCTTAAAATTGGGATTTACCACTAAGGGTTATGAGGTGTTCCTAATGGGATCCATATGTAAGAGTTGGAATAATTGCATATGGGCTCTCACAGAAGCCTCACTAGGGGGAATTTTAAGGGATTGTGGCAGACATTTAGATGGGTTATGGAGAAGGGAGGTGACAGCTACCTCCTGTGTATGACAGATATATCGTTCAATGTCCAACCATTGTGGAACATATCTGGGTGGATCCTCCAAGTCCATCTCTCTGTATCATTCAAGGTATTTAACCACTATGAACAGCCAAGTAGTAGAGTTAGCAATCGGGTAAGCATAAGCCTCTATCACTCCTGGGGGCTACAAGTTTGCAATAGGCCCTTCATACAGCCTTCCCTTGCCAAATAAATTTTGATATAGTCCTATGTACTGTAGATCTTTAAACTAGGAGAGGGGTACTACTTGATTAAGCATGCCTAATGGGTAGAGGACCCTAGGGAGCAAGTTGATTTTAATGATATTAATTCTGCCCCATAGAGTGACCGGTAGACTCTCTCACCTTGCTAGGTCTTGTTTGAGCTGTCCTGACACAGGATCTAAGTTATGTTTTTTTCATCTGTGTTTGTGACATACCCAAGTAGATTCCTAAGTATTTAAGCTTGCCCAGTTTCCACAGCAAGCCCTGTCCTGTGATGTCGGACCTCTGTGCCCTAACTTTCAGAGGCATGACTTCTGTTTTATCAAGACTGAGCTTATAATTGGAAATAGTACTGAAGCTTTTTATGATGTCCAATACCACAGGTAGGGAATGTTCCCAGATGAGTGATATGAAGCAGTATATCATCTGCATAGACAGATCATTTATATTGGTAGAGACCAGTGGATATACCCTGGGTTTTTGGAGTGCTCTTAATTTTTCTTCTCATGGGTTCCAAGAAGAGATTAAATAAGAGTGGGGAAAGGGGACATCCCTGCCACGTGCTCCTTTGGAGGTTCACAATATCAGAATGCATGCCATTACACAGGATCCTGGTGCGGGGTTAGCGTATAGTATTTGAACCCAGGTAACAAACTGCTGTGGAATGTTAAATTTGTGCAATACATGAAACAAATATAGATACGCGTTCAAATGCTTTTTCCATGTCCAGGGAGGCCAAGACTGCTGGATCAGGGCTGTCCCTGGACATGGTAAATAAATGCGTCAGTTTTCTAAGATGGTCTGATGTTAGTCTTCTGGGGACAAATCTACATGTTTCCTACTAATCACCCCCCAACCCTCAATACTTTGTTGAGGTAGGCTGCCAATACCTTCGACAATATTTTATAATCTAAATTGATCAAAGATATTGGTCTATGGCTTCCAACCTCAGTAGGCTCCTTGCCTGGTTGTAATAATACTGTGATTAAGGCTTCAGTCAAGCTAGAATCTAGAGTGCCATGCTCACAGATATAGTTATAGGTCTCTAAAAGTAGAGGAGCTACTGTACACCACCCTTCAGCTTTTTGTAAAAGTTTGGAGCATAATCATCCAGGCCTGAGGCTTTCTCCAAGGAAAGTGTTTTGATGGCTGTTTCAACTTCCTGAAGGGTCAGGGGAGACTTAAAGAAAGTGTTTTGGGCCTCATTTAATTTCAGGAAGGGAGTGTCCTGCAGAAATTCTTCTATCTTTTCCGTATGGGACTCTATAGCCTCTGAACTATACAATGCGTGGTAACATTCTTAGACTTGAGACGCTATGCCCTGGGGATTAGTAATTACCTGCTTGTGGTCTGTACAAATGCTCTGAATACTCCTATCCATGTCTTGCTTTCTAAGCCATAGCACCATAATTTCCAGCTTTACCCCCCAAATTGAGAAAACTTAGCTCTAGAATGGCCTATTGCATGCGTTGCTTTTTCTTGCATGAATTCACCATATTTAGCCTGGAGGCTATCTAGTTTCAGCCACATGCCCTCAGGAATAGAGGGGGGAAGAGTGTTTTTTCAAGGTCTCTAATTTCTGAAAATAAAGTTGAAGCATCCTGCTTCCTAGCCTTTTTACACTTTGTCACTAAGCGGATAGGTTTCACCCTTAGGCTACATTTTTAGGGCTACTCTATCACATTTAGGCATTAAATGTTTAATATTAGTTAGGAAATCTGTATGAATTTTTGGATGAATTCAATTGTGTTTTTAGTTTTAAGTAATTGGTTATGTAATCTCCAGACTTTTTCTGCTTCAGAAGCTTGTGTGAAACTGCGTTAAAGGATGACTGGATGGTGATCAGAAATGACCTTGGCCCTATGCCTGCACCTGTGGATTCCATGAATGTGTCTGCCACCACCCAAAAGAAGTCAATCCTAGAGAACATTTTGTGAGGCAGAGAATAAAAAGTGTGGTCTCTCTGGGTGGGGTACAACAATCGCCATGGCTCTGTGAGTCCCATGGTGTCAATTAGTTGCCTAAGCGCCCTCTGCCCAGGGGATAATCCTCCCTTCCTACAGCCTGACATGTCAAGCTCATTAGTGTTAACAGCATTCCAGTCTTTTGCAAAGACAGTAGGGATAGTTGCCCAGAGCTCCAAGGGACTGAAAAAGAAACATGGGTCATCTTGTGTGGGTCAATAAATTGATCCCAAAATTACCTCCCACTGCCCCAGCATCCAGGCAGGTCTGGAATTTCTTGCAAAAAGTGAAATAGTACCCATTGTGCCACAAGTATTGCTACCCTTTTCCTGTGGGTGTCATAAACATGACCCACCCATTCTCTACTAAAAAGAGTAACTGGGTCAGCATTAAAGTGGTGTTCCTGTAAAAAAGAGATATCAATTTGTAGTTTTTTCAAACGGTTTAGGACCTGGTACCATTTACCATTGGCCTGGGCACCATTCACATTCCAGGTGCAATATTTAACAGCTGTAGCTACTGGGGGGTTGAAAGCCATAGAGTAGACCAGTTTGATATCCCACTTGCCTCAGTGCATGACGCATGCATATGCCCATAACTGTATATATCAGCCCCTACCCTTCCCCCACAATATAATGTGTCCCAGAACCAACCACAAAAAAAACATGTAACATGAAACATAGAACTAGTACCAAATACCAAACTATAATCCAAAACATCCAGGCCATCCCAGAGAGGCATTTCCCTTCATGTAGGATGAGGATCCCAGCTGGTCCAGATTGTGCCCCACCAGAGCAACCACCAACTGTAGACCTGCAACCCACCATCAGATTATTAAGTATGTCTATGCATGTCCACAAGACAAAAAACAAAATATTGTGACATGAATGTGATCAAATCACCCTTAGGGAGAATGGACTGTGCAGGGGCAAACAGTACAGATAGGGACCATACAGGATCAGTGGGGACAATATGTGATAAACCCCAATCTGCCCTCCTTGCTACTCTTACATATAGCATGGCCAGTAAGGCAGATGAATGCAGTGCCTCCCCGAAATGGAAATCTGAAAATCCCAACTTAACACAGCATACAGTAACCCCTCGCTATAATGGACAGAATGGTAGCCGCAGTGAGAGTTCGTAATAGCTCCCTGTTTGTTACATTGAGAGATGCCTGTACTAAGCACTAACTTAATCAGTTTTGTTCACACTCTGCTTACCTGCCGATACCTCCAAACTGCAGGCTGAGGTTATATATCTGATGAAACAACTTTAGTTTGTTTTAAAATATTCTGTTAACATTAAACATTTCTGTTTTTCAGACTGCTACATTATGAGGACCTACATTTCTTGCCCATACATCTCATACTGTTGTTATGATACACCCACCCCCCTCCATGCCTACATCTTTCCAGCTGATCCTGTCCCTTCATTGTTGTGATACAGTAAAAGTTACCAGCGCCCAAGTATAGAAGTCCCCTAAGCTACAAACAAAAATATGCTTTTTACTAATATGGACAGTAACAGCAACAGCAAAACAACAGGGTATACCCCCCCAACAATGACACCAACACAGCGACCTACATACCTGTCGACAAAATCGACAGTTTCTGACAGGTCGCTGTGTTGGTGCACCTGAAACGGGCACACTGCCTCCCAGTCCTGCACCCTCTCCCCGAATCAACTCCAACTGGAGTTGAGAATCCATAGTATGGGGGGTGTGGGGGCAGAACCCTCCCATAGGGTATTCAGGGGCAAAGTCCCCCGATGAAAAAAATGGACCAGGAGACAAATGGGATTTATGTTGACTGCAACTTGCGGTCGACATAAATCCTGTCGCTGTGATGCCGGTCGACAAAACTGTTGTCGAACCAGCATCGTAGAGCCAAACAAAAAGCACAGTCAAATGGACAAGACAAATGCCTCAGATGGTCTTGCCAACACTGTTTCCGACTTGTGATTCTGCATTTGCCTCACAACTCTGCTTCTTCTCTGGTGGCAGATCTCAGCTGGTTAGCCTACACATCTTTCGGCCTTCCTTCCTCTGGGTACATCCACTTTACAGCTCATGTAAAAGCTAATGCAGGCAAATACAGCTAGAAACACCAAGAGCCACGAGGCATTCATTATACCCAGGATTTCACTAAAGTGGGGTTTGCTATAAACAAGGGATTACTGTATTACCAATGCAACTCCTTATAATTTCATATACAATATTAAGTACTAAGAGCAACCTTTAAATCAAGCTCCTACAGGTCCATTTATGTACAACCCTGAGGATTTGCAGAACCAGTGATGGAAGAAAGCATGCTCCTGTGACTCAGAGTAGGCAAGGTGTGGCTCACAGTCTCAGACAGCTAAATCTAGCAAGGAGATGTGTCCCCTTCCCAATAATGCAAACAATTGCATGGCCACCTGATCAGGTTATGGAAATAGAAAAGCCAATATAAGAGTCTGAACCTCCAAGGCTACGGACTACAAAATGTCTATGATTGACAAAGACTCTGTTTGAGTTGAAACATTGGTCATTTTGGTGTTTCCCCTGGCCCAGGAAGGTTGGTGTTGCAGTTAAAATGGCTCATTAAATGAAGAAAAAGTCTTTATGTGAACCTTACAACTTGGTTGGACTCTATTTGGTTTTCTATATATGCCCTAGGTAAGTGCTGTGAGTTCTCCAAAGCTTTAAGGACTGCAAAATGTCTATGATTGCTAGAATATCACTGGCCAGAGGCATGTAGGAGGTAAATTCAACATAAGAGAATGTAAGGGTCCAACACAGACAGCTGCCAGTGAGCATACATAAAGTGCTTCTGGGTGACAGCTGTGAGGTCCACAAGTAACTCATGTAGCAAAGAACCATGCTTATTTCTAGAAAGATGAATCTGAAGACAGATTGAACTCCCATTGCATGCTAGTGAAGGAGGTGTGAAGCAGGGAGATCCCCAGTAGAAGGCTATCACGGCACCTCTCTGCCACTCTATTTCTGCCCAGGAAACAAGTCAGAAAAAATGGCAGGCAAACCTTCCCAGGCTTCTTGAGCAGAAGCAAAGTGTTTTGTGCCCGCATTAGTGGTGATCAGCAGTTTAGCTGGATATAGCATATGGAATCGGACTATAGCAGCGAGGAGTTTTAATTTGACCTCCCGATATTCTCCCTGTAACTGTCTGGTCAGTAGTGTTAAGCCGTTGAAGATGTAAAATCTACTAGAATGTCAAAGTAATTCACAATTTTCCAGCACTTTCCTTTGAACATGGATTTTGTCCAGAAGATTTGCATCTTCAGGATGGTTGGATGGGCCTGCTCTTGGGTAGAGATGCCGGTCTCAGAGAACAATGTGCACATTCAATAATGTACTTGTTCCCATGAGGGGAAGGGCCAGCCACCTCCAGATAAAGTTGCTGCACAAAGGCCAGCATGCCCATGCCCTCTGCATTTTCAGGTATGCCCACTATAACCAAATTATTGTGTCTATTCCACCCTCATTCTTGCTTTGAACTTATTAACTTTCTTCCTGAGGGCAAGGACCTCTGGGCCCAGTGGACTCACCCAGTTAACAAAATTAAATAAATAAACTCTGTTTCTTCCTGGGCCTGTCTATCTTCTATGGAGCTAACCTGGGCCTCTATGTCACGCATTCTGCATACAAGAGCAACATGGGTTGGACAGATCTTTTTCATGTCCCCCACTAACTCCAACTTGGCTTCTTTCATAGTGTGCAACTCCTGGAAAAAAATGTTTGGTTATCTCTTTGGCATCAGGTCCTGCTTCCAAAGGACAGAGAAAGAGCTGGTGGCCTTAAGCCTTTTAAAGTCCCTGGGCCTGTCTGGGAGTGGGGGTGGAGTGTGATGCTGTGATGGGTCAGGAGGAGCAGCACCGTCCATCGCTTCCATAATGCTTAGTTTGGCACAGCAATACATGCAGGCACTCGGGACTAGAAATGCACTGGCAGTAAGTGAACAGGTTGATGATGAAATAAATGAATTTGCCTCTGAAAAAATGAAAGTTTTAGCATGACAATCTGGGGAATTGTATGGAGCTCTGAGCCACACGTCTGTCTCAGCCAAGCTGCATCACATGATTCCTCCTTAGTGATAGTTTTATGCAGCAGGGTAAGGTCAACTGCCAGCTCCATTGATCGATCATCCTGCTCCCACAAGCAAGTCTCAAGTTCATGAAACAGGACCCAGTAGTGCACTGCTAGCACGGAAATAGGGAGGGTGCAGGAAAAAGGGGCTGATAGCCCAAGTGATACGCAGTTTCCAAGTATTTTCACAGCACCCCAATGAGACGGCAATTGTTTTTAAAGCAAAACTGCAAATTTATTGGCAAAAATACTAAGCTTGCTCACTGACCATTTACTTTTCCCGGTGCTTCGGATTTCAACAACCCTTGCTATTTTTGCCAATAAATTTGCAATTTTGCTTTAAAAACAATTGCTGTCTTGTTGGAGTGCTGCGAAAATACTTGGAAAATAAGTCTCAAGCTCATCTAGGCATTTGGTGTGCAAGTCAGCTGACATCCAGATTATTAATGGCCTAATGGAGGTGAGCAAACTGAGTATTAAGGTTCTTGAATCCTGCCTGGACTTCATTTTTTTTTACCCTATACAGCAGTTTCTCGAGCCAGTCTTATATGATTGCACCCCCCACCCTCCTCACCAACCTTTTCACGGACTTACTGGTTATCCACCTCTTGGCTAGGACTGTTATGTTGGGAAGCCAGCCATGCAGGGGGTGCACGTTTAAATGGGTGGCATTTTCCTCTTGATCTGCTTTTCCTCCTCATTGTGCTGACATGCAAAGATGTGGCATGCATGCATGACAAGCATCCGTCAGCAACCCTACCCCCTTCTGGTGCTCCCAGCTGTGCTGCCGACTTGTCTCAATCAAGTCTTTACCAGATGGCAGTCACACTGCAGGAGCAGTATTTCCCACTACTTAGGAAGGATAATTTTCCTTGGAATGCTCGATTCTTCCTCCTGTATGGCCCTCAGTGGCCTGTGCTCCTTCCCAAACATGGGTTGCCAGCATAGCGAGTAGTAGCACTACCACTTCATCAACCAGCCAGCTCCCAGACTTCATCTTGGAGTTCACACATGAGTGTTTCTACCGTCGACCTGGGTGAAGGTGGAGCCAACATAGTACATGTTTAGTTGTTGCTTGGATACTCCACTGCCACTTCGAGCATGTAGCTGCTCTACATGGAGACTCTGTAGGCCCTTTGCAATTGGGTCCGATGGCATATTGATTTCACCTGCTATGCCATAGAGAATGGGTAAGAGCAATTGAAGTGACTTAGGTTGAAGTATTCGGCATGAATGGTAAAGATTCAGTGGAGATTTCCACAGAGCAGTAAGCTTGGACATCCATCTTTGCCCCTCTGCCATGCATTCAAATGATGAGGATTCTCCCACTGGGAACATGGTGTAATTCATCTTGGGAGTAACACAGACGGCCTCCCCCTCCTGCAGTCCCTACTCAGGCAGTGAACCACAGAGAACTCCCATTGAACAGCCACCTACAAAACTGGTTTGGCATCATCTCCCAGTCAGATCTCTGTGATGCAAACCAGGTTGACTAAGGAACCTGAAATAAAGTCTACCATAATAGCAGTCGTGTTCCTCATTGACTTGGTGTTGCATAAAACCGTCCAGAGGGGGAAGGATGAAGATCACTGATATAATGGCTTTCTGTCCACTCAGTCTAGTAGAAACCCTTGGTGTTGGAACCCAAAGTGGCCCAAATGGAAGCAGAGCCATCCAGTCATTGAGTGCCACTGAAGCAGACAGATCCATTCTGTCCTGTCCTTCTGTGGTGACATCATGTTTTCCTCCTGAGGCTGCATTGCAGTCGACAGCCACCAGTACAACAACAGGACTAAAAGTTTAACAAAAATGAAACTCTGCCACAAAAACAGACTTCTGTGGGGACTCCCAGCAGCAAGTAAACATTTATTTTAATGATAGACATATCTACATACATATTTAGGGTCTGGAGATAAGAAGACCAGTGGGCAGTTGAGTTCCTCACCCACACCAGCTCAGTGGGGGTACACTGTCACCCCTTTTCCTGTAAGGCATAGTCCCTGATGATTGGAAAAATCACTAAAATTATCCCGGTTCTAAAAAAGGGGACACCCAAGCTTCTCAACAATTACAGACCCATTTGCTATTCCCTTCACTCAGTAAATTACTTGAAAAGATTGTAGTCTCCCAAATGACTGACTTTCTCCAGACACATAACTGTCTCATGCCCAGTCAGCATGGTTTTAGAAAAGAGCACAGTACCACAACTGCTCTGACTAGTCTTACCAATGTCATCCAATTTGCCAGGAATGGTAGCTCCTTTACCAGAGCAATCTTTATTGACCTTTCCAAGGCCTTTGACACCATGGATCACATGTTGCTCCACTACAAACTAATTTCAGGCCTCTCACACCAAGCAGCCTTTTGCTTCATGAGCTATCCCTGTGGGAGACAGCAGTATATCCATTTCACAGATTCACAGAAATTTGACAGCAGAAAAGGACTACACCGGCCCATCTAGTCTGCCCTCATATACACCCCTCCCCCCCCTCCTCCTTTTACTGGCTCAGAATTTTCCCCCTCACACCTCCTATTTCAATAATGCAATTTTTCACCCTGACCTCAATAAATCTTGGTGTCACTCAGGGTTCCATTCTTGGTCTGCTGCTCATCTTCATTTTTATAAATGACCTTCCTTCTGTACCCTCACACTGTGTGTTGATCACGTACACAGATGATATTGTTTTGTATCTCTGCTCTCCCTCCATCATCACTATTAACTCACAGCTCCAGGAGGATTTTCCATGGTTCAGGGCTGACTCCTTAAAAACAAATTGATCCTGAATTCCTCCAAGATCCAAGCTATGCTACTTGGGTCTCTGGTCAGACTCTGGTCCTGTACCATGCCTCTCTCTATCCATTGTCAAGATGGATCCCACATAGTAACAGTGATTGACTTTAAATATCTTGGGATCACCCTGGACCCTACTCTGAACTTCTCCCTTCATACCTCCCTTTCCTGTAAGGCAGTTAATATAAGACTTGGCCTTGCTCACTGCTCAAGGCACTCCCTTATACTCAAGTCTAGACTTGCCATCCCACAGGTTCTCTTCCTCCCCACCTCTAATATGGACAGCTAATCATTTCCCATTCATCCAAAACTGTTCTAAGTGAGTGGGAAGTGTTCTACAACAACATCTGTCACTTATCCCTAAATTCTCCATAATTCACACATCACTGTGAACTTTATGCCTTCCTGGGATGGCCCACCAACTGCAGCTCAGTTCTACTCCCTAGGGTGTTGTGCTGTTAAACTGCTAAGATCTCACACACCTCGCTTCCCCTCCCCCCAGCACCTCATCAGGCCTACTCACTCAGATCCAATTATGCTGCCCTCCTTCAAGTTCCAAGGCGCTCATCAAAAATTGGGGAACAGGCTTTCTCAGTCTGTGCACCAAAATTCAGGAACTCACTTCCACTCCCTCTTGAGATTCACAATCTATCCTCACACAGGCACTTCATGGTGCCCCCTTTAGCCATCTTATGGGGTTGACCTCCTGCCACTCTGCTGTTTAATCTCCACTCCTTTCCATACTGTGCTATTCATCTTAGTCACCCTCTCATTCTGGGCATGTCCTACAGTCATGGATCTTAAACTTCTTTATTTTGCTGCTGAATGTATATTAATAATCTATTGTATATTTATACTCTCCTACTCATGTATGTAAACTCCCTGAACTATTAATTGCTCCTATTTTATGTTGTTTGCCTGGCTCCAGGCTATTTTTCAGTACTCTGTAGCTTTCTGTGATTATTTGTTCACACTGTTGCATCCTCCCAGATCATACCTGAAAATAGGCATTTGCTTGCCTAGTGTACCCTACCTGGTAAACAAAAAGCTAAATAGATAAATAAAGTACATAATGTGCTTCTAGTCCAGTCTGGTGGCCCTGGCTAGTGGAGCATAATTCCACCACATGAGAGACCCAGGATTAATTCAGGTCTCGGTCCTGACTGTCCCACCTGGGCTGGGTGGGATGTAGGACACAAGTGGTGGTATCCTGCTGCTGACTTTGGGTGGGTGGGAGGGGAGGTGATTTGGCCACTACAGCACATCCTACAGCAGGGATGGTGGTGTCACTGTCAACATCAGTAATATGTGACATCAGCCACTCCTCCCACCTACAGTATGGTGTTATAGGCAGAAATAGGCCAGTCCCATAGAGGTAGAGGGGTCTAACAGGGGGAAAATACTCTACCCTCTGGTACCTCTACTACTTCCTGTCTCCCACCCAAACTCACTCCCCCCCTTTTTTCCTGTCCCCTCTCACTTACTCTCCTGCTCACCACCTTTCCCTCCTCTCTAGCCTCCTTTTGGCGCCTAATGATCACCCTCTCCTGGAAGTTTCCTTAACCTCGAAATTGTCTACTCTGCTTGAACCTGTTATAGCTTGTTTTTCTATGAAACTTAAAAACGTTACTGCCTTAAACTGTTAATAGCAAATTTATGATGTAACTTTCCTGTCTGGTTTTACCTGTAATGTGTATTGTGCTTTGTTAAATGTTCTTTGTGACGTGGAACCTTTGTAAAAGAGCCCTGGCTCAAAGGTATTAATTCCTAGACTAATAAACTAACTAAACTAAACCCTAACTTAATGATAGCACAACACCCCACTTATCTAATGAGTTGTGATGGCTCGATTGCCCTACTGAATGCCTCTGCCACCTTAGGAGACATCCCAGCAGCTGGAAAGCACACAAAAACCATCAAACCCCACCATCTATTTTCCCATCATATTGTGGGGAACATTACTTCTTGAGAGCAAAGGGATGAAGGTTAAAGTGCAGGTGGAGGAAATCCAATTCCAAGTTCAACAAACTTGCCCTGGTGTCTATTTCCAGAGTTCCCGGGAAGCAACAACTACTGCAAGAAGAAATTTCTTTCCGGGCATTATCGCAAGTGAGAAAAATCAATTAGCCATTTTCTCCTGGGCTTCTCTTCAGGACGGTGGATGGGATTCTTCACCATAGGAGCCTATGTCAGTGAGCAAGTGAGGTTTCCTTGGAGAGATGAAAAGAGTTTGGCAATTTATTATTGGTCAAGACTGCAGACATTAGGCCTGAGATAGCCTGCACTGTTGATAGTCATGTTTGCAGTGGTCATGACGTGGAGATGTTTGAACCTCTATTTGTTTGGGACAGGTTCTGTTCAAAAGGTCAGGATAAAACTGTCTGAGCATTGTCGAGTCTGGGTTCACATGTCTGTGACTTAGACCCAGCACCAGCATTTCTGATAAAGAGGGGGCAATAAGCTAATGTCTATACTCATCGGGCCCTATTCTCCATGGTGTGGACTGGCTATGCACCACGTATCTGGAGCATGCCCCCTGTGCCCAATTCACCAAAATGGCATGGGGCTGTTATGTCCCGGATCCCCAGGCCCGCCATTGATCTCTGCACGTGGGTGGTCCAGGGGGGTGGGGCGGGGGTATGCCCATGCGCCATGGAATTTGACAAAGCGCAGAATGCCAGGTGAAGAGGGGTGCAGGCTACATGCCACTACATGTTCCTGAGGCAGTTGTAGCCACTGCATGCTCCTCTGACTGGCCACAACACATCACCCTACTGGCATCACTGGGATGGCCAGTGGCCGAGGATGTGTGAGGAGGGCTGTACTACTGGCCATCCCGAGCTGCGGCACCGATAGGCAGGTATGGGGGTTGTCGGTGCCACAGGGGGATGGAGGTCACGAGCCACCACTGTTCCTGAGTATCATGTCGCAACAGTGATGGGAATACCACGAAGATCATCACAGCAACATTTCCGATAGTTCACTGTGATGGTCCACTGTATTCCCAACACTGCTGCCTCCGGGGTGTTTGCCTCCTCCCTGAACCATCTCTGACTCAGAGCTGATTATTTAAAGTCCCGGGGGTGGGGGTCAGAGCCCCCGCAGAGAGCAAGCCACCCACAGAAAACAAAGTTTTATCCAGCGATGGCACAACACCAGCTGGCAGTGTTGTTGCCATCGCTGTACTGATGGTCGCTGTTCTCTGTGTCACTGTGGCATGGTAGAACCCTGTTCCAGCAGAGGTGTCAAGGTAGGAGTTAGACTGCTGCTGCCAGGTGCACCTCAGTGTGTGTGTGTGTGTGTGTGTGTGTGTGTGTGTGTGTGTGTGTGTGTGGGGGGCCTAGTACTATACAGGGTTGGGGCTGCCATGGACCAGGTTGGGTGTGAGGGTATGTGTGGCACTACTGGGGTTGGGCTGGCATGTGTTCAGGGATACTGTAAATGATATGGGGTTTGGGTGAGCAAATGTTGGGGGGGCATCCTGCCATGGGGCAGTGGTCCAGTGGGGGTGGGGGACATCTGTGCACCAGGTGGGCTCAGCCACGGGAGCATGTTTCAGGTGGGGAGACTGCTCTTCGCTGGTGCATGGCAGTGCTGGTCCAGGTGCATGCGGGGGCTATTTACACACCCAGACCTGCACCTGCTCATGTATGGGATCCACTCTGGGACCTGGGATGGGCATCAGCCACCAGCCACCCTACATAGTCCTGCATGATGTGGAGGTTGGGCCACAGGTGGGTGCCCCATGGGTGCATGCGGTAGTGCATACTGCGCACCCTGCACCTGTTCGGGGCCACAGAACTACGTGGGCGGGACATGCGACTCCAGTGCATTTTTCCCACACCTTTGAGAATTCCCCACATTGAGATTATCAATGCCCCTCTAAGGGACAGTGTGTTCTTGTCCACTTTGAGGGAAGCAGTGTTGAGACCACTCCTAAAAAAAGCATCTTTAGATCCTGACAATCTCTTGAATTAGACCAAACTTGTCTTTCACAGGCAAAGTTATTAAGATGGTGGTGACAACGTGATTAAGTGAGCATCTAGAGGAGTTCAACATCTAGAAACCATTCCAACCAGGGTATCAATCTCAAAACAGCACCAAGGCTGCCTTGGTGAGGGTCTTAAATGATTTGCTTGCAAGGGATTACATAGATCTCTTTTGTGGTCCTGTTGAACTTGTCATCACAATTTGACACTGCTGAACACCAGGAACTGTTGGACCACATGAGAAGGGTTGCTGGAATGGTCAGCAGCACCATTTTCTGAAACCTGATTGTCTGATAGCAGTCACATGGTAAGAGAGTATCCCACAACACCATGAAAAAGAACGGTGTGCGGCTCACGCTTCACAACACTGCTGGCTTTATGCTGACTAGGCCTATGGAATGTTTAAACTTAGCCAGAGAAGTTTGATAAAGACTCCACTATGCACTTCATGTGAGCCCACAAACTGCCCACTTCATCCTAAATAGAGATGGGTGAAGTCGACAAAATTCGCTCTGTGAATTGATCTGCAAATTTAGCGCAATTCGGGAAGCATAGATCAATCCATGAAGTGTAGAATTTTGCCATAAATGACAGAATTCCACCCTCAAAGTGTGAAATTCTGCCATTTGCAGAAGAAATTCTGCATTTCACAGGCAGAATTCCACCACTTGGATGGAAAACATTGCTATTTCAGGCGAAATCAAAGTTACTGATGTAACCCCTCAGTGGCAGTATCCCAAGGGCTGCAATCCCTGCCTGCTTAACTACTAACAGGTTGAGGGGCCTAGGTCCAATGGCGGGTGCCTCTACCCAGATGTCAGGGTTTGCAGTAGTTAAACTAACTTGGTCACAGCCCTCTGGGACACTGTAACCCCCCTTTCTTCCCACTAGTGGCACATGCAATGCATTAGGAATAACTTCACAATGTACACTTACCCCCTGGACTGGCTCTGTAGACTCGACTCTGGGGACCCCCTGGAAAACAAGATTATACAGTGCAAAAACCACAGTACAATACTTTAACAAAAACGAATACTTCAGTCAGTGTAACTTTGCTGAAAACCAACAGATCTGATTTATTTAAGGAGCTGTAACAAGGAAGGGGGAAATCAGGTTAATTAGGTTAAACACATTAATAATCACAGTACTGTGCACATATTCATAGTCCCAAATTGTCACTTTCACTGGGTACCCAGGATGGGGGCTAGCCAGGGTCTGTGCAGCTGGATGGGGCCCTGTGATGAAAACAACACTTGCACAATACCCAATTGTAATCCAGAGCCGGAGAGCTCAGTTCATGAAGAAATGGAAAAAGCAACAATTAGATGACACACTTGCGATTTGATAAACAGATGGCAGGGAGCTACCCTGCTTTGTACTCACAAACTCAAGGCTGGGAACTGCATGGAAGGCTGATTGTCCTGGATTGCCAGGAGGAGCAGATCATGTGGACAAGGTCCTTGTGACTGGACCCCACTCAGTTTAGAGCAAATGGATGTAGTCTGGATTAAACTGGGGTTTACTTCCAGCTTCATGCACTCAATTCACTGTACAGGGGATTTGAAGCGATTCTCACAAGCTACACACATTTATATGTAAAGGAAAGTACTATACCAGGTGGAGTATCGGATCCGATCGCATTACTGCAGAATACCGGGAGAACACACAGCAGATTCAGTTCCTGACAGACCAAGCGTGATTCAGCAATTTCTCCAGTCTTCTACAGGGTGAGCCTGGTTTCTGCTCTTCATCCTCCTGCACAAATCCCTTCCATGGACTCTGACTAAGACAACTTCGGACTCAGAGGGCAGATGGGTGATAGCGAATTATAAGACCCCATCAGGTACAGTCACTCTCTGTAATATATATACGCCCCCAATGAAGACACCCCAAGTTTTTTCCATACTCTTGCAGAAGTGGTTTTGGAGTTTCATCCCCCAGACAGTCCTCTTCTCCTGGGAGATAATTTTAACCTGACGTTAATTCCGTCGGTAGATAGGAATGATGAGGGCAAGGAATCTCACCTCAGACGTGGGAAGGCATTAAATCAAATGATTCTGGATCTGGGTCTCACAGATATTTGGAGACTTTTCTACCCCAGAGAGAGGGATTATACCTTCCATGCAACCCCAAATGCCTCATATAGCAGGCTAGACTTCTGGCTAGGCTCCCCCACCTTAACATCCAAAACTTTCGATGTTAAAATTCTCCCCTGTATTATTTCTGACCATGCCCTGGTCCAACTTCTTGTTCTCTGGGGTCCAGTAGCCCCTTCAACCCGAAACTGGAAACTAGACCCCCTCCTTATGTGAGACCCAGATTTTATCCCCTGGGTTCGAACCAAGGCCTCTCTATTTATTGCAGAGAATCCTGTTACAGATACCTCACCCGGGTAATACTTGGGAGGCCTTTAGGAGGCTACAATCTTGAGGAACATCATGGGATTTGCAGCAGCCAAATGTAAAGACCGAAAGCACCAGTTACATAAGCTTGAGCAGGAGTTGGCAATAGCCGAAGCCTCTGTGAAGGCCCTGCCTCACCCCTCTACCCATTCTACCTCAGGTAGGACCATTTTAGGGCTCCGCTTTGAAATTAATCAGCTGCTGAACAGGAAGGTTGAAGTGGCCATCCTTCGCCTTCGACACTCATTCTAGGAGGGAGGAGATAAGGGAGGCAAAGTTCTCGCTTATCAACACCGTAAGCAACAGGCCAGTAGATACATACATGTGCTAAAAGATAAGCAAAGGGTAGTGGGTAGCTCCCCAGAGACCATTAATTCAATTATGGTGTCCTTTTATAGATCTCTTTACACCTCATCGCATAAGAGTATGAACCCGGATACACGTCCCTTTCTAGACTCCCTTCAGCTACCCTCTCTTACAGCGCAGGAGTCCCAGCTCCTGGAACTCCTCATTTCTCAGGTTGAGGTGTGTTCAGCTATCCAAACTGTGAAGTTGGGGAAGTCCTCTGGAGTGGATGGCTACACTTCTGACTTTTACTAAGCACTGGCTCCTATTATCTTTCCCCTGCTAACTGAGGTATTCAGGGAGATAGAACATAAAGGTGCATTCCCTCCCTCAATGAGAGGCCACCATTGTTCTTATCCCCAAAAAAGGCAAGGACACCACTAATCCAGGGAATTATCACCCGATCTCCCTCATTAACCTCAACAGCAAGTTAGATGCCAAACTCCAAGTGACTAGGCTCTGTCTCCTCCTCCCTCGTATCGTACACCCCTCACAATCAGGTTTCATTCCTGGTAGGCATAGTTTGGATCATTTGAGAACCCTTCTAAATCTCATATATTCTGCTAGCTCCCTTCCCTCTCCAGTCGCTGCTCTTGCAGTGGATTTTGAAACAGCTTTCGACTCTGTAGAATGGGACTATTTATATTAGTCCTCGCACACTTCGGAATGGGTCAAACCCTCCTATCAAGGATACAAGCCATTTACAATCTCCCCCAGCCAGAGTTAACACAAACTCGGTACTGTCCCCACCCTTTACATTAGAACGCAGGACAAGACAAGGCTGTCCTCTCTCCCCCCCCTTCTGTTTATCCTAGCCATCGAACCTCTGGCCTGTGCCATCAGTAGCCACCCTGAAATAATTGGTCTTACGGTAGGTAATACATCATATAAAACTCTTATGTATCTGGATGACCTCCCTCCTCCCTTTAGCTGATTCCACGGTCTATACCTCCTTTACTGTCTCTCCTAGAGTCCTTTCATACATATTCTGGTCTCAAACTGAATCAGACCAAGACCGAGCTAATGCCCCTGAATAAGTACTGTACCCAACAGATGGCAGAGAGGTCTGACCTTCTTTGGGCCCCGAAAGGGATTAACTACCTGGGGATAATACTGTCTCCCTCCCTTGATGCAATTTGGCAAATTAATATCCACCCCCTTCTTTTCTCCATCAAAATAGAATTTGATAAATGGAAGCACCTTAGACTTTCTTTGGCAGGCAAAATTGCTGCCATCAACATGGTCATGGCTCCAAAACTCTTTTACTTACTTACATATGCATATCCCCATTTGCCTTCCCAAAAACTGGTTCTTAGCCATTGATAAATTAATAGGACACTTTTTATGGGAAGGCACTAAAGATACAGTTGAGCCAAACTTTGGACCCACTGGAAACACGAAGGCTGGAACCTTCCTTGGTTAGAGGGTTACCGTCAGGCCTTTCCCTTGGCCCAGATGGTCAAATGGATGGCCCTTCACCTACCCACTTCCCCTCAGTGGCTCGAAATAGAGTTAGACATCTTGGGAACTTTGCTTCCCTCCTCACTCTTATTCGCATGCCCCAATAGTAAATCCAGACCTCCCAACAGTTTAAATCCAACCCTTTCCTCCCCTATGATAGAGGCTTCAAGAGCCAATTGATATGTCATTCATCGGATATTGAAGATGGACCCTGTCCCGATCATACACATTCCCCTTTGGCAGAACCCCACCATTATGATTGGGGGCTATTGGATTTGGTGGAAACACTGGGCCAAAAAGGGGATCTCCACCATTGGAGATGTAGTGGACCCTAGGTACAAAGCAACATACCCATTTCATTACTTCCAGCAGAAGTGGGATATCCCTCAGACTGAGTTTTGTAGATATCTACAGCTTAGAGAAGCCCTAAGACCTATTCTGAACCCCCCCCCAAACACAAGGCAACCCTTCTGTTTTACAGTCTTGGATTAAAAACCTGAAAGGCCTAGCAGGATGTATTTACACCACCCTCAGGGGCTTCTTACCATCTCAGTCTGAAGATGCTAAACAGAAGTGTGAAAAGATGTTACACCTCACAATCACCTCTGATGCCTGGGACCTAGCATGGAGGGACACACACAAATGGTTGAGAGATGCTAGATCACATCTAATACAAAATAAAATATCCCACTCATGGTATAAAACCCCTGTGAATCTCTATAAAGCTAAGCTTCTGGACTCCGATAATTGCTGGAGATGTCAGGCTCCGGCAGGAGATTTGATGCACATACTGTGGTCCTGCCCATTAATTCAGCCTTTATGGCAGTCAGTACAACATGTGGCTTCCAAAGTACTAAAGCTCCAAGTCCTTCTCTGCCCTCTTTTTTATCTTCTGGGTATTACCACTGATCTTCCTAAGCTCTCTTACCTGGAATACAAGTGGTTCGCCTTTCTGGCAATGCAAACCAAGAGAGCCCTGCTTTGTAAATGGAGATCTTCCATGGTCCCTACATTGATGGAAGTGCTGGCTTCTCTTTAGGCAGTGGTTAAATTGGACAGAATCTCACATCTGCAAAAATACCAACTCTCTAAATTTAGACTCTGTTGGGCCCCCTACTTAAGTTATGTTCACCCTCAGACGGGTATAGGATGATTACCCCTTTTAACCTGATGGACACAGCTGGGTCAATATCCTTGCTAATCAAGTGTAAGGATGACAAGAAAACTGAGGTACCTACTCCCCTTAATTATCTCCCCTCCACTTTAATAAGACCTTCCACCTGTCCCCTATAGAGACACAAAAGTCAAGCCCTTCAAAGGTCTTACATTATGCAATTACCGGCTCTACTTTGTTGTATTGCCTTATAATAGTCACTTTTGTTACGAACCTGAGCCTTTGGGATTGCTTGTGTTCCTCTGTTCTGCCTCTAGATAATGGCCAGAGATTGCAAAACAGTATACACAGTCCTATCTTGACTCCTCTCATGTTGCCGTGAAAATGATTAGAATGACTTGCACAGATGCAGAAGAACTGACTCATGTGCCTATGTCCAGCAAACCTGTCTTAAAGCTCAACCTTCTGGTGAGTACATTTTTATATAAATGATTGCATACTGTTATAAACAATGACAGCACACTGTTAAACTGAAATGTTTTAGGTCTTTCTTATTCCTCCTGACCTTCTCATACTAATAGTCCTCCCTCTTACCCTTATCCTTCGCTAACTAATTACAAACAGGTGGAACACAAGCTCTATTTCCTTCCTAACGGGTAGACCAGAATGGATATGGATCCTACCTGAAATTTCCTGTATATGGATTTGTATGTAACCTGTTGATTCTTTTCCCTTTCCCTTCCCTTCCCCTCCGTAGAGATTTAATTCCTTCTTCCTCCCCCTTTCCTACCCTTTCCCCATAAGATAGGTAATGCTTAATGTTTTAAGTACATGTACTCTGCTTTACTGTCATAGGCCTCGGCCATCTGGATGTAAGTTTGTGTATTTTTCTTGTTAAAAATTAATAAAAAGTTACAACACAAAAAAAATGCTTGGCATGACAATATCAGGATAGTGCTAGACAACACAGATACTTAAGAACTATGCAAAACAAGGCACAGAACATAGCAATAGAAAACAAAGTAGATGGTGCAAGGAATCTGGTCATAAATAATGTCATTTCATAGTGATCATGGTTTTGTATGAAATGCATAAAAATATAAAATAAATAAATCAATAAGCAATTTTTTGTTTGTTTACCTGGGGGGGGGGGGTTCTGGCCCCCAAAACACCCCATAAAAGTGGGAGAGCACTCCAACAACAAAATCAAATAAAAAAGGAGCTTATTGACTTAATTATGTTATGCATTTAAAACAAACTTGTGAGCATTGTGAAATAAGAAATGTTAGTGAGTGAGTGTGTAGGTCAGTGAGATAGTGTGTGCTGTAGCTTAATGTAAAGGAATCATAGAAGGCTGATGTATTTTTGAGCAATGCCCAGCCCTTAGTCCACCACCAATGTCCTTCAATAAATGTCAGAAGTGACATTTTAAAAGTTAACTGCTGTAGAACATTAAGATTTCTTGTTGAATTATATCCTCAGTATTATCCCTTGATATCCAAACAATGATAATTTAAAGCCATGGCAAGCAGTAAAACAAAATAAGACTACTGCATTTCAAAACTGGTTTTAAAGATGTGGCTTTTAAAAAGTCATTTTCGGATCCCATGGGTCCTGACATATTGGAACTTGTGACTTTGTGACACAAAAGGAGCTTTTTTTTTTTTAAAGTTTATTTTATGAAATACAGTTAGTTCAAGGGTAAAGCTCTCAGTTCAAAGGAATCTAAAACATTCTCCACAATACCACACTGCAGCAATTACTTTGATTCCTGGTTAGAGGCCAAGACAGTAAGACGGCAGTATATGGTAACAGGGTCAGAATGTTTACACTATCAAAAAAAAAAAAAGGATCCATTGTCTGCGGCTGGATAAAGTTTTTTTTTTATTTATTTATCATCTCTGCCCTTTTCAGTGGAACTAGGTTCACACATATAGTAAGGCACCAAGGGATGCTGCAGTGTGGCAGGAGTGTTTTTGTAGCAGAAGATGCAAAGGTGGTGCCACTATGCAGATCACTGTTGAGGCCTTATCTGGTATCTTGTGTCCTGTTCTGGAGCCCTCACGTGAGAAAGGACACAGGTTGGAGTCAGTACAGAGAAGGGTCACCAAAGTGATCCAGGGTCAGCCAGCCAAATCCCATGAGGAATGGCTTGTGACCCTGAACATGTGCTTGCTGGAAGTTAGATGTGGGGGGGGGAGGGGCATGAACATGATAGAAGCATAAAAGTTGCTCAGGGGTATAAACAAGGTGAACAGTGAAGACCTTCTTTTATTAGAAACAGGAACACAGTCACAAGAGGGCATGACTGGAGATTGGTGGGGTGTAAATTCAGGAGAAATGTGAAGAAGTTCTACTTCGATGATTGGTGGTGGAGCTATGGAACAGATTGTTGGTGGAAGTGGTGAAGCAGATAACCTAATGGGTTCAGACATAGCTGAAACAGAGAAAGAGGACTCATAGTCCCACAGTGGAGTACTGTAGAGAGGGGTTGTTTGTGGGGGGGGGGCATGACAGACTGACAAAGTTGTTAGAGGACACTAGAGGGCTATGATGTTAGGCAGTGGGTTAAGAAGCCTTTCACAATCTAGGTCACTGATTCACATTCAGTCCTGGTCTGTAGTGACCGAAAGACATTATATCATCTGATAGCTGTTTGATGGCCTGTGTGATATGAGTTGTGGTGGGGCTCAGTCAAGTAACCTCGTGAGCAAACGTCCACATTACAAAACTACCATGACAACTGTCACTAATCAGTGCCCTTTTTGGCAGTATCATTTGAGAGGCCAAGGACTGAATGGGCATGGAGTTTGAACAAACCTCTCACTTATCCAAAGGGTTAAGGCACATTGGTGAGGTAGTGTAGGAAAGCTTTGCACTGAAATCGAATGTGCTGTACCTATCATGTGGATAACCAGGTCACTTGAATCTCAAGTGCTGTCAATCTGGTACCTGGGAACTCTTACATCTAGATTGCTAGTTGGTGTAACTGTACTTTGTAGGTGGTGGAACTCTCCAATAGTAGTCAGCGGAGAAAGATGACAGAAGTAGTGGAACAGTTATACAATTTTTATGTTTGCTTAAATGCTTACATGCAAAACAAACATCTTGTGTCTACTTAGAGAGTAGGGGCTACAGAGGTGTGACAATGTAGCATCCAGTTGCAGCTCAATCTGCAGGAGGCTCACCCCTGACAGCCCAATGAGGAGTAGGCTGACAGTGACTGTGTTCAGGCTGGCTGATGGACGAACACTTTGTGTAGTTGAAAGGACACAGCCATACCTATCACAGTGTTACTACATCCTTTAATTTACAAGACACTGGCCAGCAGCCAGCTGAGCAGCATCATGATCAGTCTGCTGCTCATCCTTTCCCCACCTGTTCACTTCCCTCCTCTGTAAAAAAAAAAAAACATCCACTCCCATTTAGTCTGCCCACCTCTAGATCGCTTCCTCCAGTGCCTGCTCTGTAAAAAATCCTACCCACTGTTATTTAGCCTACCCTCCTCCTGATTGCATTCCCTGATGCCCCATTTCCTACACCTGAATGGTCCAGCGATAACTTCTGCACCCCATGCCACCACCCCAATCTTCCCCTCAGCACCCAGCACCCACCCCTCACTTACCTATTCAGTTCACCGGCACATCCTGCTGCTTCCACCGGCATGTCCTGCTGCTCTGGAGCCTAATCAAGAACTGACTGAAAAAAAGGTCAGTTCGGATAATGGCTTTTTAATGCATTTTGAACTTTTACTTGTACTTAATTTACTTGCAGTGTCAGTGGCTCAGCAGGTAACACAGTCGCCTCTGAGGCTGGGAGATCAGAGGGTTGTCAGAGAGCTGTGGGTTCAATTACCGCACTTGGGTTAATATCCCAATACTAACACTGTAATGCAGTATGAGGGGGTTGCTGCACTTCTAAGGTGCCACCTTTTGGATGAGATATTTAACTGAGGTCCCATCTGTCTGTTCTGGTGGTAGTTCAGGTGGATGTTAAAGATCTCATGACACTTATCGAAAAGAGTAGGGGAATTTTTTATTCATAACTTAAAGGAACATACAAACAAATCAGTATTTCTTCATACAAAATCATAAAAAGGAGAAAACATAAACACAAAAGAGTATGACTTCATACTTTAAACCCTAAACATAAATAAAATTACTGTAGCATACCCCTTCCCCTCCCTACTAAAAAAGTAAGGGATTTTTTTTCCATAACTGAGAAGAACATACAAATTAGTATCACATCATACAAAATCAGAAAGGGAAAAATCAGAAAAACAAGAAAGTATTACATCATACTGTAAACATAAAAAGGGAGAAATTTACTATAGGTATACCCCCCTCTCCACCCTACGAAAAGGTAGGGGGATCAGTCAGCCAAAACCATAAAAAAAAACAGATATACAGGAAAAGTTTATAATATCATAACTCAAAAGGTAGAAAATGTAAAGGAGCAAAATCATGAGAGAAAATTACATTCAACAAAATGCCTGACTTATGATTAAAATTGAGAGAAACCGGGCCCTTCCTCATCTTTACAAAAGAGTTATACAAAATTAGAAAGGGTACTAGAACAAATCAATATATCTTGATACAGTGTGATCCCAAAAGGGAGAAAACATAATAAAAACATGACACCATCCTGAGATTCCCACCCACAAAAGAAAGGACCCCCTAGACTCACCCCCCTTCCTATTTTCAGGAAAATACAGGAATATGCAAACAAACATTCCAACAATCCATATACAAACAAAAGCGATACCAAGAAATGAAGGAGGTATTCATGCCTATCCATTGTAAGCGCCCTACCTGTGACTCTCACAAAGCAACAGGAGAATTCGCTTACACTCAATAAATGGACTGTCACTAAGTCTGGAAAACCTGAAAAGGCACAGAACAACATTCTTGAGCTCTTAACTTACATAAATTCAGCGAAATTTGTTCAAACAACTGATCTTCAGAGATGAATTGTTGTTGTAAGGATAAACAACACTGGGTATTCCAAAGATAATATTTAAAAAAAGTCAAAAACAGCAAAAGCGTTGTTTTATCATGTTTAGTCCATTGATATGGGAGAATGCCTAATAGCAAAGTCTCTGAGGTCATGGAAAAAAAAAGGTGAACCAGGCCAATGAGCCTGCAGCAGCTTCTAAAATCTCAGAATATACGGACATTCAAAAAATAAGTGAACAATAGTCTCTGTTTGTGTAACACAAGTGCATCGTGGACAAAACCTCTCATTGTTAGGTTTGTGTTTTAAATTCCCTTTCACATTAAGTTTAGAGTGAAGGGCTAACCAATTCACATCCCACATATGTCCAGGTGTACGGGAGGATGTTATCATGGCTGAGATTTGCTTAATCTCCTCAGGTAACTTATCCGAGAAATGGGGTTGGGCGGTGAAAAAATTATCCTGAATCAAGGAATACAAAAGTTTCTGTGGTTCTGAGAAAACCTGGTGTCTGGTCAGTGCCCACAACTTTATTTTACTGAAACAAAATCTAGAAGAAAAAAGGTAGAGCCACAATTTTCGTTTGTCATGGAATGACAGCATCAGCCTGCCAAGCTCAAAGAAAGCCACCCAATCTATTTAAGACCCAGGGTACTCATACTTTGGAAGTATTTAGAGGAACTGGCCATAAACTATGTATAATAAATAAGGAGAAAAAAAGAAATGGGGTTAACCATGTTCAGGCCCCCCCAGGGCCACTGGTCGATATAGAATGCCTCTTTTCACAGGGTTAGTCTACTCCCCCAGATACAAGAAAAGAAACAACTATAAACTCTATTATACAGAGATGATGGAAGGGCAAAAAACTCACTTAAATGTAAGAATAAAGATAATAAAAAATGTTTTAACCATGAAAATACGTTTTTACTTGGACATCCTCCATCTATTCCAAGATGTAACCTTTTGACATGCTTTGGACAAAAAAATGTCCCAATTAAACATAGCTAGATCCCCTGGTCCAAAAAATAAACCCAGAATTTCACAAGGCTGTAAAATAACTGGGATACCTATAACTTCTACCTGGGGAGCATGAACATCACCAATTAAAAGGCATTTGCTTTTCTGAAAATTAATACTAGACTGGGACAATAAAGCATAAGTTGAGAGTTCTTGATTGGCTAATATGCAGGAATTAGTGTCGGACAGAAATAAAATCAAATCATTTGCATAAGCTAAGGTGCGCAGTTCCGGGACTGTGCTGGAAAAGGAAAGACCGGAAAGAGAGTGATAATAATTATTGAGTCTATGGAGTAAGGGTTCAATAGATGTAACATACAATGCAGGGCTAAGAGGACACCCCTGTTGGACCCCTCTAGCTACCAAATGCTCCTGACCTAGCCATCCATTAATAAGAGGAATAATCTTATCTTTACTATAGCAAGCCTGTATAATATGAATAAATGTGCATGGGAACCCATAGGCAGCCAAACAAAACCATAAGAAATCCTGTGGAACTCAATCAAAGGCCTTAGCTTTGTCCAGAGACAACAGAAAACCCGATAGTTCCCCCTCCTGACCACATAATTTTAGGGTTGCCACCTTTGGATGAGGCAAAAACTGGATCATAAACTCCGCCCTTAGCCCCGCCCTTTTTCATGACTCATCATGCATTGTTCCTCCCAGAACACCATTTGTTATAGCAATAAAAGACAACACTTAAAGCAGCAGTTACCTGTTAAAGTTACTTTCCTAGTTTCTTCCTAGTCATTCATTTACTTACGCATTAATTTATTGACATTGGTTTACCAGACAAACATACAGAGATAAAAGAAATTGCATTAACAGTTATGATCTGGGGGAGACAAGGGACATACTGTAAATAGCATACAACAGTATACATGGTATATAATAATACATAATAAAGAAATTGTTTCCTGTAATGTGTACTTTTGTCTTTTTCTGGCTCCATTCTCTGTTCATATCCACAGTACTATTTCAAAGCCAAAGAAGTGACCATACTTTTTTCTTGAGGAAAAAAAATAAGTTTAAACATTTAAAAATGCCTAAATTCTGTTAGAGATGAAAATGTTTACCAGCAAATGAAACTGGAAGACAGCTGGCTCTGTTACTGTCACAAAAGGTGGGGGCAGCTATGCTGCTACACCACTTTAAGATGCAATGGGAAAGATTAGGTTAAGTAAGTACTAATGGTGTTAATGGTCATACTTTCCACCTCCCAGGATGACTGCTTTCACAAACAAAGGGATATATTGACAACAGAACTTGCTTGTAACCTGGACATGTAGCTGAAAGAATGAATATGACAAAATTTGTTTCAAAAGCATGTGAGCACTCAAAATGGCTCAAAAACCTGACCAGCACAGAGCAAAACTGGATTACCTGACAGGGACCCTGAAAACCTGATCACCAGATAAAAAACCTGACAGGTGGCAACCCTAACCACATTCCAAAAACTCCTGCAACATTATTAAGTTATCCATAATGGATCTTCCCAGAACAGTACATGTTTGTGAGGGATGGATAATGTTCACTAGCACAGGAGCCAGCCTCAAGCTTAAAAGTTTAGGAAACATGTTAAAGTCTGTATTTAACAAAGTAATGGGATGCCAATTTGAAAGAGATTCCCTGTCACCAGGTTTATACAATAAAATGAACAGACCTGCTGACATGGAAGGAGGAATATTAGGAGATGACAGCAGACAATTATAAACTGCCAATAATTCAGTCAAAAGAACAGGTGTAATTTGCTTGTGTAGTTCATAAGACAATCCGTCTACCCCGGGGAGGCTCCAGATTTTAGTTGAGCAATTATTGCCAAAAATTAATTCTAGGAAATAGGAGAACAAAGAGATGTTCTAACAGTCTCTGTCAGTTGAGGTAAACAATTGTGATAACCAGAGTTGGATCTCTGAGGGCAGGGGCGAATAAGCAGGGGACCGTAAAGAGGAAGCAACATATGCATCCACTGCTGCCATCATATCCTCTTCGCCAGAAACATAGGAGCCATTGGATAACCAAAGGCTACTAATCTGCTTCATGTGACTTTGACTCTGGCAAAAATCAAAAGGGTTTATGAATGCAAACCTATCCTGTGTGCCAAATCGTTGCTCGACCTCTAAAGTTTTTAACCTATTATATTGTAATGATACAAGTTGGGCTTTCAGAATCCGGATGTCTTCCGAATAATCCCCACAAGATGCATCATGCAGGGAAGAAAGTTCCAGTAAGCAAGACCTGTAATATGTATATTGATCAGTTTTTAAATCTTCCATTTAACCTACCCATTTTTTTAAAGAAATCTTGGATATCAGATTTAGTAGTGATCTACCAATCTAAAGGGCAATCATACAAAAAGAAGTCTGATTTCCTGGCTTCCAGAAAACCTGAAAGCCTTGTTGAATAAGTGCATTCTGAAGTAACATCAAATTCAGTCTCCAATAACCCGGGCCCCGACCGATCTGGGCAAAATTAGAGATCTTTAGACTGAGCAAAACGTAGTCAGAAGAAATAACCTGGCTTGTTGAGTTTTGATGGACACCCAAAGTGACAGACAGACACACATAATCTATCCTGGTGACCAGTGACCCCTTAAAATATGTTTTCTGTGGAATTTCCCCCCTAATAGTAACGGCGTCTATCAGGGATGCCTGTGTGAGTAAAGAATTTAAACAGGAGGCATCACATGAGATTTTTGTGGGTTTCACCCCTTTATATGTAAGATACCTGCTACAATTAAAATCACCAGCAAAAACAATTTTCCTGTTGGTAAAAAGATAGGGCCGAATCTGCTGGTACAGGGCCACATGAGCAGCCTTGGTTTGGGGAGCATAAATGTTGATCAATCAGAGGGTTACTGCACCAAAGTCCATATCTATTAACAGGGCCCTTCCTGGTTCCATAGCAACCAAATGAATTAGTGTGGCTGCTGGGTTAGCTGTTGCTATTCCAACCCCTGAACAAACATCTATCCCCGGAGACCAATACATACATCCCCATAACCAAGAAGCACTTGCTGCTTCCATTTCTGCAACTGAATGTAAACGTGTATCCTGGAGAAAGACAACATCAAATGGATGAGTGGAAAAGTAGGAAAAAGTCAAAGTCCTTTTCCAATCAGACTGAATACTATTTACATTCAGTGATGCAAAGGAAAAATCATATAGTGGGTTATCCAGCAGAAAAATCAATCAGTGGGGTGCGCATCAGGATGCGATTTGAGCCAGGCCCTAGTACTTATTTGTTTTTTCTTTACACTTCACTACAGGTACATCTTGCAAAATGTTGCCCTCTGAAGTCTCATCAACCTGAGAAGAAGGTAGAGAAGCTGAATCTGACCAAGATTCCATGTCTACCTCTTACGCAGGGAGCACAGAGAATTTTTTCTTCAGGGGAACAATGTCGTCAACTAATGAAGACTGTTAATGTCTCAAACTGGCCCTTCATTTTTTAGGTACTCAAAATCATTACCTGGGGCAAGGAGGGGCCATCACAACAGCTTCTTCTGATGTAGAAATCAATGCTTGTTCTCGAAAAGCTGGCTGCTCTACATGCACAAGAATGAGGGGGTCTTCCAACTGAGGTGCAGAGAGGGGTACAGAGGGAGCCAAGGCAGACTCCACTTGCAAAGGTAAAACTGGCTGCCCTGTGGTTCAGGAATAGGAGGGGCTCCTAAGTGGAAAGGTCTACTAGCAACATTAATATAGTAATCCTGAATAGCAAAATCCGAATTGGAAGTGTTATGAGCAGCCTAGGGACACATTGAAAAGGAATGATCCTCGTCACACAGTGAACACTTGGGTGGACTATAACAATGAAAAGCAGAATGCCCAGTTTCATCACATTGAGAACATTTAGAAACATCACAAATCCTGCTCAAATGTCATGCCGAACCACACTTGTAACAATGGTGTGGTTGGCGAGGATAAAAGAGAAAACCTTTGTCCCGCCCTAAAAAAAAACAGTTGGGGAGATGAGATAATCCAGAGTCTGATTGGGAAAGGTTAACTTTGAAACGCCATCCCCCATTCCAGAATCCTTCATTGTCCATGATGGGTTCAGGATTGCCTTGGATCTTGCAGCGTTTCTCCAGCCAATAAATAATATCGGATACATTCACCCCCTCATTTCAGAACAAGACTGTTATGACTTTAAATGTCTGTTTTGTCAAAGAGATCACCTGGAAGTCCTGCCAGGGGGGAATTAGTCTTAAACTGGGCATATCTAATCCAGAATTTTTCCAAAACCTTGGGAATGAAAGCTGACATCATACGAGTTCTCCCCTGGGGTGTGGATGAGGGCATAAACCTGGGCAAGGAAAAAAACCCATAGACTGTTTTAGCAGCACTTTCCCGACATAAAACTGGTCAGAAAGTTCTTCAGAGCACCCCAAAAGATGAAGACGCATAGCATTTCTTCATTTTGCCAGCTCAATAGGTGCATGAAACAAACTGGCAAAGGTTGGGGCAACAGATGGTAAAGAAGCAGAAGCAGTATCATCTGTCTTGGCCTCAGGGTTACCTATCATATGTAGGGCCTCTAAGGGTACTGAGGAGTCCTAAGGAATCCCTATGGGTATCGCATTGTTAATAGAAATGTCAAGAGAGACATCCTTACCCTGCACCTGGTCCACTCGTGGAGAAGTATGCCCAGATCCCTCCAAATTTGGGTCCATAGATTGTAAAACCGGGCTGTGTGCAATACCTGTTACGGGGATGGCTGTGTCTGAAATCCAGGACCCATTTTCTCCTGGCGCCAGCTGTCTCTAGCCAAAGCCTTTTCTGGGGACCAATTAACTCCATACACCCGATCTTCCACCACATCAGCAGCATCCAGCCCTTGAATGGGTGTACATGGGGAAACATCCACAGAAGTATCCAAAGTTAACAGTTTAAGGGAAGTGTTTGTACCATCAGGTGAGGTACTCACCCCTCGCTTCCTTTTTTTGTCTTCTTCACTCAAGGGACCATATGACTATAAGACAGGAGTCTTTGAGTCGCCGGATATATTATCCGCATCATCCAGTATCTGTGGAACCTGGCCCAAACCATCTCCTGGGCTTTGAAACTCAGCACCATGTAGGCTTTGTTCCATCTCTTTCCTGATATAGACTCCATAACGTGGGGGGAACAGCACAGAGTCAATCTTCTCCTGATCGTCGGACAGAAGGTGAGTCTCTGAAGCCAAGCTGCCTAAAGTTGCATTACCACGTCAAGCTAGGAAAGATTCTTGTTCTGCAATAATGCCGAGAAGCTGACGTTTTTTATACTCCAGTTCCAAATATAAATCATCCCCAGCATCCTGCGTTGTCTTTGAAGTTGTTGGTGAATCCTTAGATTGTAGCAAACCATCAAACTGCTCCAAATGTGTAGCTCCTGAGGTAACAGAGACCGAGGAGGGACCTAACCCCTCAGCTCCTTCCACATCCATCTCCAGCACCAGACTGATGACCTCCTCCTCCTCCATCCTCACGTCCAACAGCATCCCCTACCAGCGAGTAGGGGAATTTCTCTGGTGTCCTGGCCAAATTTTCCCCATTCACTAAAAATACCACCAACAGCTTAATCTAGTTCAAGGTCAGTCGGAATTCATCTGTGTGGGGGGTAATTGGGGAAGAGGCAGCTGCAAAAAGTGGTGTGTTAGCTGCACACTCGAGCAGACTTGATAGACTGTGGGTCCTGTTTCTGCCGGCAAGTAGTAAGTCAGTAAGTAAGTAAGTTATAACGTTATCATTTTTTTTATATTTTTGCCCCAAATTTTCAGCATAGCCTTTTTTACCCCACTTTGTGAACCAGGTAGGTGAAATTGTTCAACTCCATCAAATGTGTTTTCAGAGTCACTTTGTGAAAAGAAGTTTTAGACAGGATTTTAAAAATGACACTTGTTTTGAACATAAAATGGGATTATAAAAACATTATGTTGAAAATGTGGGGTCAAAAAAAAAAGCAAAGTTATGAAAAAACATTGAAATTCTTCAGCGTTTACTCATAACTTTATTTGTCCAGATTTTGACCCCACATTTACAACACAGTCTTTTGTTTTTAGCCCACCTCATGAACCAGGTGGGTTAAATTTCCTAGCCCTAATGGATCAAGGTTAGTTTTTCCCTTTTTGTGTGTGACTTATTTATTCTTCTCACTTACTCAGAATGTGCCACTTTTTAAAGCTTTCGATGGGCAGGATCCTACTACCCACCTGGTTCACCCACGACTGCTGGACTCTGTTTTCAGACTCCTTTGGGGTATTGGTGTTAGAATGGTCTGAGAAGTGGTAGATCCAATGATGTTAGGGGTAAACCCCCCCCCCCACACCTGAATGGGTTCACCCACAGAATCAGTTTTTTCTCATCCAGATTTGTAATCTGTAGAGTAATATCCCCCACTCACTAATTGACAGCAGCTTTGAGTGCCTTATTGCTAGTAACAGCATTTTAGAGGTGTGTCACTGCTGAGCCAATTACAGTTGAAACTGCAGTGGGCTTGGCAGTGTACACCAATAACCAGGCATTCTGGTCATGGCAGTAGTTCTTCTTGCTGACGTGGCTTGGTCTGAAGTTGAAAGAAATGAACTGCTCCTAGTGGGCAAGCTCCTAGTGGGTAAACATTAAAGATGCAATACTTGAAGCAACATCCCATTGTGTTAGTGAGAAAAGGAAGTGCAAAAGAAGAAGGAAACCACTTTGATTCTCAAAAACAGTAGCAGAAAGGGTCAGAGCCAAAAGACTGGCCTTCAGGAAATAGAAGGGAACGCAGTGGGATGAAGATAGGGAGGCATACCAAACTTTTCTAAAGGAAGCAGGGAAGGCAGTAAGGCAGGCAAAGGCTCAAACCAAGGAAACACTAGCATGCACAGTAAAAGAAGGTGACAAGACTTTCTATAGATACATTAGTGAAAGGAGAAAGTCCAGAGGGGGTATTGCTAAGATCAAAGGGGACAAGAGGGCATGTAAGGAGGAAGACCGTGTAAAAGCATCTATCCTAAATAGATACTTTTGCTCAGTATTTACTAAAGAGAAGGTAGGGCAGGGCCCACAGTTCAGCACCATGGACACGGGGGGGGGGGAATGTGCATTAGTCCCTTCACACAAGAAAGGGTCCTACAAGAGCTCGATAAGCTCAGGGTGGACAAGGCAATGGGACCTGATGGCATACATCCCAGGGTACTATAGGAGCTAAGGGTGGAAATAGCACAGCTATTATCAGAACTGTTTAGTGAGTCTCTGAGCACAGGAGAGGTCCCAGAAGACTGGAGAAGAGCTCATGTGATCCCGCTCCACAAGAGTGGTAGCAGGGAGGAGGCAGGGAACTACAAACCAGTCAGTCTTAGCTCAGTAGTGGGCAAGATGATGGAAGCACTCCTTAAGGAAAGGATAGTGCAACACCTGGAATCCATAGGAGCACAGGATCCAAGACAGCATAGGTTTACAATAGGAAGATCCTGTCAAACTAATCTTGTAGATTTCTTTGACTGGATAACCAGAGTGGTGGACCAAAGGGGAGCAGCTGATGTTGCCTACCTTGACTTTAGCAAACCTTTCGATACTTTTCCACATAGGAGATTGATTAATAAGCTGGGTAGGCTCGGGGTGGGTCAGACATTGGTCAACTGGGTAGCAAACTGGTTGACAGGCAGAAAACAAAGAGTGGTGGTAAATGGTATGCAGACAAAAGAGATGCAAATCACAAGTGGGGTACCTCAGGGATTAGTCTTGGGGCCAGTACTCTTCAATATCTTCATCAGTGACATTGCAGATGGACTGGAGGGTAAGGTTTGTCTGTTTGCAGATGATACCAAGATCTGCAACAGAGTAGATGATCCAGATGGTGTGGGCGGAATGAGAAGAGATCTGGATAAACTAGCACAATGGTCAGAAGAGTGGCAACTGGGGTTTAGTGCAAAGAAGTGCAAGATCATGCACATAGGGAAGAGAAACCCTGAAGCTACCTATAGGCTGGGAGGGGAGTTGCTGGCAGTCACAAGGGAAGAAAGAGACTTGGGTGTCATCTTCACCAATGACCTGAAATCATCCAAGCAGACCACTAAAGCAGTATGTAAGGCTAGAGGGATGTTGGGGTGTATTAGTAGGGGTATCACAAGTCAGAAGAGGGAGGTAATAATCCCTCTTTACAAGACATTGGTTAGGCCCCATCTGGAGTACTGCATGCAGTACTGGAGGCCACACCTTCACAAGGACATTAACCAAACTGAGGCAATCCAGAGAAGGGCCAGCAAAATGGTGCAGGGATTGCATCAGAAAACATATGAGGACAGATTAATGGAGCTCAATATGTATACCCTAGAGCAAAGGAGGAGAGAGGTGATATGATTGAAACATTCAAACACCTTAAGGGTATTAATAAGGTGAAAGAGTCTAACATGTTTCAATATAAGAAAATAGCAGGACAAGAGGACACAGCATGAGATTAGAGGGAAGCCGATTAAGGGGTAATGTGAGAAAGTTCTTTTTCACAGAAAGGGTGGTGGATGCATAGAACGGTCTACCTCAGAAAGTGGTGGATATGAATACAGTGCAGGGCTTCAAACAGGCATGGGATAGGCATAATGGAGCAATACAGATGAGTATGACTAGATAGGCCATTGACAGAGCAAAGGCCAATGGCACATTCATAAGGTAGAAAAAGAAATGGGCAGACTGGATGGGCCTTGCGGTCCTTAACTGCCATCAACTTCTATGTCTATCAGAGAGTGCTTCATTTCTTTCTATAGCCATAACTCCGGCCATGTGCATTAGAGTTGACAGTAATGCGCATTGCTGGAGTTACGGCTACAGCTTTCATAAAGGCAGCTCCTGCTGCCCACCACACTCTTCCCATTCCTAGCCCTCTGCCCCCTCGGCTTCAACATTAGCTGCAGTGCAGCTTTACTTTCTATTGGTGGGCTCCTGCCTCCCACCGCACACTCTCTCCCAGGTCCTTGCTTCTCTGCCCCCCCAGCTTCAACATTAGCCTCACCTCTCTCTCTCCCTGCTCCTCTGACCCCCCCAAGCTTCAACATTATCTGCGGTGTGACTTTACTTATTGGTAGCTCCTACTACCCTCACACTCTCTCTCTCTCTCTCTCTCTCTCTCTCCCCAGATCTCGCTCCTCAATTTCTTGTTTACACCAGAATATTTAGAAAAGTGTTGGGAAAGCAGTGCTAGAGTCACCAGATTCCAGCAAAAGGGAAAAAGAAAAAGTCAAAGGCACAAGCCACACAAAGTGAAACAAAGCCTGACAGTAGTGATGATGATGATGATGATGATGATGATGATGATGATGATGATGGCAACGGTGCTGCAGAGGATTCCATGATTGCCTTACATGATGAACCTGAATCCTTCACTGACATGTCTTCCCCACATAAACCCAGCCAGTCAACTCCTAGTCCTACTGAGGTTGTTACTAGATATAGATAGTCCATCTCTACTGTTTGGAATCATTTTGATGTAAACCCCAAGGATGCTTGCCAAGCTATATGTGTGCATTGCAACAGATGTGATACTAGGGGAAAAAATAAAGGGCATTTTGGAACCACAACAATGATGCAACATCTTTCGAGAATTCACCCTATCATTGTATATGGTTAAAAAAAAAATCTAACATTGGTGGCTGGAAATCTAGCAGGGCTCTTGGTGAACAGGAACATTTCGCTGAAACATTGGGAGATGAGCACCAGGCAAGTTCCAAAAAGTCCACTTTTGCCTCACCATCACAGTCACAATAATTCTGTAAGGTCTTCTGTTTTATCAGGCATGGCATGTAGTCATACAGCACCCCCAGCCAAATGTAACTTTACCCCCCCCACCGATAAGAGCCAGTTAAAGTTAAAAGAAGTTTCTGGAGGTCACGTGATGCAGTGCAGCTAGAGGCAGCATTTTCAAGGAGCTCCCATTACCCACCCGTCTTTAAACTATTTTCAGCCTACAAATTCGACATTTAACGTTCTATTCTACACTTAGAGTACGGATAACACTCTTCGGTACTTGGCAGCATCTTGCTTTGTGCATATTAACGCACTTGGAGGCAGATTGAGATGGAAGCAGAGATGAAGCCTGCTGGCATGAAGCACACTCCACCATCTACGCCAGAGAAATCTTCAAAAAAATCTAAAAAACAGAATTTGGGGCCTGCAGTAAAACCACCCCCTTCCAATACTCCAACTCCCCTTACCGAGAACCATTTCTTACAAGAGCTAATACCTTTTAAGGAAACATTGGATGATATCTGTGCTGAGCTGAAATCACTAAGGGGAGATCTCAGTGCCCTAACCACCAGAATGGGAGATTCAGAAGCCAGAACTTCCTCTTTGGAGACCTGGAGAGGAAAGATAGACCCAGAAATCATTCACCTCAGACAACAGTCAGTAAACTGCAACTCAAAATGGAGGACTTAGAAGGAAGGAGCCGAAGAAACAACTTGGTGATCCTGGGCCTCCCCGAGTCCGAGAGGGCCCTGACATTAGTTTCTTTCTCCAGAAGTTTCTAAACAAAGTTTTTGGGCCTTCCCCTCTTAACCCACAATACCATATTGAACGTGCTCACTGCTCTCTTAGACCGGAACCTGCCATTGGAGCCCCACCAAGACCTCTCATTATTAAATTCCTAAGCTTCCTGGAAAAACATGTATTATCAAAGGCAAGAGAATTACAAACAATTCTAAGAACGGTTCCAAGCTGATATTACTCAGAATCTTCCTACAAGGCGAAACCCAGCGACTCAGTGTTCCATTCTACAGTCAACAAAGCTGATTGCAGCGGGCATTGCTACAAAATGAACTACCCTACAACTACAAGCTGCCATGGTTCCTAGTTCTCCTAGAATCCCAGACAAAGCGGCATCAGATCTCTCAATCAAGTTACTTAACTTGTTTAAACTGGAAGAATCGCTGAGGCGGAGCCAAGAAGTTACTCTTACTACATGCTGCATTTCTGACTCTCACTTTTGTTTTTGATTTCTCTCTTCTCTCTCGCCTGGATTCTCTGGTGGCGGGGGGACAGCTTTAGGGTGGTCTGTTGGGGGTTGAGTGGCCTCGGTTTCTGCGGTGGTTCATAGGGCCTGCTCGCTGGGGAAGGAGGAACTTGGGGGAGTAGGCGTTTCTACACGGCCTGGGACGGTGGGACCTTTGGTCCCCCTAGTAACTATTGCTCCTGGTTCCTCCTGTGCTTCACGCAGGTAATTAGGTTTGCTTAATTTTACAGCAAGGTGGCAGAAGCGGTCACTAGGATATCCTGGGGTATTCATCAGGTGTGTTGTTGGATTGGGAGGCTTTTGAGAAAAGGGATGAAGCTGGGCTGATATTAGACAATGAGAATTGTTGTCGTTATGGCGAGCATTTTGGAGGGGATAGCAAGGCGTCCAGTCTGACCCTGCTTGTGCCCTAACACAATCCTATATTTGGGAACATAATTTTTTAACGCTGACATTTTTTGAGGGCGGCGAAGCCCGAAGTTGGCCCCCTGGGCTGGGAGGGCTGACTCCGATTCTTAGCACTACCATTGGGGTCTCAGGGTTCTTATCCCCTTCCCTATTCAGTTAGGAACTTATGCGGGTAACGTAGTTCAGTTATCTCTCTTGAGGGATTGTAGGTCAGAAATTTGGTCAGGGGCTATTTTCTCATGGTGTAGACTGGAATCCAGGGAACCCTTGTTGGCTCTCATTCTCTATTGAGATCTGGTTGTATTGAACCCTGGTTAATGGGGCTTTCTCCGAATAGATTTATTGAGTTCATTCCATGTGTATTCTTACACTCCTTCTCAAGTTATGAGATTATAGCATTGCTACGGTTTAGACAACCCCGAGATTTTGGTCAGGTTCTGAACTTTCCCAAGTACTTTTGTAGACTTATTCTGATTTATCTGTTGGGGGGGGGAGGCTCCACGGGAGAGTCGGCCCTGGTAGGACTGCTAAACGCTCCAAGGAGAGGGGGGAGAGCAGCCCAGATGGGGGTTTCTTTAGTCAGAAAGTTCTCAGTGCTTATGAGGGAATTACTCTCTACTTATTAGCCGACACTTCCTCAGGGTACCGGTTCACGATTACCTCCTGGTACACCCATCTGGTGGTGGCTTTTGGGGCTTTGTTCCCCAACCCAAGCAATATCACTTCCAGTTTTTTTTCAGGAGGCAGTCGGGAGAACAGTTGTATATAGTTTCAGAGATGAGGAGGGGGAAGGGGGAAGGGTCTCTTTTTCTTAGTTCATGACTTGGTAAAGGCTGTAATACCATGTCTGAAATTTAGACTGCTTCAGTTTCTCATTACTGGTTTTGAGGGAGGGGGTAGAGGGGTGGGATCTGGTCAGTGGTTGGTTTTTGGGGGGAGGGCAGGATGTGCAATCTAGGGTGGTCTGCCTTTTCATGCTTTCATATTCCATTACTGCACTGTATATGTATATTTGATAATGAGTGTTACAGCGCTTAAAATTGCTACGTGGAATGTAAGAGGTGTCAGAGACCTAACTAAAAGGTACCAGGGTTTCAAAAACTGTGCTTTACTGAATGTTGATATTCTCTTGATGCAAGAAACCCATTTGCTCGCATCAGAAGTCAATGGGCTTTGCCGTCAAGGTTACGCTCAGATTTTTGCCTCGGGGGTCATCCTGTAGCAGGGGGGTGGCCATTCTGGTTAAGAAGCACATTCCCTTTCTGGCAGAAGAGCTTTTATTGGACCATGGAGGTAGATTCATTATTGTGAAAGGTTCGCTCTATAATGCGAAGATAACATTAGGGGCAATTTATGCCCCAGTAGGGGGGGACCCAGATTTCCTCATGACCTTGGCTGAAAAGTTGAGTGGACTCTTACCCTCAATGTTAATAATCGGGGGAGGACTGGAATATCGCTCCCTCACAAGATTTGGATGAATCTTATAGACCCCTGAAACCACTCTCCTATTCACAGCTGGCCTTGAGGAATTTTATGGACCTACTGGGCCTGTGTGACCCTTGGCGCCTAATTAATCCCACAAGACAACTCTTCTCATTATTCCCAAGTACACAAGACGTGGTCCAGAATTGACCTAATACTAGTCAGCAATAACCTTCTGTCGGGGGTATTCCAGTCTGGTATTGAGCCCATAGTTGTGTCAGACCACTCGGTGGTGTGGATTTTGGTCTCCCCAAACCCGCAGGTGCAAAGAGACACCGCCGGGAAACTAAACACCCTGCTTCTAAAGGACAAGGGCATAGTCTCCCATATTAGATCCCTAATAACCTCATTTGTTGAGACCAATACAGGTTCAATCGAGAGGGAGGATCTGTTTTGGTGCTCCCTTAAATGCTTTATCAGGGGCAAATTTATTAAACTCGCATCTAGGAGGAAAAAACAGAGGGATGCCAAGATCATGTTATTGTTGAACCAAATTAGGTTGGCAGAGAATAAGTTATCCTCCTCCTCTTCCCAAGTTGATGTAGAAACCCTAATGAAACTTAGAAATGAGTATTCAGATTGGATAAGAGACAAGGCAGAGTATGCTCTCCTGAAAACAAAGGCCCTCTATCTTGATCAAGGGGAGAAATCAGGTAAAATGCTAGCTCTACGTTTGAGGGAAGTCGAGGGATCGAGATGGATTCCCTCATTATTATCTTCCGATGGCTCCCTTAAAACTTCTTCCAGGGATATTTCACACATTTTTGAGTCATTTTATAAGGAACTTTACGGCAGTGGTGCCTTCCACCTCTCTCATTCCCTTGTGGACCAGTTCCTGGAGGGCCTGCCCCTTCCTACCCTCCAAACTCACCTAGGAGAAGCTCTGATTACTCCTATCATGGTAACGGAAGTGGAGGAGGTGATCAAGGAATTTGCTCCAGACAAAGCTCCGGGACCTGATGGCTTCCCCTCCAATTTCTATAAAACCTTTGGGAAGGAACTTGCCCCTCTCCTCACAAAATTATTTGAATACATGTTTAACGCTACCACTCTGGACCCTTCCCTGCTGGAAGCCACTATTGTTCTGATACTGAAACCAGACAAATCCCTGACCTATCCTGCTAGTTACCTCCCAATCTCACTTCTCAATTACGACATTAAAATCCTAATGAACATCCTGTCCCTTAGACTCAAACGGGTCTGGCTTCACTTGTTGAGTCCCAAACAAGTAGGGTTTGTGCAGGGCAGGTCCTGTATAGACCACCTGCGTACTCTCTCACATAATTTTCAAGCCGCCCAGGACTCTCAAGTTTCTATGGCTCTGATATCATTAGATGCGGAGAAAGCCTTTGATAGAGTCCATTGGGAATTTCTCTGGATTATATTAAAGAGAATGTGCTTCCCGGAGGTCTTTATTCAATGGATTAAATTGGTCTACCAATCCCCTACTGCCAGAATTTATTGCAATGGGGTTTTTTCTTCTTGAGTCTCGCTATTTACAGGCACCCAGCAGGGCTTCCCCCTGTCACCTTTCCTGTTTAATCTGTATCTGGAGCCTCTCCTTCTCAGTATCAAAAAATCTACACTGGTCACGGGATGTTTCATTCAGCAGCAGTCTCTGGTTCTCTCGGCCTATGCTGATGATATTCTTTTACACTTGACTAACCCTGAAGTGTCTCTAACACATATACTACACATTATAGCCCAGTTTGGCCAAGTGGCTAATTACAAGTTGAATTTAGCTAAATCAATCATATTTCCACTGAACGTAAACACGCTTCAGGTCAACTTTTCCCAGTTTGGTATGAAATGGGCCCCCTCCTCTCTCAAATATTTAGGCATTTTCCTTACTAAAGACCTTGAACTCTTCAGGAAGCTTAACCTAGACAATCTATTGATTAAAATTCAACAAGACCTTCAGAGATGGTCTGCCCTCCTTCTATCGCTGTGGGGTCGTATTAATATTGTTAAGATGAATGTGTTGCCTCGGGTCTTCTACCACTTAGCCTAATGAACATTTTCCTGCCGATGTCCTATTTTCATCACTTTCACAGGTCCATTTCCAAGTTCATTTGGCAGGGTAAACAGCCCAGGAAAGCCTTCTTAAAACTCAATTTACCCAAAGAGAAGGGGGGTTCCGTCTTGCCAATTTTATGCTCTATTACTGGGCAAGCCACATGGTGAAAATTGGGAGGTGGTATGACCAGAGGGTGGATGAGTATCTACCAATTTGGGTACAACTTGAGAAAAAGATTCTAACTGAATTTGGCCTTTCCCCATCCAGACTCCTGTATTATAACCTATCCAGTTTGCCTCCACTTTTACAGGGGAGTGTCATTGGTACTTCTATCAAGGTGCTAAATCAATGCTGCCATTTTTTCAATCTCTCTCCCAGGAAAGACACTTTCCAACCTCTTACCCTTAATTTAAATATTAGGATCGGGGGGTCTCCCGCTTTCTCTAGACTGGCTTCCTCAGCTGAGAGATTGCTGTGTCGATGATTTATTCCTGAATAACTCTCTTCTACCCTCCGGGGAGGTTCTGACCAAGTATAATACTCCTCAGAAGCACATTTTTAAAGTTTTTCAGTTATGACACCTAGTGGCTTCCAGCTTCAGCTCCAATCTCTCACCGTCTCAAATTAAACCCTTCCTAAACCAGATACAGGAACAGGCAACTAAGGCCCATAGTATTTCTAAGCTTCATTCTTTCCTACTGGACACTAAATTCCCGGACTCCCCTGACTGGTTCCAAATGCTGGTCCTCTCTTCTGCCAGACACCCTTCTAGATTGGGATCAGATTTGGGTAGATTCATATCGATATCTCTCTCAAGACAGACATAGACTCATTCAATACCATATATTGAACAACATGTATTATACCCCAGTTAAACTGGTTAAATTAAATAGATTATCTTCAACTCTATGCACAAGGTGTGGCACAGTGGAAGGGAACCTGGTACACATTTTCTGGTATTGTGAGAAGGTGGCTCCCTTATGGCAGTCCATCCAATCTAACTTAGACCCTCTTTTGGGTCTTGATGATTTATTCACTATAGAAGTTTGTATCTTAGGGATGTTTTCCAATACACAAGTGATGGAGCATAGATTCCACATGGCTTTAATCTCGATGGTAGTCAAAAGATTGGTCTTTAGGCACTGGATGGACCAATTGGTTATCTCATATGGAGAATGGATCAGTGAAATTTCTCTCTGCTTTCGGACTGAAAGGTTAATAGCAAGTTCTCGGAATTGTCTGGTTTCGTTTGAGCAGAAATGGGGCAAATTATATGCTCTCTACTTGAATTAATGTCCTGTTGGGTGCACCTCTAGCTACCTTGGCAGCTGATTTACCTTTATGCATCTCATATGTATCAGGATCAGCTCCCTTTCTTTCCTTTTCTTCTTTTTTTTTCCTTTTTTCTTTATAGAAGGCACATCCTGGGGAGGGGGGATGGGGCTCAGGGGATCTGGGTGAGGGGGGTATGGGGCAATTTCTCTTTGTTTTTCCAGATTCAGGGATTTCTGTAACATGTTGTATATTGTCACTCTGCAGCTGCTATACATTTATGTCATTGGTCATAATGTGCAATCCCTGTACTGTTCTCTCAGATATATTACCTTTATATAAAATAATAAAGAAATATAATTAAAAAAAAAAGAAGTTTCTGAAAGAAAGTCTATATAGTCATGAAACCATCCCATAGCACTGGCAGTAAATCGTAAAATAGCAGAAATGATTGTACTTGATTTATAGCCATACTCTGTTGTGGAGGATGTGGGTTTCAGAAAGCTTCTGGAATAATTAGAGCCATGATATTTAATGCCAAGTAGAAAATGCTTCTCAGTAACTGCTGTGCCCAGGATATGTGACAGCTTAGTAGTTCAGGTAAGGCATACTCTCCGACAGGTTGAGGACAAAGTAGTTCACTTCAATGCTGAGATGTGGACCAGCAGCAAAACCATTCACTATCTTTCTTTTACTGCACACTGGGTCAGTTTTGCGGGCAACTCATCATCATCCTCATGTACTACTAGTCTGTCTGCTACCACTTCAACCAGTACTACTACTACCGTTACTATTTCTCATAGCTCAAAAAAAAAGTCACATTTCAGAAAATGGCAGTTTGCCATGTATGTCACTTTCAAGACACACACACAGCACAGCAGATTCAGCAAGCACTGGAAAGACTACTAACTACTTCGGTCATTTCACAGGGTTTGAAAGTTGGTTTCATTGTTGCAGACAATGGTTCAAATATTTAAAAAAGCACTTCATGATGGCAACTATATACAGTACATATACAGTGTTTTGCCCATTGTCTTAACCTCATTTTTTTTATTTTATTTATTTAGTTTTTGTTGACCGGATAAGTGCACTAGACAAATTCTGCCTATTTTCAGGCACGACCTGGGGGAAGGGGATACAGATGAATGCCAACTGACCTTGAACCAGGATAAGCTGTTGGTGGTATTTTTAGTGAATGAGGGAAATTTGGCCAGGACACCTGGGAAATTCCCCTACTTTTACAGTAGGGGGACCCTGATGCTGTGAGACGTGGTCATTTTGGAGTAAACCTTGAAGGTGGAAGGTCTGATGGAGAGGGCTGTGATGGCCCAGGAAATTGTTGATATGGCATTACCACTAGCAGAGGGATCCGCGGAATGCACCCGTCGGGTGGCCAGCATATCGCCCAAGTTGGTGGTTCCTTGGTAGCAGAAACAGAGCCGCATTTATGTCTAGAAGAAAAGTTGCATTGCTTAGAGGAAGAATTGCTCAGAGTGAGCGAGCTCATTTCGATTGCAGGACAGAAGCAAGAGGACAATAGGAAAAGGAAGCGTACTGAGAATTCACCAGGATCTACGACGCTACCAGGCCCAAGTAAAATTCATGTGGCTGAAGAGTGGCCTGGAGTACAAGTGGATGGGGATGCGGCTTCCTCTCAAAAGGACTGGGGTGATATTGTGGATGCCGCTTGGTCACCGGATAGGGCCCTGCAGGATGCAGGATGGGATCTCTATGTCGGATGGACATTGGAAGCCCGTGGGTTTTGTCAGTGAGATGGAGGACAGCTCCATATCACAGATAAGTAAAATCTCTACTGTTTTTACATTACCGGAGTCAGAAAAGAGTTTCGTAACACATGGTCTTGTGTCTGCCCACCCCCCCACTGATCTGGAGTGCAAGTCGAGTACAGAGAGTGCTAATGCCCAAACTGATTTGGTTCAACCACCGGTTTCTGAAGCAGCTGAAAGACCTACATATGCCAGTCACTTTAGTCAACCAGTGGAGCTAGCGAAAAGGCATAATGCCATCCAGTTGCAAATATGTGGGTCCTTGTGACAACCCCACTGATCGATTTTATGTTGAGAAAATATTGCTGAAGAAGAGTATGGGTTTTTCTCCCTCAGAGGTTTATACACTGATTCATGTCCAGGGAGAATATACCTTTGACATTATTTTTGTACACCATCATTATTGGAAACCTTTTGGTGTCGCTACATAAGCCTTAAGACAAACCCCCTTTGGTCAGATTTCATTGTCCTGCCCTTAACAAAACAGCCCTTTAGGGTTATAACTATCCTTTTTAGGAATGAAGGGGTTAATATCGTGGATATTGTCCATTGGTTAGAGAAGAAATGTGAAATTCAGGGAAATCCTGTGCCTATTATGGATGCAGAGGGGTTTTGGAACGGGGGTTGGAAGTTTAGAGTAAAGTTGCATTCTTCTGCTTCTGACCTCATTCATCTACTGAGTTGTTTTTTCCTTGGTAGGGATAAGGGGTTTATTTTTTACCCTGGGCAGCCCAGAGATTGTTTTAAATGTGGGTCCAAGATGCATATCAGTACCTCTTGTGATATACTTAAATGTACACACTGTGGGGAAACAGGTCACTCTAGTGCCCACTGCTTCCAACAATCTAAATGCAATCTCTGTGATGAGATAGGGCATGCTTTTGAAACATGCCCCATTGCTGCTAAAAACACAGAAGAAGCAGACTTTGGGGTACAGGACCACTATATCCAGCTGGCAGTCGAACAGGGCCATACTCCCCTTGGGGGAGTGTCTCATGTAGCCCCTTCCAAGGGACTGCAGCCAGCTAAACAAACTCCAAGAGACGGATTGGACCATACCCCTTACACTGTTCCTTTACCTTTAGTTCCAGTGCCTACAGATCCTATGATGGGAGACTCAGAAGGCGATAGCATTCCCCCCCTCCCCCTGAACAGATGTTCCCTGGTGAGGGTTACACTCTGGTTGTGAGTAAGAAAGGGAAGATGTCGAAAGGGAAATCCAAACAGAAAGATAAATCTAATATCCCTGCCACAGCCCTCCTTTCAGAAGACTCAAATATATATGATAATTTGTTGGACGAACCGATGTCTATGGAAGATAGTGCAACACCTACTGTGGTACCATCACAGCTTGAGCCACTGGTGCTTCAGGAAGGCCAAATGGAGCCATGACCTCAAGACTGTAAAAGCGGCAGAGCGACTACGGCTTCTAGTAAGGTGAAGTGAAGGCTGACTCACTGTGACATATGGCTCCTTTTCACTTTCGTGTGGCATCACTGAATGCCAACAGCATCAAACCCCCTGCCAAACGTCTGAACACTTTTGCACAGTTTGTACTTAAGAACTTAGACTGTGTTTTGTTCCAAGATGTTCGGTTGCACACTTCTGAAGAATTGACTGCAACTACTAATGGGTGGATTTGGGGAGATAGTTTTTGGTCTCAGGGGAAGGACTTATTCAGTGGGGTTGGAATTTGTTTTTTCACTTCCCATATTCAGGTGATACACCATATAGAGATTTTGGAAGGTAGAGCTTTGTTATTAGATATCAAGTGGGGAAATACATTTTTAAGATTATTAAATGTATATGCCCCTCAAAATAAATTTGATAGGGTAGCCTTCTTTAAATTCCTTTACCAATTTTTGAGCATTTCCTATCCAGTCCTTCTGGGGGACGATTTTAATTGCTCCTTGCCTTCCCAGACTACTTCAGTATTGAGAAAGAAGGTTCATTGTGATGCATCTTGTTTCATCCAGTTGATTAAAGATGTAGGTTTGGTTGATGCTTTTGAGACTTCTACTGGTGGGAACAGCAATACTTTTTTTTGTGGACCTAGGGCGTCCAGGATAGATTATCTTTTTCTCTCACCTGGTTTTGTTGTACAGTCAAAATCGTTACAAGAAGTGGCTGCATCAGATCATAGACTCCTCTCGCTTGTACTGGGTGATGTGCCTGAGACCCAGAGAGGGCCTGGCATCTGGAAATTAAATGTCACCTTGTTGGATATCCCTCAGGTGAGGGAGGAGTTTTGTTCTCTTTTAATTGCACGCAAGTCAGTTTTTTTTCTACATGATGGTACGAATAAATGGTGGGAGGACACTAAACAGGAAATAAGGGTATATTTTCAGAAGATTGATCGCATTAATGGGAAACTGAAACATGATGAGCTAAGATATCTGAGGGAACATATTACATTCTGGACAAATCTCCAACAGCATTTGGGGACTGAGTGCCATAACATGATGAAGGGATTAAAAACTGAACTGACTTGGTTGCAGTTGAAAGTTTTGAAAAATATGGAATGGAAGCATAAGTACAGGATTTATGGGAAAAAAAGAGACACATTACCATTTGAATCAGCGCAGCTTCTGCAAGAATACTGTAGCATGATGTATTTGAACACCGTAGATGGAGGGCGAGTGACGTCTAATAAAAACATTTTAAATGAAATATACACTTATGCTTCCAAATCCTTTATAAGCAAACCCCTTCCAATAGATAGCATGCAAAATTGGTTGGTTAGTAGGCAGTTACCCCAGTTATCACCAGACTTGCAGGATGCCCTGATAGAACCCATCTCACAAGAGGAACTCAGGACTGTGATTTGGTCACTTAGAGCAGGGACTGCCCCCCGGATCTGATGGGCTCCCTCATGAAGTCTATAAAGAGATCTGGGGAGTTTTGGGGGTAGAACTGGGTGAGGTGTTGAATGATTGGTTAAAGAATGAGAATCTCCCTGGAAGTATGCTACAGGGGCTTTTGTTACTAATACTTACAAAGGGAGAAAGGGGGATTTGAAAAATTGGAGGCCATTGTCTCTGCTTAACATGAACTATAAGATCCTGATGAAAGTTTTGAGCAATCATTTAAGGATGGTTTTGGATACCATATTACATCCCTCTCAATTTAGTGGGGTCCCAAAAAGGTGGGTACAGGATGCCCTTATTCTTCTCTGGGAGATTATGCATAAGGGGGTATCACGAGAGGTATTTGGTCATCTTGTCTGCCTAGATCAAACAGAAGTTTTCGATCAGATGGAACATGCATACCTTTTGAAGACCTTGCATTGCTATGGTTTGCCTTTTAGATTCATAGGCTGGTTAAAAACATGTTACAAAGGCATTAGTTTGTTACCTAGTATTAATGGTTGGATAGGACGAGAGGTCATGGTACATAGGGGCGTGAGACAGGGGTGTCCAATGAGCCCCTTGTTGTACGTGATCTCCTTAGACTCCTTATTGTATGCTCTGAACATGACAGAGATGGTTATGGGCCTCTCTGTTGAATGTGAGGATAAGCAGATTGTTTCTGTAGCATATGCTGATGATTTAATTTTGGTTCTAACTGATAGTTCTTCCACTAAAGCAACTCGTTTAATACTAAAGGCCTTTTCTGAAATTTCTGGGTCATCCATTAATAATCTGAAGAGTGGGATCCTGCCACTAGGATATGATGCTGCTGATGTTGCCTTGATTTGGGATATACCTGTAGATTTTGGTTACAGGAAAATATTGGGTGTCTATTTTGATGGCACAGATGCCCAACGACATAACTGGGAATTACAATTGATGACGGCTCGTGATAGAGTGGTCCTTTAGAATAAAGGGCAGATGTCAAAGGCTAAGCGCATTTATTTGATTAAAACATTTCTATTGCCTTACTTTTAGTTTCTAGCAGCAGTTTATCCTCCCCCACAATCTCTGAAGGCTTCCCTTTATAATGTATTTTTCCTATGTTTGTGGGGGAGCAGATTGAACCTGGTAAAAAGAGGTATCACCTATCTGCCAATTCATGAAGGAGGACTGGGGATGTTGAACCCAGTAGTTTTTTTTGCATGTTACTTTTATATTTACAATTTGATGCCTCTCTTGCAGGGGGTGAATAAGGTTTGGACCCCATGGGTGGAGGATGGTATAAGCCAGTTATTAGAAAATTGGGACCCCTCTAATTTTTTACCCTGACAGACGAAGATGTCTTTGTTCCCAAGTCATTTCCGGGGGGTGACTGGGAAATTAAAAGCCTGGAAAATAGTTAAGAGCTCACTTTGATTGTCTTCTTGGAAACAGTTCTATACTGGAGTAGTAGAGACTTTTTTATGCTGCTCCATGGTATCTGGAGTTTCCTATAGCTGATCAACACTCAAAGATTTTTTTTTGACTAATAAAAGAATCCCTAAATATTTATGGGATTTTTTATGGTTATGCATGCACAAAAAATTGGGGGTTAGGGGTAATATGAATCATAAAGAACTGTCAGAGAGGTTTTGCCCAAGAGAGGAGTCTTGTATGGGAATAGTTGAATCTATGTCACATTTTTTAATTGATTGTCCCTTTGTTATTTCCTTTTGGTCTAGTTTTCATGTCACATGGCCGCTGAACCCTTTTCAAGGTCAATTGCCAGAGATACGGACAGAGGGTGTGCTTTCTGGCTCCTGGATAATTTATGATGTCACTACAATCCGTCTTTTAATGGGGTTTATCTGCTATCAGCTTTGGCAGGCTTGTTGCGGTCTGACACTTCGGAAACAGTTGAAAACTGAAAGTCAGATTTTATTCAGCATAAAGAAAGATGTTATAAAGTGGCAGAGGTTGGAAAGCGAGAGGGTGCGGCCAGATCTATACAAGCTTTGGTGGAGAAAGATGTCTTGGCTTGATACGGGTTGAAATACATGTAGGCTATTATTGTCATTTACAGATTGCTGTTGCATTTATCTGTGTGCTCTGATTACTTGAGGAATTTTCCACCCTTTTGGGGGACTGGGGGTTGGTATGTACCCTCGTGGTTTGCAATCATTCTGTAGTTTTTTTTTGGTTTTTCTGGTTTTCAGATTTTTTTTCCTTCTTTTCTTCATAGTTTGCATTAGTTTCCTTATTTCTGCAGTGAGGAAATAAGAATCAATATATGTTAGTATTGTATTTTCCTTCAATTTATGTTTTGTGATGTGTAATGATCCTTTTTCATTTAGTAGGGAGGGGGAGGATTATGCTTACGTTATTTTATTTCTGGTTTGGGGATTACAGTATGAAGAAAAACTTATTGTGTTAGGGTTTCTTCCTTTTTATGATTTTGCATGAAGAATTACTGCTTTGTTTATAGTTTCTTTTAAGTTTTGGATAAAAAATTCCCCCACTCTTATAGTGGGGAGGGGGAAGGGATTGGGTTATATTGTTTGTTATACATTCAGGATTGTGGTATGAAATAATACTGGTTTATGTTTTTGTTTCTTTTCCTTTTACAGTTATGTATGATGTAATACTAATTTATATATCTTTTTATAATTTTTATTAGGAAAAAAAATCTCCCTACTCTTTTAGTAGGGCTGGGATGGGGTTATGTATAAATACAGATTATTTATGCTTACAGTTCATGTATGTTGTAATACTTATTTAAGTTTTTGATTTTTTTCATTATGATTTTGTATGTAGCAATACACTTTTGTATGTTTTGTTTTAAGTTTTGAATAAAAAATTCCCCTACTCTGTCGGTAGGGGGCCCGTTGAACTGCGAGACACTTCATTTCTCTGCAGGACCTGGTGGTGAACAGATGGCAGGGGCTGAGGAAGCCCAAAAGTTTTCATTGAGTACAATGAGTGCACAAGTTGAGGGATCCACTGAAGGGGTGGCTGGAATGCACCTTGAGGGTGGCTAGCAGATTGCCCGTGATGGCAGTTCCTCATCGCAAGAAACGAGTGAGCAGTTGAGTTTGGAGCAGAAGCAGCAGTGTTTGGCTGCAGAACTGCTCTGTGTCAGTGAGCAGCTGATGACAGAATGCCTACGACAAGCAGAGGATCAAAAATGGAAAAGGATTGATACTCTCCAAGTGCCGCAGGTTCGGATGGACTTTCAAAGATGATTTCGGCAGAGGAGAGGCCCCTGGAATCCCGTGAGGTAGCCGATTCACCTCCTAGGTGAGACTGGAGTGCAGAAGAGGCAGGCTCTTGGTCTCCAGACAAGGCTCTGTTAGCAGCAGGATGGATTCCACTCTCCGATGGCCTCTGGAAGCCTAACCCTGTCCTGTCCACAAGCGCCTGCCGGTCTCCGGCTCAGATAAGTGAAGAACCTGTACCTATACTTGAAAATGCAGTAAACACTAGTAATTTTCCTACTGATATTACTTCTGCTCCTTTTGAGGGTCAAGCAAGTAATCCGGTTGAAGATCCTGATTCATTATCGGACACCCCTGTTATTTCTGGTCCCACCCCAGGTTTAAACCCTGGGGAGCCTGAAAAACCGACATATGCCAGCCATTTCCATAAGCCTGTGGAACTGGCTAAGAGGAGAAATGCGATTCGCCTATGGTATGTGGGCCCTCGCAAAAGCTCTCCAGATAGATTCTTCATGGGAAAACCTCTGCTTAAAAGAAGTATGGGGCTTTCTCCCTCTGAAGTCTATGCACTAATACATGTGCAGGGGGAATTCACTTTTGAAATTAGTTTTCATACTCCTGCATTGTTGTAAACATGTTGGTGCATGTATATTAACCTAAAGACCAACCCCCTATAGGTTCATAGAGATCTACAAATGCTGTAGGCAGAAAATGCCCATTATTGTACTCGTCACCCATATATCCTATAGGTGGGATTCAATTTTTTTTCCATCCATATACTCGTCCAATCTATGCTTGAATGTTGTTATATTATTACTATTGATAACTGTAGCTGGTAGAGTATTCCACATTACCACAACTCTTTGCTTGTAAAAATGACTACGTTTGATTGTTACACATTTCTCGCCAATAAGTTTATAATTATGACTCCTGGTTGATTTAATATTAGACGCAGCTGTTAAGCCTACTGTAGTTTTTAAGTAATCATCTTTAATTATTTTATATACAAAACATAGATCTCCCCTTATTTGTCTGTATTTAACAGAAAAAAGTTTTAGTTCTCTAAGCCTATTAACATAACTTTTATGTTGTAATAATGTTACCTTCTTGGTAAATCTACACTGTACACCTTCAGCGCTAATTTCAGACCTCTAATGGATGTCGGAGCACAGAATTGAGAACAGCACTCCAAATGTGGACATACCAAGTTATTAAAGAGTGGTATAATAACTTCTGCTTTTCTACTTTTAATATTACCTAAAATTGAACCCACAATTTTATTGCATTTCTTAACTTTTATTGTAGTGTTTCTATCAAAGGTTAAATTATTAGAAATCATAATTCCCAAGTCTTTTTCCTCAATAATGTTTTTCAATAGTACATTGTCTAAGTAATAATCGAGGCACATATTATTCTTGCCCAAGTTCAATACCTTGCATTTGTCTATATTAAAAAAACATACCATGTGAGTTGACCCAAGAAGATAGATCGTTTAAATAATTTTGCATGAAGGTTTTATCTGATCATGAGCTCACTAAGCTGCCAATCTTGCAATCATCAGTGTACTTTGATACCCATATTTTATCAATAGTAGGCATTGTAGAAATTAGGATATTAAAAAGTATTGGTCCCAAAACGGAACCTTGGGATACTCCACTAGTCACTTCAGCGAGTTCAGACAGATAGCCTTTGACTGACACACTCTGTATTCTTTTTTCTAACCAGGATTGTATGCAGTTTATAATATTAGGTTGGATGTCAACAGACTGTGGTCTGGCTTTATTGTTCTCCCCCTTACTAAGCAGCCCTTTCGAGTAATTACTATCTTATTCTGGAATGAAAGGGTTAATATTGTGGACATAGTGCATTGGTTGGAGAAGAGATGTGACATTCAAGGAAATCCCATGCCTATTATGGATGTGGAGGGTTTTTGGAATGGAGGATGGAAATTCTGGATCAAGCTACACCATAATGACCATGATTTAATCCATCTGCCCAACTGTTTCTTTATTGGAAGGGATAAGGGTTTTTTATTTTATCTGGGTCAGCCTAGGGTATGCTTTAAGTGTGGCTCCTCAAAGCATATCAGTACCTCTTGTAACATCTTGAAAAGCTCTCATTGTGGAGAACTGGGTCACTCCAGTGCCCACTGCTTTCAGCAGCCGAAATTTAACCTTTGCAATGATCTTGGCCATACTTTTGAGGACTACCCTTCTGCAGCACAGAGCACAGAGGATGCTGATTTTGGGGTTCAAGACCACTATATTCATTTAGCTGTAAAACAAGGCCAAGTCCCTTTGGGGAGCAGACAGCCCTTGGTTCTTGGGGCAGTTGCACCTGTCACTGAGACACGAGCTTCAGTACACCCCCCAGCCCAGGGCCAAGACCCTGAGACCCAGTGTTAAGTCCCTACTCCCCATCCACAAGAGACTGTTTCCACTCCCATTGCCAGCAACCCTATTATGGAAACCCCCTGGACAATGTTACCAGAAAAGAAGATTTTACTATGGTTCAGGGAAAAAAAGGGAAATCTGCCAAATTAAAATCCAAGTAAAAAAAACATGGTCCTGAGGTCCCTCTAGAGGTCCAGAACAAGTTTACTGCCCTGGCAGCTGCTTCTATGAAACCAGATCCAGCAGAGCTCCCAGCTGAAGGAAACACACTGGCTGAAACCCAGGTCGACTGCTTGGATCACACCGATCATTTGAACCATGAAGCTAAGGGAGGAACAGTGACAAGAGCCTCCAGTAAAGTAAAGTGAAGCAACAAACATATGTGAACTATGGATCCGTTTTCCTTTCGCATGGCATCTTTGAATGTTAATAGCATTCAATCCCTTGTGAAACATCACAGTACATATGCACTTTTTTTACATAAAAATCTGGATTGTATTTTCTTTGAGGATGTGCGGTTACATTCCTTGGCAGAAAGGGCCTCGGTCTCATCTGCATGGTTTTGGGGAGATTATTTTTGGTCCCAGGGGAATGATTTATGTTCGGGGGTGGGGATTTTTTTTTTTTCCTCTAAAATAAAAATTGGATGTCATTTTGAGTTACAGCCAGGTAGAGCTTTATTGCTTGACATAAAATGGGAAAATCAGTTGATACGACTTATAAATATCTATGCCCCTCAAACTAAATTTGATAGAGTGCTCCTTTTTTGATCTCTTTACCCCTTATTACAGACTACCCATTTAGTGATCTTGGGTGGGGACTTTAATGTTAATTTTCCCCAGCAATTTACCCCTTCTTCAAACAAAAAGATCTATTCTGATGCTCAGTGCCTGGCCCAACTTCTTCGTGACGTAGGGTTTAAGGATGCCTTTGATTCTCTCCCTCTAAATGAGTGTTGCGCGTATTTTTGTGGCCCTCGAGCCTCCATAATTGATTATTTTTTTGTGCCAATCATGTTGAGTATTCAAATGGTCCATTTACAGGATGTAGCTACTTCTGACCATAGGATACTGACTCTTGTCCTTAGTGATCTCCCGGGGGAGAGGTGGGGACCAGGGACATGGAAATTAAATGTTACATTATTATCTATCCCCCCTGTGCATGAAGGTTTCCTATTAGTACTCCAAGCACAGAAATAATTTTTTTTCTTATATGAAGATAGTACAGTTTGGTGGGAGGATACGAAGCGGGAGATAAAAAAATTTTTTCGTAATATGGGGCATATTAATGGAAGATTTTGGCATGATGAAATTTCCTTTTTGAGGGATAGCATGACTTTCTGGACGTCTTGTAGATCCAATTTGGGGACATAAAATATTTTAAAGCCACTTTGGCGAGTAAACAACTTGAGGCCCTAAAATCTATGGAAAATAAACAAAAGTATGGTATCGGTGGGAAAGCAAAAGATACTTTACCCTTTGATTCCCTGCAACTCCTCCGGGAACGACAAAATATGGAATACCTTAACAATTCTTCCGGAGATCAAGAATATGGTAATGCAGGTATCCTGGGGGAAATTACCTCCCATTTCTCCCATACTTTTTCTAGCCAGGACTTACCGGTAGAGGAGATGCGGACATGGTTGGCCAGCAATGGTTTTATCCCAGCTTCCACTGGAAGTTGGAACTATTCTGACTGTCCCCATTACACAAGCTGAATTAAAAGCTGTCATCTGGTCACTTAAAACTGGTACTGCAACGGGGTCCGATGGCCTCCCGCATGAAATATATAAATACATTTGGGATGTTCTAGGACCAGAATTTGGAATATGCTTAAACAACTGTTTATCCCAACAAAAACTCCCTAAGAGTATGTTGGAGGGACTTTTGATTCTGATTTTTAAGGGGGGGTGTTGGGGAGATTTAAAACAATGGAGGCCACTCTCACTCCTAAATACTGATTATAAAATATCGATGAAGGTTTTGAGCAATAGAATGGCAGGCACCATTGATCAGGTTGTGCACCCATCTCAGTTTAGCAGTATCCCTACGAGAAGGGTCCAAGAGGCTCTTATTTTGATATGGGAAATTTTGCATAAGGGAGAAACACAAGAATTATTTGGGCATTTGGTTTGCTTGGACCAATCACAAGCTTTTGATCACATAGAATATACTTATCTATGGGAGACGTTGAAGTGTTTTAGGTTACCATCTATGTTTATATCATAGCTACAGACTTGCTATACAGGAATTAGCCTTATACAGTAACCCCTCACTATAACGAACCCCACTATAATGAAAACTCGGCTATAACAAACGCATTTAATGGCTCCCATCTTGACACTGCCAGTCAGCTGTTTCTGTGATTGACACTGATGCTGACACTGACAGTCAGCTGTTTCTGTGAGGTGTACTATGCGCCTTTCATTGTCCAATCGGTGCCACTAGTTCATTAAAAAAAATGTTGCACTTGTTATAAGAATGTGCACCAAAGTAATGAGTTACAGTTTACAGCCATTTCCCTAAATGAGCTGCTATGAGGAAGAGGTCCAGTTACTCTGTTCAAACTAAGTTGTCCATACTTGACCACCTCAAAGCTGGAGAAACTTTAAGCAAGTTGTCAGCTGAAACTGGGTACTCCAAATCAACCCATGCACTTGGCAAGAAAAAAAATGAGACACCCCGATGAAACTGAAATTGATAAAGCAACTCAGCTTTGGCTTTCGCAACAGTAATTAAACGGGGTGCCTCTGTCAGGACCTATCGTGCAACAGAAAGCTGAGCAGTTTGACACTATTGAGGAGTGGTTGTGCTCCGATGATGCAGCTGGGCCACACAATGAACTTACTGACTTAGAGATTGTCAGCACAATTTCTAACAGTCAGCTGCCTAAGGAGGAGAATCTTGTGGATGAAGAGGAGGAGAAGGATGGGGGGATGAGGATTGTGATCCCATACCTACGTACCAGCAAGCAATTTCAGGGATTGAAGCAGACTTGCACTGGATGCAGTCACAAGATGCTAACCCGACCAAGGTACTGCAGTTATGGAATGCTCTGTCCTATGCCCACGACTTAGCTATCAAGCGCAGCATTACACAAACAAAAATAACATCATTCCTTCAAGCTGCAGACTAAATTAAACTAAACTTTTTAACTATCCATTAAATTTTGTGTATAAACAGTTGTTCTAATAAAATGTGCTACTATTAGAAAATGCTTCATTTCATTTTGTAGACTCACAGTGCACCGTAACACCATACAGTTTAATGCGCCCTCGTTATAATGAATTTACAGCTATAACAAACTCAACCTGTGGCTCCCGTTGCATTCGTTATGGTGAGGGGTTACTGTACCAAGTACAGTATAAATGGTTGGGTGGGTAGAACAGTTTCAGTCTGTAGAGGGGAAAGGCAAGGTTGCCCCCTCAGCCCTTTATTGTATGTGTTATCATTAGATCCATTGTTGCATGCACTACATGGATCGGAAGCAATAACCGGACTTTCAGTGGGGTCCGAGGATAGGCAAGTAGTTGCCTTAGCATTTGTAGATGATTTAGAGATTTTTTTGGTGGATAGATCCTCTGTGAATGCTGCTCTTTCTCTTTTACAAAAATTCTCTTCTATTTCAGGATCTAGAATGAATAATCAGAAAAGTGTTATTTTACCCTTAGGGTATGGCGCTGGTGATGTATCCATAATTTGGGGGATACCTGTGGATGTGACTTATAGGAAAATTTGGGGTGTTTACTTTGGTGGGGATGATCCTCAGAGATACAATTGGGAATTGCTTTTGAAGTCAGCAAAAGAGAAAGTAGACTACTGGAATAAGTGGCAGATGTCTAAGGCAAAACGTATTTACTTGATTAAAACCTTTTTGTTATCCCATTTTTTGCATTTAGTTGCTGTCTTCCCTTCCCTGTTGAACCCTGAAACTACAGTGTTTAGTGTGTTCTTTCAATGTCTGTGGGGCAGTAGGCTGAACCCTGTTAAGAGAGGTATTACTTATTTACCCGTACAGGAGGGAGGCCTAGGTATGCTGAACCCAGTGGTTTTCTTTTATGTTACTTTTATTCCCTATAATCTTGTACCTCTGCTGAAACAGGCTGTGAAAATATGGACCCCCTGGGTAAAGGATGAAATCGGGCCCCTATTATTCGATTGGGACCTGTCTGCTCCCCTTCCTCGCCAGACCCAGGTGGCTCATTTGCCAGGTTATTTTTTTGGAGTGGCAAGTAAATTGAAAGTCTGGAAAGTTATGAAGACTTATCTTCATACCTTTTCAAAAAAATCATTGTATAGTTGGGTAATGAACTCCTTTTATTATGCTTCTCCATGGTACTCAGACTTATCCATTGCCCAGCAATCTTCGATAAACTTATTTTTGTCTAACAAAAGACTACCAAGTTACATGAGGGACTTTATCTGGATATGTGCACACTGGAAATTGGGTGTTCAGGGTAATTTAAAACATAAGGGGCTCAATGAGTGCACCTGTCCCAGAGGGAAAGCGTGTATAGAGAAGATATAGACTTTCTCACATTTTCTCTTAGAGTGTCCATTCGCAGTATCTTTTTGGGAGGTATTCCATAAGAAATGGCCTTTGAATCCTTTTCTAGATCAACCACCTTAGATTTGAATTGACAGAGTGTTGCCAGGAGCGTGGATTAAATTTGATAATACTACAATTCGATTATTGATGAGTTTCATTAGTTATCAGCTGTGCCTGGCTAGATGTGACTGGTCTCTCTGACAGCAACAACTGTCTGGGGAACAAGTATTTTTGTTATGCAGAAAGCGGTGCTGAGGTGGCAGGATATGGAAAAGGGTAAGGCCCTTCCTGAATTGTACAAATTATGGTGGAGGAATATGTCTTGGTTAGACACAGGGTGAGGTTGTTTTTTTTTTGTTGTTCTCATGACGCTTGGAGAGAACCATAGGCTGTTTAGAGCAAAGGGCTTCACTTCTTTCATTCCCCAAATGGGGAAGGGGAGGGGTTTTTCTTTCAATTATAATGTCATATTACTTTCTGTTTAATAGTTGGTTTGTGCTAGGTACATTATTGTACAAATGTTTTTGCATTAAGAATAATGTTTCCCTTCTCTTTTAGTAGGGAGGGGGGATTCTAGTTTTATGTTATATTTATGTGAAACATTTTTTTCTGGTGGATAGCTTTATTTTACCTCCTCATTTCCTCTAAAGTTTTACATGTTTAAATACATTCCTGTGTATATTTGCTTTGCTGCTTTGCTACTTCGAGTAGAGTATTCCCCTACCCTTTTAGCAAGGAGGGGGACTTCTCAGTACTTAATAATTTGGATTTATAGGACAGGGATTTCTACAAGGAATGTATGATGAAATACTTATTTATGTTTCTTATTTGTTTTTTACATTATGACTTTGAGCACAGTTGCACTATTGTATGTATATTTTGCTTTCAAGTTTAAACAAAATATTCCCCTACTCTTTCGATAAGTGCCATGGGATCTTTAACATCCACCTGAACTACCACCAATCCAAGCAGATGGGACCTTGGTTTAACATCCCACCCGAAAGACGGCACCTCAGAAGTGCAGTACCCCTCTCATGCTGCACTACAATGTCAGTACTGGGATAGTAACCCAAGTGCCAGATGTGGGAATTGAACCCACAGCCCTCTGATCTCCCAGCCTCAGAGGCGAGTGTGCTACCTACTGAGCCACTGACACTGACATTCGAAGCTTCCTGGATAATGACCGGCAAGTATCATTGGGACACTTGGACAGCTGGTTCCGATTGCTCTATGATTTTGTAATATAAAAATGTGTTATTGAGTGTCTCTCATGAGACACCCTATGCTCCTGGGATAACCCCCCTCCCCCCAGGGTTCAGTTCAAAGGACAGGATATGTTAAACAATAGATCTCTATGATGTGATTAACTTCCAAGAACTCACATTTTATAGCCTTGTTTAGGATCTATGTTAACCTGAAAGCCAGAAGATAATTAAAGACTAGAGAGACATAATTAAGGGTCTCCTGTTTATCTGACTTAATCATAGCTGACCAGCTGCAAGGAGGGATTGCACACTTTTAGGATGTTTCAGAAGAGTTGCAATTTATGACCTCCTGCCTTTGAAATGTGGAACTAGGAACTGCTCAAAGATCAAAGAGGATCAGGAAACCACTCAAGATCAAAGAGTCATATTGAGAAATGAGTTTTTGCTGATGTCACCCTATTTAATTTACCTCCTGAGTGATAAGACATCCTAATTGCATAATTTTTAATATTTTAAAAGGAGGAGTGAGGTGGCATCATAGAAGGCATTGAGACACAGGCTTTAAACTGTATTCTGCATTTCCACTTACTGTCACATTTCTGTTGGACTCTGAAAAAACAACATCTACTTTAAGCACTGTTTTAGAAGGTAATACATTAGATAGACAAGTCTAATTGTATTATGGTGATAGGAGTTTGCACTTTTTCCTTGTTTTCTTTTAAGTGATTGTATGTTTTGTGATATATTGTTCTGTGTTTGCATTTTACATATTTTATTCATTTTAAGTAAACCTCTTATTTCAAAGAGACTGCCTGTGTCTTCCAAGTCCTTGTTTTTTGCCTGTGATGCATGGATGGTTAAGATTTTGACAACACTGTTCATATGGTTAATGGTATACCAAACTAGGCAAAGGTAAGAGGTTATCTAAGGTCTTTCATAGAATTTTTAAGGGTTCATTTTGTATACCTGGTTAGGTGCCCTTGGCGAAAGATATCTGGCATGTCCATGAAGAGCAGAATTATCTGAGCCTGTACAGTTGGGTATGCTAGCAAGAGGTTCACAGTTTGAATCCATCCAGAACTTGAGACCAAAGATGATTTGGACCCACAAAACAGGCAGGAGGGTTACCCTGTTCTGTTACCCTGTTTACAGTACTGAACTCGGAGGTTGGCACTGTGGGAGCAGAGGGCCTGACCAGCTGAGTGGGGTTGTGACAGACAGGTTGGCAGCGGTGTGCATAATTTTGGTAATATAAGCTTTTATTGTTCAGTGTGTCAGCTTAATACTGTCAGCTCACTTGCAAAACAAGGCAGTGATTTTTTTTTAAAAAAAGGACAGAACTATATCACTTGGCTTACAGTCAAGTTCCTACCTGTTATTTTTTTTTTAAGTGCAAGTTAGAGTAGCCATAGTTAGGGAAGAAGATGGCTTCCAACTACAGTGGGCACACTGTAGACTACTTAAAGCAGTTGTGCAGGGACAGAGGAGTCCTGTACGAGGTGAAAGCCACCAAGCAGAACCTCATGGATGCCTTGATAGTAGCAGATGCTCAGAGCATCAAATCACAGACAGTGACTGTAAGGGACCAAACCCTGAGTGTGGAAGGGCTAGCGGCCGGTGCAGTGTCCAGATCCAATGAGGAGGGTAGCAGAGCCAGTGCCAGCGAAGGGCCACAGCAGCAGGGGAAGGTCACCAGTATTCTGGAGCCAGAAGTACTCAGGCTGCAGATTGAGTTGTGCAGAATGGAGCTGGAGTTCCAGGAGAAGAGGGAACGAGAAAGACGAGAGGCAGAGTGAGTACAGCGAGAGGCTGAGCATGAGGAGCGTGAGCGCCAGTGAGCAGCAGAGGAGAAGAAGGAGCAAGAACGGTGAGAGGTAGACCATGAACAGTGAGAGGCAGAACATGTGGAGTGTGAGCACCAGAGGCAACATGAAATGGAGAAGCTACGACTCCAACCACCCGCACCAGAGCAGGTAAGTGGCTTGGGTGTAACTGGAAATACAGGACTGGGTTACAAGTTGAATTCCAAATTGATAGCTGAATTTAAAGAGAGGGAGGATATGGATGCCTTTTTAAATTTCTTTGAAAAAGTTTGTATTCAGGCTAAAATTCCTAGGGAGTCCTGGAGCTTCCAGCTATCCCCGCTACTTACCAGGAAAGCTCGGGATGCATTGGGTCAAATGGATAATGAGGACAGTAATGATGACAACAAACTTAAAGCTGCACTGTTAAAAAAATTTTAATTTACTGCTGAATCATACAGAGCTAAATTCTGTAAGCTCAGGAGAAGCCCCAACATGAGCTACAAGGAGCTAGCCATGAAACAACGTCAGTTTTTAAAATGTTGGTGAGAAGGAATTGAAGCAAACTCTGTAGATAAAATTGAAAATGTGATTCTGATAGAACAGTTTTTCTGGGCATGCCCAGCAGAGCTGAAAACCTGGCTGAAGGACCGAGATCCCAAAACAGTGCAAGAGGCTGCTGAACTCTCGGACCGCTATGCCAAGAGCAGACCTGCTCTGAGATCGAATAGCGTGGGTGTGGCAGTGCAGAAAGGGAAAAGCATGCCTTCAGGGCAGCTAAAACCCTCACTGCCTCCACCAAAACCAGTTAGCCCCAAGTTTCAGAGAAAAGATTTCTCTGAGAAAATAAATTAATGTTGGTTGTGTAAAGAAACTGGGAAGATTGCCAGACAGTGGCTCAAAAGGGTGAGCAATACACAACCGGGGGCTAGGAAAGAAGTGGGTTGTTGGTGTGTCCCTGGAAGCATGCCTGAGAACATAAGGGAACACATGCATCCAGTCATGGTGAATGATGTACAGACGCAAGGGTCAAGGGACACAGAGGCATCCATGACATTGGTAAAAGGGAATCTGGTACAAGCTGGTCAGCTTATACCTAATAAATATGTCACTGTACAAGACTTTACTGGTGGGGAGAAAACATTGCCCCTCGCTAGTGTTCTTCTAGACTAGGGTGAAACAGGGGGAACTGTGCAACAGGTGGCTGTAGCCAAAATGTTAGCAGTGGATGTCATCCTTGGCAACAATCTCCAACAGGGGATGATGTGTGCAGTTACCCGTAGCCAAGCAGCAAGGGCAAATTGTAGTTCCCTGAACCCCACAGAAGCCATTGTGGAAACCACTGGGAGGCTGGTTCCCCAGCCTGTGTCTCCTGATATGAAGACTAATGAGAAGGGGGTAGAAATTTCCCCAGTAGCAGTTAACCACACAGCTACAGAGGGTTACTCCAAAGAGGGAGGGAGGGGTGACCCATGGTCAGAGGGTTAGGGATGACAGTGATCCTGAGTGCCCTGATGCTAGTGCTAGGGACCCTTGTTTAGAGACTGAAGGGGACATGTCCCATGCCTTGGGAATGTGTGAGGAGTTTGCAGCTGCTCAGAGAAGTGACACTAATCTAGAGATGCTGAGGGCTTGGGCAGACTCTGACGGAGCACAAGGAGGTGATGGTAAACATAATGTTTATTGGGAAAATGGACTGATGTATACTCAGGCTATGCAAACAGAGGGAAGGGTGCTAGGCAAGCAGCTTATAATTCCCCAGGGGTATCATGAACAGTTGCTCAAGATGACACATGATATTCCCTTGTCTCGTCATTTGGGAATCGCACGCACTATGCAGCAGTTGACCCAGAATGTCTATTGGCCCAACTTCACACAGCAGGTGAAGGAGCATTGCAGGTCTTGTCACTGGTGCCAAGAAATAGGGAAGGGGTGCAAGAAAACCCAAGCCACTCTAATTCCATTGCCCATAGTGGAGGAGCCATTCCAGCGGGTGGGAATGGCTATTGTGGAGGCCTTTAAATACCCCTAGCTCCTCAGGGAAGAGATTCATCCTGACTGGTGGATTATGCCACCTGGTACCCAGAGGAAGTCGCCCTATCCTCACTGAGGACAGACAAAGTGGAAGATGCCTTACTTGGGATTTTCTCCCATGTTGGGTTTCCGCAGGAGGTTATCACCAATCAAGGGGGTTCCTTCATGTTGCACCTGATGAAATGTTTGCGGGAGAAGTGTGGGGTGGTGCAGAGATGCATGACACCGTATCACCCACAAGTCACTGGGCTTGTGGAAAGATTTAATGGCACCCTGAGGTCAATGCTCTGGGCATTTGCTGAACAGCATGGGAGGGACTGGGAGAAATACCTTTCCCACCTGTTGTTTGCATACAGGGAGGTACCCCAAGAGCTGACAGGATTTTCACCCTTCAAACTCTCATATGGACGCTGGGTACATGGGCCCCTAGACTTGATCTGGGAGGACTGGGAAGGTAAGCACACCACCCAGGGAACTCCTATAGTGGATTACATCCTTAGGTTTAAGGAAAGGCTGAAGGAGCTTGTAGGGATAGCCCAGACCAACCTGGCAGCTGCCCAACAGAAATGAAAAGTGTGGTATGACTGCAGAGCCAGAGCTTGCTCATACATGATGGGTCAGGAAGTCATGGTCTTTATTCCGGTCTGGAAAGACAAGCTGCAGGCTGAGTGGGCAGGACAGTACAAAGTAGTTAGGAAGGTAAATGATGTGAACTATATTATAGAGTTACCTGACAGAAGACAGACAGAAAGAATGTACCATGTCAACCTGATGAAGCCATATGCTAATAGGGCTGACATGGTGTTTGCAGTGTGTAGTCCTGGGGAGGGGACAGATGAAGGAGACCCCCTTCTGGACTTGCTGGAAGAAAGCAAGTGGGAGTCCTTTGTGGAGGCAGTAAAATTGTCTCCCCAGCTGGCCATGAACAAGATCCAGGAAGTAAGGGAGGTTTTAACAGATGTTGCCCCATTGTTTAGCACCAAGCCTGGACTAATCCCCTTATCAATGCACGATGTGGAGACAGGGACACAGACGCCCATACAGTGAACAGCATATCAGGTGTCAGAGGCTGTCCAAAAGGACATTAGGAGGGAAGTGGAGGAGATGCTGGATTTAGGGGTAATCCAGAGATCCCACAGCCCCTGTGTCTCACCCATAGTCCTTGTGCCCAAGCCAGATGGCTCTACTAATTTCTGTGTGGACTATCATGGACTGAATGCAGTCATGAAATCAGACACCCACCTGATGACCTGGATGGATGAACTCCTGGACAAGTTGGGAGGGGTGACCTACCTTACGACCATTGACCTGACCAAGGGGTATTGGCAGATAGAGTTAACAGACAGAGCTAGGGAGAGGTCAGCCTTCAGCGTTCCGATAGGCTTATTTGAATTTAAAGTAATGCCTTTCGGAATGAAAAACACCCTGGCCACTTTCCAAAGGTTGGTGAACCAGGTGTTAAATGGGCTGAGGAGTATGCCGTGGCATATCTGGATGACATTGCCATCTTTAGTGCCAGCTGGGAGGAACATCTGTCCTACCTTAGGGAAGTGCTGGGCAGGATACAGAGGGCCGGGCTCACTGTCAAAGCTGAGAAGTGCCAGGTGGCCATGGGAGAAGTGGCATACCTCGGGCATGTGGTAGGCCAGGGACAGCTACATTCTAACCAAATAAAAGTAGAGGTGATCCAGGCATGGCCCAGACTGGAAATGCAGATGCAGGTCAGGAGTTTTCTAGGTATGGCAGGGTACTATAGGAAATTTGTACCCAATTACAGTGCCCTGGCTGCTCCCCTATCTGACCTGGTAAAGAAAAGGATGCCAAAGAAAATTACCTGGGGCCCAGCCTGTGAGGAAGCCTTTACCAGACTGGAGGAGGCACTGTGCAGTGCTTCTGTTTTGACAAGTCCCAACTATAGCAAACCCTTTATAGTTGAGACTGATGCTTCAGACGTGGGTATTGGGGCAGTACTGAGTCAGACATCCAACCAAGGGAAAGATCACCCGGTAGTGTACCTGAGTAAAAAGTTACTTCCCAGGGAGCAGGCATACTCTACTATGGAAAAAGAGTGTCTTGCCATAGTGTGGGCCCTAAAGAAGTTAAAGCCATAATTATATGGGCAGCATTTTGTGGTACAAACTGACCACAACCCCCTGGTTTGGCTGATGCAAATGGGAAAAACTAATGGTAGATTGTTAAGATGGAGTTTTGCTTTGCAAGGGTATGACATGACAATCATACATAGGGCTGGAGTGACCAATCAGAACTCAGATGGCTTATCTCATGTCTATGAGAAGTGAACTGATTTGGGAAGCTCATCCCATGTAGGGGACAGAGCCCCCAAATTCAGTCTAGGTGGGGAGGATTGTGACACTTGGACAGCTGGTTCTGATTGCTCTATGATTTTGTAATATAAAAATGTGTTATTGAGTGTCTCTCATGAGACATCCTGTGCTCCTGGGATACTCCCCCCAGGGTTCAGTTCAAAGGACAGGATATGTTAAACAGTAGATCTCTGTGATGTGATTAACTTCCAAGAACTCGCATTTTATAGTCTTGTTTAAGATCTATATTAACCTGAAAGCCAGGAGATAATTAAAGACTAGAGAGACATAATTAAGGGTCTCCTGTTTATCTGACTTAATTGTAGCTGACCGGCTGCAAGGAGGGATCGTAAACTTTTATGACATTTCAGAGGAGTTGCAATTTATGACCTCCTGCCTTTGAAGTGTGGAACTAGGAACTGCTCAAAGATCAAAGAGGATCAGGAAACCACTTAAGATCAAAGAGTCATATTGCAAAATGATTTTTTGCTGACGTCACCTTATTTAATTAACCTCCTGAGTGATAAGACATCCTGGTTGTATAATTTTTAATATTTTAAAAGGAGGAGCTAGGTAGCATCATAGAAGGGGTGGAGACACAGGCTTTAAACTGTATTCTGTATTTCCACTTACTGTCACATTCCTGTTGTACTCTGAAACAATAACATCTACTTTAAGCACTGTTTTAGAAGGTAATACATTAGATAGACAAGTCTAATTGTATTATGGTGATAGGAGTTTGCCTTTTTTACTTGTTTTCTTTTGAGTGATTGTATGTTTTGTGATACATTGTTCTGTGTTTGCATTTTACATATTTTATTCATTTTAAGTAAACCTCTTATTTCAAAGAGACTGTCTGTGTCTTCAAGTCTTCCTTTTTGCCTGTGATGCATAGATGGTTAAAATATTGACAATACTGTTCATAAGCTTAATGGTATACCAAACTGGGCAAAGGTAAGAAGTTATCTAAGGTCTTTCATAGAGTTTTTAAGGGTTCATTTTGTATACCTGGTTAGGTGCCCTTGGCAAAAGATATCTGGCATTTCCCCGAAGTGCAGAATTATCTGAGCCTGTACAGTTGGGTATGCTAGCAAGAGGTTCACAGGTTGAATCCATCCAGAACTTAAAACCAAAGGTGATTCATTCCCACAAAACAGACAGGAGGGTTACCCTGTTCTTTAACCCTGTTCACAATACCACACTCGGAGGTTGGCACTGTGGGAGCAGAGGGCCTGACCTGCTGAGTGGGGCTGTGACATCAACCACTGTGTGTACATTGTGCAAAGTGTGTGGCCACTTCAACCATTCAGTAAAAGCCCATGAAATCCTTATTGATATCCAGAAGGACAAAGGTCTTCCTCATCTCCTGCTTGTTCAGGATGTAGCAACAAGGTGGAACTCAGCTTACTCTATGATTGAATGCATCTGTAAACAAAAGGTTGCTATCGTTTAGCATATCATGTACAATGATATCGGGGGGGCATTGTACTCCATTCTACTCAATAGTCTCTGCTGGAACATTTGAGTCACATTCTGAAACCATTCATGAGTGCTACAAGAGGTCAGTGCAGAAAAGACATCCCTTAGCCAAGTTATTCCACTCATTCTTTCCTCTTCTCAAAAAAAGGTTGGAGAAAATGAGGAGCAACTTAGATATGAACCAATCTCTAGTCAATAACATGCTTACCAGACTTAGCAATGATGAGCAATTATCAGCAATGTCACTGAGCAAGGAGCATCTCTTAGCAACATCGCTAGATCCACATTTCCAGAACAGACACCTTCCTGATGTGGTTTCTGATGATATGGAGGAGTTGAACTACAGGCAACTTTTGATTGATGCAGTAGATGAGGTTTCATTAGGAGGATTGGCAAGCAGTACTACAATGACACTGCTTCAAATTCAAAAGACTGCTTCAAATACCAGTACAGAAGCAGACAATGAGGAGAATGACATTTGGGGCCAGCTGCAGGACATTGAAATTCCACAAGGAGAAAATGCATGTTCAGTAGTAAGCATGGCAGATGAGTAACCCCCTTGTTCCCAGGGGTTACTAGAATCCCACTTAGAATCAGTCAATCTGGAGAGTATGTAGAGTGGAGAATGAGGAGGAAGAGGCTGCTGCCTGGGCAGCTCCTCAGTTTTAGGTCTGACAGAGAGCTACTGACATAGTTTGGGTAGTTTGTTCTCACCCTAGAAGAAGAACATAGGAGACCAGAGAGTGAAATGGTAGAGACCGTTCCTAGAGGGTTTTCCAGTGTCCATCCCCGGAGGGATGGGGAGGTGGAATTCCAGGGTTCAGGGGCAATCCCCTGGTCCAGCATGAACTGTGTTGAAGCTGCCTGAAATTCATCTGCTCTGTGAATACCCAAGACTTTTGTGTGGAAAAATCCCTGGGGCACCTGTATTCCTGTGGTGAGTTTTTTTCTCTGACAAAGGGACTCTGTCACCAAGACTGTTTCTGTTTAAAAGTGTCTGCCTATTATGGGGTCCAGAGAAAGACTTGCCAAGTACAGAACTTTTAGTTTATTTATGTTTAAAAGTGTCTGCCTACTATGAGGAACAGAGAGAGACTTGCCAAACACAGAACTTTTAGTTTGTGTATGATTTAAAAGTGTCTGCTAAAGTGGGGGTCTAGTGAAGAGACATTGAAAATTACAGAACTTTTAACTTCATGACACCTCAGAGGTGTGTAAAGTAGTATGTTAAATGAGAAAGACATTTCAAGATAGCATCTACATGTTTTCTGAGAAGGGTGTTATTAACCAGATGAATGGTCGAGTATAAATTTGGAAGCAAAAGGTGGGAACCCCCCCCATCTGGAGTAACCATGTTTACCTCTCCGGGTTAAGTTTGGGCACCTTTGTTTTCTCTCAGTGCATTTGGCCAGTGCCTAAAGAAAAAAGTTTATCCAGATGTGGGTTTTGGATTTTCTATGAGCCTGAGTGTGCTCATTGGTGGTCGAGGGTGCCACCAGTAATTCCTCATGAAATATGGGAAAGTCTCCTAGTACTGGCCGAGGGTGCATAGTCAAGGGAAGTGTACCAGTGCTGGTCATGTGTGCCAATCTCCATTCAGAACCAGAGAGTGTTTGCTGTTTCCATTTAGAATCTGAGGGTTTGCTGTGTGTGTGCTCTGTACCTCAGTAATCTGCATTACCAATGGGAGTAGCCCTGTGGGGGTCCATCTGCGCTTTGTATTATTCTCTGTGTATGTGAATAAAAGCCACACTCTAGAATCCTAACCTGTTTGGACAGTACTATTATTGCTTCCACTGTGTCTGGATTTACTTGGGTGCCCCTGATCAGCAGTACAAACTTAGCATAATTCTGAGCAAATGTTTTCTCCCAGGGACCCAGGTTGATGGCCATGCTAAATGATCCCCCAGGTGTGAGCCAGGTAGTTGCCGCACTTGGTTTGCCTGTCCGAGGATGGCAGAATCCGAAGTAGAAGTATTGGTACACTGAACTGTTCATAGTGACAACCCCCATCCTTCTCGTTGATGCCATGTGTGATAGGAGCAGCCCTGCTAGTTGAAGAAGGGGGGCCGTTGGGGGTGGGTTACAGATGCATATCTGTCTGAGCCCAACATTAGTATTAAGGATGATGCTTTAGCTCACCGGCAAGAGAAAAATAATTCTGGCCAAAGCTGGCTGCCCTGGCTCGTAAGTATATTGGATGTCCACCCTCCAGTATCTGTTCCGAGCATTTATTTAGCTCTGCTGGGGATATTATGACTGAAAAATGAACAAGATGAACAGCAGATGATGTGGAGAAACTATTTTATTTTATTTATTTATTTATTTGAATTTCTTAGATTAATCCTTTGAGAACAGGCTCATTACATAAATTCCACGTAAAACAGCAAGGGTACATACAACAAATTTACAGTTTGATATACAGCAAGTAGTTACAGGGCAGTGATACTTAAAATGAGATAACATATAGATATACTTAATAATGGACAAAACACTGGAAACAAAAAGGGGATGGGAGTGTGTAAGTGGGTGGGGAAGCACAGAGGAGGGGGAGGCAGAGAGGACAACTACACTGGGGGGGGGTAGAGCATAAGAATCAGCCCAGGATGTGGGCCTCATTAAGGGAGAAAAAAACTTGCCTAGGGTATCATGCGAAGGTAGTGAAGCCAAGCCCAGTTACCGGATGCAGGTACTGGATTTCCAAGATGGCCAGGCGTAGGCTGGAACAAGACCAACAGAGATGTACCAGGAGGAGAGACCTTCCAGAGTGACAGGGTGAGGGAAGAGAACAGGGGTGCGTTGGGGGAGAGAGGGGAGGAACAACTGGACTTTTCAGGATGGGGAATGCACAGGCAGCGGTAGGTGGTGCATGGTATGAATACAGTAAGGCAGATCAGAGCCTCTATAGGAAGCAGCCGCAGCAGGCAGTGGCAATCAGAAAGGTTCTAAGGTCATGTTTGAAGGGACCTAATGTAGATTTAGCAGTGATGCCTGCAGGTAGGTTGTTAAGCCATTTAGGCACCTGATGGGAAAAAGTTTGTTGACCTTGAGAAGTGCAACATCTTGGGATCTTGAAGGTCATACTCCCCAAACTTCTAGTGGGGCATATAATTTGTATGATTGCTCACCCACATTTATTCTATGTATGTACTGTATGAATGTCTATGTTTTATTCTGAAGTGGAGCCTTTGGAAATGAGTCTATGACTCAAAGGGTTGTAATTCCGATTTCCTAAATAAATAAATTTCATAGGGAGTGAGGAGCTTCCAGGCACTGACAGGAAAAATATCTAGACTTGCTTTTTTGGCCAGCAGGCAGGCCTGGAATTTGAGTCTGTCCTTGAATTGAAGCCAGTTGGCATGGGTGAACAGATCACAAGTGTATGTGTATCGCGTGGAGAAGGTGGCTAGGCGGCATGCCTTATTTAATGCCATTTTGATGCGATTGAGAGCTGAGTCTGTGGCAGATCCATAAATTACTATTCCATACTAAACCAAAGAAAACAACCAAGCTGCAGACTGCCAGGTTAAGGGCTTCGGGAGTTAGGCAATGCTTATGCCTAAAGAGAAGGCTGATACATGTGTTAAGGGCCTTTGCAATACTGTCGATGTGGTTGACAAAGGACAAGGAGCTGTCGACTGTGACTCCCAGGTATTTAAATTGCTGTACCTGGTCCAGGGATACCCCATCTACATTCAAGATGGTGAAAAGGTGTGTTCGGTGTCTATTATGTGGACTGGAGAACATCATAGATTTACTTTTTTTTATAATTCATGACCAGATTTTGGTCCTTGAACCATCTTTCTACCACAGTGAAATTATCCTGTAGGGTGTGCACTAGGGTTTTATGGTCAGGATCATTACAAAATAGGACTGCATCATCTGCATATAGCAAAATCTTGCAGTAGCAGGCAGGCGGTAGCTTATTTAGGAATATGCTGAACATTAGGGGACCCAATATAGAGCCCTGTAGTACACCAGAGCGAACAGGTCTGCTGTCAGATACAACATCGTCAATCCTAACTTGATGGGTCTGGTTGGAAAGATAGGACTTAAACCATCCAACTGTGTCATTGGAGAGTCCAACAGCCACCAGTCGCTCAAGTAGGAAGTCATGACTGACCGTGTTGAATGCTTTCAACATGTCAATGAAGGTTGCACCAACCAGGTCACCCTTCTTGAGGGAGTTGTGTATGTGGCCTGTAAACTCAAGCAGAACAGTTGTGGAGCTATGACCTTTAGGGAAGCCATGCTGTTCAGTACACTGTATGTTATATTTATCTAGCTATTCCACTAATTGATCAGTGACAATCCTCTCAAGGGTCTTAGATGGGGTGGGAGAATTGAAATGGGTCTGTAGTTGCCAAGTGAGGATCAATCACCTCTCTTGAAGACTGCAGTCAATAAAGCCACTTTTCAAGGTTGCGGGAACTGTGAGAGTCTCAGCAAGGCATTGATTATGAAGGTAAGGGGCATCAGAATGTCTTCCAGGGTGAGGGCTAAAAATTTTAAGTCAAGGGAGTCCCCGCTGTATCATGATTTTCCCAAGACATTAAGGAGGTATTTCCTGGCTTCCTTTAAAGAGATGGTTCTGAAACAAAATGGAGGGTTCACAGATGGCTGGACCTCGGTTTGCATAGGGGCAGCAGGGTGAGTAGGGAGGAAGAAGCCCAGGGTAGCACTCCTGAAAGATCGGTGAATGCTCTATTGAACACATTTGCAGTTGTATCCTGGTTTGTTGTCGGTAGGCCATCAATGTTGAGCATCGTAGGTGCTGACTTGTTATCTTTTCCCGTGACTTTCTTGAGGTTTGCCCAGAATTTTCTACTGTCATTTCAGGATCTGGTGAGTGCATCTTGGTAGTATTGATTTTTTGCAGCATGCATTGCTGTAGTACAGTCTTTTTGAACCTTTCTGTAATTTTGGATATCAACTTGTTTGCCAGTTTCTTGGGCTCTATACCAAAGGCGATCCCTGGCTTTTAGACTCTCAAGAAGCAGAGCTGAGAACCAGGGGTTGCTCCTTCCTTTTATTATACATTTCTTTATTGGGGAGTGTTTATTACAGACTGCATTGAAGAGCTGGATGAAACACTGAAGGGCTGCATCAACAGTACTGGAAGAGTAAACTTGGGACCAGTCCTGTTGGCGCAGGTCAGTTCTGAGTAGGTCCAGGTGACCTTGTTTAAGAACTCTATTTGTGACAGCCCTAGTAGGGGGTTTGGAGTAGGAACAGGACCACCGGCATCAAACAGATGAGTGATCACTAAGTGCATCAGGGAGAACAGTGGTCTCAGAGATGTGTTCAGGATGATTAGCTAGAACCCAGTCAAGCAATGTGGAAGCACCAGTTTTATAGTTTACCCTGGTGGGTGAGATGACACGTTGGGAGAAGTGTACTGCAGACATAGCATCCTTGTAGGGGATGCTGCTGGGGAGAGCCAGCTGGCGTTGAAGTCCCCTAGCAACAGAGTTTCCATATTGAGGCTAAGGGTGCTGAGTCACTGCATTAAGGAGTCAAGCCCAGAGGTTTTCTGGCCTGGTGGAATATATAAAGAGGACAGTAAGGGTTCTGTTGTGATTCCCAAGGAATATTTTTATTACTAGAGTTTGTATGCTGGACCCTGTGTCAGGCAAAGGTAGGATATGAGCCTGTAAGTAGTCCCTGAGGTAGATTACATGTCCACCACCATTTTTGGTAAGGCACTCTTCCCTGAACATGGTTTATCCTGGGATCGAGATTGAGGCATCCGCAATATTGGGGGAGAGCCAGGTCTCAACTACTGACAGTATGTCCGGAATATGTTGCTGTGTCCAGGTGTATAAGTTGTCCATTTTGGGGAGGAGACTACATATATTAAGTGAGCCTATTATGAGTTGACCAGTACTGCCTTGAGTTCCCACTAGGGCAGTTAGTGGTCCCGGGTTGGGGTGGATGTTTCCAGAAAGTAGCAGGAGTAGAAGGGCTATCCAGTTGAGATATTCTTTCAGTAGTTTAGATCCAAGTTTCCTCTGTCTGAACTGATTTTGGTAGAATGAGTGTCCATCCTTGATGTGGATGAGCCTAAGATAGAGGGCCGTTGGGTGAAAGCACCTTGGATATTGATCGAGATCATCCAGTACACTTGTTTTATTTAGCTCCAGTAGAGGAGTGGTTAGTGTGGTGGTATAGGAAAACGTCACAGTAGAGTGCACATTTAGGAATGCTCCTGTTAGGAATGGAGCTGAATCCTGAGGGGATATGCTGCACAGGTGGCAGTGCAGACACAGGAGGGAGAGAAGAATAATACCCCAGGGAAGTATTGCATTAAACTGTGACATGTTATGGACGAAACTGACAGGAGAAGCCACACCAGATTATTCCTGTTTTGTTGTGGGGGAGATTATGAATGGAGAGGCTAAAGTAGGGTGTCCCTTTAAAGGGGAGAGTGTGTAGGGAAGGCAAGAGTGGACCGACCAATAACAGGTTGTGGGTGGTAATCCCTGAGCATTTAATAGAGGTCCAGGCTGGGGAAGGAGGTCGGAGCTGGGGAGGGTGGGTAGGACTAAAATACAGTGTAAGAGTCAGTCTGGGGCTGCCGAAACAAACTGTCACCCAGTTTTGAAGAGAGAAATCTAAAGTGCTACAGCAGCCAATGGGCGGCCTGCTGCAGCACCAATTGTCCAATAGGATTAGTGGCTTTCAAGCCATTGTAGTCACCAGAGGAGCCAGGGACTGTACCTGATGTTTCCTGAGTCAGGAAAGGCAGGTGGCGGCTGCCGTTGAAGATTAACTTGCCAAACTTTGGCTACATATGTGATGCTGATCTTGAAGGAGATGACACTGACAGCAGTACATGTGGAGCTACACATCAGCTTTCAATTTCGAGACTCACTGGACTGCTTAAAGTAGAGATCTGGGACTTGCCTGCCTTTCAACCGCCTCATCATCATCATCATCCTTGAGGTGGGTGGGTGGACGGTGCAGCCAGTACATCACATTCACATCATCACATACTGGTAGCAACTGTGGCAGACAAGTCCCTGATCTCATACACAGTTGCTTTCTCAGTCTGACGAGATCGTTTATTTTATTACCCAATGCACCTAAGAATAATTATTTGTTATATAACCATAGCTCTGTTTTTCCCCCGATAGTAGTGGTAATAGTAGCAGTGGTGAAGTGGTCACTTGGGATTGGACTGCCTGGTGCTCTTGTTCTTTCACATTGCTTCGTGTTGCGTTCCATACCGAGCCCAGCTGCTATGCTAAAATAATTGGTGATATACAAAAAACACACTGAAAAAGTCAGACTCAGGAGACTGGTTTAAAAAAAATTGAGATCTGGGACTTGCCTGCCTTTCGACCGCATCATAGTCATCCTGGGAGTGGGTGGGAGGTGCAGCCTGTACATCATGTTCACATCATCACATACTTGTAGCAACTGTGGTAGATAAGTCCCTGTTCTCACACACACAGTCGTTTTTGCATTCTAAGGAGATCATTTACCCAAATGCGCACAATTAAATAACCACATTGATAAATGCTGCTAGCTCTGTTTTTTCCCCAGGTGGTAGTGGTAGTACTACTACAAAGTACAATTATTTATTTTAAACACACTATTATCCCCTTCTAAAAAATCAAACTTAGGAGGACACCATTTATTTACAAACTAGAGATCTGGTCTGGGACTTTCTTGTCATCACAGTCACTTTCTCATTCTTTTCTAAGCAATCATTTTTGGTAAATGTGCCTTAACAATATTGATTTCAGTGCTGGTAGACTACTTCTGAGTTTCCCCTGATTGTAGCAGGTGGAGTAGTAGCAGACTGCAGTCTTGAAGTGGTAGCTGACTGACTGTCTCTCTTTGACTGGCTGCCCTCTGCTCTGGCCTGGTGTTGTTTTTGTGTTCCTGGCTTATTCTTCATCACTTTACTGTCTAAAACACATCTGGTGCCTGTCTGTACCTGTTGAGAAACAGAAATCACCACTGTTAATAATATAACTCATATACAGTATTAGTGTTACTTTCTTAAATGTCAGAAACAGAAGAGTGATTAGAGAGCATTCTCTGCTACTAAACAGTGGTTTCATTGTTTTTTTCCTACATATATGTTGATTAAAAGCAGTTTATAAAATGACATGAAAAAATCTAGAAAATTCATTGGCCAAGAGACATCAGCTGACCTTACATTAAATCTCTATATACGCACAGTCATCCTGGTCCTAAACCACATCACACAATGAGCAAATCAGTCCTCCTACAACCAGACCTATCTTCCATCAGTCCCCCTGCAACCAGAACTGATCTTCCATCACAAACATGGCTGCTACTTTTACACTGTGAAAATCTTCAACTGGGCCCTAAAAATAAAACTACCTTAAATAAAAAATAATACAAATTAATGACACGTTGTTTCCCTGATCATACCACTATCCTTACATACATAAATAAATTAGAAACTTTAAGTATTGTTTATAGTTTTCATTACAACTGTTTCTTTACTAACAGTGAAAAATCCCCTTTCTGTCTTTACCTGCTCATCAGAGAAATATCTTCTGCTTGCCCTGACAGTGAGATAATTGAGTCTCTGGTTCTAAAACAGGCCTTTGTTGTGAGTGTGTGTACAGCATGTTAGGAGAGGAACATTCTGCCAGTGGAACTGAGCAGAATTTTGAATCCCTGTATTCCATGGTAAACAGTCCATGATAAACATTCTATGTCTTGAATGTGGGGAAAAACAGGATGAAGAAAGTAGGCAACACAGTAATACATTATAAACAAAGATAAAAGGTGGGAAACAGTTACATAGGCAGAGGCAGACCCAAACTGCTCAAATACATTCCTAGTATTTATAAAAGCATGTACATTTGAATCATATATAGGTGTTTTCAGGTGAAATCAACCCCCCCCCCCACCACCAAAAAAAGGCAACCTGGCTGGTTTAAATTTTTTTTTCTTACTATCCTTTCACCTCACTCCTATAGCAGTTTTCCTTTAATGAACTAGACCACAACACATAAGTAAAAATAAAGAGAAGGCTGCCTTCAATGAAACTATATAACTACAGTGTAATGAAAATGAAGTTTTAAACACTGCTTATTTTTACAAATTTACAGATGTTACAGTGCATTTATATGATAATTTACATGTTACAGAGAAAATATTTATTTTCAACTAACTCTACTAATAAATAATTTTACTGAAAAGTACTGTACTAGTTAACCTGTTGCTAAAAAATGCTATTATATGCATTAATAGGGACTACTTTTTTCAGTTTTTAGACGTTTTAGAAGTAATGTATTGTACACTCTTTTGAAAATAGTAAATAAGTTTTAATCCCTATCAGAGTAAATCAAACTAATTATTTTTTGATGATGGCCCATTTTATAAGTGTGATAAGCCACTCCAGGGTGTGCATTAAAGGATTTTAATGCACTTCCCAGGGGCGTAAAGACACTCAGCCTTCGGCCTTGTGCCTTAGCACACCCCTTGGGCGTGCATTAAAATCCTTTAATACACATCCTGTCACGGCTTATTACTTACTTAAAATTATTTTTTAACATATGGTTACCATAAAACAATAAAAGTCATTAATGGTTTGGATAAGGTTCAGATAAAGATCCAAACCTTTTTTGCTTATCAAAACCTTTCAGAACCTCAGAACCTTTTGAGGTTCTCCCATCCCTACTAAAAATGATGCTGTTTCCAACATTTATATTTCACTTTACTTATTTCTAGTTTTTATTTTTCTTTCTCCTGTTAATGGACTACCAAATGTTTTGGATAATTCAGTATTTACTACAATATGCCTTTCAAAAAACTCACCGGACTGTCCCCTACTGACCTCACAATTGCTGCTTGTCACATCACAGTCTGTTGTCATGATGAGCACTATTATGTCCTAAACAAATGCATTGTGAAGTCATTTGTGGACAGTCAGATGCTTTTTACACACACTTCTTAGGCTACCAAGATGTGATATACACCCTGAAAAAGACATTTGGAAATTGAAAAAGCGTACTATCTACTCTAGTGAACTACAAAAGCTGTAACCTTATCTTTACGAAAGAAATGAATTGCTCCAATGAGAGAGCACTTCATTTCTTTCTGTAGTCATAACTCTGGACATGAGCATTACATTTGACAGTAATATGCATTTGCCAGAGTTACGGCTACAGCTTTTACGTACGCAGCTCCTGCCACTCGCCACACTGTCTCTCCCTGATCCGCACTCCTCTGACACCCCCCCCGGCTTCTACATTAGCCACAGTGCAGCTTTATGTTTTGGTGGCTCCTGGTGCCCGCCGCACTCTCTTTCTCTCCCTGGTCCTCACTCCTCTGACCCCCCCCCCCAGCCTTCTACAATAGCCGTGGTGTGGCTTTACTTACCGGTGGCTCCTGCCACCTGCCACACTCCCTCTCCTCAGTCTTTGCTCCTCTGCACCACCCACAGGCTTCTATATTAGCCGCAGTGCAGTTTTACTTATAGGTGGCTCCTCCTGCCTGCTGCACTCTCTTTCCCTGGTCCTGGCTCCACTGAAATCCTCCCCAGCCTTGTACAATAGCCACGGTGTGGCTTTACTTATTGGTGCCTCCTACCCCAGTCGCATTCTCTTTTCCAGGTCTCCTCTCTCTCTCTCTCTCTCTCTTGTTCTCTCTCACTCACAGTGTCAGAGAACTGGCGAGCTGCTCATGGTCTCTCTCTCTCTCTCTGTGACAAGAGGAAGACATTTTCGGCATGGGACAGGAGCACAGTTCACGGTCTACTGACACTAACAGAGTAACAGAGAGCGAGAGAGAGAGAGAGAGATGAGATTGCAGCTGCTTTCTTTACATTCTGTCCATGACCGGAGGGCTGGGAGCAAGGAGCACTGCAAATATCTGCAAGTGAACGTTTGGCATTGAAAAATGCTTGCTAAAGTTTGATAACTGTGCCTTAACTCAGTAGGCCAAGAACCCAGCCCACCCCATCAACACTGCTCAGGTGTTTATGTTTCAAAATTCTGCTGACACCCTGTAAGCTGCAAAGGGAGTGATTAGAAAGCAACACTGCTTTCTGTGCATGCTGCATTTTAAAGGTACAGTCCTCCCCAGCAATAAATTAACATTATTGCAAAAACTAATAGGGTCAGGTCCAGCCACTTATGAAAGTGCCCCCAACCTGTTCTGGCACCTACCCTTTGGGACTCTTAACCACTCCCATGATGCCCATGAGCTCAGTGGACTGCTTTTCCCAGTTACTCTACCAGCCCACCTCTCCAGTGTATGCATGGGATGATTTCCAGGAAAGGTGCTTGGCAGTGTGTGGCCACCTGCACTGCCTACAGCAACCCCCCCCCCCAAGCCTGTTGCCAGGAGTCACTACACGCAGTAGTGAAACAACAAAGTCCTCACCGCCCAGGAGGAGAGCATTCAAGGGATGTTTTCACTCCTCCATATAACCCTCTGCTCATGACATCCTGAGCTTGGGGTGTGAACTCAGGTTGTCAGCATGCCAGCACATTCCTTCACTGCTCAGCTGGCTAGTAGTGATACTCAGATAGTATCCAAACCAATCCAGATCCACCAGATACCTGCCCTCACGGCAGGATAGTGGATCCATCCAGATACTATCACTTTCTGCCCCTGGATCCAGCTGTCAGATCCCATGTCGTATCCCACATTATCCAGTGCCAGATCCAGGGATCCGGCACTGGATAACGCAGAATCTGACCCTGGATCCGACCTCCATATTTAGCCAGATCCCGGGATACCCTAATAGTGCCACCATCTGCTGGATCACTGGCAGATCCACGGCGGCAATATCCGAGCATCACTACTGGCTAGTTCACCCAAGAAAATATTTTTGAAAAGGGCTATTTCAGAACTGCTAGAGCTAGAAATAGTCACAGATGACAATTTTAATACAGATGATAATATATTTTAAATACTGACAACTGCAAACTTCATCCATGTAACTATTACATTTTACCCTGACTCCAAACTGTCATTAAAAAAAAAAGAAACATAGAATATGATAGCAGATAAGGACCACTTGGCTCATCTAGTCTGCCCATTTCCCTACCTAACAGATAAGCCTCTGATCCTAGTTAACCAGCAGCTTACTTCCTCCTACCCCACTAGAATTGCCTTATGTCTGTCCCATGCATTCTTGAATTCTCCCACTGTTATTGACTCTACGACCTCCTCAGGAAGGCTGTTCCATGCATCTACAACCCTCTCTGTGAAGAAATACTTCCTCACATTACCTCTGAGCCGTCCTCCCTCTATCTTCAAATTGTGCCCCCTTGTTCTTGCACATCTCTTTTTCTGAAAGATGCTACCCTCTTGGACTTTTTTAATTCCCTTAAGGTATTTGAAAGTTTCTATCATGTCCCCACTCTCTGTCCTTTCCTCGAGGCTATACATCTTAAGCTCCTTTAGTCTTTCTTCATACCCTGCACCATTTTGGTTGCCTTCCTCTGGACAGCCTCCATCCTGTCTATGTCTTTGCGGCGATGGGGTCTCCAGAACTGTACACAGTACTCCAGATGTGGTCTTACCAACTGTCTGTACAGAGGGACAACAACGTCCTGTTTTCTACTGGTGTTGCCTCTCCCTATGCAACCCAGTATCCCCCCAGCCCTCCTTACTGCCTTCTCACATTGCTTGCCCACCTTTAGGTCATCTGATATGACAACCCCCAGGTCCCTTTCCATTTTTGTTGTTGTTAATATCTCACCGCCCATTGTGTACTCTTCCCCTGGATGTTGTTTCCCAGGTGCATTACTTTGCATTTCTTTGCATTGAATCTAAGCTGCCATAGATTTGACCATTCCTCCAACCTTGCCAAGTCCTTTTCCATCCTTTCCACCCACCTTGTGTATCAACCCTGTTGCAGATCTTTGTGTCATCTGCAAAGAGACATTCTTTTCCTTCCAGTCCCTCTGCAATGTCACTTATATAGACATTAAAAAGGACCGGCCCCAGTACTGAACCCTGTGGTACCCCACTAGTAGCTCCCATTTCTTCACTGTGGAATCCATTTACTATTACCCTCTGTGTCCTGTTATCCAGCCAGTGTTTTACCCAGGCTACCACCCTGGGACCCACTCCCAGGCTGGCTAATTTGTTTATTAATCTTTTGTGCGGGACTGTGTTAAATGCCTTGCTAAATTCTAGGTCTAAGAAAGGACATTTCTAATGCTACCAGTTCCAGAGCTATTCCCTTTTAAATAAATTACCTTCAGAAACAGCTAATTTTGGTTCTTAAAGAGCCCTAATACCATTGTGGCTATATTTAACAAGCATTTGTCAATGCTGAATGTTTGCTTGCTGGTATTAGCACTGGAAATGCAGGAGTTAGACAGATGCAGAATAGGAATGGCAGTGAAGTATTGAACTTCATGCCAACCCCACCTCCACCTTGTAGAGATGGACAGGCATTGGGGTATGCATTTGGGTTGTTGCCCATAACGTTCATGCCATTTCACCTCACCCTATCCTGCAGACACTGACAAGTGTTGAGGTGTGCCTTGGGGTGTTTGGCTTTACAGTCACCCCACTCCATAAGGACATATGCTGAAATGGGTACAATATAGGAGAATGGGGTGAACTCTGGGGCCAAAGAGTCCAAGGCACACCTTGATGCCTGTCACTGGCTGCAGGATGAGGGGGTTGGGGTGGAATGGCATGGCATGAGCATTACAGTTGGCAATCCGAAGGCACACCCCGATGCCTGTCAGTCTGTACAGGGTGGGACATTATGGTTAGAAACCCTAATGCCCCAGGCGTTTGTTGGTATTTGCACTACAAATTTCAACATGGCCTTTTTGTGACCCCCACCTCATGAAAGCATTTGGGACCTCTTCTCATGAACAGTGGCACTATGATTTTGCTAACATGTCCCCAACTTTGAGTTCCCACAGCAACCGTGCCATTGTGCGCCAGATGTATGAAAACACAGATCGGGCAGGATGGGAAGAATGACAGCTGTACCATTCATAGGAAGGTGTGAAGAGATGGCAATGTTGAAACTCTGTAGTGAAAATATTAAAAATGTTCGAACTTCCAAGTGTACGTGGAAACTGCGCAATGCATGTGCATATCACAGTCATTTAGTGGAATTTTTTCACCAAATTTTCAACATAGGCATTTTGTGACCTCTGCTCATGAACACTGTCACTATGATTTTCTTAATCTGTCCCAAACATTGATTTCCCACAGCAACCGCACTATTGTGCACCAGATGTGTAAATGCACATTTCCGGGAAGATATGAAAAATGACAGCTGTACTGTTCATAAGGAGGTGTGAAAAAATGCCAATGTTGAAAATCTGGAGTGAAAATATTACAAATGCGTGAAATTATGAGGATACGTGGAAACTGTGCAACGTACGCTCATTACACAGTCATTTTATGGACTTTTGTCACTAAATTTCAACATAGGCATTTTAGCACCTCTGCTCATAAACAGTGTCACTATGATTTTCTTAATCTGTTCCGAACACTGACTTCCCATAGCGACAGTGCTATTGTGTGCTGGAAGTGTGAAAACACATTTTGGCCAGTATGTGAAAAATGACAGCTGTACTGTTCATAAGGAGGTGTGAAAAAATGGCAATGTTGAAAATCTGGCATGAAAATATTACAAATTTGCGAAGTTACGATGGTGCATGGAAACTGAGCAGCACATGCTCATAACACAGTCATTTTATGGACTTTCATCACCAAATTTTCAACATAGGTATTTTAGGACCTATGCTTATGAACAGTGTCACTGTGATTTTCTTAATCTGTCCCAAACACTGATTTCCCACAGTGACCGTGCTATTCTGTGCTGGAAGTGCAAAAACACATTTCGGCCAGGATGTGTAAAATGATAGCTGTACTGTTCATAAGGAGGTGTGTAAAAATGACAATGCTGAAAATCTGGAGTGAAAATATTACAAATTCACAAAGTTACAAGCGTGCATGGAAACTGTGCAATGCACGGTCGTAAAACAGTCATTTTTTTGATTTTTTCATCAAATTTGCAACATAGGCTTTTTGAGAGCCCACCTCATGAACAGTGGCACTGTCATTTTGTTAATTGGTCCCAAAAGGTGATTCCGCGCAATAACCACTAAATCACCTTTTGGGACCGAATACCGCCATGACAGTGACTGAATTCATGAGGAGGGGTCCCAATAACCCCATGTTGATAATTTTGTGTCAAAATTCCCCAACATGCCCGAGATATGCACAAAAGTTGAAAAAACCCTATTTATGCCATTATACAGCTTACCGGCATTTGTTCAGTTCGCGGTCGGCTTTGAAGAGTGCAGACGTGTTCCCAGTCCACCAAAGATCGTCGCACCATGCTCTGGAGGTAAGCATGGGGTGAGGGGTGTGTGGGGAGGTGGGTTACTCAGAGAGTGGGCGCGGGTTGGGGGAGGGGCACCGAACACTTCGAGGGAACATTTTCTCATTTTACAGGTTAAAAAAATAAATACAGACAATGCGGGTCAGTTTTCTACTTTTGCAGGTGTGTTTGGCACACAGTGTGCCACTGGCATTTGTGGGGAGAGGGACCGAAGCCGATGGGAATTGGGCCCCCCGTCAGCCCAGAACTGAGTGGGGGGTGCATGATGCTGAGGGGGATTGGGCACCCCCTCGGCACAGGCATGAAATCATTGGGGGGCCATTATGCTGATGGGGAGTGGGCTCCCCATCAGCAACTGGAACTGGGAAGGGGGACTGAAACCAAAGGGGATTGGGCCCCCCCATTGGCAGAGAAATATGTGTGGGGGGGCGCATGATGCAGAGGGGGACTGGGCTCTCCCTCGGCACACAACTGAAATTGGTGGGGGACATTATGCCAACGGGGAGTGGGCTCCCCCGTCGGCAAATGAACTGGGTTGGGGGCATGCCGACAGGAGGATTGGGCACCCCCGTTGGCTTTAATGGGGCTCTGAGATGGTGGCATAGAGCCACCATGTTCCTGGAAATGTTACACCAGGCAAGGTGCCACCCTGCAATGATGGGTTGCTCCCTCATTGCAGCAGAATGGCTGACACTGCAATGAAGAGGTGGGCCCTGATTGCAGCGACAAAATCGTGACAAGTTGGTGGCACTTCTGCACAACCAGTGTCATCAGGACACTGGGCCTGCACTGGTTGAGCACTGCCAAGCCCAAAAATGCAGTGCCGGCATTGGCCGCTACAGTGCCGCACCTCCACAACTCGCTTCTCTCCTAAGCTGCCACATAATGTTTCTTGCACATGCGCACAAGCAAACATAAAAATGCAATATTTAAAAACAATTCAATTTTTAGTTCCATTTTTTTTCTGTGATACTCACACTTATTTCTTTAGTACAAAGGACATTTACATAGAAACAGGATCTCTGTCCTGCCTGCTCTAGCTGCTTGTCTACATCTGGCATCACATTTCTGTTTATTTAATCACAGTCTACTGCTGTGGAGATATGTTGTCAGGTGTAGACAAACAACCAGAGAAGAGGAAGCCTAGGGTACAATAATCTTGTTTTCAAGCAGCTGTCCCCAGTAATAAAGAAAGGGGGGAACAGTATTACAGAACATATATTAATTAGAAACTAAATTGTGTTTAAGTCTTACATTTTCCAAAATGTTCCCAGTGATGTCAGGGGCTCTTTAAGTATGGCTACAGTTGTATTTTCCTGTAGCAGTTACATAACGTGTTGCTTGCGACATTTGATCTAGTAGACCTCCATGTTTTCCACTTGTAGGGCTTTTCATATGGTTGCCCCAAAGTAGATAAAGGACCTTCCCAATTCACTTTTCTATCTGTGTGGCACTTTAAGGAGCACCAACTGTGATATACATAAAAAAGAAAACACAACATAGAGCCTTACCACCTTGTAAGGCCGCTCATTGTGGTTCCAGTCAGTAACATCACAGAACAAAATCAAGTGGACAAAAATAAAGTGGGAAAAACAGTGCCACCATCAATATTGGCAGCACAAAATGAAGCATGCCAGAATAATGCAGGCCACATGACAGGCAGGTAGCAAACAATGTCCACTGCATGGAGGCACTGCAATAGAACACACAGCAGCAGGCACCAGTGCACAGGAACAGCACAGGGGTACAGGGAGATGGAACAGGGCAGGGTACGACCACCACTAGGGGAAGCAGGCCACTGGACACCTACCATGGTAATCTAATGGCACAGGCACCCACATGGTGAGGTACCCCCACCCAGAATGCTGAGTGATGGAGAATGTGTACCAGGGTAACCACTGGAAGACAGGTGGTCCATGGTCAGCATGTGGATGGCCGTGTATAATGCAAGGGGCCAGGAGCACAAGCCAGCATGTTCTCAGCAACACACACAACACACAGGACAGGGGAGATGGCATGCTGGCTTGTGCTCCTTGCCCCTGTGGTTCTAGTGCAGTGTCCCAATGAGGTGGAGGTTGTTTGCTACCTACGTGTCATGTGGCCTGCATTGTTCTGGCATGCTTCATTTTGCGCTGCCAATATTGATGGTGACACTGTTTTTGCTGCTTCATTTTTGTCCACTTTATTTTGTTCTGCGATGTTACTGACCAAAACCCTCATTGTACAGGCACAGCTTTCAGTTTACTGTGAAAAGGGAGGGAAGGGACCCTATTTAAGATGTGTTGGAGTCGGCAGGCCAATCCCTTCCACTTCCTGATCGATATTCCCTCCAGCGCTCAGACATTTCACAATGTTTTACTTCGGAGAGTGCTGCAGTAATCTCCATTGGCATGAATAGGGGCATCTTTTTTTATTTTTAGTCTTTTTTGCCTCCCTACTGCATCAGTATTCTCAGTCTGGTCACAGACCCCTAGCTCTGCCTCAGATCAGCTGCCCTTCTCAAAGCCCCCTGGCTTGCCCCCCAGGGTGGAGCCACATCACTCAGCTCCCCCACGAAGCACCACGGGCATTGCAATAGGTCAAGGAGTCAGCCTGAGGCTATGGAAGTGGGGGTGGACATCATTCATATGTTGGCAGGAGGAGTTTTTGTCCCCATGGGGGGGTGGGGACATGCAATGATGGCCAGCGTCTGCCCCACCCCCTGCCGCTAGCTGTGACAGCTGCAGTGGTACCCCTGGGCTCCATCAGGGGTCCATCGTGCACCGGCCTCAATCCCCACCCTCCCTCCAGAGAAGAAGAGCAGTCCATGGGATGCTCTATCCTTCTCCCCCGACTGGCAACCCGGATCTGTTCCCAAACCCAGGTCACCAGCATTGCAACTGGAAATCCAACCACTGCACTGATGGGCTGGCCCTGAATGAGGGCATCTTTTTGCAACATGATTCATTTAATATTTTTATAGTGTTTTAATATGTTATTTCCCCTACCCTTAATTAGTAACTACTTGGGTACCTGCTTTGAGCATCATGTATAACTGCAAGGGTAATGATTATAAAACAACCTTAATCTATAATTGACTTTTATCTTCATTTTTAATATGTATGCCATTAAAATATTTAATGTTGCTCAGATTTTCAACAAAACCCTTTTGTCACCCCACCTCATGAACATGACATGTTATTTTTGAACTTCTGCCAAAAACATCTTGTCACACTTGTGCCATGAAATGACATGTTGGCCACGATTTCATAAATGAAACTTGATGTGTTCATAAGGTGGTGTGATAAAAAGACTACATTAAAAATGTGATGTCAAAATTTCAAAAAATAACAAAGTTCAGAACAAGCATTGACATGTAACATTTACTCATAACTGCAATATTTTTAGTTGTTTGAACCCACATTTTCAACATACTCAGGTTTTTTACCCTCATTGAATGAAGATGGCAGATGTAATCATCAGATCCTCCTCCAAAACCTGCTTTCACAGTTGTTCTATGAAACAATATTTTGGGTCGCATAATTCCATAAATGACACCTATCATGTTCATATGATGGGGTAATAAAAATACTATCTTGACAATTCAGGGTCACAGGCTAAGAAAACAACATTATATGTGAACCTTTTCATTTCCCCAATCACAGCAATATCACTGTTATAACTTGTGTTATTAATTTGTTAATGTTAGCCTCTGTGCTATTAATGCCCAACACCCGCACAGTAAATACAAGGAAGCAAACATCTGCCACTAATTTGGTTTAAGAGGTGGTGGACCTGAGTCCCTGTCGGCTCCTGCCCAATATAATGAATTCAAAAGGGAAACATTTCTCTCTCTTTTTTTTTTCTTTTGGTACCTTTGGTTATGTAATCAAGGATTGGATGGGATTGTTTACCTTTTGGTAAGGAAGTGAAATAAGAAAAAAAGAAAGTGACATATTTGTAAATTTAATTCTGTGTGTATATAGCATATTTATGGAAATGATTAATGTTTATCCTTTATGTGCTTGCCTCACTCATTTCATTAATTGTGGTGACCAAATAATGTTAGTTTGATAAGCTTTTTATACTATGTATTAGGATAGTTGGTTGGTTATTGAATTTATTGTATAATCTTGTTGATGTGATTATGTGTATTCATATATTTTTTATTAGATTGTATTGAACTTCAGTCAGTTCGATGCCATGCCAGCTGTAATTTGAAGTGCAATAAATGAATAAATAAACAAATAAAACCTGCCTTCATCAAGCACTAAAAATCACATCAAAGGTATTTATTTTATTTAGATCTGTTTCACATGGAATGGAATACTGAATCAAAGCTCATTTCTAGATGCAACCCTGCAGAAAAGTAAGCACAAGAGATTAACTGACTTGCTCAGGGTCACACAGTATGAAAGTGGCAGCTGTGGGATTCAAACCCAGGTCCACTAGGTGGGTCTGCAGGGTCAAAGCTACAAGGCTACACTACCTGTTAAATACAAAAAAATAAAATAAATTGACAAAGTCATACAACAGTATTACTTTTTAAAACCCAAATCTGACTTTTACTGAAGATGTAATTCAATTTGTCTTACCATGTACAAAATTTCTATGTTTATCTTGAGGAAAATTAAAAGCAAATGTTTATGACCCTTTATAGAATGTCTGGAACTGCTGCTCAGTTATTTCTATTGAATGTACAAGCTTGTTTGTGTCATATGTAACTACTCCTATGAACATGTGTTTAAACTGATATGTCATTCCTGCTTAATTATACTAAGTTGCCTTACCACTATCCCAGCTCACTCTTATAAAAGAAGTTTGCTACCTCAATGAATTCCTTTGCCTAGCAAAATAAAAATAAGCTAGAGTGCAGTAACTTTTTGTTTTAGAAAAAGAGACCCAAATAAGGCTTTTCTAACTACCTTTAGAATTATGTACAGACAACTTCAGTATCCCTCTAAAAACATACATAGGAAACAAGATGGAGGAATGCCAAAAAAGATGGATAAATGCCTCGGGGTGAGCTGGCTGGGGGGAAGGGATGAACTGGGTGGTGTAGAGGAACAGTGGAGGAAACTAGCAAGCATTTGTCAATGCCGAACGTTCACTTGCAGGTATTTGCATTGGTGTTTGGCATTTATGCAGCCCTCCCCCCAGTTGTATCCATGTCCCTTTAACATCCATATCCCAACAGAGTACCTCTCTGCAACTCCTCTTGCATTGGATCAACATTTCACCCTCATGCTTCCTAAGTGTCTGTCTTAGGTACCCTAACACCCTGGGTGTGCTCAAGGGTACGAGCCTGTGTGGTAACTGCGCAACCTGTACTTGTAACACAGTCATTCAGTGGAATTATTTCACCAGATTTTCAACATAGGCATTTTGTCACCTTTGGTCATGAACACTGTCACTATGATTTTCTTACTGTGTATTGAACACTGATTTTCCACAGCAATCGAGCTATTCTGCACTGGAAATGTGAAAACACATTTCAGCCAAGATGTGCAAAATGACAGCTGTACTGTTCATAAGGAGGTGTGGGAAAATGCAAATGTTTAAAATCTGGAGTGAAAATATGACAAATTTGCGAAGTTACGAGTATGCATGGAAACTGCACAAGGCACACTCGTAAAACAGTCATGTTTTGGAATTTTGCACTGAATTTTCAACATAGGCATTTTAGGATGTCTGCTCATGAACAATGTCACCATGGTTTTTTTACTCTGTACCGAACATGATTTCCCACAGCGGCCACACTATTGTATGCCAGACGTGTGAAAACACATTTTGGCCAGGATGTGAAAAATGACAGCTGTACTGGTTATAAGGAGATGTGTGAAAATGGCAATGTTGAAAATCTGGAGTGGAAATATTAGAAATTCACAAAGTTAAGAGTGTGCGTAGAAACTGCACAATGTACACTCGAAAAACAACCATTTTATGAACTTTTGCCACCAAATTTTCAACATAGGCATTTTAGGACCAATGCTCATGAACAGTGTCACTGTGATTGTCTTACTCTGTAGCGAACATTGATTTCCAACAGCGACCGTGCTATTTTGTGCCGGAAGCACAAAAACACATTTCGGGCAGTATGTGAAAAATGACAGCTGCACTGTTCATAAGGAGGTGTGGAAATACGCCTATGTTGAAAATCTGGAGTGAAAATATTACAAATTTGTGAACTTACGAGTGTGCATGGAAAATGCGCAATGCACACTTGTAAAACAGTGATTTCTTGGAATTTTTTCACCAAATTTGCAACATAGGCTTTTTGAGAGCCCACCTCATGAACACCAACACTGTCATTTTGTTAATCAGTCACGAAGGGTGATTCAATGCAGTGACTGCGAAATCACCTTTTGAGACTGAATAATGCCATGACAGTGACTGAATTCATGAGGAGGGGTCGCAATAACCCCATATGGAAAGTTTGGTGCCAAAATTCCCAAAAATGGCCAAGATATGCACCGAAGTTGAAAAAAACCCTATTTATGCCATTATACAGCTTACCGGCATTTCTTCAGTTCACAGTCAGCTTTGAAGAGTGCAGACGTGTTTCTGGTACACCAAAGATCATCGCGCTGGGCTTCAGAGATAAGTATGGGGTGAGGGAGGGTGTGGGGAGGTGGGTGCGCATAGGGTGGGCACGGGTGGGCAGGGGGAGGGCCAAGGACTCACCGAGGGACTATTTTCTTGTTTTACAAGATTAAAAAAAAAAGAAAATGGAGGCTTTTGGTACGCTGGGGTGGGCTCCCAGCATGCCACCTAGGTGAGAAGGGTGTGTGGGGAGGTGGGAGCACAGAAGGTGGGCACAGGTTGGCGGGTGGGGAAGAGGGACATAAAAATGGACACTGCTGGAACACTGGGGTGGGCTCCCAGTGTGCCACTTACATGTTTGCTGGGGGGGACTGGAGCTGGCGGGGACTGGGCACCCCCACTGGCCACACAGTGTGTGTGTGTGTGTGGGGAAGCATGAGCATGCTGGGGTGGGCTCCCAGCATGCCAACTGGTTGTTTGTTGTTTTGGGGTGGGAGACTGCAGCCAACGGGGGATTGGGCACCCCTGTTGGCCACACAGTGTGCTGAGGGCTGGGGAGAACAGGGAGGGGGAGGATATTAGCAGAAGGAGGAAGCGGGAGGGCTTTGAAGCTGAGCTGTGCATGACAGCAGTTCAGCTGATGTGTATGCTAATAGCATACACGCTACCACCGCAGCGGACCTTTTGTTAGAAGTGAAGACCAACACAGCAGAATTGCTATCATACACAGCTCGGCATGTATTGGTCCCCTAGGATCTCGCCTGCTACACTGAGCACTGCACTGGGGAGGAGGGTCACACACCTCCAAAAGGCACACTGTTGCAAGACATTCCTTGTGCATGCGCACAAGTGAATGTAAAAAGGGCCATAATGAAGGCAATGAGTCCATGTTGCTGCAGCGACAGGAAATTCACCAATCATCACTACAGCAACAGCACAATGCCACCAACTGGCATTGTGCCATCACTGTACAAAAGTGTGTTTTGTGGGGGGCTTTGCCCCCGCATTTTCCATGCAGGGGGCTTTGCCCCTTGCACCACCTGCACTTTCGATAACCAACTCTGAGTCAGAGTTGGTTTGGGGGAGGGGCGAACTCCCCAGAGACAGCAGCATTGAGAAACCAGCAGACCATCACAGTGAATTGTTGATTTTGTCACTGTGATAGTCTTTGCTGTGTTCCTGCCACTATGGGAATGGTATACCGAAGGCAACAAACCCATGCATCAGGCAAGGAAGCAAGAGAAAGGAAAAAGAGACTGCTATGGCTATCAAAAGAAGTGGCAGAGAAGGTAAAAGCTAAGAGGGTAGCATCATTCAGAAGGTACAGAATAAGTAGACACAGAGAGAGGAGGCTAGGGAGGTGTATCAGGGGAAACAGAGGAAAGCAGGGAGATCAGTTAGGAGCACAAAGGAGAAAACTGAAGGGAGGTAACAAAAGGGGACAAGGCATTGTTTAGGTGTGTAAGTGAAAAAAAAAGACCTGGGGTGGTATCGTAAGGTTAAGAAGTGAATGGGGGAGACTGTGCAGAGGGGGAATAGGAAAAGGCAGACATCCTGAACAAACACTTTTGTTCAGTGTTCACAGAGGAAAGAGATGGGGAAAGGCCACAAAAATGGAACAGGAGCATTGGCAGGAGGGAGGTGGACAATAGTTCACTGGCAGAAGAGAAAGTCCTCAAGGGACTCGCAAATCTGAAAGTGGACAAAGCAATGGGCCAGACAGGGTCCACTTAAGGGTATTGAAGGCACTCATGGTGGTACTGGTTGCACCTCTGATGGCCCAATTTAATAGCTCTTTGGAAAGAGGAGTTGTCCTGGAGGACTGGAGGAGGGCAGATGTAGTCTCACATCACAAAAGTTGTAGAAGGGAAGAGGCTAGCAATTATAGGTGAATCAGCATGACTTCAGTGCTGGGAAAGTTAATAGAATCACTGCTGAAGGAAAGGATTGTAAAATATCTTGAATCCAGTGGGTTACAGGACCAGAGGCAGCATGGATTCATGGTGGGGGGGGGGGGAGGTTACAGTATGTCAAACAAATCTGATAGATTTCTTTGACTGGGTGACCAATGACCTAGATCAGGGTGGAGTGGTAGATTTTATTTCATTTTCATTTATTCATTGGTTAACCGGGTAAAGGACACTGGACTGAAGGCTCTTTTTCAGGTCTCATCCAGAAGACAACAAAATACAAAACAGTACAATGCACAATCAACAATTATTACACAAAACACATACACAATGATTTCAACAATAAATACTGTTTCACTTCTCAGCAGTTATAGCACTATATGTAAACTTCCCTTATAGAACTATCCAGTGACCATCTCGCTTCTCAGCAGTTATAGCACTGCAGGCCAACATGATGTGGCCCATCTAGATTTCAGTAAGGTGTTCGACACCATTCTACACAGGAGGCTACTATGCAATCTTGGAAGCTTAGGAGTGTGTCCAAAGGTGGTAAACTGGGAAAGAAATTGGTTATGCGATAGGCAGCAGAGATTGGTGATAAAAGGAGTCCACTTAGAGGAAGGGAGGTGACCAACAGGGTGCCTCAGGGATCAATGCTGGGACCAGTCTTCTTTAATGTCTTTATAAGTGAAATCTGAGCAGCTGGAATGGGTCTGCCTCTTTGCATGTGACACCAAATTCTGCAATAGGGTTGCTACTCGAGGGGGGGATGAGCAGAGACTTGAGAAAACTAGATGAGTCTTTAAGGGTATGGCAGTTGGATTTCAATGCAAGAGAATGCATTTGGAGCACAGAAACCCAGGGGCAGAGTACAAAATTGGGGGAGGGTGATACTGACGACCACCAAGCAGGAAAGAGACCTGGGGGTGATTATATCAGATGAGCTAAAGGTGGCCATGCAATGCAACAGGGCAGTTAGGAGGGCAAGCAGGATACTGGAGTGCATAGGGAGGGGTATCACCAGCAGAGAAAGGTAGTTGGTGTTGCCTTTGTATAGATCGCTGGTAAGACCCCACCTACAGTAATGTGCCCAGTTCTGGAGACCACATCTCAGAAAGGACATACACAGATTAAAACAGTCCAGAGGAGGGCAACTAAAATGATGCAGGGTCTGCATCAAAAACCCTATGAGGAGAGATTAAAGGACCTAAATATGTACACCCTGGAGGTGAGGGGAGAGAGGGGGGATATGATAGAGACCTTTAAATACTTCATGAGGGGTAAACAAGGTTCAAGAAGGGAGTCATTTTCAGAAAAAAATGCTCAAGGACAAAGGGGCATAATAAGAAGCTGGAGGGGATAGATTCAGGAGAGATGTGAGGAAGTACTTCCTCACAGAAAGAGCGGTGAATTCCTGGAACAGTCTTCCAGCAGAGGTGGTGGGGATGAAAATAGTGGTGGGTTCAAGAATGTACAGAGAGGCACAAGGGAATCTTCGGGAATGGGAAGGGGGGTTAATAGGCTGGAGAACAAGTAGGATCAGTGGTGATACTACAGGCAGGGAAAAATGGACAGACTAGGTGGACCAAGCAGTCCTTGTCTGCCAGCAAATTCTATGTTTCTGTTTCTAAGCCCGTCAAGATTGTCTCACTTTTCAGCAGTTATAGCACTGCAAGTGAACTTCCCTTATAGAACTATCCAGGGACTGTCTTGCTTCTCAGCAGTTATAGCACTGTAGGCTTACATCCTTTATAGAACTATCCAGATTTGCATTGAAAGTGTTGCTTGTATCACAGCAGACCACAAAGATGATATGTTGTTCCAAATACCCACAACCCTTTGTGTGAAGAAATGTTTCCTCAAGCCCCCCCCCCAGACTTTTTCACCTACCTGTTGTTTAGATCCCCTGGCTTTTTTCAAGTTTCTTCTTCAAGGTTACATTGATGTTATTCAGTAATATGGGGTCCTTTACTGTCTTGTATGCCTGAATGAAATCTCCCATATACAGTACTTGTCTTTGAGGCTAAAAAGATTTAGCTCAGTTAACTTGTCCACATAGCTCAACATTGCCTGGCTGCACACCAGCTTAATGACATTTCTTCATACCCTCTCTGTATCTGTGCAAGATGCCTTTTAAAGTGTGGCACCCAGAAGTGACTGCAGCATTCCAAATGTCATCTCCCCAGAGATATGCTCAGTGATTCAACAATCTTGCATCCTGGAATGACAAAATTTCTCTTGTAACATGGCATTAATGAGAGAGGTGGAATGGGCAGCAGCGATTGGCTCAATGGCATCATGGGACCCAAATCAGAGCGGGTATTAACCCACGATATATGCTGTGCACGAAGAGGTAGTACTCGAAGCAGCCAGACCCCCAGCTTAGCAGCACTGGGCACAGATGGGCAGCGAGTGTTAGAGAGGGAAGCATGGCAGACGAAGAGTGAGACGATCTAGAGGCAGACGGAAGCACGGGGGGAGAAGCAGGTGCACACAGGAGGGATAGGTAGGACAGTGCGACACAGAGACCCCATGCAGGTAAGTGGTGTATCGTCAGAAGAGCCTGCGAGAGGGAATGGAAAGTGAGCGAGCCCACATGCTAATTTGTGAGCGCGCGCACACCGCGGCGGCGAGGCGTCCACCGGAGACCTCCAACGGGTGATAATACACAAATAGCCGCATACATGGGGACAGCTTTTGGATGAGCATGTGAGCCACACTGGTTGCTATCAGTAGAGGTACACACTGTTTTGACCACATCAGCATCGTAATGCCGGTTTGTTACACGATTTGTAAGTGCACTGTGAAAGTTTGCTCAGTACACCGACTCCCCGTCTTCTCTAGTTGTACCGACACGAAATGAGCTCCTGGCGACTCTGTCCTTGTGCGGCGCATGTTACAAATGCATTAAGCCACTCCGTCAGTGGCATCTAATGCTATTGATGCATGGTTGGGCGGTTGTTCGCCCTCGGCTTCCGGCCTTGGGCCACAACCCTCCCAACCATGCATCAATTCAGCATTAGATGCCACCTTCATCAACAGTAACTACTTATTTACACCCGTAACCTGGTTACATGTCTTTTCTACCTGCTACAAGATGCATCGTGCTTTAGCTGATTTTTTTAAATTTTCTCCCAAATCCATTTCCTTTCCAGATTCTGTCATTACTCAGACATATAGGCTGGATATTGCATCCTTGCCCCCCCCCCCCCACCAATGGAGTACAGAACATATTCATTACTGTTCCAGAGATGGAAAACCAGGGACCTTTATTAATTATGTTTATTAAATGCCTCTGTTGTTTATGATCAATGCTATTTAAAATACATATATTACAATATGAAATTTCAGAACTGTAGGACCTCAATTCTAAATTCATCTCACTCTTGTAGGTTCCCTGTATGCCATGTTATGCTGCACAATCCAGAATTCCAGACTTTTACAAAATAGTGCAGCGATAAAGAATTCTGACTTCTTCTCATAATCCAAGGAGAGAGAAATGGATGGGTTGGACATGTCTTGTAGTTATGCAATTTTATTATGATATGACTGTATCATAGAAATGTATATCAAATGTGAATTTAGTTATTAAGTTGTACCTTTAGTAAACGTTTTGCTTTAGAAGCAAAATTCTCATGAGGGCACAAATAGCCACAGCAATTTATTTTTTATCCAGTCAAACATTTTCCTGCCTTGGAAGCCAGCCCCCTCCCAGCAATGCTGGTCATCCCTCGGTCAGTTCTGATAACCCCACTTAGTACCACCTGGTACAGATAAGGGATCAGGCAGGGGTACAGGGCCTGGGAGTACCATCACTTTGTGTTGTTGACAATGCCACTGTTTTCTCCCTATTTTCTTCCTTCTCAGCACCCTGTCTGCGCTGCCTTGTTGGTCCCCCATGTTGCAGCCTGCCCCTGTGGGGAGAAAGCTCTTCCTACACCACTTTGGGGGTCACTGATGATGACGGCTGTCAACCACTACCAACCTAGGTTAGATTCAAACCACTGGCATAGAGGAGAAAGGCCCATCACACACAGCCAATTCACGAGTTATCTAGTCCTGCTAGGCATTATTCAGTTTTGAGAATTCATCTAATTCTGTAGCTATCCCTGTGTATACTATGGAGATATTGATTATTGTTTATTTCCTTACAATTCTTTTACCTAGGATAGCCCAACTGAGATGCAACATATCATTTTTGGAGGGGTCCTGCTTAGACCCAACATTACAACTCAGAAGGAAAGAAACAAATAAAAGTCAAGTGACTTGCTCAGGGTTATGTAATGGGTCAGTAGCTATGGTGGGATTAGAACCTGGGGTCCTATAGCTCATAGCTATGTGCTCCAATAAACATTGGATCAGTTTCTCTCCACAAAAAAATGCATTTTGACTGAAATGCTCTGTATATTTAGTATTTATAAGACCAACATTTCGCTGGACTTTGACTTGCGATGCTTACACCTCTAGTGTCAGGGACTGAGCAGCATGCTCATCAAAAGATCAGAAGGTCATGGGTTCTAGCCCAACACCAGGCACTTGGGGTAATACCCATAGCTGAAACTGTAGTGCAGTATGAGGGGAAAGCGATGCTGCACTTCTGAGGTGCCATACTTTGGGTGAGACATTAAATCGAGGTCCCTTCGGCCCATCTCTGGCGACTGTCCTGGTGTAAGTTAAAGATACCATGGCAGTTATCGAAGAGGCGTAAGCAAATTTCTTTAATGTCATGGCCATCATTCCCCCGTCAATAAAAGTGGACCATGAAAGTCAACCCCAACAATGCACCAGGCTGGAAATGAGCTGTCACAGCCTATTATGCCCTTTCTGGTCAAACATTACAAATAAATAAATAAGAGCATGTAGGGAAACAAAATGTGAAAGCTGGGGATCTGTGGATCCTATTCTACAGATGGAAGCAAGACGAACAGTAGAACACTTGCTATCAGGTTTTGTTTCAAATAGTGTGCAATCAAGCAGATGCCAGGTACTGTAGCTCACCAGGAAAAAAAACAAACTGCAGAACTATTTTACAGCACAGCAGTACAGGCAGAGTTCTGTGCAGAGCCAGGCAATTAACATTCCTCCTGATTTCCTCACTCTGGTTTTGATGGTACTGATAGTTTTCAGTCACACTCTGCAATTAACTACCTCAGCCCTTTAAAAAAAAAACAAAAAAAAAAACCTTGTCTGCTTTGAAAGGAAAAAACTTGCTGCCAGTGTGTCTGCCTCCCTGGTCCTGACAACATCCGACCATCCATGTTATCAGTCCTGACTGAGGCCTATCAGCAGACAGAGTTAAACAAGCATCTGTTTATCTGAGGGAAGTTGTATTAATTGCACAGTGGGACAGAGAACTCCCCGGCACCAGTGAAATCTCTCCCTGGCATGGGAAAGGGACAGTAGACCCCAGTTTAACAATGGAATGTAGCAGCAACAGAGTGCTTAATAGAAAGTGTTTTGTTTTTTACAATAATTTTTGGCAGGACAATACCAGTCCCTGTTTTTATTTAAGAAGTACTGTATAGGATATGATGACTTATGGGGTTTAAGTCAAATTGGTATTTCCCCTTTGTTTTTAAGGATGTATTACATAAAATCTAGCTGTCAAGCACATTACATCATGTACCCTCATGGTGCCAAATACCAGCCTAGGTATAAATTACCTACACTTAGTAACTAGTTGCAGAGAAAAAAAAAATATGTTACTTTTGGTAAGCATTTTCCCAGGAGATAACGTGTGCGCTGTCCTGAAAGGATACTTTCATATGTTAAAGAAAAACAGAATACTCTACTTTTCCTTTGCTATGGACCGTATGTTTGCTCTGAAAACATTGAATCAGGGCAGTTGGCTTGCACTTTCCATAGCCTTGCTTTGAATTGTTGCTAATAAAGCTTTTGACACTTTCAACATTGGTCACATTATTGGCTTATTTTTGTAAGGACATTAAATCAGATATAGTCACCAGTGACGTCATGGGAAATGTTGAAAAACATAATTGTTTCACACATTTCCATCTCTATATTTTCTTAGATTTTCTGTATTATAAGTCTCATTTTTTTGCATAGCAACAGAGAAATACGCAGGCGGAAAAAGGTCTGTGGTCCATCTAGCCTACCCAGAGACCTTAGCTAATAAATGTGGCATGCCTAAACCAGTCGGAGCATGCTGTGGATGCCCTCCGCATGGGACCAAGTTTCTCCTCTATGCTCCCAGCCCCCACCCTCCTGCTATCACCACATGCCCCCTGAATCTGTCTCATCCAGACTTGAACACACTGCAAATTTAGTATTTACCACACTGCTAGGCAAATCGTTCCCTTTGACCACCACCGGTTCCATGAAGAAGTTCTTCCTTATGTCCCAAATAAAACTGCCCCCCACCAACTTATAATTCTGCCTTTTTCTAGAGAATCATATGTACAGCAACATCAAAACATGATCAATGAGCCATAGACTTCATTATCTCTGACTGCTTGTCTATACTTGACATCACAATCCCCTGTTTATGACAGCTCTATTGGTTGCTGTGGAAATGATTGTTTATTTGTTTGTTTGTTAACTGGGTGGGTGCACTAATCCCAGGGACCATTTTCAGGCACAACCGGGGCCATAAAGATGGCACAAACAAGGTAAAAAGGAAAACAGGTACAAAAGATAAAGGGAACAGCAAGTAGTTATAATATACAAGTGAAACATTAACTGATATGAAACAAACTGGGACAAGCAGTATGGCTAGAGTAACAAGCTGTGAATGAGCTTGGTACATCCAGAAGACTAGAATTTGAGTCCCACAACCTCCATTTGCACACTGTGTGACTCTGAGCAAGTCACTTAACCTCCCTAGTGTTCCCAGGTTGCCCCTAAAAACAGGCATTTGTTGCCTAGTGGGCCTTACCTGGTTACCAAAGACGAAAATAAAAAAAATAAATGGTACAGAATTGAGCAAACTGGAAATAAAGTGACCATAATGCAAGCAATTATAGTGCACAGAGTTTAAGTAACAGCACAGTGCCCAGTTTAACAGTTTCTAGAGTCACATATCAAAAAAACTAAAATTCCCAGAGTCATTGTGGCACTCTGGTTTTCACAGTAAGACGAGGAAAGAAAGAATATGCTTTGCCCTTGAACAGGGTTTGTTTATGAGCCGAGGGGGTGGGGGGGAGCATTTACAAGTGATGGTAGCAGTGAGGGAAGTCTTGTCATGGGATTTAAATAACAGGTGTGAACCCAGGGTCTGCACTGGAGCAGGTAGGCTAGTTCAAAGATTCAGATCAGCTGAAGAGAGGACCTTCTGGCCCGTACATGTGGTAACCTGTGAGCACTCTAATAGCAGGCTGGAGGAGGCCCAGAGGCCTCAATGGAAGGGATTTGGCCTGAGTGGGGAGGAGAGGGGGGACACCTCCTTTTCTCTGATGGATTTGTTAACTAGGTAGCCTAGGTGATAGTCTTGGCGGGCCAGAGGGGGAAGCCATCCTAGTGCCTGGTAGAAGGAAAAGTGATGCATGGAGAAAGGTGCCATCGAGGCAAAAATACTGTTGCTGTTATAGATTGTGTTTAGTCTAGACAGGCTGGGAATGAGGTCTTCGTGTAGATGGAAGAGCAGTAATCCAGCAGGGGGAGTAAGGTACCCTGGGCAATGGCGAGTTTGACTTCGGGGGTCATAAAATCCTTCAGCCTGTAACCAACTCTTAGTCTCTGGTTCACACACTAGATGGTGAGTCTGATGTGATTAGAGAAAATTTGGGCAGGGCCGAGGGTGACTCACAGGTATTTGAAGTAAGTTACTAACTCCAGGGGTGATCCATCAGGGGATTGGAAGCAAAGAAAGGTAGTATCACCAGCCCACCTAGCTAGTCTGGGTTTCGATCCAAACAGCATGGTCTCAGTCATCCGGGCATTTACCATGACTTAGTTGGTAAGGAACCATTGTTGAGCAGCACCAAAGTTGTATGTGAGTATGGATAAAAGTTCAGCAGGTTTCTTTGCACTATGGTATAGGATAAGGTCTTTGGCATACAGTAGTGAGTTGCACATGATGCTATCCTTGGGAAAGGAGTTGACAAACAGGGAAAACAAGATGGGTCCAAGTATAGATCCTTGCATGACCCTGGTATGGGCCTTCTGGGCACTGGAGATTGCACCCCCTGTACAGATAACATGGGTTCGCCCAGAGAGGTAGTCAGGAAACCAAGCTGTGTATGTGGTGGAGCACCCACTGCTGCTCAGCTTACTTAACAGGATGTTATGGTCTACCAGGTCAAAGGTTTTACCAGGTCAAAGAACAATAGATCCACAAAGATGGCACCGAGATTTCCTTCATCCATGCTTTTGAAAACATGGTTGGTGAAGCAAGCCAGGGCAGTGCAGTGGTGGTATTGTGGCCCTGGTTAATGCCATATTGTTGGGGACAGAGGAAGTTGCACTTAAACACATGGTCTGAGATTTGCTGATACACAGTCTTTTTGAGGATTTTACTTTGGTGGGAGAGGATGGAGATTGGGCGGTAATTGTCAACTAGTGTAGGATAGCTGGTCTTAATGATGGGGATGACTTTGGCTTGCTTTCAGATGGGGGATATGGAAAAGGAGGTAAGGGATAAGTTAAATGTTTTAGTCAGAGATTTGGCAATAACATTGCCTGCAAGTTTAAGAAATTTCGGCCAGAGGCCATCACTGCTGGTGCCACCCTGGTTGAGGAGGGTCATGAGGAGCTTACAGATTTCTTGTTGGGAGATAGCCATACAGTACAATGCTAGAGTTTTCCATGGCCTAGCCAATAGGACACCAGATGGGGTCATGTGGAGGAAGTTTAGTGAGGTAGTCAAACAGATCTGTGAATTTGGTGTTGATTGCTTCGTCAACCTTGGATGAGTCGGTTAAGGATCCTGCCCCTGTTTCTAGTTGTATGGTGTTCTGTTTGGTCCAAGGTGAGATAAGGTAATTACACACTGGCAAGAAATTTTTGGGGTTGCCAAGGTTATGGGATTGGAGGTTTCTAACGATGTCAGGTACAGGCAAGCAGCCAGGTGTGATAAAGTCCAGGGGAAAGAGATTCTGTTTTTATGTTTTTGTGCTGTAGCTGTTATGAATAAGGGGATGATAAATGGATGATATACATGAAATCGAAGCTTAAACAATGTCAGTGGCTCAGCAGGTTGCACACTCACCTCTGAGGCTGGAAGATCAGAAAGCTGTGGATTCTAGCCCCGCACCAGGAGCATGCGGGTAAATCCCAATCCTGACACTGTACTACAGCATGAGAGGGTAGCTGCACTCCTGAAGTGCCATCTTTTGGATGAGATGTGAAACCAAGGTCACATCTGCCTGTACTGGTAGTTGTTCAGCTGGATGTTAAAGATCCCATGGTGCGTCTTGAGAAGAGTAGGAGAAGTTTTTATTAATGCAAATACAAACAAATCTGCATCCATTATAACAGCATGGAAACAACTGAGTAAAAATCAGGAAATAAGGGAGGCTAAACTAAGAGAAAGTAGAAATCAACATTCAATACAATGAGGAGGGAAAAGAAATGGGGGAAAACATACATAAGGCAAGCAAACAAAAAAGGATACATAACACCTATACTCAGTGCATTGCAAACAATGCTACCTGACGTGTTACAAAAAAAAACTGCAGGCAAGAAGGAAGAGCTACATAATCCAGACAGCACTGCATGTCAGTGAACAATGGAGTAAATAAATGACACTCAGCTACCAACTCCAGGGGAGAGAATTTTCTTCCATCTCTCCAATAAATGTGAGCAAGCTCTGTGACTATAAGCTGAATAAGAGCTTCCGGGGGAAAAACACTCTGCTGAAAAAAAAATGCGCAGCGGGAGTGTGTGACAGGGTGGAATAGGACCCTGTCCCAGTTGTTAGAGAAAGTGTTTAAAATGCAAGGATCTGTCCTTTCCTGTCTATCTGTCTGTCCAGTTGCGCAACCATGTTTTCCTGTGAGAACTCGGACTTGATCAACCCAACAATCTCGCAGTTCTTTGCCTCTCACTGTCTCTTAGCCCTCTCTTGCTGTCTGTTTTTTCTCCCTTGCATATCTAGATCAGCTGATATAAAAATATGTGCAAATCATTGTATGGAAATGTAACTGATATTGGGATCCCCTGTGTTTGGAAAATATATAGCATTACTGTTCAAATGTATATAATTATAATTTGAGATGACTGCAAAAAGCTGTTGGAAGCTAGATGTTACCAGAGTTAAATTTGTAAGCCTTTTGCAAAAGCTGTGCAAAAGCGGGCCTCAACTCAAGAAGCACACTGTGTTCTAGCAGCTCCTGCCTGATATTTATAAAAACAGGATTCTTGCTAAGGATGGGGGTTGGAAGGACTTATAAGAGCTAAGCTGCAACTGCAAGAAAAATTAGAAGAAAAAGGGACACAGAGACTGAAAGAAAAAAACTATTTAATTTCTCCTCTGTACGTACTGTAGTTGTTATGAACAAGTTTATTTTTTATGTTACTGCTACTGTAAATAAATATTTTTGGTGAATTCTACAACTGCTCCTGGTTTTCCTAAGCTTCCTGACCTGTGCCTTAATGACAAATGGTGTCAGCTTAAGTGGGATTTAAGCCATGCATATCCTAAGACAGTTTTGTGCGTGGGTACTGGACCTAGTACCAGGGAAGCACAGAGGAGGGTATGGATTCTGCAACAGCAAGTCCAGGAGTGGTTACTAGGAGAATGACAGCCAAACTAGCAGACACAGAAGTCCACTATGAGATTGTACAGCCAGTACAAGTTATGGAAAAAGAACAGGCAGTGACAGAACCTGAAAGCCTGATGGACTTTTTCAAATAGTGGGCTATACAACCAAAAGAGATAGAGAAGCAGAGAGAAAAAGAGATTTGGAAGGCCCTGCCTATGGTTTGATGGACAAGCAGCCAGCCACTCCCACTTCCTGAGCTATATAAGCAGTTCCCCTCCGTCTCCCTCTGAAGCACTTTTTCTTTGTCAGCGGGAGGCTCTGTCCATCTGTCCTCTGCAGCTGGCTGGGGCCTGCCCCCCCACCCCACCTAGCTGCTTCTTTATGCAGGACTTCTGTGTTTTGTTGTCCTGCTTCTGGTTTGTATTTTTGCCTCCGGCTGTGTGCTTCCTTTTGTCTCTTCCCTGTTTTTCCTCTATTTGTGTGCCTTAGTTTTGTTTTGTTTTGTTTTTTGGGGTTCTTGGTTCCTAAGCTCCTATCGTTTGCTCATTTAGAGCTCAAACTAGTTGCTTTCAGTTACCCACATTGCTATTGCAATCAGTACCTGTGTTTTATTCTTACCAAAGCTGCTCCCCATGCTACACGCCTAATTGTTTTCACCTGCTTCAGGCTCCTTCTGAACCCTTGCTATGCAGATCAATCCTGCTTCTCAGCTTAATCTACCTCCCACATGGTCATAGCTGCTCTCAGAGCATTGCGCTTCCCTCCATTCCATGTTTCTAGAATACTACCCCTCCTAGTTACTCAATGCTGATGCTGTTCCATGTTTTTACACTGCTGTTTAACTCTGAGATCAGCTAAGCTACCACTGATGCCATAAACTAGTTTTAATATATTCATGTGGTTTTCAACCCCTTTCATCACTTTCTTGTATTTCCTATGGTGAGGACTTGAAAGTGTTTGGGGAGTTGTGGCCCCATGTGGCTTATTACTAATGTTCTAAATCCTGTCTCTGCTGCCAAAAATCCTCAGAGTACTTGTCACCTTTATTGGCTTTTTGAATGCCTGGCTGGCTTGCCCCACTATTACAGTGCTGCTTCTCCCACTTATGTTCCTGTCCCAACATTGCTACTATATTTTGCAGACCTACGTGCAGGTCTGACTATTCCTACTGCTTACTGACCTACATGCAGGTCCGACTATTGTTACCCTGCCCCACTGAACTACCCTGCCTTACTGAACTACGTCCAGATCCATTCTTGCTCATGTCATCTTTGTTCAATGCTCCCTGCCATCTGTCCTGCAAGTTCTCAGCACTCAATGTTCATTCAGCTCCTCATCAGTCCCTGGGACATGCCAGCCATACCATTCTGGAGCAGGTTTTTCCCCTGCAGCCGACGGTCTTGCTTTGCACCTGAGTCCGCAGCTTGAGCATGCGAATCTTGGGGCAGGGTCCTTTTCACCTGGCCCATAGCTGAGAATGTCCTCACTCCGGGTGGACCTTCAGTCATCAACCATACCAATGGCACCTCAAGTTGTAGAAGTTAAGACTCAGCTCTGAAGGGCTGGGGCATCTCACGGGGGCCCCTTTAGCGCCCGAGTGAGGAGGACCCCTTCAGAGCTATTCTCCCTATAACTGCCTCTGGTTCACCTGGTTTGTTTTTAGATCAGTAGGCTGGGTGAGTGCCTCAGTGGTTATTACTCTCCTCCTCCCACCTTGGAGGTGGCTTGTTGCAGAGCGCAGCAGCTCACAACCCTCCATGGCGTTCCTGTTAGAAGGACAGAGTGAGAGCCTTTCTCCAAATTGGAATATTTTCTACTCCCCTAATTGGGTTTCCAAACTGCAACAGAAGAGCTGTCACTAAATAAATTATCCCAAGCCTGGAGGGAAGGCGACCTACGCCTTGGATCCCCAAAGATTTCCTCCTCAAAAGGTTTTTTTTCTCTCCTCCGTGTCTCAGGTCATAACTGTTAGTTAGCGTAGTGTTCCTTAGTTTCTGTAGGCAGGATCCGCTGTTGGATGGAGGGGTATGGCATCCCTGCTGTTCCTTCTCTCCTCAGGAAGTCCACTCATTCTCTCACAACCCATCAAACTCATCCTATTTCTATATGCGTATCCCATTGCTTTATCAAGCTGCCTGATGCTTTATCTATTACTGTCTCTCACAATTACTGATTGTTCATGCTTCATACTACTACTTCCTTTTTGGAGATCCTTCCTAAGGTACCTTTAGCCAAGGAAATCATCCCATGGCACCTCTGGGGTGGAACCCTCTAGAGGGTTCTTTGCCTTTGATATCCCTACAGGGTGGTAATTCCTCTGAAATAGAGACTGCAAATGGCCAAAACCTAAGTAACACAGTTGCACAAGCATAACACTATAATGACTGTGTAGGCCATTGAATTGGAAGGTTCCGCCTATGGTTCGATGGACAAGCAGCCAGCCACTCCCACTTCCTGAGCTATATAAGCAGTTCCCCTCAGCCTCCTTCTGAAGCACTTTTTCTTTGCCCTGCCATCCTCCCCTCCTCCTCCTCCAGTGGAAGTGCCTCTCTCCTTGGGATCATACCTCTTAACCTCCTGCCTCATAAATCAGTGACAAGGCTTAAAAAAAGCAGGGACAAAGGACCAAAATCAGGGACACATCTTCAAAATTAGTAATATCCACTCAGGAAGCTGGCAGAATAAGGGGCTTAGTGTAAAATGTATTTTCTAAGGAAGAACAATTCTGTTACTTTAATGTTTGACATCATTTTGTTCTAACAATCCCCACTGTTTGGTCAGGGGAAACACAATTTTTAGAAGGGACAAAGTAAAATTTTGAGGAAAATCAGGGACGTCCCTGAAAATCAGAGACAGTTGAGAGGTATGCTTGGGATCCTTTCTAGGGTACCTTTAGCCAAGGGAATTGTCCCATGGTACCTCTGGGGTGGAACCCTCTAGAGGGTTCCATGCCTTTGATACTCATACAGGGTGGTAATTCCTCTGGAACAGAGAGTGCGAACAGCGAAAAGCTAAGTAGCACAGTTGCACAAGCAAAACACTATACTGGCTGTGTAAGCCATTGAATCAAAGTTTAGAAGTGCAGAGGAGAGAAGAGATGCAGTGACAGGAGCAGCAGAGGAGAGAAGAGATGCAGTGACAGGAGCAGCAGATGAGAGAAGAGATGCAGCAATGGGAGAAGTGATGGCTGTATGCCTTGCAAGTTATCAAAGGCAGAGGATCCGGCAGAGACCCAGATGAGCAACAAAATGCAAGCAACTTAAAAGCCATTAAACTTACAAAGTTGTGTCCCTCGGATGATATAGAGGCATACCTGATAACTTTTGAAAGAGTTGCCACAGCCTGCCAATGGCCAAGGCGGCAATGGACAATCAGACTGGTACCCTACCTGACAGGGAAAGCCCAACTTGCCTACAGCAGTATGGATATTGCACAGTCAGAAAACTATGACATGGTGAAAAGAGAAATCCTGAAAAGGTATGACATCTCTGGAGAGACATACAGGCAGAAATTTCGATCTCTGAAGTACAACTTGGTCGACGATCCTCGAGAAGCCTTCACCCGACTCAGAAAACTCCTGATAAAATTGACCCAACCATACAACAATACAGTCCCACAGATGATTGACAAATTTGCCATGGAACAATTCGATATCTTGCCTACAGATGTGCAGCTGTGGATAAAGGAACACTGACCAGAGAGTGGGGAAAAGGCTGTTTCTTTGGCCGAGGACTATCAAATGGCCAGACAGAAGCCACAGCAGTGAGGTAACAGCCAAGCACCAGTAAGACACTCTTTCTCCCATTTAAACTCCAAGCCTGATAAGAACCCTGGTGGGGGTAAGAAATCTGTGCCCAAAGACGTTACCTGCTATAACTGTAATAAGCGGGGCCATTTTGCAAGAAACTGCCATAGTAAGGAGAGTGGCACTGGAGCAGACTTGTTCCTGGCAAATTGGGGCAAGTACTTAGCAGATGTGAAGATGGGGGAGAAGAATGTGAAGGGACTCATTGCTTCAGGAAGCAGACAGACCCTAGTGCATGTAAAAGTGCTGGGAAAACACTGTGCAAAGGGACCAGGTACTGGTGTCATCTGCATCCAAGGGGACACACGATACTATCCCTCCACCAAAGTGACTCTGACTGTTAAGAGTGTGCAGCACCAAACGAAAGTGGGGGTAGTACCTAAGTTACCTCTACCTGTGATTACTGGAAATTACTTTTCAGAATTTACTGAGTTGATCAAAGAGGGATTAAATCCTGATGTTTCAGCAGCTGCGGTGACAAGAGCTCAGGCAAAGAAAATTTCATATGATGGGGACAGTTTTTCTTTCACTGGTTTTGATTCAGACTTGTTTGAGCACAGCTCCAAGATCTGGAAATCCAGGAAAGAAAGACGATGCTTGAAGAAACCATGGCAACAAATGACTGATGAACATGAATGGTTAAAATATGAAAATGCTGAAACTAAATTGATAACTGATTGTGATTTTCTTTCAGAAAAAGCTATCGATGTTTCTCTCCAGGGTTATTTTAAACAGCTGGGGGTGAAACCAAAACAGGGTGGACCAATGTTTAAAAAATGTAATGGGTTACTGTACAGAGTTTGGGTTAAACCTCAGACACAGGAACAGACAGAACAAGTGGTTATACCACAGAAGTATAGAACAGAGTTGTTACAGATAGCACATGATAATCCTATGGCTGGTCACTCAGGGAGGGATCGCACCCTTGCCAGATTGCTGTATTGATTTTACTGGCCTGGAATTCATGAAGATGTTGCTACCTATTGTAATTTCTGTGCTGAGTTTCAGAAAGTAGCCCCAATTACTAGAAAAGACAAGGTGCCCCTGGTGCCCCTACCCTTGATAGATGTGCCCTTTGAGATAATTGCAATGGATGTGGTTGGTCCTTTAGACAAACGTAAAAAGGGTAATAGATTTATCCTGGTAGCATGCGACTATGCTACTCGATATCCAGAAGCAGTTCAAATTCGTACTGTTACAGCTTCAAAAGTGGCAGCAGGGCTTGCAAAACATTTCAGCAGAGTGGGCATACCTAAAGAAATTGTTACTGATCAGGGTAGTAATTTTGGTGCTGCATTACTTAAGGAGCTGTACAGACTGCTAAGTATCACTGCCATAAGAACCTCCTCCATCACCCTCAGACAGATGGTCTTGTTGAGCATTTTAACGAATCCCTAAAACGCATGTTAAAAAGGTTTGTAAAAGGGGAAGCGAAAGATTGGGACCAATACTTACCTTACCTACTTTTTGCCTACAGAGAAGCGCCACAGGCATCAACAGGGTTTTCACCATTTGAAATGCTGTATGGTAGCCAGCCAAGCAGGCCACTGCATGTGATAAAAGAAACGTGGGGAGATAACCCCACCCAGAAACAATCTATAACATCTTTTATGTGTGCCCTAAGACAGAAGCTGGCAAGTCTAGCCGATAAGTCTAACTACCTTTTGTCTTACTAAACTGCTCAAATCTAACCCACTTTAACCTCTGCGCTATTTAAGACCTGCTCTGTTTTCTTCTCTCCAGATGTCTGCCCTTGAACAGGGCTACTTCAGCTCCCCCACGGTCGGCCGGCACCCAGCCAGCCACCGACCAAGACCAGGACACCCGCCTGCAGCTCCTTGGAAGGTACTGGACAGCGCAGCCAATCGGAACACGGGTGCTTCCAGCAAACCCACTCTGATTGGCCAGGACTTTTCCCCTGCTATAGACACCTGGCACTTTGTTAAATTTTCAATAGAACTAAGCACATTTCAACTGCGTAATTAGAAGTTTTTCAACTATATTAGCTGGATTGTAATTTCTACTACTGTTTTAAAGTGCTTACACCTCTTCTGTCTGACTGCTCTTCCTGTAGCGCCCCGCCCCCATCTGCCTTGGCGCCGATAAGTCTAACTACCTTTTTTTTTTTTAAGTGGCTAGTTTTCCATTAGCAGGTTATACAGACCTGCCACTAGAGGGATTCTTGGTCTTCTACATAAATCACTGTACTCATTCGTGGGCAATATGGCCTGCATTATCATTCTACTTCTTTCCCGGTGCTGCTACAAGGGGTGGTTGTAGTTGAGGTTCCCCTATGCTTCACTCAACAGGCTGACAACTTCCTTAAAACTGCCTGTGCGACAGCTCTGCAGCTGAAAACAGAAAGCCCTCAGTGTCTGCCATCCACCCTTCAGACTCAAGTCAGATAGACGCTGAACACCCTATTATTACCTACGCTGCGCTGTCATACCGATAGATTCCGATAGAATCCTCTGCAGAGAGCCAGCACACCTGGGCACCCTTGATTGGTGCGGCACTGCCATAGGGGGATTGTGATTGGTACACCTGCTTGCCTGCTTTGCTCTGATTGGGGCACCTTCTCTATAGCCTGTTACAGTGTTCCCTTCTTTATTCTGACTTCTCAGCTCTCGCTCTGACCTGAAATTTTCCCCCAACCCCGCCACCCCCCTCTCCCAGGCCTCCTTTAAATACACTCATGATCCGCCTCCTATATCATATTACTGCTTCATTGGCCTAGTTTTGACTGCTGCCAACCTATGATTGGTATCTGAGTGTGGCCAATAAGACTGCCCTGTGTGAATATCTCTTGAGCCCCGCCACTAACTAAGCTGCTCCTGCTCTCCTTGTTCCCCTTTCTGCTGTATTTTCTCATCTAGGTTTTAAGTGAGTACCTAGGTGGGCAAATTACTTGCCTAGAAAATATTGCACTAATACAAATCACAAGACCACTCAATCTAGGACCATGGCTCTCCTTATTGTGTTTTTATTGCTCCTATGGTGCAGAGTTCTCAGCAATACAGTGCAATTCGAAGTACCTCAATGCAATTCAGTTCTCCAATGTACCTTATCAATACTTAATGTTATAATGGTCTACTGTGCAGACACTATGTCATTCTCCTCTCCCCTTTTAGCCTATTCCCCCCGGTTAGCCTACACCCCCTTGCTACTGTCCTCACCTATGTCTATTCAAGCACTTACATTGATCACGATCAACTGTCATTACAGTGGTGCCGCCTCTTTGCTCAGCAGCATATAGGGTTGCCATGAAGAAATAAAAAGCAGTCTCCATTCTTATAAGCTCCTTAAAGAAAGTTATACTTCTGCTTCTTTGCTCAGGAAATGTGGAGCTCAACCCTGCCCCCACAACTTACCTCGCCTATCGATTTTGCTGAGGCCATAGGTCTCAAAATGATGATGGTCAACATTTTAAGCCTGCCTAAAAAACTTGTACAGCTGCAAGCCTGGGCTGCACACATTAACCCTGACCTTATCATAATTACTGAGTCATGGTTAAAAAAGACGAACACTGATCAACAAATATCACTGCAGGGCTACAATTTATTTAGAGCAGATAGAGAGTCTAGAGGCAGAGGTGTGGTTATCTACGCCAAATCTAAGTACTCGGTCACCAATATTAGTTGCAAATCTCTAGCCAAGGAATTTGAGTTAGTTTCGCTGAGCCTTCATCTCCCCTCCTCAGAATGTATCACTATCCTAGGTGGCTATAGACCCCGTCTGGTGGTGATGAAGTTCTTAATCTTTGAAATCCATGTTAGTAGATGTAAAAACTGAAACAATATTTCTAGGAGATCTAAATATGGACTGGCTGTCACCTAAATCACACGGCCTCAAATCCCTTTGTGACAAGCTAGGTCTTGGGCAATTAGTCAGTGAACCCACTAGGAACAACACTCTAAATACTGCCAACAGTTCCATTCTAGATGTGGTACTAACCACCCATCCACACAAAATATCTCATTCGGCAGTGTTTCACAACAATATGAGCGATCATGGAATTGTTGCTTGCATAAGATCTCAAATTAAGGCCCGGCCGCAACCCATCATTGTAACAAAAAGATCCTTTAGCAAAAACAGTGCAGTAAACTTCTTATCTGACCTGAGCATGATCAGATGGCAAGATCTCTACCTAGCCAAAGATGTCAACAAGGCAGCTTACATCCTAAATGACAAACTCACTACAATAATAAATAAGCATGCCCCTTTCATCAAAGTAAGGGTACGGAACAATTCCAACCCCTGGTTCACCTCGGATCTCAAGGCAGCCCTTATAGCTCGAGATAAGCTCTGGGCTAAAGCTAGACATTCCAAAGAATCTTTGGATTGGCAGGCCTTTAGAACAGCCAGGAATAACTGTGTGAAAAAACTTTGCTCTGCTAAAGCTATTATGTTTCTACTCTCGAATAAGCTAAAGGTAACCCTCATAAAATATGGAAAACTATCAAAGCTATAGAAGGACGGCCCATGGCCCCCTCTGTCCTAACAAAGATAGTTGCAAGTGTCAAGATTGTGGAAAACAAGTCCCTAATCCTGGAGGAACTTAACTCCCACTTTGCCACAGCTGGATTAGCTTTTGACTTGTCAACTTATGCTAGTGCTGCGGTGAGCCAGCATACCCCTCCCCCTACATCTAGTCCTGCACCCAGCCCCTTCCAACTGCACGAGATAACTTATAAAGAAGTAGAAGATTCTCTTCTTAACTTAGACACCAAAAAAAGTGCAGGGGACGATGGCTTGGAACCCTTTTTCCTAAGGTCAGGCTACGCCCATCTCACTGCCCCAATTCTCCACATCTTCAATCTTTCCATTACATCTGCTACTGTGCCGTCCTGCTGGAAATCAGCACATATCCTCCCTCTATTTAAATCTGGTGACCCATGCGATGTAAACAACTATAGGCCTATCTCCATATTGCCTATCCTTTCTAAAGTTCTCGAAAAACTGATCCATATTCAGTTAAAATCTCACTTGGAAACCTTCTCTCTCATTAACCCAGCTCAATCCGGCTTCCGGGCTAATCATAGCACAATCACTGCACTAGCAAAAGTAACCAATGTTTGGATCTCTGCTATAGATGCTAATAAGGTAACTGGCGCAGTCTTATTGGACCTCAGCAAAGCTTTTGACACTGTTGATCACAGACTATTAGTCAATTGCCTTGCAAAGTTGGGTGCCACATACCATACCACCTAGTGGTTCTCTATCTACCTAACTGGAAGATTCCAAAAAGTAAAGGCGGAAGGCTTTTTTTTCTGCTGCCTTGCCAGTTGCAAGAGGAGTCTCCCAAGGATCCATCTTAGGCCCTATCTTGTTTTCTTTGTACGTTAATGACTTAGATGCTAACATGTCTACATCCAATCTGCACTTTTTTGCAGATGATACTGTGTTGTATACTTCTGGCTCACTGTTATCTGAAGTCAAGGGAGTGCTTCAAGCGGACTTCGCACAACTTGAGCATAATCTAATAAAGGCAAAGCTTCTGCTCAATGCTAAGAAGACTAAAGCGATGATATTCTCCCGCAGTACTGTCACAGGCCCCCCCCCAATACCCTTGCCCAAGACTTCATTCTCACCACACTAAACGAGCCTCTGGAAGTTGTAACCAAATTTAAATATCTGGGTATCTGGATCGACAATAAATTATCTTTCAATGACCACGTCGAAGATGTCTCTAGAAGGTTAAAAGCAAGGTTAGGTTTCTTCTACAGAAATAGGCCCCTTTTCCCCCTTGAAACTCAAATTAAGCTTGTACAGGCCACTTTTCTCCCCCTACTCGACTATGGCGATGTAATCTATTCCTCCACCACTCTTGCAAATCTAAGTAAACTGGACATCCTTTATCACCATGCGTTACGGTTCATTACCAACTCCCCTTACCGTTCACACCACTGTGACTTATATGCAGCTGTTGGTTGGACATCCCTTACTACTAGACTCCTGCTCCATGCTGGGCTATGGACTCTTAAAGTGCTCCTGCAGAAATTGCCAAGCTATCTCTCTTCCCTTATTAGTATCTCACATAGTACATACTCGTTAAGAAAATCTGACTTTATTATGCTTGACATACCAAGGACGTGGACCTCCTTTGGTAAACGTGCTATTGCATATGCCCTTCCCTCCATTTGGAACCAATTACAAACCGTGATTGAAACTAACTAGCACAGTTTCAATAAACTTTCCAAATCGCTAAATTCAGCCAAAATAAAGACACCTGTAACTGTCATTAAGTCTCTTCCTTCCCCATGTGTGCCATATTTATCCACTGGTAAGGTATAATTGCTTTGTCATATTAACTGCTTTCCCTTCCCCTTCTACTCCTGGCTTTATCTATGCTTACACTCCACTGCTACTCTATCAAATCACTCCCCCCCATATCAGTTGTAGTCTGTTGTTTGTTCTAGCTGCCAAAATATATGTATTGCACACACCAGTCATCATGTTTCATTTATCAGTATGCAACCTGTAAGTTGCTTCCCTGTCCCATATTAATGTTTACCATATTAATGTTTACCACCTGCGATCACCCTATGTGGTACCCTTGTATGTATATCCAGCCTGTATCATGTAACATGCATTTCATGTATATACTGTTATTACCTACCTATGTTTGTACTTTAAGTGTTTATGTCACAGGACCTCCTTGTGAATGAGCTTGCTTGATGGAGTTTTCCTGCAATAAACTTGAACTTGAACTTGGAAAAAAAACCTTGAAAATATGTTGAAATTGCCCACAGTAATCAGGAAGAAGCCCCAAATCAGCAGAAGGTATATTATGACCATGGGGTAAAAGAAAAGTTTTCAAGCCAGGTGAAAAGGTTTTGCTACTGTTAACCACAGCAGAAAATAACTTGTTAATGAAGTGGCAAGGGCCTTATAAGGTTCTTAGACATACTGGCACTGTTAATTACGAAACTGAGACCCCTGACAGGAAAAATCCTATTAAGATATATCATGCTAACCTCCTCAAGAAATGGGTTGAAAAAATGCCAAAAACTGCTTTGCTAGTTTTACCTGAAACTAATAAGGAAGATATTGATGTAGCTTGTGATAGACTGGAACAAATTGTAAATGCTGATGCTGTAAAGGTGAATGTTTCCTTAACCTCAGAATAAACTGCAGACATTCGTAATGTGCTAAAGACATTTAACGGTACTTTTACCACGGTACCAAGCCGAGCTAAAGGGGTTGAGCACATAATAGTGACAAGGAATGCTTGTCCTATTAGGCAAAAGACATAAAGGTTACCAGAGCAGTTAAGAGCTGATGTGGTTAAGGAAATACAAAAAATGAAAGAATTGGGTATCATAGAGGAGTCAAGGAGTGCTTGGTCATCTCCAATGGTAATTGTAAACAAAAAGGAAGGGGGTGTTACAATCTGCCCTGATTTCAGGAAACTTAATCAAGTATCAGAATTTGACAGTTATCCTATGCCCAGAATAGATGATTTGGTGGACAGACTGGAGAGTGCAAAGTTACCATCGATCTCAACAAGGGTTACTGGCAAATAACTTTAGCTAAAGAATCCACAGAAAAAACTGCATTTGCCACCCCATAGGATTCCACCAGTTCACCACCATGCCATTTGGTTTACATGGTGTGCCAGCCACATTTCAGCGGTACATGGATATAATTTTATCCCCTCACACTGGTTATTGTGCTGCATACCTGGATAATGTCGTGGTGTACAGTCCAGACTGGAAACGCCACCTGGAACACCTACGAGCAGTTATACGAGCTATCAAAAATGCAGGTCTGACCATTAATCCTACCAAATGTGCATTAGGCATGCAGGAAACCAGATATTTGGGCTATGTGATGAGAAATGAAGAAGTTAAGCCAAACTTTTCTAAAATAGAAGCTGTTGCTAACAGCCCTGTACCTAAAACAAAGAAACATGTCAGATCATTTTTAGGGCTGGCTGGTTATTATGGGAGATTTGTTCCCAACTTTGCTGAGTTAGCTACTCCCCTCACTGAACTAATGAAAAAAAGGACCCAAATAATGTGAAATGGACCCCAGACTGTGATGAAGCTTTTCAACCCATAAAGGATGCATTATATTCAGACCCTGTTTTAAGAAGCCCAGACTTTGAGAAACCATTTTTGCTACAAACAGCGGTAGGCCTAGGTGCAGTACTGACTCAAAATGTAGATGGGACAGAACATCATATTCTGTACATAAAAAATTGCATGACAAAAAAATGGTGGCAAGTCTCAATAATAGAATGGACAGATACAAAAAAATATGGGAGCCTCTTCACACGCTGTTCTCCATTTAATATATCATACTTGATATTTGGTTAATAGCTTGGTGATTATGTTTACGGGAATTGACTGTGCTGAATGGGGGTTCTTTTATGGGGAGGATAGGAAGGGGGCAGTTCCAGTGTATATTGCTTTTTCTGGTTTCATGTATAGCTAGATTGTTTTTACTGGACCTGTTCTCATTATTCAAAATTAATAAACTTTGATTTAAAAAAAAAAAATTGCATGACAGAGAGAAAAAGTACTCCACTATCGAAAAGGAATGTTTAGCAGCAAAGTGGGCCATGGAGTCCCTTACATTTTATTTGCTAGGAACTTATTTTGTTCTTGTAATACATCACAATCCTCTCTGTTGTCTTAACCAGATGAAAGATAAAAATTCCAGAATCACAAGGTGGTACCTGGCACTACAGCCATTTAAATTCACGGTGATACACAAATCTGGTAAAGAGAATAGCAATGCTGATTTTCTGTCAAGATATGGATCAGGAATTGAAGATTCTGATGGTTGAAAAACAAATGAGTTTAAACTGTACAGTTACAGAAAAACAGATGATGCACATGTGCTTAATTTCTCAAAGCAGCAAATGTTAGTAGAGAATTAATACAAAGTTCTGGAAACCTGTTTAATAAAACAGGTTCCCTCCTAAGGAGGGGGTGTATGTGACAGGGTGGAATAGAACCTTGTCCCAGTTGTTAGAGAAAGTCTTTAAAATGCAAGGATCTGTCCTTTCCTGTCTATTTGTCCATCCAGTTGTGCAACCATATTTTCCTGTGAGACCTTGGACTTGATCAATCCAACAATCTCGCAATTCTTTACCTCTCACTGTCTCTCAGCCCTCACTTGCTGTCTGTTTTTCCTCCCATGCATATCTAGATCGGCTGATATAAAATATGTGCAAATCATTGTATGGAACTGTAACTGATATTGGGATCCCTTGTGTTTGGAAAATATTTAGCATTAGTGTTGAAATGTATATAATTATAATTTGAGATGACTGCAAAAATCTGTTGGAAGCTAGAGATTACCAGAGTTAAATTTGTAAGCCTTTTGCAAAAGCTGTGCAAAAGGGGGCCTCAACTTAAGAAGCACACTGTGTTCTAGCAGCTCCTGCCTGATATTTACAAAAACAGGATGCTTGCTAAGGATGGGGGTTGAAAGGACTTATAAGAGCTAAGCTGCAACTGCAAGAAAGATTGAAGAAAAAGGGACACAGAGACTGAAAGAAACAAGCATTTGTCAATGCTGAATGTTGTCTCACTAACATTGATATTGGTAGTGCCAGAGTTAGAGATGCATAATAGAAATAGCAGTGAAGTACTGAAGTGATGCCAACCCCACCCCCCACCCTGTAGAGACTGACAGGCATTGGGGTGTGCCTTTGGGTCATCAGCTATAATGCTCATGCCATTGTACCTCACCCTACGCTGTAGACACTGACAAGTGTCATGGTGTGCTTTGGAGTCTTTGGGCATTATACTTACCCCATTCTATGAGGAAATACGCTGAGGTGGGTGCAGTATAGGAGAATGGGGTGAACTATGTAGCCGAACAGTGCAAGGCACACCATGATGCCTGTCACTGGCTGCAGGGTGGGGGTGGGGGTGGAATGGCATGAGCATTACAGCTGATGATGTCAAGTCACATCCCTGATGCCTGTCAGTATCTACAGGGTGGGGTGCTACAATTGGAAATCCTAACACCGTAGGCGAGTGTTGGTATTTTCACTCCAAATTTTCAACATGGGCTGTTTGTGAGCCCACCTTATGAAAAGTGACACTATCAGTTTGTTAGCTGAAAGGTTGTTTTGCACAGCAGCTATGCCATTTGGCGACACAGGGATGAAAACACATTTTGTGGCAGGATGTGGAAAATGACATCTGTATTGTTCAAGAGGAGGTGTAAAAAAAATGGCAACGTTGAAAATCTGGAGTGAAAATATGAAAAATTGGTGAAGTCATGAGCATGCATAGAAACTGCACAACACATGTCCATAACCCAATTATTGTTGGGAGTTTTTTAGCCACATTTTCAAAATAGGCATTTTGGGACCTCCCCTCATGAACAGTTGCATTGTGATTTTGTTAATCCGTCCCAGAAGTTGATTTCCCACAGCGACCTCACCATTGTGCGCCACAGGTGCAGAAACACATTTTGGGCAGGCTGTGAAAAATGACAGCTGTACCGTTGATGAGGAGGTGTGAAAAAATGCCAGTGTTGAAAATCTGGCATGAAAATATTGCAAATTTGCGAAGTTACAAGGGTGTGTGGAAACTGCGCAATGCATACTTGTAACACAGTCATTTTATTGACTTTCGGCACCAAATTTTCAACATAGGCATTTTAGGATTCTTCTCATGAACAGTGTCACTTCATTTCCTCAAACTGTCCGCAAACTGATTTTGCACAGCGACCACGCTATTCTGCGCCGGACGTGCGAAAACACATTTCAGCCAGGATATGTAAAAATGACAGCTGTACTGTTCATAAGGAGGTGTGGCAAAATGCCAATTTTGAAAATCTGGAGTGAAAATATTACAAATTCACAAAATTATGAGCATACATAGAAATAGCGCAATGCACGCTCGTAAAACTGCCATTTTTTAGATTGTTTTCACCAAATTTGCAACATAGGCTGTTTGAGAGCCCCCCTCATGAATAGTGGCATTGTCATTTCATTACACCATCCCGAAAGGTGATTCCACGCAGTGACTGCGAAATCACCTTTTGGGACCGAATAACGCCATGACAGTGACTGAATTCATGAGGAGGGGTCCCAAAAACCCCATGTTGAAAATGTGGTGCAAAAAGTCCAAAACATGGGCAAGATCTGCACCAAAGTTGAAAAAACACAATTTATGCCATTACACAGCTTACTGGCATTTCCTCAGTTCGCGGTCAGCTTTGAAGAGTGCAGATGTGTTCCTGGTCCACCGAAAATTGTCGTTCCGGACTCCGGAGGTAAGTATGGGGTGGGACGGTGGGGGGGAGGCAGGGTGCAGGCACAGTGGGTGGGCATGGAGGGGTAGGAGACCATTTAGGACCGCTTTCTTCTTTCACAGGGTTAAAAATAAAAAAACAAACATCACAGGACGGTTTTCTTTTCAGGGATTTGGCACACTGGGATGGGGTCACATGCCACCTAAGTGGATTTTTGGGGATACTGTAGTTGACAGGGATTGGGCACCTGTTGGCACACAACAAAAGCGGGGGTGACATTATGCTGACGGGAGTGGGCCCCCATCGGCAAAATGAACGGGATTAAAGCAATGGGATTGGGCCCCCATCAGCAAAGAAAGACTGTTGGGCGCATGATGCTGAAGGGATTGGGCACCCTTGGCATACATTTTAAATGGGGGTTTGCAGAATGGGAGGGGTCGGCCCGACGGGGTGGGCTCCCCGTCGGCATTAATGACAGGTGTCGGAAGTCACTGCCACCATGTTGCTACCGTCGGGGCGTGTTGTGGTCCCAGCTGGAAGCTTGGCTCTCATTGCAGCGGACCTTTCTTTCTGGTGGCCACTTAGGGATGTGTGAGGTCAGCACCTGCTGCTGGCTTATTGGGGAATGAGGGACACACCTACTGATGTGTGCCCTGCATTTGTCCAACAGTGACCTTGCCTCCAAATCTGCTACTAGCACAAGATGTTGGCTGTGCACGTGCTAGCCAACATAAAAACTATTTCATTTCTCCTCTGTACATAGTTATTATGAACAAGTTTATTTTTTATGTTACTGCTACTGTAAATGAATATTTTTAGTGAATTCTAGAACTGCTCCTGGTTTTCCTATGCTTCCTGACCCGTGCCTCAATGACAGAGTGACATAAGTAATATTTAATCATGGTAAAGACTAACCAGAGGGTGTGAACATGATAGTGTTGGTGCAATGAGATGGTACCAAGTATAATGTGGCCCAGAATGTGTATGCTTAGGGACAAGTCAGTAAAAAAATGCATCATAGATTCTAAATGTTAGGCACATCCAACTTGAGGATAATAGTGTTCCTTCAAAAGCATCCCTAACACTAAGGTGCCCATGGCAACTCAACCAAAGGACAACTCACATTTTAACAGGAGTGGAGCCATCTAACAAGGAAGAGTGGACACTGGAAAAAGCTGAGGGGAGTATATCAGGATAATGAGGGTCAGCTATAAAATGTGAAGACATTTTAGTAGTGTAAAGACAACGGGGCGTTGGGTTCCCCAAAGGGGTAAAGTCAACTGTTCATTGTCTGAGCTTGTCAACCAGTGTATGAACAAAAGCAGGTGCACATAGAGCAGTGGCGGAAGAGAGGGTACCCAACCACCAGTTAGTGAGGACCATGTCTAGCCAGGGGGCAACCCAAGGACCTCAAACCCTTGGAGTCACAGCTAAATATAGTTTTACTATCCATGTAAGAAAGTGGCAAAAAGTGTAAACCTGGGGGTTAATCATGTTAAAACCACCTTTATCAATCAGGAGGTACACCATGGCCCACTTTAGGGGGTTCAGCCTCCTATTCCAAATCACCTGAAAGAAGAGACTGAGAAAACAGGATTCCAGTGACTTGGGGAGAGGGTAAACCATACTCAAGTACATAAAAAACAGGAGTAAACATTTTTACAAAACCACAACCTTTGTTTTCTTGGTTTGTTTCCAAGATTTCCAAACCTGAACCGCAGGGAGGGGGGGCCACAAGAGGCAATCTTAGCTTCCCAGTTGAAGAAGGACATATCACCAGCGCCAAAAGTGATGCCCAAAATCCAAAGTGGAACCGTAGACACTGGGATACCACAAATGTCGATCATGGAACTATCAAGGGTCCTGATCGGAAGACAATGACATTTATGGGCATTGAGGTGTGTGCCCGAAATTGGGGTGAAGGATTGGAATAAATCCATGGCCATACAATCGGATAGCCTGTCATGAAGAAAAAGTGTTATACTGTCCACATACGCAGTAATTATAACCACATCCAGACCATTAGGGTCAGGAATACCATATATTTGACAATGGGACTGTATCTTTTGGATGATAGGGTCACTACAATAAGTATATAGGAGAGGGCTAAGAGGACAGCCAGGGCCAATACCAGCTTTAACTGGGAAAGCCAGACTCAATGCCCATTAATAAGTGGAAGCAAGGAGGCTGCGCATACAGTTTATGCATCTAATTAGAGAAAACTACCAGTATACCATAATATGTTAATACCATGAATAGATAATGATGGGAGACATGACTGAATGTTTTCTCTTGGCCAAGCATAACCAAATATCCTGATTTCCAGCCAGACTCCCCAGAAGCTAGCAATTATTGTAACAAGAGTAAATTATCAACAATATGGCATCTGGGGACCGAGCAAGATTGCATCGGGGAAATAACAAATTTAGAAATGGATGCTAGTCGTTTGGTCAAGATGTTGATTAATAATTTTAGGTCCATATTCAACATACTAAGAGGTCTGTAATTATTTAAAGCATCTGGATAGCCTTGGCAAAGGGACGCGACACTGGGCCTTCTGAGAGGAGCCAGTCAAAAACTTTTGTCAGGATATCAACAAGCTGTGAACAAAACTGTTTATAAAAAGCCAAAGTGAGGCTGTCAGGACCAGGTGCTACTGAAGATTGGAGACAGACTATTGCCTACTTAACCTCATCAGTTGTAATGGGCAAAGTTAGATGAGGAAGCTCACTAGGGGGAATGGGGGAACCGTTACAGTATTTAAAAATGTGGTAGTCGGCCCAGAGTGGACCGGACTCCAAACAGAGCACATAAATGGGTGTGCACAAGGTACATAATTTCCATTTTATCCGTGACAACCGTGGCCTTGGGTGTAGTGAGCTTATTCAAATGTCTATGATGTACTCTCTGCTTACATGCAGTAAAAGGATCACCAAGCCCTTTTATACCTTGTGTGCCAGCCATGTGTTCCATAAAAAATGGAGTGACTTCTGTCATATTGAAGATGTTTCATTCATTCCTGAAGGGTCGCTATAAGTAGGCCATAATTGTCAGAGACTGAATGGTGAAGGGTCAATGCCTGAGCAAGTTTCATCCTAAGGGAGAGATGGTCAACATAAGCTGTCTTACTCTTGGAACACGATAGACATTTAACCATCTTCACAACCGCAAGTTTCATATCAGTCCACCAGCCCAATAAGCCATCTTCCATACATGTCAAGGTTTGGTGAGCAAGTAGGAGATCCCTCAATTTGTCATGGATATGAGCATCATCCAACAATGTATCATTCAGGTGCCAATACCCTCTGCCAGGTGAAAAAGTAGGGGAATCAGCAAAAGTGCCACCAAGCAAGAGGTGATCTGAGGTTTCTACAGGGATCACTTCTGCTTGATGTGTATGGAGATGGGCCGAAATGAACAGATAATCTATTCTCATAGCTAAGTAAGAATGATAATATGTAAACCCCCCAGTGGAATGGTACATTCTATAGACGTCCACCAAATTGGCCATATGGAGTAGGGATTGTAAAAAATGTGTATCATAAAATAACTTATCCATACGGGCACCCCTATGAGTATGTGTAAGGTAGAAATTGAAGTCACCACTGAAGATGACATGACAGGAAGTGTGCAAATACAGCTGGACTGTGGTCAGAAGATCTACCCAGGCTTTTTCGTTAGTGGGGCATAGACATTGATAAAATGGTAAGAGGACCCATGTAATTGAACATCCAGGAAAAGGGCCCTACCTGGTTTATTTTATTTATTTTTATTTTATTGTTTGTTGACCGGGTAAGGCCCGCTATGCTCAGGTGCCTATTTTCAGGGGCAAACCGGGAGCACTGGGAGGTTAAGTGACTTGCTTAGAGTTACACAGTATGCAAGTGGAGGCTGTGGGAATCAAACCCAGGTCTATCTGCAGGATGTACCAAGCACATTCACAGCTTGTTACTCTAACCTCTAGGCTATACTGCCAGCCAGGTTCAATGTCTACCAGGCTCAAGTGGGAGAGGGTGGGGGCCAGGAATAAAATGTCCACCCCATTACAAGTATCTGAGCTGATTGACCCAAAAGACTGGCCAAAACACTAATGGTGCTGTGCCTGAACCATGTCCCTGGAGGAAGTCAATCTGGTTTCTTGAACAAAAACCACATCAAAAGTCAAGTCTTTAAGTAAAGAATAAAACATGGTGCATATGGCCACATCCTTAATGCTATTCGCTATAATGGTGGCTAAGCAAAATGAAGCAGTCATATATGCAAAATAAAGAAAAAGAAAAAACAAATGTTCAAGAAACATCTTCCAACTGGCCTGCTAGTGCAGAGGGCTGAGGCGCTGGATGCCACACCTCGTGCTACGCCAGCGACCCGGGGTCGGGAACGAGCTCGGGTCATCCGGAGTCAGTGGGGGGGAGGGAGAGGATAGTGAGTAGCTGTCTGCGGGCAGCTCTCCACCTCGGGAGGGATCTGGTAGGCCTCTCAGTGCTTGGCTGCCCCCTAGTGGAGGTTGGGTGGGAGTGCCATCTCCGAGAGCCCGGCGCAAAGCCAGGGGAGGATGGAAGGGGCTGTTGTCTGGAGCTGCGGTGCACATGAGTGCCTCCACACCCATGTGGCACTGCTTCCAGGGCCCCAGGAAAGTTAGGAGGGGAGAAAATGGTGGAAATTGGGGACACTGCTCGATGACACCTTCTGGCTGGCTCGGGAGTTCCTCTGGGACGCGCATAGTGCAGGTAAGTTCCCGAATGACCCTGAGTCCAGTAGGGTGGCAGAGATTTGCAGTGTCTGCTGTGGAGGATAAAAATAGTTGAAAAAAAAAAAAAGAAACATCTTCCATAGCCTGATCCAACATGCTCCTAGTAACCATCTTGAGTTGCTTCCAGTGTTTCAATTTAATCCGAACTGAAGGAGGGTCATCCTCAGTGTTGGTAGAGTTTGGTACCATAGTAGATGGATTGGAGGAAGGCTCAGATTGAGAACCTGTGTCAAAGTCCGTACAGTCCCCTTCTAAGGCAGCAAACTTGTTCTCCAACGGGGAGTGGAGAGGCAGAAGAAGCACCAATCAATGGTTACAGTCCAGTCTTATGAGAATGGAGGGATCTTTTTCTTATTATATTAATATTCTTAATATTCATGTCTGGAGTGGCATAAATTCATTATCCAAGAGCTGCAGGGGAGGGGGGCCAGGATAGTAATAGTTGTGTCCATCAGGGCAGGAGACTCCAGCTCAGGGGGTTGAGTAGAATGTGGATTAGGAGAGTCAGCCAAGAAGGGAGTGGTCAACAAAAGCAATGCCATCTTGGAAAGAGGGAGGGTCCTGAACCACAGATGGAGTCCAACAAGAATCATCCTGATGAGCCAAGGCAGTTGCCACTGCTTTGTGGCATTTCTGTTGCATAGTGAAACGTGCTTCTGACAATAAAGCATCCTGGGTATCAATGTCATCTTTGCTATGCATGGCCCATTGGCAGTTCCTAAAGGAATGGCCAAACTCTTCGCACAAATTGCAATAAAATGCATTCATACAATGGGCACCAACGGGTCACAGGGTCAAACACAAATGACAATGAACTTTGTTGCAAGCATTGCTGAGGTGACCATCAGAGCCACCGCAGAAACACGTTTTAGGTTGACCAGGATAGAAACATTGGGCCCTGTCTCTCCCCAGGAAAAAAAACACTCGGAATGTGTTGTAGTCCAGAGTGCATGTGCTGGAGTTTCACCTTAAAACACCAGTGACCTGTCCAAAACATTTCTGAATCCAGAATCGGTTCAGGGACACCCAGGACATCACACCTCTGGGATAACCAGTAGAGTACATCCTGCACATTAACCCCCTCATTCTTGAGCATGATCGTAGCTGTTCATACTGCAGGCTTCATAAGTGGGATGGCCTTAAAGGAGAACTGCGGCAATACAAAGCTCCCCACCCCCGAAAAGCTTACCTCCCGATTAAGCTTTTTGCATTTAGAGCCTTTTTTCCAGCAGGTTGAGTTTATATTTATTTCTAAAAATCCACGCAACCAGAAGTATGGTGGACTGTGTGCAGTCTACTTACTGTAACAGTGTAGTGCCGTCACCGCCACTTACATTGAAGCGAAGCATACACTATTACAGTAAATGGAGCTGCACACAGTCCGCCATATTTCCGGTTCGCGGATTTTAAGAAATAAATATAAAGTAATTGCCTGCTGGAAGAAAAGAGGGTTTTAAGGCGTAAAAGCTTAATCGAGAGGTAAGCTTTTTGGGGGTGGGGAGCTTTGTATTGCCACAGTTCTCCTTTAAAAGGAAGCCAAAGATGAGATCCCTTCACTGTATTGTAGGAAGTCCAAAATCTATCAAGGTAGACCGGAGTCCAAAAACTCAGACCAAAATATTCATCTGCAGGAGTGTGTAAGAGAGCATACAATTCATTGGCAGTAAAGAGGAGTGACTCCTTGAGCAGGTGCCTCCCAACATATCCTCTGTCAGGTGGTGGTCTAAGGCCACCAGTGTACAGGAAATGGACCACATTCCATCTCTGGGCAGGAGCTGGAGACTGTAAGAAAGATGATTCTTTGTGGAAATGGGACCAAACTTGTGCTGAAGGAGCGGTCAGGGATGGGAAGCAGCTGAAAAGGACTCCTGGTGGGCAGACTCTGCCTGTTCTACCTGGTCAGCCCATGTGAGAAGTCCTGAATTATCAGTCTTATCTCCAAAATTGGGCCCTATGCAGAAAGCTGGTTGAGCAAGGAGGTCATGGAAAAGGTAAGGAGGAAAAGAGCTGCCTTTAGGAAATACAAGATAACAGGGAGGGGGGGAGGACAGAGAGGAGTACTTGACAGAATCGAAGGAGGTGACAAGGGCAGTAAGGGGAGCCAAAGCATCTACGGAACTCAGGCTGGCACAAGGCATTAAGAAGGGGGAGAAGGACTTTTTTAAGTACATCAGGAGAAAAGGAGCTGTAAGGACCACATAGTAAGGATTAGGAAGGAGGGGTTGGGTGGAAGCAGGAGTGCGATAAAGGAAGCACTAAATGAGTACTTCTGCTCAGTATTACTAAAGAGAAGAGGAGGTGACACCCAAGATGGGTGAAATGGCAGATGCAGGGGGAAGTGGTGACAGATGGGGAAATCATGGAGGCAGAGTTAGAGGGTTTGAAGGCACTGAGGGTGGACAAGGCACCAGGCCCAGATGGCATCCACCCAGGGTACTGAAGGAGCTGGCAGAGGTCCTTGCAGGACCTTTGGCAGACCTATTTAATGCCTCACTACATTCGGTGTGTACCTCAGGACTGGAGGATGGCTCATGTGGTGCCCCTCCACAAGAGTGGCCCAAGGATGAACCGGAAACTACAGACCAGTGAGCCTCACATCCATCGTGGGTAAGCTAATGGAGACTATCCTGAAGGAGGGCTGGTGGCCCTCTTAGAGGCCAAGGACTACAGGACAGCAGACAGCATGGCTTCATCGTGGCCGATCCTGCCAAACCAACCTGGTCGGGTTCTATGACTGGGTAACTAGGCAACTGGACAGGGGACATGCAGTGGATGTCCTGTATCTGGACTTCAGTAAGGCATTCGACTCAGTTCCACATGGAAGGCTGGGAAGGAAGTTAGTAGGCACAGGGGGCAGGTGCAATGCTGGTGAGATGGGTAGGAAACTGGCTTCAGGGAAGGCAACAGAGGGGGGTGGTGGTGGGTGGGGAGCTCTCACACCCAAGGGCAGTGACGAGCGGTGTCCCACAGGGCTCGGTGTTGGGACCAGTGTTGTTTGGGATATTCATTGCAGACATATCATGGGACATCAAGAGCAAGATCAGTCTGTTTGCTGATGATAACAAGGTTGTGCGGTGGTGGATGACCTAGGGGATGGCAGGGGTTGCAGGATGATCTGGCAAAGCTTGAAACCTGGTCAGACACCTGGCAACTGGCTTTAATGCCAAAAAGTGCAAGGTGATGCATTTTGGGATGAAGAATCCAAGGAGGACTTACCAGCTAGGGGAGTGCAGCTAGCCAAGACAGAGGAGGAGAAGGATCTGGGTGTGCTCATCACAGGGTCAATGAACAACTCGGCACAGTGTAGGAAGAGCAGCTGCAAGGCCAACAAAATGCTGGGTTGTATTGCAAGGGTATATCCTCAAGGAGGGAGGAGGTGATTCTGCCACTGTAGGTCATTAGTTAGACCACACCTGGAGTACTGCGTGCAGTTCTGGCGTCCGTATCTGAAGAGGGACATTAAGTTACTGGAGGGAGTGCAGGCAGGGCGACAAAGATGATCAAGGGTCTGGGGACTTATCATATGAGAGGAGGTTGAAGGAGTTGAACATGTACTCACTGGAGGAGAGGAGAAACAGGGGACATGATTGAAACCTTAAATACATGAAAGGAATAAACAAGACAGGTACAGAGGGGCTGTTCAAAGTAAGGGGAGGGAGGGCCACCAGGGGCCATGATATGAGACTGGAGCGAGGAAGGTTCAGGAGGAGATGAGGAGACACTTTTTACAGAGGGTGGTGGCTGGGTGGAATCGTTACCTGCAGAAGTGGTATGCAGTAGAACAGTGGACTGCTTCAAACGAGGATGGGACAGGACAAGGGAGGATTAATGAAGGGAAGGGTGGAAGGGAGGAGCAGCTGCAGAATAAGGGGTGCTAGCTGCACATTCGAGCAGACTTGATAGACCTCTAGGCCTTTATCTGCTGGCAAATTTCCTATGTTCGTATGTTTCGTAAAGGGGTGGAGTGGCTATGTGCTGCATATCTTGGGCGTTTAGCCACTCTGCACCCATTGCGCCCCCATGCAGGATTCTGAAATGGGGGGCACGCAAACCCAATGCACCCAATCCCCCACATCTGCAGACCACACTGTACTGGGGAGTTCCGGGGGTGTGCCAGCACTATGCGGTATGCACTAAATGGTGTAGTGCTGGCCGCATGGGTGCAGAGGGGGGCACAGGATATGTCAGGGTTGACCTGCCATAACCCACTGCATGCCCCCATGGATACCTCCCACCAGTCGCAGCAGGACATGGACATGACCCCTCCATGCTGCCATGACCCACTGGGCAGTAAGGAGGGCAGGGACTGAAAGTCAGGTGAGGGTCCGCCATGTATGGGTGATGAGGGGGAGGTGGTGGCAGTGCCTGGGGGAAGAGGGGGGAACACAGCCAACCACCTGGTGCGCGGGTCCGTGTGCCTACTGCAGGCATGCACTACCCCAGACCTGCACCTCGCTACGCGAGGGATCCACTTTGGGACTCAGGAGGGGGTTCCCATTAGATGCCCTCCCAGGACCTCGACTCCTCCCCCCTGTCTGCCATGTGGAGTCCTGCTCAATGGGGGAAGGAGCTGCGGACAGGTGGCTGGCATTAGTGAATGCCAATATGGGCGCACCTGTCCATGTGTGCACAGCTACGTGGGCAGGGTACGCTCTTTTTTCATGTACCTGTGTCCGCGTCATGCATAGGGCCCAGTGTTGGGTTCAGGACAGCAGCTGTGTCCCTCATGTGGTCAGGGAGCTGCATCTTAGAGGCTGGTGCAACTTTCAGAGCAGGTATCTTCAAGGAAGGCTCAGAAGAGGTAGACTGAGAAGTCGGAGCTTCGATCAGGAAACGTTCAGGCACCCTTACAGTGGGGACTCAGGCGTCTGGGAATTGGACAAGGGAAGTGCACTGTGGGGGACCAAAATCACTGGACTACAGGAAGGTAAAACCAGCGAATCACAGGAGGAACAGTCATAAAGAGATGATCAGAAACAAACTGTGAAGCATCCATCTGGGAAAGCAGTGGTGAAACCTCTAATAAGCAGGCTGGAGTTGGAGGTTCCTGTATATTCTGGGAATGCCACTGACCTATGACACCCTGGGCCAAGCCTGCCTCCACAAGTGCCCACACTGGCAACCAGTCAATCGGTGGGTAGGAAGCAGAGTTCTGTGCACAGGGGGAAGTAGGAGTGATAGGAAATTCAGTGTGACATCCAATGTCCAACATAGGGGAAACATCCTGGACTGTGTGAACAGCAGACTGGAAAGGTACATCACCATTCATTGGAACCAACATGTTGGAGCAGTGAGGAGCAGTCAGCTCCATTTGGGGGACTACCAGAAGCGGTGGACCAAATGTGGCAGTGTCTGCCATTACTGAACTTGCAGACAAATTTTCGATTGAGTCCAGGAGTAAACATGGGGCAGCATAGAAACATAGAAGTTGACGGCAGATAACGACCACAAGGCACATCCAGTCTGCACATTATTTCTACATTATGAATGTGGCATAGGCCTTTACTCTGTCAATGGCCTATTTATTCATACTCCTCTGTATTGCTCCTTTATGCCTATCCCATGCCTGTTTGAAGCCCTGCACTGTATTCATATCTACTACTTCCTGAGGGAGGCCGTTCCATGCATCCACCACCCTTTCTGTGAAAAAGAACTTACTCACGTTACCCCTTAATCGGCCTCCCTCTAATCTCATGCTGTGTCCTCTTGTCTTGCTATTTTTCTTATATTGAAACATGTTAGACTCTTTCACCTCGTTAATGCCCTTAAGATGTTTGAATGTTTCAATCATATCACCTCTCTCCCTCCTTTGCTCTAGGGTATACATATTGAGCTCAGTTAATCTGTCCTCATACGTTTTCTGATGCAGTCCCTGCACCATTTTGGTTGCCATTCTCTGGACTGCCTCAATTTTGTTAATGTCCTTGTGCAGGTGCAGCCTCCAGTACTGCACGCAATACTCCAAATGGGGCCTAACCAGTGTCTTGTAAAGAGGGATTATTACCTCCCTTTTACAACTTGTGATACCCCTACTAATACACCCCATCATCCCTCTAGCCTTACCTACTGCTTTTGTGGTCTGCTTGGATGATTTCAGGTCATCTGTGATAATGATGATGATGCTCAAGTCTCTTTCTTACCTTCTGATTGCCAGCAACTCCCCTCCCAACCTATAGGTAGCTTCAGGGTTTCTTTTCCCTATGTACATGATCTTGCACTTCTTTGCGTTAGACCCCAGTTGCCACTCTTCAGACCATTTTGCCAGTTTTTCCAGATCTCTTCTCATTCTGCCCACCCCATCTGGATCATCTACTCTGTTGCAGATCTTGGTGTCATCTGCAAACAGGTAAACCTTACCCTCCAGTCCATCTGCAATGTCACTAATGAAGATATTGAAGAGGACTGATCCCTGAGATATCCCACATGTGACTTGCATCTCTTCTGACTGTATACCATTTACCACCACTCTCTGTTTTCTGCCCACCAACCAGTTTGACACCCAGTTGATCAACTTCTGACCCACCTTGAGCCTACCCAGTTTATTAATCAATCTTCTATGTGGAACCGTATTGGAAGCTTTGCTGAAGTCAAGGTAGGTGACATCAACTGCACCTCCTTGGTCCACCACTGTGGTTACCCAGTCAAAGAAATCTATGAGATTAGTTTAACAGGACCTTCCTATTGTAAACCCATGCTGTGTTGGATCCTATGCTCCTATGTATTCCAGGTGTTGCACTATCCTTTCCTTAAGGACTGCCTCCATAATCTTGCCCACTACTGAGGTAAGACTGACTGGTTTGTAGTTCCCTGCCTCCTCCCTGCTGCCACTCTTGTGGAGTGGGATCACCTGAGCCCTTCTCCAGTCTTCTAGGACCTCTTCTGTGCTCAGAGACTCACTAAACAGTTCTGCTAATGGCTCTGCTAGTTCCACCCTTAGCTCCTTTAGTACCCTGGGATGTATGCCATCAGGTCCCATTGCCTTGTCCACCCTGAGCTTAGTGAGCTCTTGTAAAACCCTTTCTTTTATGAAGAGACTTGTGCACACCTCCTTCCCCAACCCGTGTCCATGGTGCTGAGCTATGTGCCCTGCCCTACCTTCTCCTTAGTAAATACTGAGCAGAAGTATCTATTTAGGATAGATGCTTTTCCGTGGGCCTCCTCCACACACTCCTCCTTATCCCCTTTGGTCATAGCAATACCCCCTCTGGACTTTCTCCTTTCACTAATGTATCTATAGAAAGTCTTGTCCCCTTCTTTCACTGTTCGTGCTAGTGTTTCCTCAGTTTGGGCCTTTTGCTGCCTTACTGCCTTCCCTGCTTCCCTTAGGGAAGTTTGGTATGCCTCCCTATCTTCGTCCCGCTGCATTCCCTTATACTTCCTGAAGGCCAACATTTTGGCTGTGATCTTTTCTGCTACTATTTTTGAGAATCAAAGTGGTTTCCTCCTTCTTTTGCTCTTGCTTTTCTCCCTAACACAATGGGATGTTGCTTCAAGTATTGCATCCTTAATGCTTGCCCACTTTGCCTGAACCCCCTAACCTGTATTTCTTCTTGCTAGGGCTAGCTTAATTCTGTTGGCTATCTTATCAAAGTCAGCTTCTCTGAAGTCCCATATTTTTGTCTTGGAATGGGATGATTTAGTTCTAGTGACCAAATTGAACCATACCATGTGATGGTCACTGGCTCCCAGGTAACCTTCTACCTGGACATCTGTGATCCTTTCCCCATTAGTCAGTACTAGATCTAGGATAGCTCTGTCTCTCGTGGGTTTTTGTACCAATTGTTTGAGGCTCTCCCCCTGCAGGGAATCCACTATGTGTCTAATTCTGGTGGATGTTCCTGCTGGTATTGAGCAATCTGTATCTGGCCTGTTGAAGTCTCCCATTATCAGAACCTCCCATTTAGCTGTCATGTTTTGTATATCACCTAACAGTAATGTGTTTATATCCTCCCCCCTGATCTAGAGGCTTGTAGATAACCCCAGTTCGTATGGCTGTCCCATTTCCTGTTTCCAGGGTGACCCACAGTTCTTCTGGCTCCTTATGTGTATTCTGAATTTCTGTAGCTTTGACATATTCATTGACATAAAGGCCCCCCTCTTTTTGCACCTTGGTCTCGTCTGAACAGTACTTAGCTGGGTATTGAAGTCTCCCAAGTGTGGTTACTGGTGAACCATGTCTCACTAATGGCTACTATGTCCAGTTGAGCCTCTGTCATTGTTGCCTCCATTTGTGTACATGATTTTCCATTGGCTAGATTTCAGTGTGTTAGTTGTGGGGCGAGGTCTGGCTTTCCCCCTGTGCATTTTATGGGGAGACGGACCTTTTTCCTTACCTGGAGCACAGTCTATGGGCTCTGGCACAGCACCAGATGGGGAGGCAACAACAAAACTCATTTCAGGTGATAGCTGGGTTTCCACAGACAAGTCCATTCCAGATCCTGGCAGTCATTCTAGTGAGGCACAGCGGAATAAAGAAGCTGGACTCTGAAGGGTGAAATGGCATTCCTTCTGCCAGAGGTAAGCCGCATCTTCATCGACCAATAACCCTGACAGATAGGTTCATTTTCGGTGAAGAGCAACTTGCAGCCACAGGTCCGCAGCTTGCAGTGTCATCATGTCCAATGAACTGGTAGCCATCGGTAGTCCTGTTGGAGGCTCAGCAGCCCCATGGCAATCTGCAGAAGAATAATCCACAAAAGAAACAACAGGTTGATCTTCAGTCCCAGAATCTATGACAGTGGGGAGAGGGGCCAGATCTCCCACACGTTCAGCACTTACACCACCAACTGACTGCCAAGCAGCCATCGTGTATGACAGCAGCATCCCTTACCAAGAGTAGGGGAATTTTCCAGGTGTCCTGGTCAAACCTCTCTCATTCACTAAAAATACCACCAGCAGGTTAACTTGATTCAATTTGTCAGTTTGCCTCTGTATCCCTCTCCCGGGATGTGGCTAAAAATAGTCAGAACTGCCTAGTCCTCCTCTTCCAGTTGACAAAAACTAAATAAATACTAATAAAACAAATAAAGGTGAACATACTGAACTAATACTTCTGTTCAGTATTTACAGAAGAGGGGGAAGGGGACAGGCCAAGGATAAAGAACAAGGGCATTAAGGGCTGGAGGTGGATACAAGTCCCTTTACAGTGGAAAGGGTTCTTAGGGAACTAACAAAGCTAAAGGTGGACAAAAACAATGGGGGGGCCAGACAGGGTGCACCCCAGGATACTGATGGAACTCAGAAAGAGCTGGTGGCACCTGTGACATCTCTGTTCAACCTGTCGCTTGAAATGGTGGTGGTGCTGGGGGGACTGGAGGAGGGTGGATGTGGTCCCTCTGTACAACAGTGATAATAGGTAGGATGCAGGAAACTACAGGCCTGTCAGCTTGACATCAGGGGTGGGTAAGGTAATGGAATCACTATGAAGAGAAAGGATTAGTGAATACCTTGTTACCAGTAGGCTCCAGGATCCGAGGCAGCATGGCTTCATGGGGGGAGGTCATGCCAGACTAACCTGATCTAGTTCTTTGACTGCTTAACCAGGGAAGTAGATCAGAGAGGACCAGTGGGCATGGCCTACCTGGATTTCAGTAAGGCATTTGACACTGTTCCACATAGAAGATTGATAAGCAAGCTGGGGAGACAAGGGGGTGGGTACTAAGGTTGTAAAATGAGTAGAGAATTGGCTGAGCAATAGGACACAGAGGGTGGTGGTGAATGGAACCCACTCTGGAGTAGGCAAAGAGACTAGTGAGGTGCCACAGGGATCAGTACTGGGCCAGGTCCTCTTTAATGTCTTCATTAGTGACATTACTGAAAGACTAGAAGGAAAGGTATGCCTCTTCACGGATTACATGAAACTCTGTGACAGAGTGGATACACGGAGGGTTGGGGATGAAATGACGGGGCAGGGTCTAAAAAAGCTGGAAGAATTGTCAAGGAATTGGCAGCTGGGTTTCATCACTAAAAAGTGCAAAATAATACATATGGGGCACAAAAACCCGAGGGCAACATACAAACTTGGGGGGGGGGGGGCTGATGGACACAGATCAGGAAAGGGACCCAGGGTGATAATTACAGATGACCTAAAGGCTGCAAAACAGTGTGACAACACTGAGGGGAAGGTTAGCTGGATGATGGGATGCATACGAAGGGGCATCACCAGCAGAAGGAGGGAGGTAATAATACCCCTGTACAGATCACTGATGCGACCACACCTCAAATATTGTGTCCAGTTCTTGAAGCCCTGTCTTCAAAAGGACATATTTAGGGTGGGGGTGGTTTAGAGGAGGGTAGCCAAAATGGTGCACGGAATGCATCTGAAAACCTATGAGGAAAGGCTTAGGGAACTGAATATGTACTCCCTGGAGGATAGGAGAGATATGACAAAAACATACAAATACCTCACAGAAAAACACGAGGAACAGGAAGGTAGCATTTTTCAAAGGAAAAGATACTCAAGAACGAGGGGTCATGCAATGAAATTAGAAGGGGGGATGTTCAGAGGAAATGTGAGGAAGCACTTCTTCACTGAAAGAGTGGTAGATGAGTGGAACAGCCTATTGACGGAGGTAGTGGGGTGGGAAAGAGTTATGGGATTCAAGAAAGCATGGGATAGACACAGAGGGATCTTAGAAGCAAAAAAAAGGGGGGGGGACCAGAGGCAGAGTAGGGTCTTCAGTGTCACATTAGGATAAAGAAGAAAATAGGGCAGACTAGGTGTGCCATGAGGCCCTTATCTGCTGATACTGTCTATGTTTCTGTTTCTATGTAAATAAAATGTATCTATAAAAAGTTGTTTTTTTTCCTTTTAAAGTGTTGTCTCTGACATCAGGTACTAAATGTTACATCTAAATCTTCTTCAGTATTCAACATCTTCTGAGTCTGCTATTTCAACAACAGAAATCAGTTAATGCCATAAATTTACTGGCTCCTAATTATTTAGTGGTGGGGATGCCCTGCATAAAATGATGACTGGCTTTCCCAAGAGAGGACAACACTGGAATAAACTTTCCTATTCCTATTCATTCAACCTTATATACCAGCAGTTCCACTGTGGCTGGGATTCGAGTTGGGCTGAGTCCAAAACCTCACTGCTAATTCAATTCAGACTGTGCAGGCTACAGGGCAGCTGAACAGACAAAGAAATGGAAAACTGCTTCGAACTTCTGAAGTTTCGTGAATGAAGCTCCTTACAAAAAGCAAATATACATTCAGCCAGGTTTATCTCTACTGATGGAAACCAGAAGCTCCACGAATATCTCACAATCTCCACCTCTGTACACTGCATCATTGTAAATATATACTGATGTACAGTAACTCAAGGCCCCAGAGGGGCCTGTCTTCCTTGTGCCTGCTGTTCTTTAATTATTCCAACAAAAGTCTCCTTGAGATAGTAAGGAGCCTCATAGGAGCCTTCTCTTATCTACACACTGCAAATGTTTGTACAGAGGATAGTTAGAGACAGACATCCCTTTTTGACTGCAGTTAAGATTTCCTTTTTCAAATAACCATCATTTGCCTTCTCATGTTGGGGGATTGCCAGGAAGGGAAAGACACAGTGTGGAAAAATAAGGGAGGACATAATTAAAGGAACCAACTTCTGCATGAAGGAAGTCAGTAAAAGCAGAAAGAAAACAAATTCTAGTCAGAGCAAACATGGCTGCTTCAGAGTCAGAGTCAAACAGTATTCAGAGCTCCCATTGCAACTGATCCCGTACTTGCCCAGTACTCACGCATGTGCAGTGACAGTTAATTGAGCATGCATGAGAGAGCGCCGTGCCCAAGATGGTCACCATGACAACAGTGTGCATGTGTGATTACTGCTGACTTCGCATGCCATGATACTTGCACATGCGCAATGAGCTGATGTCAGCCATCTTGGGCACAGTGGGCTCTTTTTTTTCACCTGCAATTACAGAAGTGATGGGCAGAAATAAAATAGTGCCCCCATGGAGGTGAGGAATTGTTCACCCATGGAGGGTTGGGGCAGCAGATAACTAACACTGTGGACACTGACCACAGCACTGTGGAAGCACAGAGCAGACCTATTCGGTCACATGCTTCCAGAGTCCCTTTTCTCCCTCTCCTAGCAATATGTCTGCAGGGCTCTATCCATGCAGCTGTAAAAAGGACACTTTTATAATTCTCTAAGGCAGTGGCCAAGTATGCGAAGGAAAAAAGGGTGGCATTTAGAAGGTATATGGAAACACAGAGGGAGGAGGACAGGGAGGTATATAAAGTAAAACAGAAGGAAGCTGAAAAGGTGGTGAGGGGAGCAAATGCACAGACAAAGGAAAGGGTAGCCAAAGGGTTGCTAAAGGAGATATGACTTCCTTCGGATACATAAGTGAGAAGAGGAAAGCAAGGGGAGGGATAGTGAGGATTAGATGGGTGGAAGGGGAGACTGCACAGAAGAGGACTAAGAAAACCATGACATCCTGAACAGGTACTTCTGCTCATCTTCTCAGTGGAGGTGGGGAAACAGACCATGAGGGAGTAGCAGGAAGATGGGTGGTGGTGGACACAAGTCCATTTTCAGAGGAAAGAGTCCTGAAGGAACTTGCAGCTCTGAAGTTGGACAATGCAATGTGACTGGATGGGGTACATCCAAGGGTACTGAAAGAACGCAGGGAGGTATTAGCTGCACCACAGACAGCCCTGTTCAAAAACAGGTGTGGTTCCATAGGACTGGAGAAGAGCTGACCTGGCCCCTCTACATAAGAACAGCAGCAGGGAGGAGGCTAGCAACAATAGGCCCGTCAGTCTTACTTCAGTGGCTGGGAAATTAATGGAAACCCTGCTGAAAGAAAGACTGGTGGAGTATTTTGAATCCAATGGGCTGCAAGAACACAGGCAGTATGGATTCACAGGGAGAGGTCATGTCAAGTGAATCTAAAAGATTTCTTTCACTGGATGACCAGGGAAACAGTTAAGGAGAGGGCAGTGGATGTGACCTATCTGGAGTTCAGCATGGCCTTCGACAGTGTGCTAAACAGGAGGTTGATGAAGAAACTGGGTAGCCTAGGGGTGGAATCCAAAGTGGTGAATTGGGTTAGAAGCTTCTTAATGGATAGGAGATTGAGGGTAATGATGAATGGCACTAACTCTAATGATGGGAGAGTGACCAGTGAGGTGTCACAGGGCTCAATTTTGGACCAGTCATCTTCAATGTCTTCATAAGTGACACGGCAGAAGAACTAGAAGAAAGGTATGCCTGTTGCACATGATACCAAAATCTGCAATGAGATGGACACTCAAAAAGGGATAGAGACAATGCAGCAGGACCATGGAAAACTCGAGGAGTGGTCAAGAGTATGGCAGCTAAGGTTCAATGCTAAAAAATGCAAAATCATGCACCTAGGGCATAGGAACCCAGGAGCTGAGTACAAGATTGGGGAAGGTATTGACAGTCACTAAACAGGAAAGGAACCTAGGGGTTATCATATTTGACTATCTCAAAATGGTAGGGTAGTGTGACAAAGCAGTGAGTAGGACTAATGGGATGCTAGGGTATATAGGGAAGGGTATCTCCAGCAGGATAAAGGAGGTGGTGTTGTCACTGTATTGCTTGTTAATTAGACCCCACCTAGAGTATTGTCTACAGTTTGGGAGGCTACAATTCGGAAAGGATATAGGGTGGAGACAGTTTAGAGGAGGGCAACTAAAATGGTGCAGGATTTGTATTAGAAGCCCTACAAGCAGGGGTTAAACTGGGCAGGATCCCACTGGAATGCAGTTCCACCTCCTCTTAAAAAATTGTATGACAGTTCCACCACTTCTGTTATCTTTCTCTATTAACTAATATAGGAGAGTTCCACCACCTAGAAATCTAGATGTGAGAGTTCCCTCACCTGAACATTTCCATTTAACCACTGCCTACAAGGAGAGACTGAGGTATCGCAATGTGTATACCCTGGAAGAGAGGGGAGCGAGAGGTAGCATGATAGAGTCCTATAGAAACATAGAAATTGTTGGCAGATAAGGTCCGCTAGGCCCATCCAGTCTGCCCGTAGGCCCGATACATAGTATGTGGCCACTGACCGTATGTGATCAATGGCTTTTCATCACTCCCTCCCCTCTCTCAGGCTTCCTTTGTGCCTGTCCCAAGCATGCTTAAACCCTTCCACTGTGCTTGCCCCCACTACCTCCTGTGGCAGACTATTCCAAGTGTCAACTACCCTTTCTGTGTAGAAAAATGTCCTCACATTACCTCTTAATCTACCCCCTTCCAATTTCATATTGTGCCCCCTTGTTCTAGTACTTTTCCTACATTGGAAAAGGTCCCCTGCCTGCAACTTGCTTATGTCCTCGAGGTACTTGAAAGTTTCAGTCATGTCCCCCCACTGTCTCCTCTCCTCCAGTGAGTACATATTGAGGTCCCTTAGACTCTCCTCATATGTTTTGTGGTGTAAGCCCTGCACCATCTTTGTTGCCCTTCTCTGGATAGTCTCTACCTAATCCATGTCCTTGCATAGGTGTGGTCTCCAGAATGGCACGTAGTACTCTAGGTGAGGCCTTACCAATGTTTTACACAATGGCATCACCACCTCCTGCCTCCTGCTAGTAATACCGCTGCCTATGCATCCCAGTAAGCCACTGGCCCTCCCCGCTGCCTTTGTACACTGATTTGATATCTTAAGGTCATCAGAGATGATAACCCCTAGGTCCCTTTCCTCTTTGGTGACAGTCAGCTCCCTCCCCCCAACCTGCAGCTCTCCCCAGGATTCCCTCTACCCAGGTGCATTGTTTTGCACTTCTTTGCATTGAACCTCAGTTGCCACATCTCCAACCATCTTTCAGGCTTCTCCACATCCCTTTTCATTTTCTGCACCCCTTCTGGAGTATCCACCCTGTTGCAGATCTTGGTGTCATCTGAAAACAGGCATACCTTTCCTTTCCTTTCAGCCCCTCTGCAATGTGGCTAATGAAAACATTGAACAGGACTGGTCCTAGTACTGATCCCTGTGATACCCTACAGGTCACCCCCTCTCCCCAGATTGTACCCCATTTACCACCACCCTCTGTCTCCTGTCTGCTAACCAGTTCCTAACCCAGTTCACCACCTTGTCTCCCATACCCAGACTACCCATCTTGTTAATCAGCCATCTATGTGGGACAGTGTCAAAGGCTTTGCTGAAATCCAGGTAGGTGACTTCTACCACCCCTCTCTGATCAAGTTCCCTAGTCACCCAATCAAAAAGAACTATTAGATTTGTTTGACATGACCTTCCTGCTGTGAATCCATGTTGCCTCAGATCCTTAGCACCATCGGATTCCATATGTGCCACTGTCCTTTCTTTCAGCATTGTCTCCATGATCTTTCCCACCACTGAGGTGAGGCTGACTGGCCTGTAGTTCTCCACCTCCTCCCTACTCCCGCTTTTGTGCAGTGGGACTACATGTGCCCTCCTTCAGTCCTCTGGGAATGACACCTGTGTTGAGTGACTCTGTGAACAGGGCCACCAGAGGCGCTGCTAGTTCCCTTCACAGCTCCTTTAATATCCTCAGGTGGATGCCGTCTGGCCTCATATCCTCATCCACCTTCTGCTCTGTGAGTGCTTCCAGAAGTCTCCCCACTGTGAATGGACTGGTGTTTGCCTCTCCCCCCCCCCCACTGCCTCTGAAACCCAACTGTGATCCTTGACCCTCCCCCTCCATTGTGAATACTGAGCAGAAGTATTTGTTCAGTATTTCTGCCTTGTCCAGATCCCCCTCCTTACACTCTCCCTTCTCCCCTTTGATCCTCACAATCCCCCCATTTTTTCTTCTTTCACTGATGTACCTATGAAATGCCTTATCCTCTTTGTTTACAGACTGTGCTAAGCTCCCTTCTGTCTGTGCCTTCGCCCTCCTAACAGTCTTCCCTGCTTCCTTTAGACATTCAAGGTACACCTCCCTGTCCTCCACCCTTTGGCCCCCCGCTTATATTTCCTGAAACTCAGCCTTTTAGCCCTGACTTTCTCCTTCACCTCTTTGGAGAACCGTAGTGGTTTTCTTCTTCTTTTCTCTGTGGCCACTATCCTAACACATCAGTTTGTTATATCTACTATGGCTCCTTTCAGTTTCTCCCATTGTTCTTCCACCCCCTCTAGTACCTTTCCCTTCCCCAGGACTGCTTGTATATATCTACCCATTTCAGTGAAATTCACCCTCCTGAAATCTAATACTCTTGACCTTGTGTGGCTTAATTGAGTCCATGTCTTCATGCTGAACCACACCATGTGGTGGTCACTGGACCCCAGCTGCCCTTCCACTTGTATTTCTTTGACTCTGTTCCCATTGGTCCATACCAGGTCCAGAATCGACTTGTCCCTGGTTGGCTCATGCACCAGCTGCCTGGGTCCAACCCCCTGCAGGGATTCAAGGATGGCTGTGCTTGTGGCTGAAACAGTCATCTGGGTGGCCCAATCCACATCCAGCATATTGAAATCCCCCCAGTAGCAGGATTTCACCCTTAGCTGCCATATTGTGTATGTTCTCCACTAGTTCCCTGTCTACTTTCTTCCTCTGTGCTGGAGGTCTGTGGATCACCCCTGTGTGTATTGCTGTTCCATTCTCACAGAGGTGAGCATGGTGAAGTAGTGGAATCTCTTTCAAATGATTAAGAGCACCAGGACCAGCGAAATGCAATGACCCGGGTATGGGAGTTAAAGAGAGATATGAGGAAATACTTCTTCACTGAAAGGGTGGTAGACAGCTGTGATAGACTGCCAATGGAAGTGGTGGAAGCAAAAACAGTGGGGGGCTTCAAGCATGTACTGGATAAACAGGGGTATTTTAGAAAATAGGCAGGAGGGGAGGTGGGGCAGTTGGAGACCAGCTACGGTTTGTGGAGACAGATTAGGCAGGGAACATCTGGGTAAACTGGGTGCACTACACAGTCCTTTTTTGCTGACAAGTTCTCTGTTTCTCAGTAGTCACTACTAATCTAAAAATTAAAGCAATTACATTGCACAACAAATTTGACCCCACCTGTTTTCACTATAAAAGATTCCAGGCATCTTTCACTTTTATTTGGAGGTAAAATTTTCCAGTTCCACCAAAATTTGAATATTTTAGAAATGGTTTAATTTAGTTTCTTTCTCAAGAAAAAAGATGGCCACCACATTTGGCTAAAAAATAGAATTGTAGATGGAGCAAGGGTTAAGAGTAACTCTACACTTCAGCATATGCTTTCATAAATAAGATGTTATGGTTGTTGCAATTTACTAGAGAATACATTTCTTTCACTTTCAGTGTTCCTTTCCATGATTTTCAACACATCTCAGTAGTCCATCTAAAAAGGATGTATAGCAAACATTTTAAAACATTTGCCTCTCCCCTGTTAACCTCCCAGTGCCTTTGCTTATGACACCATAGTACTCACCATGACAACAGACTGTGATGTCACAAATGGCAGTTGTGCAGTTATCTGGGGAAAGTCGGACACATTTTGAAAGACTCAAGGAAATAAGTGCTGCATTACCTGCAATATTTGGTAGCCCTATAACAGGGGAAAGTGAAAAAAAAATAACTAGAAATCATTTAAGTTAAAATGTAATTGGTATAAATCTAGTGTTTTTAAGATTTTTAGTATAATACAGAGTTGCTCTTTAAGATGAAAAAAAAACACGTTGTGCAGCATAGGAGGTACCTTGGGCCTTAGGGATGGTAGAAATCAAATGGCAAGGGTGGCAACTAGAAGCATGTAGAAGCGAATTTCTGTCAGTTTCCTTCCTGAACAAACTGGTACTCTATAAAGCATACAGAATTAAATGATGCTGAAACTAAAGTATTGAAGAAAGGATTATCCTTTGCTCCAAGTCTTGATACAAGAGAATCTGATCTATTCTTTGATTTACATCACTTTACACGTAATTTAAATTTAAAAGTCTTTTTTAAGAGAGACACTATGCGTTGAGATGTTAATATCAGATTGAATACTGAAGATATGGACATATTCCAAGATGATATAGCTGTAGGGACATCAGAGGTAAGATGTTTTACACCACAGTCATCTTTTATGCCACCATATAATGACTCTGTAAAGATTTTTGTACAGAGATGTGAGAAACAATTCACAGAATTGTTAAGAAATAACAGTAGGCCTGACTTTGTTAATTTATCCAGAGTAGAGGCTGATGCATTAAAAGGCTTAGAAGGAGATTTAGAACTCACTATTAAACCAGCAAACAAAGGAGCATCATTGGTGGTGATGTCCACCAGTAAATACATCAAGGAAATTGAAAAGCAGCTGGATAATGCCGAATTTTATTCACCTCTGACCTTTGATCCTACTGTTAGATTTAAAACTTCTTTGGACTCATTTTTGTATGAATCAGAATGTGAGGGCCTTATAACACATGATGAAATGTTATTTCTGTCTGTTGATCATCCAGTTAGGACTGTAATCTATGTATTACCAAAAATACATAAAAATCTGCATGATCCCCCCAGACGTCCAATTGTGTCAGGCATAGGGTCACTTGTGGAACCCCTGTCTATATTTGTTGATGCACACATTAAGAATTATGTGATAGGACTTTCCTCATTTATACGGGATACGATGCATATTTTGGAAATCCTGGGGGAAATGCAGATAGAACAATCATGGTTTCTGGTATCCATGAATATTACATCCCTTTATACCAACATCCCCCATGAGGGAGAACTTGAGGCCCTGAGATATTGATTTGATCAGGGTGCTAGTATTCCAGGTGGCAAGAGGGAATTTTTGATACAGTGTGCAGAACATGTCCTCACTAAGAACTATTTTCTGTTTCAGGATCAGTTCTTTCTTTAACTCAAAGGTACTGCTATGGGTGCAACTTTTGCACCCAATTATGCTAATTTGTACTTGGGACTTTGGGAGAAAACAACTGTCTATGACATCCCGTGGAATCCTTATTATGATAGGATTTATATCTGGTATCGCTTTATAGATGGCATTTTTTTGGTATGGCGTGGCACACTTGATGAGCTAGGAGATTTTGTTAAATTTCTTGAAGCTAGCAAGTCTAATTTGAAATGTTCTGTGCAGATATGTGCAATAGATTTATCAATAGAGGATACTCAGGGATTACAGTAGATTGTGCTCAAAGAGAGGTTAATACCTTGGATAGGGAAAGTTTGTTTACCTCAAGCAAAAGAGAAAGTGATGCTAGTAGAATGAATTGTGTTACTACATATACTAGAAACTCTGGTGCGATCCAAAGAATTATATACCATAATTGGAATATATTGGAGGGTGAACCAGATTTGGAGGATATAACTAAACAAAAACCAAGGATGGTGTATAAAAGAGGACCTAACATCAAGGATGAATTGGTCCACAGCTATCAGAGTAGTAATATAAATGCACCACAAAGAAGGCCACTGCCAGGTGGCATGCATAAATGTGGGGCATGTAAATTTTGTGTCTCAGTTCTTGAATGTAACACTTTCACTAGTTGCAATTGTGAGAAAAATTTCCCCATTAAGGACTTCATAAATTGCATAACATACAATGTGATTTATTTGGCTACATACCTATGTGGAACTTTCTATGTGGGTAAAACCAAAAGAGCACTGACGTTAAGAATGGGGGAACAACTGAGATCAATTAGCAATAATGACACGAGAAGTGTATTAGCTATTCATTGCAACAATAAGAATGATGAGGAACATAAATTTGATTTTTGTGGCCTAGAAGTAGTACGTTTAGGCCCTAGAGGAGGGGATATTGACAAAAAGCTACGAGCTAGGGAAACCTATTGTATCTACACCCTTGGGGCCCTACGATCACCTGGATTAAATGATCGCTTTGAGTTGCTACCATGCATTCAAAATAAGAGAAAAATGTAACGATGAATTATTCATCATACCATAGAATAGGAGTTAATATGTACCTATAACTATATGTAGATTGATGAATTTTGCCCTATTTACTTATATTGGTTCAAGGTATATTGAGTTGTTTTTGTGTCATTATGTTCGGTTCTCTCATTATATATATGTGTGTATGTTCATATTTGTATATTGTTGTATGCATACATACACACACATATGCATACAATTGCATGTTTGTTTATATATGCATCTGTATTTGTATCTTTCAATTTATATCTATTTATTTGATATCTGTGTCTTTTTTCAGAAGCACGACACCTAACTATTTGTAGTATCTAAATGTCCGACTTGTGTCCTTCTCCCATAGAGGCAATCCATCGTAAGGGGAGCCATTTGGAGCTGGTATTTATAAAGATAAATGACATAGAATTTTTGCTGCAGTAGTGGACTTGTTACTTTGTAGTGATAAGTGTTAAATGAGTGCTCTACATTTATATTCTACCTTCCTTTTGTGGTTTCACATGGTGTTTTACTACATGTCAAACCATTGGTTTCTAAATGATTATATATGTATTAGCCATTTATAAATTTATAAATGAATATACTGGACGTTTTGCCACTAAAAAAATGTTTTTATATGTGTATAATGCTAAATGAATACTGTGCCTTTAAGATGACCACTATTTAAGGTTTGTTAGTATCTTAGACACACATACTCCTGATGACGTACCATTAGTACGAAACCGGTCAAGGCTTCTTTGTAGCTTGATTTGTGAGCTTTTTGTTATGTTGGCATCCCTATATTAAACTTAAAACTTTTTTTCTGCCTGAGGTTGTGCTATCTTTCAGTTGTTTAATAATCATTTTTTGAGTATTGCACCCTCGTGCTTGTGGAGCTGAATTTGCTTTTTTGTTATATATTGTGGTTTCATGCTCACAGCAGGATGGAAAAAATGCCGGTGAGGCTTAGGCATTTCTTTTACCTATTGAACGCCGGACACTAAACCCCCTTTTCTTGTGCAGTACTAACTCCTGGAATACAAAGGATATCTCTTCTAATTACATCGAGGGTAAGTGACATGGTATGTTGAGTCTACAGAAGTTCTTAAAATTCAAGTGATTACCTGTGGAAGCCTGTTATGGATGTTGGCAGCATTTTGAGAACCTGTTAGAATGCAGTGAGAGACAACCCGTCCTTGTTTTTTGAATCAGCGGAATTTCCCTGTCTCTAATAGAAGCCATATGGAGCATGTTGATGTGTATGAAAGCTGACTGAGAAGACGGTACCTAATGATATTGGTAAAATAACTTTTGCTTACTCTTTCAAGTTGTGAAAAGCTGAGAAGTCTATTGGTATTGATAACAGTAGAATACTAGCGATTTCATCTTGGTGCCAGTAGGATATTTGTATTCTGACTGTCTATTTTGACTATTATTTACAGCGGTTAGCTGCCTTTATTTTCTGAATCAGCAGCAGTAGTGGCGATTTGCTGACAGAGGAGACAGCATAATATAATGCTGACATTTGCATGAGGGTTCCAAAATGACTTCTTGATATATCCTTTTCAAGTTGTGAAAAGTACAGAGGTCTGCTAGTACCAACAATGGTAGAATACTAATGACTTCATCTAGGTGCCTGTTTGCATTTTGACTGTCTGTTTGGTACTTATTTACAGTAGTTAGCTATCTTTAATTTCTGAAGCAGTAGTGGTAACAGCATTTTGCTGATGGAGAAGGTGATATAAAATAACATTGACATCCTTATGAGAATTCTAGGAAGATTACTTGATATATTCTTTAGGACTATTCTGAAACTCAAAAGTATTCAATATTGGATTTATATGAATATCGTAAGTTGCTTATATCCTTTGCAGAAGAGACATAAAAATGCAAACAAATAAAAAGATAAATAAAGAAGATAAAGGAGACACCATTAATATGTCAAGGGGTTGGACCATACACATATACGGGAAGCATCTAGTTCTTTTGCTACTTATGTGTTTACCACAAATGGAGAAGAGAATTTATTTGAAGACACAGATACGGATATAGATACCATTCAAGGAGCAACTGGTGGTTCTGATAGAGAATTAAATGAACATGATAGAGAATTAAATATCAAGAGTGCATTTACTGAATTGGAAAGGGCAATATTGAGGGATCGAAGACACTATTGGTGTAAATTAACACTTGAGTCTTATCTTAAAGTTGGTCTGTCACCTTGGGGCCTGTGAGTGATGAATAAACCAGGTTATGGCTAGGATAGAGATGCATTCATTTCAGATTGGCATCAATCATCGCAAATTGGGACTGATACATTAATTAACATGGTCATTAAAGATTATGAAGCTCAAAGGGAGCAGATGACCACTGACATCACTGAAAAAGAAATTAAAGCATCCCAATTTAAAGACCATCTGGATTATAACAATCTTCAAAAAAAATTGAGAGATACAATACAGAGAGAAGAAAGCAAGATCAAGAAAATTAAACTAACCAAATGGGAGAGAAATAGGAGAGATTACTTGAATAATCGTGTTTGGGACTGGAATAGAATAATTAATTTTCCAAGTGGAAACTATAAATAAAATGGTACAACTCAATGTACTTCCCAGAGGAGATCAATTTTAAAGAATAGAAGTAGCTCTCCTTACTATAATACATCCAACAGTGAATCTGACACTGAGGAACTTTTTTTAGAGGAGGAACGGCAGCAACTGGACAGGAGGTGATCAGTGCGATTCCAGGGACAGGATCAGGAACAGGACGAGTACACTCAGGGAGGACAGAGACAAACCAACAGGACCAACTGCCCTTCAGATGGACACGTAGAGGTGGCCGGAAACATCAGAGATTGTGGCAAAAGGAACAAATGGTGAACTGTGGGGATGAAACTGTAGATCAAATTGTTATCAATATTTTGCATAGAGAATTAAATGATGCTGAAACTAAAGTATTGAAGAAAGGATTATCCTTTGTTCCAATTCTTGATACAAGAGAATTTGATCTATTCATTGATTTACATCGCTTTACATGTAATTTAAATTTAAAAGCCTTTTTTAAAAGAGACATGATGGGTCGAGATATTAACATCAGATTGAATACTGAAGATGTGGACATATTCCAAGATGATATAACTGTAGGGACATCAGAGGTAAGACGCTTTAAACCACAGTCATCTTTTATGCCACCATATAATGACTCTGTAAAGATTTTCGAGCAGAGATGTGAGAAACAATTCACAGAATTAAGAAATAACAGTAGGCCTGACTTTGTTAATTTATCCAGAGTAGAGGCTGATGCATTAAAAGGCTTAGAAGGAGATTTAGAACTCATTATTAAACCAGCAGACAAAGGAGGGTCATTGGTGGTGATGTCCACCAGTAAATACATCAAGGAAATTGAAAAGCAGCTGGATAATGCTGAATTTTATTCACCTCTGACCTTTGATCCTACTGTTAGATTTAAAACTTCTTTGGACTCATTTTTGTACGAATCAGAATGTGAGGGCCTTATAACACATGATGAAATGTTATTTCTTTCTGTTGATCATCCAGTTAGGACTGTAATCTATGTATTACCAAAAATACATAAAAATCTGCATTATCCCCCCGGACGTCCAATTGTGTCTGGCATAGGGTCACTTGTGGAACTCTTGTCTATATTTGTTGATGCACACATTAAGAATTATGTGATAGGGCTTTTCTCATTTATACGGGATACGACACATATCTTGGAAATCCTGGGGGACATGCAGATAGAACAATCATGGTTTCTGGTATCCATGGATATTACATCCCTTTATACCAACATCCCCCATGAGGGAGGACTTGAGGCCCTGATATATTGATTTGATCAGGATGCTAGTATTCTAGGTGGCAAGAGGGAATTTTTGATACAGTGTGTAGAACATGTCCTCACTAAGAACTATTTTCTGTTTCAGGATCAGTTCTTTCTACAACTCAAAGGTACTGCTATGGGTGCAACTTTTGCACCCAAGTATGCTAATTTGTACTTGGGACTTTGGGAAAAAACAACTGTCTATGACGTCCAGCGGAATCCTTATTATGGTAAGATTGATATCTGGCGTCGCTTATAGACTACATTTTTTTGGTATGGCGTGGCACACTTGATGAGCTAGGAGATTTTGTTGAGTTCCTTGAAGCTAGCAATTCTAATTTGAAATTTTCTGTGCAGAGCAGTCTTGATTCGGTTTCATTTCTGGATGTGAAAATAACTAAAATAATGGATGGCACTTTGAGTACCAGTTTGTTCAGGAAGGAAACTGACAGAAATCCGTTTCTACATACTTCTAGTTGCCACCCTTGCCATTTGATTTCTAATGTCCCTAAGGCCCAATTTCTCAGAGTTCATAGAAAGTGTAGTGAGGAGAATGAGTATGCACTGAATTGTGCAAATATGTGCAATTGATTTATCAATAGAGGATACTCAGGGATTACAGTAGATCGTGCTCGAAGAGAGGTTAATACCTTGGATAGGGAAAGTTTGTTTACCTCAAGCAAAAGAGAAAGTGATGCTAATAGAATGAGTTTTGTTAATACATATACTAGAAACTCTGGTGAGGTCCAAAGAATTATACACCATAATTGGAATATATTGGAGGGTGAACCAGATTTGGAGGATATAACTAAACAAAAACCAAGGATGGTATATAAAAGAGGACCTAACATCAAGGACCAATTGGTCCACAGCTATCACAGTAGTAACATAAATGCACCACAAAGAAGGCCACTGCCAGGTGGCATGCATAAATGTGGGGCATGTAAATTTTATGTCTCAGTTCTTGAATGTAACACTTTCACTAGTTGCAATTGTGAGAAAAATTTCCCCATTAAGGACTTCATAAATTGCAAAAAATGCAATGTGATTTATTTGATTACATGCCTATGTGGAGCTTTCTATGTGGGTAAAACCAAAGGAGCATTGAAATTAAGAATGGGGGATCATCTGAGATCAATTAGCAATAATGACACAAAAGTGCATTAGCTATTCATTGCAACAATAAGAATGATGTGGAACATAAATTTGATTTTTGTGGCCTAGAAGTAATACGTTTTGGCCCTAGAGGAGGGGATATTGACAAAAAGCTATGAGCTAGGGAAACCTATTGGATCTACACCCTTGGGGCCCTACGATCACCTGGATTAAATGATCGCTTTGAGTTGCTACCATGCATTCAAAATAAGAGAAAAATGTAACAATGAATTATTCATCATACCATAGAATAGGGGTTAATAAGTACCTATAGCTATATGTAGATTGATGAAATTTGCCCTTTTTACTTATATTGGTTCAAGGTATATTGAGTCATTTTTGTGTCATTATGTTCGGTTCTCTGGTTATATATATGTGTGTATGTTCATATTTGTATATTGTTGTATGCATACATACACACACATATGCATATAATTGCATGTTTGTTTATATATGCATCTGTATTTGTATCTTTCAATTTATACCTATTTATTTGATATCTGTCTTTTTTTCAGAAGCACAACACCTAACTGTTTGCAGTATCTAAATGTTTGACTTGTGTCCTTCTCCCATAAAGGCAATCCATTGTAAGGGGAGCCATTTGGAGCTGGTATTTATAAAGATAAATGACAAAGAATTTTTGCTGCAGTAGTGGACTTGTTACTTTGTAGTGATAAGTGTTAAATGAGTGCTCTACATTTATATTCTACCTTCCTTTTGTGGTTTCACATGGTGTTTTACTACATTTCAAACCATTGGTTTCTAAATGATTATATATGTATTAGCCATTTATAAATTTATAAATGAATATACTGGAATTTTTGTCACTAAAAAATGTTTTTATATGTGTATAATGCTAAATAAATACTGTGCCTTTAAGATGACCACTATTTAAGATTTGTTAATATCTTAGACACACACCCTCCTGATGACGTACCGTTAGTATGAAACCGGTCAAGGCTTCTTTGTAGCTTGATTTGTGAGCTTTTTGTTATGTTGACGTCCCTATATTAAACTTAAAACTTTTTTTCTGCCTGAGGTTGTGCAATCTTTCAGTTGTTTAATAATCATTTTTTGAGTATTGCACCCTCCTGCTTGTGGAGCTGAATTTGCTTTTTTGTTATAAAATTGATGTGCCATAGAGGTATTTGATTCACAATGGATGTTTACACACCTGGTAAAGGTGACTGCATGAGCATATCTCTACCCAGACTACCCACCCAGACTGTGAAACTGGTATTAAACCTGGACAAATGGGTATTGTTCGAACACCAGCATACCATACAGTCTGGGACACATGTGTACAGTGGAAAATGAAGTAGTTTTAGTACTTCACTTTGCCTTGTGTCTCTGTTAATTGCATTATCTGTCTACACTAACAAGTTTCCTTTTTCAGATCTATTAGGCATCTATTTGCAGCTCTAGAAGATTATACCTAAGGATTCTGGGAGGCCAGGGAGCCTAGGTGGGACTGGATTTCTTTTGAAGTCACATGTGCATCATCAGCCTGTCTTGGGAACATAATGCAGTCTGTAAGGAATTGGAGAACCATATAGATATGCCCACACAATCACATGTACCAGGTGAACTAAGTTTCATTTTGAAAGACTCAGTAAAATAAGTACTGCATTATCTGTGCTATGCAGATCAACAGCCGGGGAAAAAAATTAAAAACACAAGTTAAAACATAATTGGTGTAAATCTGTTGGTTTAAGGCTTTTTATGTTTGCTTGCGTATGTGCAAGAAACATGATGTGACAGCTCGGAGAGAAGCAGGTTGTGGAGGTGCGGCATTGCGGCAGCCAATGCCGACACTGCATTTGTGAGCTTGGCACCATTCACTCAGTGCAGGCCCAGTGTCCTGATGACACTGGTTCTGCATAAGTGCCACCAAGTTGAAACAATTTGGCCGCTGCAATGAGGGGCCACCTCGTCAGTGCAGCGTCAGCCATTCCGCTGCAATGAGGGAGTGACCTGTCATTGCAGGGTGATACCTTGCCTGGCGTAACATGTCCCTAAACCTGGTGGCTGAGGGAAAGCTGACTGACTTGGGTGCCCAATGTCCCCTGTTGGCATGCCCCTGGCCCAGTTAATTTGCCGATGGAAAGCACACTCCCCATCGGCATAATGTCCCCCATATGTTGTGTGCTGAGGGGGGTGCCCAATCCCTCTTGGCATCATGCCCCCCAAACAGTCGTTCTTTGCTAAGGGGCCCAATCCGTCGGCTTAAGTCCCCACCCCAAAAGGCGGGTGGCACACTGGGAGCCCCCGGTGTGCGAAGAGCCATGAAATAAAACGCTTCCCGCGTCTTTTTTTTCCTCCCTGAAAGAAGAAATGGTCCCACACGGTCGGGTCCCTCCCTAACCCACACCCACAGCGCACCCTACCTCCCCATACCCCCCTCATCCCATACTTACTTCCTGATCCCAGCGCAACTATTTTCAGTGTTCCGGGAACACATCTGCACTCTTCAAAGCTGACTGCGAACTGAAGAAATGCCGGTAAGCTGTATAATGGCATAAATAGGGTTTTTTCAACTTTGCTGCATAACTTGGGCATTTTTGGGAATTTTGGCACCAAATTTTCAACATGAGGTTATTGGGACCCCTCCTCATGAATTCAGTCACTGTCATGGAATTATTCAGTCCCAAAAGTAGATTTTGTGGTCATTGTGCAGAAATACCTTTTGGGATTGATAACAAAATGACAGTGCCACTGTTCATGAGGTGGGCTTTCAAAAAGCCTATGTTGCAAATTTGTTGAAAAAAATCAAAAAAATGACTGTTTTGCAAGCATTCATTGTGCAGTTTCCATGCATGCTTGTAAATTCACGAATTTGTAATATTTTCACTCCAGATTTTCAACATTGGCATTTTTGCACACCTCCTTATGAACAGTACAGCTGTCATTTTTCATACCCTGGCCAAAATGTGTTTTCGCACTTCCGGTGCAGAATAGCATGGTCGCAGTGGGAAATCAGTGTTCAGGACACAGGAAAATCACAGTGACACTGTTCATGAGCAGAGGTCCTAAAATGCCTATGTTGAAAATTTGGTGATGAAAGTCCATAAAATGACTGTGTTATGAACGTGCGTTGAGCAGTTTCCATGCACCCTCGTAATGTCACGCATTTGTAACATTTTCACTCCATATTTTCAACATTGGCATTTTTTCATACCTCCTTATGAACAGTACAGCTGTCATTTTTCATATCCTGCCTGGAATATGCATTTATATATCTGACACAGAATAGCACGGTCTCTGTGGGAAATCAATGTTCGGGACAGATTAAGAAAATCGTAGTGACAGCGTTCATGAGCAGAGGTCACAAAATGCCTATGTTGAGAATTTGGTGAAATAATTCCACTAAATGACTGTGTAATGCGCATGTGTTGCACAGTTTCCACTTATGCTCGGAAGTATGAGCATTTTTAATATTTCCACTACAGATTTTCAACATTTCCATCTCTTCACACCTCCCTATGGATGGTACAGCTGTCATTCTTCACATCCTGCCCGATTTGTGTTTTCATACATCTGTCACCCAATGGCATGGTTGCTGTGGGAACTCAAAGTTCAGGACACATTAACAAAATCACACTGCCACTCTTCATGAGAAGAGGTCCCAAATACTTTCATGAGGTGAGGTCACAAAAAGGCCAAGCTGAAAATTTGTAATGCAAATACCAACAAACGACCATGGCGTTAGGGTTTCAAACCATAACGTCCCACCCTGTACAGCCTGACAGGCATCAGGGGTGTGCCTTTGGATTGCCGACTGTAATACTCATGCCATCCCACCCCCACCCCCAGCCCCTAGCCAGTGACAGGCATCGAGGTGTGCCTTGGACTCTTCAGCCCCAGAGTTCACCCCATTCTCCTATACTGCACCCATTTCAGCTTATGTCCTTATGGAATGGGGTGACTGTAAAGCCGAACACCTCAACATGTGTCAGTGTCTGCAGGATAGGGTGAGGTGACATGGCATGAACGTCATGACCGATGACCCAAACGCATACCCTAATGCCTGTCCGTCTCTGCAGGGTGGAGGTGGGGTTGGCATGAAGTTCAATACTTCACTGCCATTCCTATTCTGCATCTGTCTAACTCCTGCATTTCCAGTGGTAATACCAGCAAGCAAACATTCGGCATTGACAAATGCTTGTTATTATAGTAGAGAGCTGCTCTTGAAAACTTAAATCAAAATGTTGGTGGAGTGTGTAATGAGTAATGTATAGTGTTGAGCATGTAGAGTAAGATTCAGCAGAATCAGTAATGTTGGGATTCAGCTTTCATCAAAAACCTCCTTTGCATTACTGTTTCAATAAAAGAGCAGGGAAAACTTTAAAAACTGTTACAAGAAAGCACATTAAGATATCAATCATATTTTCAGTATGCAAAGCATGGGAATCAGTATACCATTAGAAGGTAGAAAAGCATATGCTGAGGCCTTAATAGTTGACATCTTATTTAGTTGGCAGCAAAATACAGTATTCCATTCCATAATTTTTGAGACATAGCATATCAACAAAAATTACATTTTTTTATTCTAGGATTTAATTATAGATCCAAAACTATTTAGCTAGATAGTGGGGTAGCCTTTTCTCTCAGAGAACATCAGAAATGCTATTGGAAAATCTGTTGGCTTTAGTATTGCACCAGTTCAGATCATGAAAAAAATATATACATCTTTGGCATTAATAGAGCTAAAGTAATCTGCTGACTTAGAGCATAAGTGAGCTTTCATGTTGCCCATAATTGTTATTTGGTTTGGCTAAACTCTCCACAGCTAGCTACACTCTACACTGCTTTAAAAACTGCTTGTGGCATTTAAAGCAACAGCACAATGAAAAATGTTTTCCCAAAAAGTTAGTTTCAGCTACAGTTAGTAAAAATATGAGCATACCTGTCAAACCTACTTTCTAGGTACCTCCTAGGTTGTGCGATCTTTCAGTTATTTAACACACCAATTTTATACAGACTGTGTTCTTTAAATGTAGTGGACCATATCAGGGCAGGTGAAGACCTTGCATGACCGATGGTAGAGCGAGCAATCAAATTTGGTACTTGAAGGCCGAAGCTGACCTCACAGAAGTGTGAATCTCCAGTCTATAAAAACTGGTGAAAGAGTGGATGGTAGACCAGGTGGCAACAATACATATTTCCACTGCTGAGGTCTGATTTCTTTCCACCCAGAATGTGGCCAATGCCCTGGTGGAATGCACCATTATGACCTATGGAGATTGTTTAATGGTGGCTTTCTAGGCTTCTTGTAGTGTCCCTTTGCTGGTGGTCTGCTCCCTCTGTTCCTCCTCGAGGGGCCTCCTTGTGATTCCCAGGACAAGGTTATAAACTGCCGGTGACAGATCTATTAGTGAAGCCCACCCTGTCCTGTGGAATTCGCTTCCTCTATCTATAAGGAAGGCCCCCTCAGTGGAACCATTCAAGGCATGCCTCAAGGACTTCTTATTTGTGCAGCCTTTCCCTGACACAGTTTTGTAAATTTTGCCCTGTTCTGACTCGCTTTACTACCTGTCCCAAATTCTAAGAATTTTATTTTTATTTATTTGCTGAATTGTATTTAATTAGCATTATAGTGTTTATGAGTATTGTTATTTATTGATGATTATTTTTGTGGTTGGTTTTATGTACAGTGCCCAGAGCCTCCAGGATTGGGCATCTTTTAAATAAAATTTACCTTGCCTTGCCGTGATGTGAACAATGCGAGAAGCTTAATGGGTTGACTCTCATGGGAGGGTGACACTACTTTCGCTGTGAGTTTAGGAAATGTGTTTAGTGCCACCTTATTGATAGTGAATATGAGGAAGGCTTCCTTGTAGAATAGAGCGCTCAGCTCACTGATTCTTTTTGCTCAGCGGATTGTTACTAGGAAGGATGCTTTTGTCCCATCCACACAATTTCCATGTAGTCTAGCAGTTCAAATGGATTTCCTTGGAGATTACTCAGGATGAAGTTGAGATCCCAGGGTGCTGTAATATGTCTTCATCTTGATTTGATATTGGTGGGCAATGTTAGGGGTCTAATAATATCTTTGTGTGCCCATTACACTGTTATTCATTTGTCTTACTGCTGCTCTGATGGCTGATAGTTGGACCCTGAAAGATATGAGTAAAATTCCTTTGTCTTGCCTCTGCTGTAGAAAGATTAAAATTTACACTATGGATGCTGAACCAGATTGAAGTTTGTATTCGTCTCACCATCTGGTAGATATTTTCCATTGACATTTATATGTGGATGTTGTGGATGTCCCCTTGGATTGTAGCCAGGTATTGATCACTGTGTAGTGGTATCCTGCCCACAGTAGTCTTTCCCCTTCAGGATCTAGTTTGAGGTTCTGGAGGCTGTGGTGTCTAATTGGTCCTTTTGATGGGACATCTGTTCTGTTGGACAGGTGCCAGGGATTGTCCATAGCCACTGCCACCACTGTGGTGAATTATGACCATCTCAGCAAGCATGGTGTCACTAGTATTTCTGTTTGGTTTGGAAGCTCTTCCTCCAGATTTGTGGTATCAGTGGAAATTAAGGAAATATGCATACTTTGTCAAGAGTCAATGCCACTCAATTCCATTCTCAGAAGTGTGAGAAGGATATTTGTGACCAGGTGTTCTTCTTCATCAACATAAGGTCCACTTGTATCAAGCCCCACCTTCTATTTATTGCTTGGAAAGACTTGAGAGTGTAAATACCATTCCTCTGGGTGACTCGCTAGTCAGTTCAGTCAGTCCACCATGGTATCTAGCTTGCTTGCCAGATGAATGGTCATGATGTGAAGTGAATCGATTGTGCCTAGCTGAGAATCTTGGAGGCTTCCTTCAGGAGGGTCTGGCTCTTTGCTCCATCCTGTTTCATCATGCATTTTACCGTGGCTTTGCTGTTGACCCTGAATCATATTGACCTTCCCTTTATCGACTCTTTGAAGTGTACTAGGGTACTGTATACTACTTTCATTTCTGGCATGTTTAAGGGTGCCCATGCTTCTGATGTGGTCCATCTTCCTTGAGCCACTTTATGGTCCATCTTTGCTCCCCATCCATACAGGTTGATGTCCATGTTGATTGTGATGTGTTGTATCTCTAGTCCTACTCCTTCATTAGGTTGAGGAGCTGTGTTTGATATCGAAATGGTGGCTGTACATGCCTGGTCAGCAGAACCAGCTTGGATAGCTTATTGTCCGATGTTGTCCTTTGTTGGATTATTAAGGCTTCAGGTTTTATCTGGCCCATGAAAGCAGGCTGATGCACGACACCATTTATAGTACCTAGTACTGAAGCAATTTGGTCAGTGAGGGAGACTACAATTCTACCAGTGGCTAAGCCTGCAACATGACCTGAGTATTCACTTGGTCTAGGGTCTGATGAGGCCTGAACTTGTATCAATGACTGCTCCTAGATGTTCTATCTGATGGTTGGGGCATAAAATGCTTAAATGCTTTTTTTTTATCATTTATCACCCATTGGTGCATGGTCAGTGTTTCAGCCTTTTTCCACCTAATGCTCTCTGAGATGTGCCGTTATTACTACTGAAACTATGGTAAAGACCCTGGGATCTGTGGCAAGGCCAGATGGTAGGGCCTCATACTGATAATGTCTATCCTTGATGCAAAAGTGTAGATACTGGAAATGTGATAGCCTGAAGGGGGTGTGTAGATAAGTGTCCTTCACATTGACTGATGTTCATGAGTCTCCTTTATTGGGTATGGAGCTCCAACTGTACTAGTATGTATTTAACCATAGTTGAATGGAGGAGAAATGGTATATGGACCTGCCGACCTGACTGCTCAGATTATAGCATACATAATCTGACATTTATATCTTGACCAAGCACAGACAAACAAGCCAAGCCAGGAACAGGAAAACCAGGCTAGAACACCAGTAAAAGTAACTAGCTTAACCTCTTGGGTCTGCCAATACAGTATCCCTACCAGTCTGCTGCAAACTTCTTAATCGCTGGTTTCACTAATGGATTTGAGAATCGTTACAGAGGACCCAGAATTAGCACGATTGCACAGAATTTCAAATCCACTGTGGCACACTCAGAAGTAGTGGTGTCCAAGATCCACAAGTAATTCAAGGCCAGCAGAGTCTCGGGCCCATTCAATACACTGCCCTTCATGCCTCTGAAGGTCTCACCATTGGGTATTGTCCTCAAGAAAAGACAAGGGGAATACCAGCTGATCCACCACCTCTCATATCCCAAGGGTAGATCTGTCAATGACTTCATTGCACTGGAAGACTGTGCAGCCAAGTATTCATCTTTATATGTGGCAGTGGAGTTGGTATGGGGCCTCAGTAGAGGGACCGTGATGGCAGAAAGCAATGTAAAATCACTTTCCACCTGTTACATGTCAGACCAAAGGATTTCAGCCTGCCAGGTTTCATGTTTGGGGAAACAGTCATTTTGACAAGACCATGTCAATGCAGTGCTGTGCCAACTGTACCACCTCTGAAGCTTTTACCACTTTCCTGGAATAAGCCACCCAGAGGCACACAGGCAATCACAACATATACACACTACCTAGATGATTTTCTACTGGTAGGCCCTGGCCAGTCCCAGCTGTGTGATGAGATACTTTAGAGTTTTTACTGGCTTATGGAGCAGTTCAGAGTTCTGCTACTGCTAGAGAAAACAGTAGGTCCCTTCACAAGACTCACATACTTGGGGACTGAACTGGACTCGGTCCATATGGTTTCCTGGCTGTCAGAAAGGTTATCACCTAACAGAAGTTGCTGGATGACATGGACAAGGCCAAAAAGGTAACAGTGGTTCAGCTGCAGGCATTATTAGGGCATCCAAATGTTGGAGGCCAAGAAATAACCCCAAGCATTCATTCCTACAGTGTTTGGCTGCAGCGATAGTGGCTGGCAGGCAGCTGTACTGTCATATCCCAGGGTACCAGGGAATGAGGGCAGACCTGCTAGTCAGGTAAAGTCTTCAGCATGATTTCAGTGGAGTGGCAATCTGGCAGGATGAAAAGGTTGGGCAGGGCAAAATTAAGTCTAGTGACCTATGCATGGGGGGGTAGGTTTAGGGCATTCTTCCTGGGCACCTGGCTTGCTGACAGCTAGAGTGGGTCATGAGTGGCCTCACAAAAAGCATCACTCCTTTGGAGTTTTTCCACATCTTAGTTGTTGTGGTAGTTTGAGGAGACAGGCTGGCAAACCAGCAAGCTCTCTTTAGCAAAGACAACCAAGCAGTGGCGGACATAATCAACTTGGAGTCTTCCAATTTGGAAGCGGTCTTGCATTAGCTGCAGGTCTTTGTGCTTCGTTGCCTTCAGCCAAAAATTATATTCAGGGCATGGGCAAGGCCCCTAGATGGGGATGTGCAAAGATGCGTGCCCACTGGACCAAGGGGGGTTTGAACCTCCCCTGGTTCATGGGTTATCAGCTTGCCTTTCAGATGGCCCAGACCGTGGTCTGGTTTATCCCTCGATCTTCCCTCCCTCCCCAGTGGATTCAGTTAGAAACTGCCTTGTCATCCAGGGTTCCACTTTTTTCTCTCCTGTCCAGAAGGCAACCCCTGGGGAAACACCTGATGCCTCTTATGAAAGAGACATGCAGATCCTGGCATAGGGCAATGGCTCTAGCTGGGGTTCCGAAAGCGGACTACCCCCCTCCTCTTCGTTATGCCCCAATTTGGAAAAACCCCTTTATCAGGGTGGATCATAAGCCGATCCTTTGGAAACTCTAGGCCTCTAAGCACATCAGTACAGTTGCAGATCTCCTCCTTCCAAACACGCACATGCTGATGTCTTTTGAACAACTCAGGGACAAGTATGACCTGCCATCCCAAGATTTTTGGAAATGTCTCCAATTAAGGAGTGCCCTAACTCCCCTTCTCAAGTCTGCCTCATCCCAATCCAAATGGAGCTGCCTAGATAATCTTCATCAACCCAATGGTGGCAAGGGCCTTGTAAGCTCCCTGTATAGAACACTTAGAGATACCCAGCTGGATACCTCTCTGTCTAGCAAAATTGCAAGGGACTGAGACCTTCCACACCCTATATCCCCTCAGCAATGGTCAGAATGTCTCAGGGCGGCCCATACAGCTTATGAAGACTCCAAGAGCCAGCTACTTCAACTTAAAATTTTACTCAGATGGCATAGGACCCCCGCAATCCTTTTCAGCTGTCAGCTAATCTTACAGGACAGATGTTGGAGATGTCAATCTTCTTCGGCCCATTTGCTTCACATACTCTGGACTTGCCCAACAATACATACTTTCTGGATGCAAGTCCTGAAGTACTGCTCCGCCATAGTAGGCACACAATTTCCCTTCAGCACTACTCCCTGTTACTGGGGGATGCCTCCCCATTGAATACACTTTCCTATTATAGCAAAGTGTGGGTCCTGGTTGCAGTTATGGAAGCAAAAAGAGCTCTCCTGTTGAAATGGTGGAATTCTTCCCCTCCTACAATTTTGCGCTGGTGGGTGGCTATGGCTAGACTGACCGTTTTTGAGAGACTCATGGCAGTAGCTAAGGGTAAACTGGCTGGCTACCATCTTAAATGGGATGCATATTTACATTCCCATATCTGCATGGTAGCACCCCCCCCCATTGCAAAATCCCCCTGTTGTCTAAATATAGACTGTGACAACAGATGGGGTCCCCCCCTCTCCCTAGGTAGTTCATACTTTTGTTCCCCACCACTGTGGTCTGTGTCTTTTACTCATCCCCTACCTTTCCTTTTACTCCTCTGATACTCTGATCTGGTTGTTATCTCTCCACCTGACTCCACCTGTAAAAGGCTTGTCTGGCCCATTTTAACCGGCTTTTCTTTCCATACTATCCCAAATGTGTGTCTGTGGCTGCTTACAGTATGATGTAGCCAGATAATGTATGTTATAGGTGTTTTGGAATTCACTCTGGACTCTTAGATGTGTTAAGATAAGTTGTTTCTTTCTTAAGTCAGGTTTATTGTCAATTGATGTAAAATCTGTTATCTGGTCTACGCATGCCTGAAACTGGAACTACTGATATTGATATGGATAGTACTGTATTGTGTATCCTACCGATGTTGTGCAAAGGTTGGAAAATCAATAAAATTTTACATGATAAAAAAAAAAAATTATATTCAGGGCACATCATCTACCCAGCAAGGTGAATGTAAATGTTGATGCCTTGTCTCACTTTTGGTTTTAGCCCTTCTACCAGCCAGTGTAAGATGTAGACCCTTCACCCATAGCGAGTCCAGAGGCGGTATGCCACTGAGGCACCCAGAAACATTCAAATTGGTACAACTCTCTGTTACTCCCTTGACCTGGAAGAAGTACATAGAAAGCTTCTGAGCCTTCCTCAAGTTCTGTGGACAGGAGGTAAGCAGGTTTTTATAGGAGGCTCAGGGTCAGCTTCAGGCCTACATCCATGCTATGATCCAGTGGAGTAGGTCATAGGCAGCAATTAGAACACATCTGTCTGGCATAGCATTCATTTGCAAAGTGTAGGGCCACCCCAATGATACTAACAGCCCCCATACTACACATATTTATATACACTTTCCATAGATATGGCCTTGGTACCTACCTGCTTGAAAGTAGCGCATATAATCCCTCTCTTCAAATCAGGTGACCCGTGTGCTCTAAATAATGACAGGTCAATCTCTATCTTGCCCACTCTTTCCAAAATCTTAGCGAAATTAGTATACAGCCAGCTTAAGCACCACCTCGAGAGTTACTCCCTCCTCAACCTTGTGCAGTCTGGATTTAGGTCAAATCATGGTACCATCTCTATCATTGCAAGAGTTACCAGTGACTGGATTACAGACCATAATGCAAAAAGAGTCACAGGCACCATCTTCCTCAATCTCAGCAAGGCATTCAACACTGTTGATCACAACCTTGCCATTCAAAGCCTCCACAACACAGGGGCCACTGCCTGTGCCGCACTGTGGTTTACCAGCTACCTTTTAGGTTGTGTTCAGAAAATTAAAGTGGATGGCCTCTTTTCAGCCCCCTTTCCCATTGTCAGAGGTGTGCCCCAGGGCTCCATTTTGGGCACAATAGTCTTTTCCAGCTATATCAACAACCTTGACTCTAACATCATCAACTCCAAGCTACATTTCTTTGCAGATGACACAGTTCTGTATTCATCAAAACCAACCCTGTCTGAAGCTAGAGACTGTTTCCCTGGTGTTTGGTGGCACCTACCACCATCCTGTCCCAATCCCTGTATTTTTTTGTCTTGCCCTGGTGTCTAGTGGCACCCCCACCCTCCAATCGCAGTCCCCATGTAGCTTTTGCTTTTCTCTGGTGTCTAGTTGCACCCCCACCCTCTGATCACTGTCCCTGTCTGAAATTCAGAAAACTATTCCTCAATGTTTTTCTTTACCTCCAAAAAAGGAAACAGTCCCTCACTGATCTGACTACCTGCCCCCCACCTCCCACTCAGCACCCACCACCTTACACCCCCAGTACACTCCCACACATTCTCACTCACCCGAACAGGTCACAGGGCAAAGATCCACTCTCTTATCAAAGACACATCTTGCTGCTGGAAACGTCAACTGCAATATGAGAAACTAAGGTAAGTGTGGTTCAGTGTATTTCGAAGGGGTTTTCAACTTTGATGCAAAACTCAGCCATTTTGTATATTTTAACATCAGATTTTCAACATGACCTTTTGGGGACCCCACC